>CM053026.1:167299851-168046025 GCA_028564925.1 Lithobates sylvaticus
TCACACATTTTCCATTGGAAAATCCTATCGTGTGTGCAAGGCATTACAGTAAAAGAGACATTAAAGTGGATGTAAACCCTCACATATACCCAGTGAAGTGAACAACCTCAGATGATACACAGAGATGAAACAAATCTCCCTACATACGTTTTTACATGTATATCTGCTGTCTTCAGCTTTATATACTGTTTTGAAAGTGTACATTGCGTTAGAATTCTCACTTCCTAGTTCGGTAGTAGCAGTGTAGTGTTGGATTACACTGGGAGACAGCTGATTGGAGGAAAGGCACACCCCCCCCCCTCCACATAGGCAGAGACTTTCAGAGCTGTGCTGTGAGTAGAGCAGCTTTCTGCTAATGTATTTTTAGCACCCACCCCGACACAATTCAGACTACTTTTATCACATGTGTCAGAGAACTTGTCAGAAGTTATCATGCTGATAACAGAAGAACCAAGCAGGAGAAAGCTACGTGACATTGGAGAGAGATAACAAAACGCAGATGCAGATATATGTGCCCAGCTCAAATTTAATGAATCTTGTTTACATCCACTTTAAAATGCATCAGACAAAGCCAGATTTAATACCTATTAAAGGACAACTAACAATCTTTGTCATTTTCAGATAAGTCCTCTGTGTGCACAACAGATTGTTTTTATCAGTTTTCAATACGTTTCCAGAGTCAGATATTACATATTTCATTTGACAGTGATAAATAGTCGTGCTTATTGTCATGTTTATTTTAGTGAATTCATCCTTAGCAGCCATGTTTACTTGACACATGAAATGAGTGATGATACTATAGACAGCCCCTGGGTCTTGCTTTAAAGAACTCTTCATTTATTGAGTGACTGCAGTAACTTGAAGTTCATGACATTAACAAATGATGTGAAGAATGAGACAACTGGAAGTGTCATTTATAGAGGAACATAAAACTACAGCTTACAAAAAACAAGGAAAGCAAATGGGAAACATCAGCCTTTTTCACAGTATATAAGTTTGCCTATTACTTTTTGGCATTTTATATTAGTTTACAAAGTGTTGTATTGGCCAGAAAATGGATGAAGTACTGGTATAGTTTAACCTTTTATTGTAACCCTTACACTATCAGAACCTTAGGCTTATAATGAAGCAGAAGAAGCAAGAAAAACTTTCTTGCTCCAAAAAATAATTTCTAATACCCAAATGCAGTCAGATGACACCCTAAGTAAACAATCTGTGATACTATTGGTAGCTCTTTATACATTGTGCAATTAGAATCACATTCAGCCCCTTTATTAACCACTTGTGGACGGCCCACCGTACATATATTGTGGCAGGACGGCCGCTCTGTGCCAGATCACTTACCTAGTACGTGTTCTGACACTAAGGTTTTTTTTGTCACAGGGTTTTTAGTTCACTTATATCTTTATGTTTGCTAGTGTTTGGATGTCTTTTGTTTAACCACCTCAATACAGGGCATTTTCACCCCCTTCCTGCCAAAGCCATTTTTCAGCTTTCAGTGCTGTCACATTTTGAATGACAATTGCGTGGTCATACAACACTGTACCCAGATGAATTCGTTATCATTTTGTCCCCACAAATAGAGCTTTCTTTTGGTGGTATTTGATCACCTCTGCAGTTTTTATTTTTTGCGCTACAAACAAAAGAATAGTGACAAGTTTTAAAAAAAAAAAAAACAATATTTTTTACATTTTGCTATACTAAATATCCCCAGTTTATTTCCTCAGTTTAGGCCGATATGTATTCTACATATTTTTGGTAAAAAAAATCACAATAGGCGTACATTGATTGGTTTGCACAAAAGTTATAGCGCCTACAAAATAGAGGATAGATTTATAGCATTTTTATTTTTTTAACTAGTAATGGTGGCGATCTGTGATTTTTATCGTGACTGCGATATTGTGGCGAACATATCGGACACTTTTGGCACATTTTTGGGACCATTCACACTTATACAGCGATCTGTGCTATAAAAATGCATTGATTACTGTATAAATGTGACTGGCAGGGAAGGGGTTAACACTAGGGGGGCGCTGAAGGGGTTAATATGTTCCCTGGGAGTGATTCTAACTGTAGGGGGAGGGGGACTCACAAGGGGAGAAGACCGATCAGTGTTTCTCTGTCTCCTCTCCTCTGACAGCACCGTGGATCTGTGTGTTTACATACACAGATCCACGGTCCTGCTGTGTTACCAGGCAATCACGGGTGCCCGGCGGACATCGTGGCCGGGCGCGTGCATCGGGTGCCCAGTGACACGGCGGGCACGCGCTCCCTGGGGGGCCAGGAAGGGGAGGGTGTCATATGACCCCCTCCCGCCACGAGAGCTGCGCCACCTGGCCGTCAATTGACAGACGGCGGTCGCAAGGCAGTTAACCACTTGTCGTTGACTGGCTCACGCCCATATACGTTGACAAAATGACACAGTTGCGCAAAACAATGTATGGGTACATTGTCTCTTTTAGGAGCGGCCGGAGGCGTGCGTGCCTGTGGCACGACTGGGGAAATGATGCGCTTGGCCGGCGAGCGCGATCGCTACCAGCCACTTGCGATTGATCGTGGGCATGAGAGCCAGAACTGGGATTTGTGTGTTCTTTCAGGGGAGAGGAGACAGATCGTTTCTTCCTAGTAAGTAGGAACAGCGATCTGTCTCCTCCCACAGTCAGTCACATCCACAAACAGTAAGAAACAATAACTAGGGAACACATTTAACCCCTTGATCGCCCCCTAGTGTTAATCCCTTCCCTACCAGTGACATTTACACAGTAATCAGTGCATTTTTATATCAATGATCGCTGTATAAATGTCAATGGTCCCAAAAATCTGTCAAAAGTGTCCGATATGTCTGCCACAATGTCGCAGTACTGCTAAAAATCTAAAAATCACATCGCCATTACTAGTAAAAAAAATGCCATAAAAATACCATAAATCTTTCCCGTAGTTATAAGACACTATAGCTTTTGCGCAAACCAATCAATATAGGCTTATTGCAATTTTTTTTTTTTTTTTACCAAAAATATGTAGAAGAATAAACTGGCCTAAATTGATGAAGAAATTATTTTTTTAAGGATATTTATTATATCACCTTCCAGCAAGACAATAACCCTAAACATACAACCAGATCTACAATGGAATGGTTGAGATCAAAGCATATTCATGTATTAGAATGGCCGAATCAAAGTCCAGACCTAAATCCAATTAAGAATCTATGCCAAGACTTGAAAATTGCTGTTCACAGACGCTCTCCATCCAATCTGACAGAGCTTGAGCTATTTTGCAAATAAGAATGGGCAAAAATGTCACTCTATAGAGGTGCAAAGCTGGTAAAGACATAACCAAAAAGACTTGCAGCTGTAATTCCCTAGAAAGGTGGTTCTACAAAGTATTGACTCAGGGGGCTGAATACAAATGCACGCCACACTTTTCATATATTTATTTGTAAAAATTTTTTTTGAAAACCATGTATCATTTTCCTTCCACTTCACAATTATGTGCCACTTTGTGTTGGTCTATCACAAAAATTTCAATAAAATGCATTTACGTTTTTGGTTGTAACATGACAAAATGTGGAAAATTTCAAGGGGTGTGAATACTTTTTCAAGGCACTGTAGGTGATTCCATTTTCTATCTTTCCACCACAGGTAAATGGAAAGAAAATATATTGATTCCCCCATCAATACAGTCATTGTTGATGGGGGGGATTTCTCCTGCAGCACTATTGTGTTCTGTCGACGGGAAGCCTTTCTGGATGATTACTGCTAGCGGCTATAGCCTCTGGCAATAATCGCATGTGAAAAATCTGACAGGTTAGTTGTACCCAAATCGATCAATGGATTGACTTGGGTACAACTAGCCTGCTTATAGATGGATTAAATGTTGACCAGTCCCTGCTGAACCAGCTAAGATTATTTACATCTATTGCTGGCTTTCAGGTGAAAACATTGATAAAAAGAACCACATTGTTATCTATCTTCTGTAAACTACTGATCTACACTCTCACAATGGAGATAAACAAGGACAGGAATATTTGAACCCTAACCTGGGTGACAACCATGACTTCTTCCATAAATACAGTAAAGTAAACAGTAAACTTTGTTACCCTATGACAGGAAGTGCAGGATTATCAGATGAAAATGAGGCCTCATGCATACAGGACATTTTGCAAACTCCCCTAAAAGCCTTTCCTCCTGGCAGCAGCATTTTGGTAGAAAAAATATCTAATGCTTGGAAAAGTGTGGACCACATTTAGGTGTGTTAATGTTATGCATGTATATGAGTTTAGAAAGCATCAATCAGCTTCCTCACAAAACTGTGCTGCTCCTGGACACACTGATAGTGTTTTTTTTTCCTGTCACTAACCGCCTCTGCCTCAAAACACGCCTAAAAGCCTTTGTGTGCATGGGCACATAAGCTTACATGCAGGGGCGTTTAGATGCAGAGAAAAAAAAACTCCTGATTAGGGATGGGCCCGGTGTTCGATTTGAACATCGGCCGTTCGACCGCTCGTCGAGCCCAGGACTATGTGGGCCGTTCGCATCAAATTCGTGTGATGCAAACGGTCCACAATGCACTGCGCCAGTCGCAGTGCATTGCTGGCTGATGATTGGCCAAGCATGCACTGTGACCCCGCATGCTCCGGCCTCGTGTAGTGTGTTCCGGCGTTAGTCAGTGACGGTGTCAGTGACATTATCTGCTGTGATTCATTCTGCAGTGCTGACATTATCTGCTGTTATTCATTCTGCTGAGTGCTGACATTATCTGCTGTGATTCTGGGGATTAGTGTAGTGTGTGCATGCTGTTAGTACAGCACTGCAGTATCACATTAAACCACCTTTACCCTTCTGCCCTGTTGTCATCTAAGGCAGCCAGACAGCCATCTGCAGTAGTTAGCATGTGTGTGCTCTGTGAGTATAGCACAGCACACAAAACCACCTCAGCCTGTATCTGCCCTAAGGCCCTGTTGTCATCTAAGGCAGCCAGACAGCCATCTGCAGTAGTTAGCATGTGTGTGTGCTGTGTGAGTATAGCACAGCACACGAAACCACCTCAGCCTGTATCTGCCCTAAGGCCCTGTTGTCATCTAAGGCAGCCAGACAGCCATCTGCAGTAGTTAGCATGTGTGTGTGCTGTGTGAGTATAGCACAGCACACAATAAACCACCTCAGCCTGCATCTGCCCTAAGGCCCTGTTGTCATCTAAGGCAGCCAGACAGCCATCTGCAGGAGTTAGCGTGTGTGTGCTGTGTGAGTATAGCACAGCACACAATAAACCACCTCAGCCTATATCTGCCCTAAAGCCCTGTTGTCATCTAAGGCAGCCAGCCAGCCATCTGCAGGAGTTAGCGTGTGTGTGTGCTGTGTGAGTATAGCACAGCACACAATAAACCACCTCAGCCTGTATCTGCCCTAAGGCCCTGTTGTCATCTAAGGCAGCCAGACAGCCATCTGCAGGAGTTAACGTGTGTGTGTGCTGTGTGAGTATAGCACAGCACACAATAAACCACCTCAGCCTGTATCTGCCCTAAGGCCCTGTTGTCATCTAAGGCAGCCAGACAGCCATCTGCAGGAGTTAGCGTGTGTGTGTGCTGTGTGAGTATAGCACAGCACACAATAAACCACCTCAGCCTGTATCTGCCCTAAGGCCCTGTTGTCATCTAAGACAGCCATCTGCAGGAGTTAGTGTGTGTGCTGTGTGACTCCAGCACAATATACACTACCCACTACAATGTCTGGAAGACCGACAAGGAGAGGCAGACAGTCCAGAGCCAAGAAAACAGGGAAAGCAGGCTCTGTGTCTAGAGACAACAGTGCTGGTCGTGGACGTGGTGCATCGTCATCAGCACGTGGCCATGGGACACGCTTGTCCTTCTTTTCGCCAGCTGGACATGTTGAGCCGCATCATGGTAGAGTAGAATTGGTAGAGTGGATGGTAGAGTGGATGACCAAGCCCTCCTCATCCTCCTCATCCTCTCTCACCCAGGCTCAGGGTAATGGCAAAGCAGCTGCCAACGCATACTCAATGTCATCATCAGGCACCCCTTCCCTAGACCCACCATGTCCTCCTGAGGAGTCCCCTGAACTGTTTGAGCACAGTGTTGGGTACATGCTCCAGGAGGATGCCCAGCTGGACATGTTGAGCCGCATCATGGTAGAGTAGAATTGGTAGAGTGGATGGTAGAGTGGATGACCAAGCCCTCCTCATCCTCCTCATCCTCTCTCACCCAGGCTCAGGGTACTGGCAAAGCAGCTGCCAACGCATACTCAATGTCATCATCAGGCACCCCTTCCCTAGACCCACCATTTCCTCCTGAGGAGTCCCCTGAACTGTTTGGACACAGTGTTGGGTACATGCTCCAGGAGGATGCACAGCGTTTTGAAGGCTCGGATGATGATACCCAGCTAGAGGAAGGCAGTAGCGTGAGCGCAGAGAGAGGGGATGCTCAAGGACAGCAATCTGGCAGTCATGTTCCACCAGCTGCAGCTTACTGCCAGTGGTGAAGAGGGAGGGGATGATGAGGTCACTGACTCCACGTGGGTGCCTGAACGGAGAGAGGAGGAGGAGGCGGCACATCTCCAACGAGGCAGGATGCCCTTGAGGCCAGCACACCAACTGAATCACACCGCAGAGCTCCGCCTGTGCAGGGCGCTGCCTCTGCACGTTATTACAAAAGTTCTTTGGTGTGGGCCTTTTTTGAGACGAGTGCATCAGATCGCACCACTGCTATTTGCAACATATGTCTTAAGCGTATCTCGCGTTGCCACAAGCATGACCAGACATATGTCGACCTGCCATGCAGCTCGTTGGCAAGCGCACATTAAAGACCCACACCAAAGAACAAAGCGGACCTCTCCTTGCTCCTCATCAGCTGGGATCTCCAACCCCACTATACCTTCAGTCCTCTCTGAAAGCTGCACTGAGAGGAATGAAGGTGTAGAATTAGGTGTGTCACAGCCAAGTACTTGCGGGCACTCTGCTAGCAGTACACCGACGTCCAATTCTACCAGGCATATTTCCCTGCACCAGCTGCTGGACCGTCGAAAGAAGTTTACTCCCAGCCATCCACATGCCCAGCGGTTGAATGCTAGCTTGGCTAAATTGCTAGCACTTCAACTGCTGCCTTTTCAGTTGGTAGACTCGGCCCCCTTCCGTGAGTTTGTTCAATGTGCGGTTCATCAGTGGCAGGTTCCCAAACGCCACTTTTTCTCACGGAAGGCGATTCCGGCTCTCTACCGGCATGTGGAAGGCAATGTCCATGCCTTGCTGGACAGGGCGGTCAGCGGTAAGGTGCATATTACCGCTGACTCATGGTCCAGCAGGCATGGATAGGGACGTTACCTGTCTTTCACGGCCCATTGGGTCACTCTTTTGGCAGCTGGGAAGGATGCAGGACAAGGTGCAGTAGTGTTGGAGGTTGTTCCGCCACCACGCTCCAAAATGCTACTACTGGTTGTGACACACCTCTCTCCTCCACCCCCTCTTCTTCTTCTTCCTCCATGGCCTCTTCGAGTGCTCTGTTCTCTGAACCAGCGGTGCTCCATAGGCGTCCAAGGGGCTACGCAAGTACGCAGGCAAAAAGATGCCATGCCGTGCTTGCGCTGGTGTGTTTGGGGGACAGGAGCCACACTGGGGCAGAGGTTCTGTCAGCTCTGCAGGGGCAGGCTGAGAGGTGGTTGACGCCACGCCAGCTTAAGCCAGGAATGGTGGTTTGTGACAATGGCACCAACCTCCTCTCTGCCCTGCGACAGGGACAGCTGACCCATGTGCCCTGTATGGCTCACGTCCTTAACCTGGTGGTGCAGCGGTTCTTGGGCAGGTGCCCAGGCTTACAGGATGTCCTGAGGCAGGCCAGGAAAGTCTGTGTGCATTTACGCCAATCATATAATGCCAGTGCTCGGCTGGCTGAGCTGCAAATGGAGACCTGCCCAAGAACCGCCTTATATGTGACATGCACACCAGGTGGAACTCAACGTTGGCCATGCTGCAGCGACTGCACACGCAGCAGAGGGCCATCAATGAGTACCTGTGCGACTACGGCACCAGGACAGGGTCAGGGGAGCTCGGATTTTTTTCCCCACGCCAGTGGAGCATGATCAGGGATGCATGCACTGTCCTGTCACCATTTGAGGAGGCCACGAGGATGGTGAGCAGTGACAGTGCATGCATCAGTGACACTGTACACCTGTTGGAGCATACGCTGCGTGGGATAATTTACAGGGCACTTGAGGCAGAAAAGAGGCAGGAAGAGGAGGACTTCCTTGCCTCTCAAGGCCCCCTTTATCCAGACAGTGTTCCTTCTCTCCCACCCATCACACAGGAAGAGAATGAGGAGGAGGAGGAGGATTGTGTCAGCATGGAGGTGGAGCCTGGCACTCAGCATCAGCAGCAGCAGTCTTTTAGGGATGATTTACAGTCCCAAGAAAACAGTGGACTTGTACGTGGCTGGGAGGAGGTGGCTGCGGATCATGTCCTCCTCAGTGACCCAGAAGACTCCGGACTGAATGCCTCAGCTAACCTACGTTGTATGGCCTCCCTGATCCTGCAAAGCCTGCGGAAGGGTCCTTGTATTCTTCAGATCAAGGAGAGGGACCATTACTGGCTGGCCACTCTCCTTGATCCACGGTACAAGGGTAAGGTTATCTTGCTGTCGCAGAGGGAGCAGAGGATGAGACATCTCCGGGAGGCCTTGCAGAAAGGTCTGTGCAACGCGTTCCCAGAGACTGGGAGGTTACAAACTCCTGGTCCTGGATGACGAGTTGCTGAGGCTTCGGTCAGTAGCAGAAGGAGCGGTGGGGAAGGTGGACGTCTGACAGATGCGTTCAGACAATTTTTTAGTCCGCAGCCCCAAGGTATGATCGGTTCCAGCAACCATCGCCAGCGTCTGATATACATGGTGCAGGAATACCTAGGGGCAAGGTCAGACTTGGACACCTTTCCCACCGAAAATCCTCTGACTTACTGGGTCTTGAGGATGGATCACTGGCCAGAGCTTGCACAGTATGCAATTGAGCTACTGGCCTGTCCTGCATTCAGCGTTCTTTCCGAACGCACATTCAGTGCTGCTGGAGGCTTTGTCACCGATCACAGGGTGCGCCTGTCCACCGACTCGGTTGATCGACTGGCCTTCATAAAGATGAATCAGTCTTGGATCACCACCAGCTACCAGGCACCTGAAG
This sequence comes from Lithobates sylvaticus, assembly GCA_028564925.1. Classification (NCBI taxonomy): domain Eukaryota; kingdom Metazoa; phylum Chordata; class Amphibia; order Anura; family Ranidae; genus Lithobates; species Lithobates sylvaticus. Next base: position 167,309,022 of record CM053026.1, read on the forward strand.
CTGATATAACAGAATAATTTATTTTGAAATGTCACATCCCTTCAAGACTGCCTATGCTGATGCTGAGTGACTGTCCTGTTATGTTGACTGACTATCCTCTTCCTCCTCAATGATCCTGATGATAGCTTGGAAGAACATTTTTGTTTCTGGGTGCCGCCACCAGTGGCTAAGGCCCAATTTTTCAGCCCCTGTTTAACAGGGGCATGTAATTACAATTTTTTATGCAATGCTTTGCAACAGGTCTGATTGCTGTGCTCAGAGGACAGTATCTGTGAGGGGTTGCAGTGTTGTGGCACCAGCACCAGTGCCTAAGGCCCAATTTGTCAGCCCCTGTTTAACAGGGGCGTGTAATTACAAATTTTTATGCAATGCTTTGCAACAGGTCTGATTGCTGTGCTCAGAGTACAGTATCTGTGAGTGGTTGCAGTGTTGTGGCACCAGCACCAGTGCCTAAGGCACAATTTTTCAGCCCCTGTTTAACAGGGGCGTGTAATTACAATTTTTTATGCAATGCTTTGCAACAGGTCTGATTGCTGTGCTCAGAGTACAGTATCTGTGAGGGGTTGCAGTGTTGTGGCACCAGCACCAGTGCCTAAGGCACAATTTTTCAGCCCCTGTTTAACAGGGGCGTGTAATTACAATTTTTTAAGCAATGCTTCGCAACAGGTCTGATTGCTGTGCTCCAAGTACAGTATCTGTGAGGGCTTACAGTGTTGTGGCAACACCGTCCACCACCAAAGGCCAAATTTTTCTGCCCCTGTTAAACAGATGCATGCAATTACAAATCTTGATCTAATAATTCACAGCAGGGCCCATTCCTGTGCCCACAAAGAGTAACGGTGAGGGCTTACAGTGTTGTGGCAACACCGTCCACCACCAACACCACCACCAAAGGCCCAATTTTTCTGCCCCTGTTCAAAAGGTGCATGCAATTACAAATCTTGATCTAATAATTCACAGCAGGGCCCATTCCTGTGCCCACCAAGTGTAACTGTGAGGGCTTACAGTGTTGTGGCAACACCAACATCTAATGGGGCAAATTTCTTCAGAGTATATACGGCAGGCCCCTACTTTCAAACATCAACTTAGAAACGACTCCTACTTGCAAACGGAAGGAGAAAAACAGGAAGTGAGAGGAAATCTACCCCATAGGAAGGAACATTCTATCCTGTTAGATACTGATGCTTTATCACCAATCCTTGTTTCAATAAAAAACACACTTTTCCAAAAACATTTGTCATTGGGACGGAAAGTGAGGTGAAATGTTCTGAACAGGTGCACAGACAGCAAAACAAATGTTACAGGGGTGATAACCCTTCCCTATGTTCTCCAAAAAGCTTAAAAATTGATTTTTTTGGATGGAGCTACACTTAAAAATTTACCTGTTCAAAATTACACACAGATTCTACTTAAGAACAAACCTACAGTCCCTGTCTTGTTTGCACCGCCTGTATACTGCTGTTCAGAGTATATAGGGTTGTAGGTATAGGGTTTCATTTTGGGTGCGGGGTTCCCCTTAATATCCATACAAGACCCAAAGGGGTTGATAATGGGCTGGGGTGGGGGGGTAGCCATGCCATTTTTCTCAAAGATTTTCATCCATATTGCCAGGACAAGACATGACATTAAAGCCGCAAACAGTTTTAAATGGCTTCTTTTTTTCCTTTACAAATGTCATTTTTTGCAGGGACAGTTCTAATCACGGGAAACACATGCCACTTCACAGGCATACTTTAGACAACCCCCAGGTACCATATTTAAAGGAATATTTCACTTTTTTTTCACTTTATGCATCATTAAAATAACTGCTCCCGAAAAAACGTCAGTTTTTAAAACTTCTTTTTGCATTGATACATGTCCCCTGGGGCAGGACCTGGGTCCCCAAACCTCTTTTATGACATGAACATGCATATTAGCCTTTATAATTAGCACTTTAGATTTCTAACGTTCGCGTCCATTGTAACTAATAGGGTTCGAATGTACGCGCAAACTTTCGGTCCGTTCACAGGTTCTGGTGCGAACCGAACCCGGGGGTGTTCGGCTCATCCCTACTCCTGATGTCCCTAGGAGCAGCTGAACAAAATGTCCAGTGTACATGAGACCTAAAGGGAAAACAAGTCTGAAAAAAAAAACACGTGCAGGCACATCTAAGAACTATTAAATTACAATATAATATATTTTTGTTTTTAAGTTTAAATATGCAATAAATATTTTAAAACATTTTACTGTCATGGTACACCTTATTATCACAGTAGGTAATTTTACTCTAATAAGTTTATGACGGTTTACCTAATTTATGTGTGACCAGGAGCTTCAGGTCAATGTTTTATATACAGTATATTGTACTATATTTATTGACTAATGGTACTTTGACTTGTCACATAATTTTAAAAATTTCGAAATAGTCATGCAGCAATCTATGGGTGGAGTGAACATGATTACAGTAGATGTCCCTATATATTTTGTTCTGCGAGTCTTATGAAGTTCTGAAGGAAACTTCAATCCAGAAATGTATTTTTACTACAACTTTTTCCTTGTCTGGGCCCAAAACCTGCAGAGAATGCCTGAGGTAATCCACTTTTAAGTTCAACTATATTCATTTCTTTAAAACTTGTCTGTGCACTCTGTAATAAGGAAGTCTGAAGTCTGTCAGTTTAAGTGCAAGTCATTTCCTTTAGACCTACCTTCATTATTTTATAATATTAGCTCAGTGCATGTTTTATAATCTAGTCAGATAACCACTTTCCTCTTCTGCTTTAAAGGAAAAATATAAAAAAATGCAAGCAGTTTATTTAAAATCTTTGTTTTTTACTATTCATATAAAAGGTGTATTTTACCAATAAACAATTAATACAGGATGCCCCACATGACATTGCTGTCACATACTAGAAGTTATGGAAAATCACACTCAGACACATTTGTTAGACATGGTGACATGTATTCACCATGTCTAACAAATGTGTCTGAGTGTGATTTTCCATAACTTCTAGTATGTGACAGCAATGTCATGTGGGGCATCCTGTATTAATTGTTTATTGGTAAAATACACCTTTTTATGACTAGTAAAAAACAAAGATTTTAAATAAAGATTTAAGGATAAGTTCACCTTTTGGAACACGTTACGTGTCCCACCCATATTTAGGGTGGAACACGTAACATGTTCCAGTAGCTGCAGCCTATACCCCACCCCAATGACAGAGGCCACCACATTCATTCACAGTTCTCTGTGAATAGGAAACTACAAGTCTTGACCGCCTTTGCGGCTGTCGGCATGTAGTTTCAATAAACTAACACAGCGCTGTTGAGCACTCTGGTAACTTATTGTTAATTCCTGTCAGTGTGCATCTGCCTGTCCGTATGAGGTACGAGCAGACAGATACTCTGAGAGGTCTGCAGGAGTCCTGCATGGCACCCGCAGGTGGGTACAATGCTTTCCAGGCTCCAAGTAAACAAAATAATAACTGCACATTTTTTACATGCAAAAAGATGGGCATTTAATATACTTTTTAAAAAGGTGAACTTATTGTTTAATCCAGTGGTGTTAGCAAACTGTTGAAAAGAAGGCCAAAGTACCATTTATTTTATCAGTATATTTGCAAACAGCACCCCCACTCCCCAACATGTAAAGGCTTTGGTTGATCTCCGAAAACAAAAGTTATAGGACTCCCTTACAGGAGTGGCCACACGAAGCATTGTTTCTGTTATTAGCTGCCACTAAAAAATAAAATACTTCATTTAAAATGGTTGTAAAGGACGTTTTTTCTTACCTTCATGCATACTATGCACTGGCTGGGTACCCTAGAAGAGGAGGATAGGGGTTTCTCTGTGCAATGCCACTCCACAGGGCAGGTAAGTATAACAGATGTTGTCAAACAAATCTGATTTATTTTTATAAGGAGGTAAGTAAAACCTTGGACAGAGGAGTGGCTATGGATGTGGTTAACTTGGATTTTGCAAAAGCATTTGACACAGTTCCCCACACTCAGCTAATGTGTAAGGTAAAGTCTATAGGCTTGGAAAGATCAGTTTGTAAATGGATAGAAAATTGGCTAAAAGATAGAATTCAGAAAGTAGTGGTTAATGATTCTTACACTAAATGATCTAAGGTCTAAGTACCCCAAGGTTCAGTGTTGGGACCCTTTAATGTTTAATGTTGATAAATGTAAAATTATGCACTTGGGGGTTAAGAATATGCATGCGTCATACATACTAGGGGGAATTCAACTGGGGGAATCAATGGTGGAGAAGAATCTGAGTGTTCTGGTAGATCATAAGCTTAATAATAGCATGCAATGCCAAGCTGCAGTTTCCAAAGAGGGCAAAATCCTTTCTTGTATTAAGGAAGGTATGAGAGAGAGAGATATAATTTTGCTCCTGTACAAATCATTAGTAAGACCTCATCTGGAATATGCAGTTCAGTTTTAGGCACCAGTTCATGAAAAGGATATCGGGAAACTGGAGAAAGTGCAGAGAAGGGCAACCAAACTGAGGAAAGAAACATGGAAAGAGACATGGAGGAACTCAGCTATGAGCAAATATTAGAAGAACTGAATTTATTCTCTCTTGAGAAGAGGAGATTATGGGGGGATATAATCAACATGTATAAATACATAAGTGGTCCATATAGTGAACTTTGTGGTGAGTTATTTAGCAAATAAAGAAAAAATAATATAGCATGCACAATTGCGATACAAGTCATATTGTAGTTATTAAATATTACCTTTCCTTTTCAATCTGCAACCTCTGTAAATTTATATATATACATTGCAATATGGCTACATGGAGTTGTTCTCTACACAGAGTGTGTATTGACCATTCCCCAGAAGCATAATATCCTGCCTGTGTGATTGGCTCACAAATTTTCCCAGAAGTCTGCCTAAGATAAAATTCAGATTTCAGGCATCCCCTGCACCAAAAATTTCATTTTTGGTGAGATATTTCCAATAGGAACACGTCTAAAGGGATGCAGGCCCAGCAGCTTTCCTCATTATTGACCTGCAGCTGCCACAGCTGACAGTTAATTATGAAACCACTCCCATTAGACCCACTCAGAACAGAGGCTCAGACAAACACACATGGATTTCTTCAGAATAACAAAAGGTAGGAATCTGCAACAAAGTTTGTTATAATCCTTGCATTGTACATAGATCACCCAGGGGGAATGTTTTTTTCTCAATAAAAGTGGAGTTACGCTTTAAGGTCACAGAGGACAAGGGGCACTCTTTAAGTCTAGACGAAAAGAGATTTAATCTCCAACTACAGAAAGGTTTCTTCACAGTAATGCCCCATACACATGATCGTACATTGATCGGATATTCCGACAACAAAATCCATGGATTTTTTCAGACAGATGTTGGCTCAAACTTGTCTTGCATACACACACACGGTCACACAAATCTTGTCGGAAATTCCGAACATCAAGAACGCAGTGACGTACAACATATACCACAAGCCGACAAAAATTAAGTTCAATAACCAGTGCGGCTCTTCTGCTTGATTCCGAGCATGCGCGGAACTTTGTGTGTCAGAATTGTGTACACACAATCGGAATTTATGACAATGGATTTTGTTGTAGGAAAATTTGAGATCCAGATCTCAAATTTTGTGTGACGGAAATTCCGATGGATAATGTCCGATGAAGCCTACACGCGGTCGGAATTTACGACAACAAGCTTCCATCGAACATTTTCCGTCGGAAAATCTGACCGTGTGTACGGGGCATTAGAGCTGTAAAAATGTGGAATAGACTCCCTCAAGATCTGGTTCTGGCTAGCTCAGTAGATTGCTTTAAAAAAAGGCCTGGATTCTTTCCTAAATGTACATAATATAACTGGATACTAACATTTATAGGTAAAGTTTATCCAGGGAATATCCGATTGCCTCAGGATCAGGGATCAGGAAGGATTTTTTTTCCCCTGTTGTAGCAAATTGAATCATGCTTTGCTGGGATTTTCGCCTTCCTCTGGATCAACAGTGGGTATAGGATTGTGTATATGGGATTGTATGGTTATTATTATTTTCCCCTTTTATTGGTTGAACTGAATGGACTTGTGTCTTTTTTCAACCAGACTAAGTATGTAACTATGTTTGTTATTTTAAAGAAAAAAACAAACGTTTGCTAACATTTTAACTTTCATTTATCCTTTATTATTTCTTGCCAGCATCCTATTTGCATAGTTTTCTTAGCACATGCATACATTTAAGTGATGGCTGCATTCCAGTTCTCAGGTTGGGTTTCCTGGTAGTCACAACAGCTGAACATACCTGCATAGTGTTTTTTGTCCGATCGGACAATGTTGTTGAAAAATCAGACCATGTGTATGCACCATCTCTATCATTACAGGGTCCGATCACACCAAATCTGATCGTGTGTACACAGGAACACACCAGGGAAACACAGGCAACAAACAATAGGGTCACCTTGTAACAGGAAATGTCTAAACAAGGATGGCTTTAGATTTGAATTTGCATCTATGTAATATGGTCCTTTTGATCATTTTATCAGTTCATTTCTAGCTAGGAAAGGAAATTGTGAGATCGAATTTGCTGCTCTCAGAGTATTATATATTTTAAAAAGTGAGAGTACAGCAAAAAGGCAATTGCTTTAATACTCTCTCTGTTTGAAACTGAAAGCCTATAGAGAAGGCTGCAGAGCAGGGAGAGAGTAAGAGGGATGGGGATTGCACTTCACAAACAAATTACTATTTTAACAAAACAGTTGATATTTGCATTGTAAACAAATACATATACTGTACATTGATTTTTTATATTTCATATTTACGTCACAAAATATAATTGTTTCTACATATTTTTTATTCACAAGCATAATAAATAATTAACAAAAATATATGTAGAAGAACTGTACATTCCCTTTAAAGCTAGTCTTTTGCTGAAATAAATTTTCAAGGGCTTTCTGCAGAGATTAAACTGAATACTTATATCTTCTACTGTCCAGGTTGCTGATCTGTGCTATAGGGAAAAAAATCACCTTCTGTAGATCTTGCAGAATCCAACGAGTCCAGGGGTGTCAATTCCCTGTCCTAAGGCTGCACTCAGTGTTTTCTATTATTTGACAATGCGGTATATGGAATGGATCAGCAACCTGGAGTGTATTAGAGATGTGTATTCAATGTATTTTTTGTAGGGAGCTCTTAATTTACAAAAATTGGTTTTGGTGACAGAGTTTCTTTATGGAGCCATTTTATTCTCCAAAAGTGTATGAATCATTTTGAAATTATGTGTTTACAAAAAAACATGTTTTACTCTTTTATAGTGTAAGTTTTTTTGTTAGTTTTTTTTGACAGAAGTTTCATTGCCTTTGTTTCATGTATTCGCTTGATTGATGATTTCATGTCATTGCTATAAACCTTGTATGTACATCTCATAAACCTTTTTTAATATGGGGACTGCCATTGCTGACCTACTATGCTAATCCCTCAACTGCTATACTTTAAGTAATTAAACTGGAAGATGTATACAATTCAAAAAAAGTCAGGAGGTCCTTCTCAACATACTCCTATTCAGGGACTCAATTAAAGAAAAAGGTTCAACGTGACATCCCAACAATTCATTTTTGAATACTGAGAAATTTACAGCAGCAGTCTCTATGTTTTTTGTCAGGAAATGTTATCTTTAATTTGTATAGATATTGAGGTTATGTACGGTGTCCCAACGATTATGCTACAATTACATTTTTTTAGTTTATGGTTAAATCTAATTGGTTGCTATGGGACAAAGTAGACAGTGTTTAATGAAGACAAACGATGATACATGACTATCCACTGTCTCATTCAAACTCCCCTGTCTTGTGTTTCTGAGACTGAAGATTCTAACCTTCCATCATGGCCTTAGATACTATACCAAATGGATTTGTAAGGGTTAGCACGAGAAAAAAAACATTCAATAATAGATATTATTTTACTGGATTGCAGGACTAACTGAAATGGTCTAGCTTAGTGTGACTAAATATAGCTTTAAATGGCTGAATATGTGGGGGATTTAAAATGCCTTTTGATAAAACTGTCTTGAAAAGCAGAAAAAGGCTGTAGGTCTTGAGCTGTTATTTCACCCTTACACGTAGAAATTCTTTCATTTTTTATTAGAAGTTCACTAGAATATAATAGAAGGAAAAAACTCTGTAATACTCTCTAACATACATTTCCTATTGTGTTTAAATGTTGTATTGAGTCTTATTATAGTTGATGTTTTGTATCATTAGTCTAATTTTATTGTGCACTATTAAACGATCAAGTTGAAATGTTGCCTTTCTTAGGGGGAAGAGTGTCTCTTAAATAAAAAATATAAATTAAAGCGGTAGTAAACTCAGCTGCATGAAACCTCAAAAATCATAAAGCTACTATGATAAACATTTCCCCACACACCTTAATACCATTTATCCCCATAGCATGTTTCTTCCTTTATTTCACACTTTATTTCTTCAGCCCATGTTTTCGGCCGAAGCCAGCACCATATTTGTGGTTGTCTGTGGATTCCATACAGCGGTGTACTTCTGCCCTTTCTCCTGTGTGAGATGTAGTCAAAGTTCTGCTGCGGACCTCCTCGCTCCCTGTCCTAATGCTAAGTGTCAATGTTCACACCGCCCATTGATGTAGCTAATCACATGGAGTGTCGCAGAAACTTCTCAATGGGTCAGCACTCTCGCTGGATGTAATGCTGTGGAGGGCTGATGATAGAGGCACGGCATCTCTACAAAGAGACTAACAGCAGTGTGCTGTCAATTGGGGTCAAAAAGCGCATTTGTCAGTGACGTATTTTAAATAAAAGTAGGCAGAAATCTCCTAAGTGGCATAGGTTGTGATACTAAGAAAGACACATACAAAGAATACAAGACCTTGCAGCATTGCAGCATTGTCCAATACTAAATAATTTCCCTCTTGGTCTTATATGCAACTCAAACACTTCTTAGATGTGCCAGCAAAAACCCCAAAATTTACAAGTCCCCCCACGGTTTTCGAATCCTTATGCTCAAGCTCCTCACCCCAGAGTCACGTGATTTCAGCCTTATATACCTCCATGTTTAAGGAACCTTACTCCTCCCTACACTCAGACCACGCATATTGGGAATCAGCCTTAAACAGGCAAATAACAGATGCCCACTGGGATCGTATCCATCTATACATACATAAGGGCTCTCTTAATGTTCACACACAGGAGAATGGGTACAAACTCAAAACTAGATGGTACAAAACCCCACAGGTACTTCATAAGATTTTCCCGACGGTGCCAGACCTCTGCTGGCGATGTGGAACAGAGGTGGGCTCCCTGATACATGTCTGGTGGTCTTGCCCTCGGATCCAGCCATACTGGCACAAAATACATGAAGTGACTACAGCGATTTCCTCCCTCCCATTGGAGTTCACACCAGGACAATACCTGCTACACCTGTCCAAAATTCCCCAGAAAAAATACCTTGAATCAATAGCCATACACCTAATAAATGCCGCTACGCTTTGCATACCGGTACATTGGAGGTCCGCTCAACCACCTTCATTGAAGGAGTGGGTCCTCCGAGTAGACCGCATAGCAACAATGGAGGAACTAATCCTCGCTGCACAAGACAAAATCACTAGTTTCTCAGCTACCTGGGAGGCATGGCTTGCATACAAATCGTCCCAATCCTACCGAGACTTATTACAACAAACCATATAATTAAGTACTCCCAAACAAATTCATTGAGGTTGGACCTTCCGGGACTCCGAGGGTCCAATGTTTGCAGCTGATGAACAGTAGACGGAGAGGATAGCAGATGGGTCCCAACCCCCCCCCTCTCCTTACACCCCATCCGCACTCCTTATCCCCCCTCCCCACTCATTCCCCCTTCTATTTCTTTTTCTTTTTTTTTTTCCTTTCTTCTTTTCTCTTACTAGCTACAATATGCACCCATTAACAGAGGGACAGGGCGCTCAGTTAGGGTGCTACTACCTGACACAGGCCCCCATGTCCCTGATTTTAGAAGAGGACAAGTGGGTAAATCTGACCCAATATACTTTTAATGCCTTACCAGATGGTTCCGGAAAACTGTTAAAAAGTACCCAACTACCTGGAAAGGAGTTATTAGGTTCTGAAGAATACATACACCCTAGAATATTAACCGATTCTCTCATTAAGGGAGAAATAAAATATACTTAGATCTGGAGTGTTTTACTAAATAAAAAAGAAAGACACATACTTGTAAGTAATTTCAGAATGCTTTACATGGTGCAGAGTAGAGCAGAAGAGTTTACTACCACTTGAATATTCCTTTTTTTTTTGTTCTGGACAACCATTGCTACTCTTATCAAACTAGCAAAAGAAATGGATGCTACTTTAATCAATTTATAACTATCAAAGAAGAAGGTGCACATGGCTAGATAAATACTACTTAAAAATGTCCAGCAATCAGTCCAGCTAGTCGTCACGAGGGATGAGTTAACTGCCCTCGGTTTGGTTCGATTGAGGTTTGGCAAATTTCACAGAAGTTAGAATGCTGAGTTTGAACCCCCACTGAAAAAAAAGGAATCTGTAAAATTGAAAATGCAAATTTTATGGGCTAATAGGCAAGGGGTTGTCAATAAAAATAGCAAGGGATGGGCACTGCCCTAGAAACATGTACCAATGCAAAACAAAATTTAAAATTTCGACTTAGCCGGGAGCAATAATTATTTTAAGTGTTTTTTTTTTTTTAAGGTGAAACATTAAAAATACCCAGTCGCTATAGATAATATGTATGGGGTGCCCTAACCCTGTCTGTAAAGGGACACATCTCTGTGATGTACAGAAAGTGCTGCAGCAGCACTGACAACAGAAAAAAGTGTTTTCAATTAGTGGCAAATAACACTGCACTGCTGTCTGCTTGAAAAAAAAAAAATTCACACAGACTCCTCCAAAGAATTCTCAATATACCGTATATACTCGAGTATAAGCCAACCTGAATATAAGCCGAGGAACCTAATTTTACCACAAAAAACTGGGAAAACTTATTGACTCGAGTATAAGCCTAGGGTGAGAAATGCGCAGCTACTGTAAGTGGAAAAGAGGGTCAACAATGCCCATTTGCCACCTCACTGTGCCCATTTGCATGCCTCACTTTGCCCATTTGCAGCCATAGGTCCCCTGAACTTTAAACTTGGTAGTTAAGGGTTCCTAGATGCCCCCTAGCTGCAGCCAACATTTGGGGTCTCTAGACCCAAAGGGTCCCGAAATTACATTGCTGCAGATGGACACAGTTGACCGATTTTGGGGCCCTGTATCTCGGGGCCACTTGGTGCTAGGAACCCCAAATTTGGATATGTTGTAATGGGTTTGCACACCAAATGTGGGGTTCCTAGCACCAAGTGGCCCCGAGATACGAGGCCCCAAAGTCAGGTCGGAAAATGTCAAGCACTTTTCTGCAGCAAAAAATAAAATTTTCCAAACCGACTTTGCAGCCCCGTATCTCGGGGGCCACTTGGTGCTAGGAACCCCAAATTTGGATATGTTGTAATATTGGTTCCACTGGGTTTGCACACCACATTTGGAGTTCCAAAGATGGAGATACGGGGCCACAAAGTCGGGTTGGAAAATGTCATTTTTTGCTGCAGAAAAGTGCTTGACTCAAGTATAAGCCGAGGGGGGCACTTTCAGCACAAAAAAATGTGCTGAAAAACTCGGCTTATACTCGAGTATATATACGGTACATAACATACATAGGGTCTGGTATATACTGTATTATGGAGGACCTTTGGAAAGGTCTGTGTATTTAAAAAAACAAAAATCATTAATAAAACATAATTTGCTAACAATTTAAACAGTCACATTTTTTTGCTGTAGCACATTCATATGAGTCTGATATAGATTTTAAGCGGTCCCCTAAAAACCTATGTCAGGTATTTAAAAACTGTGTAGGGGTCCCTAAAAATCAATATCAGATTTATAATCCAAACGTGCAGGCTGGCTGGCCAAGAAAGAGGGGGGTGAGTATATGCCCCCCTGCTTAACCATACCACACACCCTCAACATAGTGTCTTGGATTGCCAGGGGAGTGCCTGGCAAAGCATTTTGATGAGAACAATGGCCTATTCTCCACATCCATGGCCTAGAGGTTGTGGGGTTCTGCAGACTGGGCTTCCAAAATAAAGGGTACAAGAATAAAACCATCAATACCAGCATAAACACTGCCCTGAAAAACCAAAGAGAACATCTCCTCCAATGCAAAGAGAAACAAAAAACAAATATCCATGTACCTCTAGTAATGACATGCAATACAATACTGACGGGGATAAGAAAGACAATTAAGAATTTGTGGCCCATCATATCAGAGAATGAAACTCTAAAATAAATATTCCAAAAACCCTCAATGCTGGCTTTTAGGCAACCACCCAACCTCAGACAAAAAGGAATCAGCAGGAAACTTCATTCGGACTACAAATTCACAAATAAAGGAACTAGGGCCTGCAACATGAAATTCTGCAAACTGTGCAGCCAAATCAATCCATTAACCACCTGATTACTTTGCACTTAAACCCCCCTCGTGACCAGACCAATTTTCAGCTTTTGGCGCTGACACACTTGGAATGACAATTGCGCGGTCATACGACACTGTACCCAAATGAAATTGTTATCATTTTTTCCCCACAAATAGAGCTTTCTTTTGGTGGTATTTGATCACCTCTGCGTTTTTTATTTTTTGCGCAATAAACAAAAGAAGAGCGACAAATTTAAAAAAAAAAACAATATTTTTTACTTTTTGCTATAATAAATATCCCCAAAAAATATATAAAAAAACTTTTTTTCCTCAGTTTAGGCCGAAACGTATTCTACATATTTTTGGTAAAAAAAAAAAATCGCAATTAGCGATTATTGATTAGTTTGCGCAAAAGTTATAGCATTTACAAAATAGGGGATAGTTTTATAGCATTTTTATTAATATTTTTTTTTTTACTAGTAATGGCGGCGATCAGCGATTTTTTATTGTGACTGCGACATTATGGCGGACATGGCGGACACATCGGACATTTTTGACACATTTTTGGCACCGTTGTCATTTATACAGCAATCAATGCTATTTAAATGCATTGATTGCTGTATAAATGACACTGGCAGTGAAGGGGTTAACCTCTAGGGGGCGGGGAGGGGTTAATTATGTTCCCTGTTAGTGATTCTTACTGTGGGGGGAGGGGACTCACAAGGGGAGGAGACCGATCGGTGTGTCTCTGTACAGAGAACACACCATCGGCTCCTCTCCTCTGACAGGACCGTTGATCTGTGTGTTTACACACACAGATCCACGGTCCCGCTGTGTTACCGGGCAATCGCGGGTGCCCAGCGGACATCGCGGCCGCTGGGCACGCGCATCGGGTGCCCAGTGACACGGCGAGAGCGCGCGCGCGCCCCCGGCGGCGCGCGCGCGCCCCCCGGCGGCGCGCGCGCGCTCCCTGGAGTGCACAGAAGGGGAGGACGTCATATGACGTGCTCCCGGCACAACAGATCCGCGCTGTAGCCGTCATTTGGCTATAGCGCGGATCTCAGCTAGTTAAAAAATGTCACACATACAAAAGGGGCCTTCAGTATAGAAATATCATACAACAGCACCTCTGGTAATGTTGTGCATCTCAATCAATGCAAATAATGTAGCCAAGGATCTTACATGGTGAAACGGAGGAAACTATTTTAAGCACAAATGAATTTGCACAGACACACGATTAAAAAACATAAGGAAGATGATTTCTGCACACCTGTGGGACATCATTTCTCACAACCAGACCACACAATGGGTGACCTGAATGTTTTGGTTCTTAAAGAGAAATTTAAAACTTTTGAACTAAGAATGGTAGTTCTATTTGACACAAAAGGTGATGGTCTAAATGTAGACCTTAGCTTCTGAAATTGCCACTCAACATTTTTATCACTACTCTAACCTCTGTGACTTCCTACCCATGCAATTCCATATGTCTCTCCCTGCCTTATCTCAACAGTTATTCAAGCTTAAATATTAGCCATTGCTGTATATGTTTTTTTTTCTTACAAATTGTCTTACTAACACTCTGCTAAAACTTTGTGCATTGTCACTGCTTAGACCTTGATGAAGGGGGCACAACCTGAAAGTTTGTCCAGAAAAATTGTATGTTAGTGCAAATAAAGTATCACGAGCAGTATTCAAATGTTTCTGTTGCAAGTGCACTATTACAGCTACAATCACCTCAAACAATGAGCAGCTAAAAGGAAAGCATCTGGAAATTAATTCTGCACAGTTTACTTTATCAATTCTCTCACAAGGGTAATTTGTAGGAAGCCACCAAAAGTCACCTCTTATGAAATATGATCCTACCATTTGTACATATACATGTTTGATATATTTTGATTATTTTCTTTTCTTAGTTTTTGGTAATACAACATAAAGTTCTTCCTTTGGAAAGCAGTTAACAGAAGCAGTGGTACCCTTGACCTTCTGATAATAAGCTAATTGGCACTGCCTAAGATTTTAGCTCCATAACTTTCTTCAGGAGAGGCTTCAATGCGTTTACAAGGTCTGAGCAGTATTTGCTTCTTGTCTTCATCTGTAAAAAAAAAAAAAAAAACAGGTCTCAATTCTTTGTTTGCCACAGAGTGGATTCTGGTTTACTTTTTTTTAGGAAAGCAAGCGTCTCAAACACAATGAACACATAAGCATTTGCCATTAGTCCTGTTCAATTGATAGCTAAACATACCTATACTGTAGATGTTAATTCATTGTCACTTTATGATGTAGAAATTATGATGTAATGATTAGTGTATCTATGGCTAACCTCAAATGTCAGTAGATACCTTCAGCTGATAGATCTTTGAAGAAAGAATATGACCACATTGGATTATTCAGTAATGTCTACGGTACACATGCACAGTCAAATAATTTACTATCACTAAAATGCATTTTACATTTGCAGTTATACCATTTCCAAATGCCAGACCACCATACTTTGTCTATAAGTGTGCTGTGCAGGGGAAAATTGTAGAATTGCTTGTCATTCTTACAGTGTTTAGCTCAAGGTCATCACATTGTGAAGAAAGCTGTTGCCTTTGCAGATTATATGGAAGCTTTTGCAGATTGGCCATTGTTTAAGGCATAGTAACCTTTGGGACCACATTTTATCATGTTATACCCATATTTGGGTTATAATCTGTAACATGGCCACATTCCCCAAGCCTCAACCCTGACCCCCCCCCCCCCCCCACTTAAATTGCAGGGTGCTTCTCCCTGCAGCATGCTGTATTTTTTTAAATTTAGCACAATTGTACAACTGCTCACACAGCCACACCACCCATTCACAGGGATTTGTTGATGGGAAGACCCATCTGCCACATCAGTAGAAGGACTCACAGATTGCACCAACACTTCGCTTGTAGTTTATTGTTAACTTCCTCTAGCCCCATAACAAAGGGTCTGTACCTCCATATGGACCTGTGGCTGGGGAGTAGAAAATGCATCAGCCTCTGCATGCTCCTGCTATACCTAAAGGGAAAAAAATCAAATGAATTCCCTTTTTTATTATGTAGGTACATTTAAATATTTATTGATTTTTTTTTTTTTAATGTAAACTTTATAGAGATATGCTAACATACTTTTGTGTTTTCTCAGGGTGGCAATAAGGAGGGCTCTTGTAAGATGTGCATATTAGGGTAATAAAAAGATATTCTGAAGATAGCTGACATCTTGTAGAAATATTAACATATTTTACTATATTGATGTAGCTTTTCATTTTAAGATATTCTTTATTGATACATAGTAGTAGGAGCCAAGGGTATTTATCCAGACCCTCTTTGATAGTGTGTTTTCCATGAAACATAAAAGCTCTACATTCCCATGACAGCTCTTCTGTTCTTTGTTGTGAAATAAGTTGTAATCTGGTGAGCTTTAAGGTCTTTGAAAATATCCTTGTAAATAAGTATGTCTGATTGCCATATTGCCTTAAGCCATGCTTCAGGCTTTGTGGGTCACGAAACAGTATATTTTCAATTTGTCTAGATTTTTTTTAGCATGTTATCATTTCCCAAGTTCTTTCTCTTAGCAGTTAGAACAAAGGATAGGAAATAAAGATGTATTTTTCTTGTTTGGAAGTCTTCACTATTAATATAAAGCAGGAGTTTAGCCTGATTTAGTAACAACAATTGCTGCAAGCAATACCATCATGTAACTATGATGAATCACAAGTGATGTCTTTAAAGCTAGCAAATTGTGAGAACAGTTTCTACCTGCTACAATTCGCTGCATTTGGATTGATGGTGCTTGAAATGATATTTAAAATACATAGATATATTTAACTGGTCACCTCTACAGAATCCTTGCACTGTAAAATGCCAGGATGTGTAATAAGGGAAAATCTGCCATAAGCTGTTATTTTCATCTGCAAGGACATACCCAAGTGTGCTTACATGTAGACAGCAATGATCCTTGGACAAGAAGATAAACAAGCTCATATTCACATGAGTAAACTGAGCTCACTGGCAGCAAAGACTTAAATTCAAGGCCACAATTTAAAATTGTAAGACAGACAAAATATCAGATCATGCATTTCAATAACTGCGGGGTTGTTTTACTAAAAGCAAATAGGCTTTCCAATGCAAATAAGTTGCATTCTGCAAGGGAATTTTTCCCAGAGCATAGTGAATAGGGATGAGCCGAACACCCCCGGGTTCGGTTCGAACCAGAACCTTCGAACGGACCGAAAGTTCGCGCGAATTTTCGAACCCTATACGTTATAATGGACGCGAACGTTCGAAATCAAAAGTGCTAATTACAACGGCCAATATGCATGTTAATGTCATAAAACAGGTTTGGGGACCCGGGTCCTGCCCCAGGGGACATATATCAATGCAAAAAGAACTTTTAAAAACTAACGTTTTTTCGGGAGCAGTCATTTTAATGATGCATAAAGTGAAAAAAAAAAGTGACATTTTCCTTTAAATATGGTACCTGGGGGGTGTCCAAAGTATGCCTGTGAAGTGGCATGTGTTTCCCGTGTTTAGAACTGTCCTTGCACAAAATGACATTTGTAAAGGAAAAAAGAAGCCATTTAAAACCACTTGCGGCTTTAGGTTTGATCTTAAGTAGAATCTGAACAGGTACATTATGAAGTGTAGCTCCATCCCAAAAAAATCTATTTTTAAGCTTTTTGGAGAACATAGGGAGGGGTTATCACCCCTGTAACATTTGCTGTCTTTGCACATCTGTTCAGAACATGTCACCTCACTTTCCGTCCCAATGACAAATGTTTTTGGAAAAGTGGGGTTTTAATTGAAACAAGGATTGGTGATAAAGTATCAGTAGAGAGGAGATACCTTTTTCCCAAATTAAATCTAACAGGATAGAATTTCCCTTCCTAGGGGTAGATTTCCTCTCACTTCCTGTTTTCTCTTTCCATTTGCAAGTAGGAGTCGTTTGTAAGTTGGATGTTTGAAAGTAGGGGCCTGGCGTATATACTCTGCAGAAATTTGCCCTATTAGATGTTGGTGTAGCCACAAGACTGGTGGGCACAGGAATGGGCCCTGCTGTGAGTTAATAGATCAAGATTTGTAATTGCATGCACCTGTTGAACAGGGCAGAAAAATTGGGGGTGGTGGACGGTTTTGCCACAAGACTGTAAGCTCTCACAGTTACTCTTGGTGGGCGCAGGAATGGGCCCTGCTGTGAGTTATTAGATCAAGATTTGTAATTGCAAGCACCTGATGAACAGGGCAGAAAAATTTGGGCCTTTGGCGGTGGTGGTGGACGGTGTTGCCACAAGACTGTAGGCCCTCATAGTTACTCTTGGTGGGCGCAGGAATGGGCCCTGCTGTGAGTTATTAGATCAAGATTTGTAATTGCAAGCACCTGATGAACAGGGCAGAAAAATTGGGCCTTTGGCGGTGGTGGTGGACGGTGTTGCCACAAGACTGTAGGCCCTCATAGTTACTCTTGGTGGGCGCAGGAATGGGCCCTGCTGTGAGTTATTAGATCAAGATTTGTAATTGCAAGCACCTGATGAACAGGGCAGAAAAATTGGGCCTTTGGCGGTGGTGGTGGACGGTGTTGCCACAAGACTGCAGGCCCTCATAGTTACTCTTGGTGGGCGCAGGAATGGGCCCTGCTGTGAACTATTAGATCAAGATTTGTAATTACCGGCCCCTGTTAAACAGGGGCTGAAAAATTGTGCCTTAGGCACTGGTGCTGGTGCCACAACACTGCAACCCCTCACAGAGACTGTACTTGGAGCACAGCAGTCACACGTGTTGCGAAGCATTTTTTTTAAAAAATTGTAAGTACACGCCCCTGTTAAACAGGGGCTGAAAAATTGTGCCTTAGGCACTGGTGCTGGTGCCACAACACTGCAACCCGGCCCTCACAGATACTGTACTTGGAGCACAGCAGTCACACGTGTTGCGAAGCATTTTTTTTAAAAAATTGTAAGTACACGCCCCTGTTAAACAGGGGCTGAAAAATTGTGCCTTAGGCACTGGTGCTGGTGCCACAACACTGCAACCCGGCCCTCACAGATACTGTACTTGGAGCACAGCAGTCACACGTGTTGCGAAGCATTTTTTTAAAAAATTGTAAGTACACGCCCCTGTTAAACAGGGGCTGAAAAATTGTGCCTTAGGCACTGGTGCCACAACACTGCAACACGGCCCTCACAGAGACTGTACTTGGAGCACAGCAGTCACACGTGTTGCGAAGCATTTTTTTTAAAAATTGTAAGTACACGCCCCTGTTAAACAGGGGCTGGAAAATTGTGCCTTAGGCACTGGTGCTGGTGCCACAACACTGCAACACGGCCCTCACAGAGACTGTACTTGGAGCACAGCAGTCACACGTGTTGCGAAGCATTTTTTTTAAAAATTGTAAGTACACGCCCCTGTTAAACAGGGGCTGAAAAATTGTGCCTTAGGCACTGGTGTGGTGGCATGGATCATTGAGGAGGAGGAAGAGGATAGTCAGTGAACATAAGAGGACAGTCACTCAGCATCAGCATAGGCAGTCTTGAAGGGATGTGACATTAAAAATTATTCGGTTATATCCGCCTCAGGTGCCTGGTAGCTGGTGGTGATCCAAGACTGATTCATTTTGATGAATGTCAGTCGATCAACCGAGGCGGTGGACAGGCGCACCCTATGATCAGTCACAAATCCTCCAGCAGCACTGAATGTGCGTTCGGAAAGAACGCTGGAGGCAGGACAGGCCAGTAGCTCAATTGCATACTGTGCAAGCTCTGGCCAGTGATCCATCCTCAGGACCCAGTAAGCCAGAGGATTTTCGGTGGGAAAGGTGTCCAAGTCTGACCTTGCCCCAAGGTATTCCTGCACCATGTATATCAGACGCTGGCGATGGTTGCTGGAACCGATCATACCTTGGGGCTGCGGACTAAAAAATTGTCTGAACGCATCGGTCAGACGTCCACCTTCCCCACCGCTCCTTCTGCCACTGACCGAAGCCTCAGCAACTCGTCGCCCAGGACCAGGAGTTTGTAGCCTCCCAGTTTCTGGGAACGCGTTGCACAGACCTTTCTGCAAGGCCTCCCTGAGATGTCTCATCCTCTGCTCCCTCTGCGACGGCAAGATAAGGTCCGCAACCTTACCCTTGTACCGCGGATCAAGGAGAGTGGCCAGCCAGTAATGGTCCCTCTCCTTGATCCGAAGAACACGAGGATCCTTCCGCAGGCTTTGCAGGATCAGGGAGGCCATGCAGCGTAGGTTAGCTGAGGCATTCGGTCCGGAGTCTTCTGGGTCACTGAGGATGACATGATCGCCAGCCACCTCCTCCCAGCCACGTACAAGTCCACTGGCTTGTTGGGACTGTACATCATCCCTAAAAGACTGCTGCTGCTGATGCTGAGTGCCAGGCTCCACCTCCATGCTCACACAATCCTCCTCCTCCTCCTCCTCCTCCTCCTCCTCCTCATCCTCTTCCTGTGTGATGGGTGGGACAGAAGGAACACTGTCCGGATAAAGGGGGCCTTGAGAGGCAAGGAAGTCCTCCTCTTCCTGCCTCTGTTCTGCCTCAAGTGCCCTGTCCATTATCCCACGCAGCGTATGCTCCAACAGGTGGACAAGAGGGACAGTGTCACTGATGCATGCACTGTCACTGCTCACCATCCTCGTGGCCTCCTCAAATGGTGAGAGGACAGTGCATGCATCCCTGATCATGCTCCACTGACGTGGGGAAAAAAAACCAAGCTCCCCTGACCCTGTCCTGGTGCCGTAGTCGCAAAGGTACTCATTGATGGCCCTCTGCTGCGTGTGCAGTCGCTGCAGCATGGCCAACGTTGAGTTCCACCTGGTGGGCATGTCAGATATTAGGCGGTTCTTGGGCAGGTTCAGCTCCTTTTGCAGCTCAGTCAGCCGAGCACTGGCATTATAAGATCGGCGGAAATGCACACAGACTTTCCTGGCCTGCCTCAGGACATCCTGTAAGCCTGGGAACCTGCCCAAGAACCGCTGCACCACCAGGTTGAGGACGTGAGCCATGCAGGGCACATGGGTGAGCTGCCCCTGTCGCAGGGCGGAGAGGAGGTTGGTGCCATTGTCAGAAACGACCATTCCTGGCTTAAGCTGACGTGGCGTCAACCACCTCTCGGCCTGCCCCTGCAGAGCTGCCAGAACCTCTGGCCCAGTGTGGCTCCTGTCCCCCAAACACACCAGCGCAAGCACGGCATGGCATCTTTTTGCCTGCGTACTTGCGTAGCCCCTTGTACGCCTACGGAGCACCGCTGGTTCCAAGGACGGAGCACTGGAGGAAGAAGAAGAGGAGGGGGTGGAGGAGAGAGGTGTGTCACAACCAGTAGCAGTAGTCGCGTTTTGGAGGCGTGGTGGCGGAACAACCTCCAACACTACTGCACCTTGTCCTGCATCCCTCCCAGCTGCCAATAGAGTGACCCAATGGGCCGTGAAAGAAAGGTACCGTCCCTGTCCATGCCTGCTGGACCATGAGTCAGCGGTAATATGCACCTTACCGCTGACCGCCCTGTCCAGCGAGGCATGGACATTGCCCTCCACATGCCGGTAGAGAGACGGAATCGCCTTCCGCGAGAAAAAGTGGCGTTTGGGAACCTGCCACTGAGGAACCGCACATTGAACAAACTCACGGAAGGGGGCCGAGTCTACCAACTGAAAAGGCAGCAGTTGAAGTGCTAGCAATTTAGCAAGGCTAGCATTCAACCGCTGGGCATGTGGATGGCTGGGAGTGTACTTCTTTCTACGGTCCAGCAGCTGGGGCAGGGAAATTTGCCTGCTGCATTCGGACGTCGGTGTACTGCAAGTACTTGGTTGTGACACACCGAATTCTACACCTTCAGTCCTCTCAGAGCAGCTTTCAGAGAGGACTGAAGGTGTAGTGGGGATGGAGATCCCAGCTGAGGAGGAGCAAGGAGAGGTCCGCTTAGTTCTTTGGTGTGGGTCTTTTATGTGTGCCTGCCAACGAGCTGCATGGCAGGTCGCCATATGTCTGGTCATGCTTGTCGTGCCCAAGCGGCTGATGTTTTGGCCACGCGAGATACGCTTGAGACAAATATTGCAAATAGCAGTGGTGCGATCTGCTGCACTCGTCTCAAAAAAGGCCCACACCAAAGAACTTTTCTGATAACGTGCAGAGGCAGCGCCCTGCACAGGCGGAGCTCTGCGGTGTTGTACAGTTGCTGTGCTGGCCTCTACCTGGCCTCCAGGGGGCATCCTGCCTCGTTGGACATGTGACGCCGCATCCTCCTCCTCCTCGTCCTCCTCCTCATCCTCTCTCCCTTGAGGCACCCACGTGGAGTCAGTGACCTCATCATCCCCTCCCTCTTCACCACTAGAGCAAACCTGGCAGTAAGCTGCAGCTGGTGGAACTGTACTGCCAGATTCCTCAAGCTGGGTATCGTCATCCGAGCCTTCGAATCGTTGGGCATCCTCCTGGAGCATGTACCCAACACTGTGCTCAAAGAGTTCGGGGGACTCCTCAGGAGGACATGGTGGGTCTAGGGAAGGGGTGGCTGATGATGCTCTGTCAGTACCCTGAGCCTGGGTGAGAGAGGATGAGGAGGATGAGGAGGGCTTGGTCATCCATTCTACCAAGCCTTCAGCATGATGCGGCTCCACATGTCCAGCTGCCGAAAACAAAGACGCGCGTGTCCCATGGCCACGTGCTGATGACGATGCACGACCACGTCCACGTCCACGGCCACGTCCACTAGAAACAGAGCCTGCCTGCCCTGTGTTCTTGGCTCTGCACGCTCTGCCTCCCCTTGGCGGTCTTCCAGCCATTGTAGTCGGTAGTCCTGTGGGTGCTGCTGAGAAGAAAAATATAGGAGCTCTGTGTGATGCCACTAACACACTAGAAGTCCTATGGGTGCTTCTGCAAAGAAAATAGAGGAGCTCTGTGTGATGCCACTAACACACTAGAAGTCCTGTGGGTGCTTATGCAAAGAAAATAGAGGAGCTCTGTGTGATGCCACTAACACACTAGAAGTCCTGTGGGTGCTTATGCAAAGAAAATAGAGGAGCTCTGTGTGATGCCACTAACACACTAGAAGTCCTGTGGGTGCTGCTGAGAAGAATATATAGGAGCTCTGTGTGATGCCACTAACACACTAGAAGTCCTATGGGTGCTTCTGCAAAGAAAATAGAGGAGCTCTGTGTGATGCCACTAACACACTAGAAGTCCTGTGGGTGCTTATGCAAAGAAAATAGAGGAGCTCTGTGTGATGCCACTAACACACTAGAAGTCCTGTGGGTGCTGCTGAGAAGAATATATAGGAGCTCTGTGTGTGTAATGGGACTAACACACTTCAAGTCCTATAGGTGCTTCTGGGAAGAAAATATAGCTCTGTGTGTGTGATGGGACTAACACACTTCAAGTCCTATAGGTGCTTCTGGGAAGAAAATATAGCTCTGTGTGTGTGATGGGACTAACACACTTCAAGTCCTATAGGTGCTTCTGGGAACAAAATATAGCTCTGTGTGTGTAATGGGACTAACACACTTCAAGTCCTATAGGTGCTTCTGGGAAAAAAATATAGCTCTGTGTGTGTGATGGGACTAACACACTTCAAGTCCTATAGGTGCTTCTGGGAACAAAATATAGCTCTGTGTGTGTGATGGGACTAACACACTTCAAGTCCTATAGGTGCTTCTGGGAAGAAAATATAGCTCTGTGTGTGTAATGGGACTAACACACTTCAAGTCCTATAGGTGCTTCTGGGAAGAAAATATAGCTCTGTGTGTGTAATGGGACTAACACACTTCAAGTCCTATAGGTGCTTCTGGGAAGAAAATATAGCTCTGTGTGTGTGATGGGACTAACACACTTCAAGTCCTATAGGTGCTTCTGGGAACAAAATATAGCTCTGTGTGTGTAATGGGACTAACACACTTCAAGTCCTATAGGTGCTTCTGGGAACAAAATATAGCTCTGTGTGTGTAATGGGACTAACACACTTCAAGTCCTATAGGTGCTTCTGGGAACAAAATATAGCTCTGTGTGTGTGATGGGACTAACACACTTCAAGTCCTATAGGTGCTTCTGGGAACAAAATATAGCTCTGTGTGTGTGATGGGACTAACACACTTCAAGTCCTATAGGTGCTTCTGGGAAGAAAATATAGCTCTGTGTGTGTAATGGGACTAACACACTTCAAGTCCTATAGGTGCTTCTGGGAAGAAAATATAGCTCTGTGTGTGTAATGGGACTAACACACTTCAAGTCCTATAGGTGCTTCTGGGAAGAAAATATAGCTCTGTGTGTGTGATGGGACTAACACACTTCAAGTCCTATAGGTGCTTCTGGGAACAAAATATAGCTCTGTGTGTGTAATGGGACTAACACACTTCAAGTCCTATAGGTGCTTCTGGGAACAAAATATAGCTCTGTGTGTGTGATGGGACTAACACACTTCAAGTCCTATAGGTGCTTCTGGGAACAAAATATAGCTCTGTGTGTGTAATGGGACTAACACACTTCAAGTCCTATAGGTGCTTCTGGGAAGAAAATATAGCTCTGTGTGTGTGATGGGACTAACACACTTCAAGTCCTATAGGTGCTTCTGGGAACAAAATATAGCTCTGTGTGTGTGATGGGACTAACACACTTCAAGTCCTATAGGTGCTTCTGGGAACAAAATATAGCTCTGTGTGTGTAATGGGACTAACACACTTCAAGTCCTATAGGTGCTTCTGGGAACAAAATATAGCTCTGTGTGTGTGATGGGACTAACACACTTCAAGTCCTATAGGTGCTTCTGGGAACAAAATATAGCTCTGTGTGTGTGATGGGACTAACACACTTCAAGTCCTATAGGTGCTTCTGGGAAGAAAATATAGCTCTGTGTGTGTAATGGGACTAACACACTTCAAGTCCTATAGGTGCTTCTGGGAAGAAAATATAGCTCTGTGTGTGTAATGGGACTAACACACTTCAAGTCCTATAGGTGCTTATGGGAAGAAAATATAGCTCTGTGTGTGTGATGGGACTAACACACTTCAAGTCCTATAGGTGCTTCTGGGAACAAAATATAGCTCTGTGTGTGTAATGGGACTAACACACTTCAAGTCCTATAGGTGCTTCTGGGAACAAAATATAGCTCTGTGTGTGTGATGGGACTAACACACTTCAAGTCCTATAGGTGCTTCTGGGAACAAAATATAGCTCTGTGTGTGTAATGGGACTAACACACTTCAAGTCCTATAGGTGCTTCTGGGAACAAAATATAGCTCTGTGTGTGTGATGGGACTAACACACTTCAAGTCCTATAGGTGCTTCTGGGAACAAAATATAGCTCTGTGTGTGTGATGGGACTAACACACTTCAAGTCCTATAGGTGCTTCTGGGAAGAAAATATAGCTCTGTGTGTGTGATGGGACTAACACACTTCAAGTCCTATAGGTGCTTCTGGGAAGAAAATATAGCTCTGTGTGTGTGATGGGACTAACACACTTCAAGTCCTATAGGTGCTTCTGGGAAGAAAATATAGCTCTGTGTGTGTGATGGGACTAACACACTTCAAGTCCTATAGGTGCTTCTGGGAACAAAATATAGCTCTGTGTGTGTAATGGGACTAACACACTTCAAGTCCTATAGGTGCTTCTGGGAACAAAATATAGCTCTGTGTGTGTGATGGGACTAACACACTTCAAGTCCTATAGGTGCTTCTGGGAAGAAAATATAGCTCTGTGTGTGTAATGGGACTAACACACTTCAAGTCCTATAGGTGCTTCTGGGAACAAAATATAGCTCTGTGTGTGTGATGGGACTAACACACTTCAAGTCCTATAGGTGCTTCTGGGAAGAAAATATAGCTCTGTGTGTGTGATGGGACTAACACACTTCAAGTCCTATAGGTGCTTCTGGGAACAAAATATAGCTCTGTGTGTGTAATGGGACTAACACACTTCAAGTCCTATAGGTGCTTCTGGAACAAAATATAGCTCTGTGTGTGTGATGGGACTAACACACTTCAAGTCCTATAGGTGCTTCTGGGAACAAAATATAGCTCTGTGTGTGTGATGGGACTAACACACTTCAAGTCCTATAGGTGCTTCTGGGAAGAAAATATAGCTCTGTGTGTGTGATGGGACTAACACACTTCAAGTCCTATAGGTGCTTCTGGGAACAAAATATAGCTCTGTGTGTGTGATGGGACTAACACACTTCAAGTCCTATAGGTGCTTCTGGGAAGAAAATATAGCTCTGTGTGTGTAATGGGACTAACACACTTCAAGTCCTATAGGTGCTTCTGGGAAGAAAATATAGCTCTGTGTGTGTAATGGGACTAACACACTTCAAGTCCTATAGGTGCTTCTGGGAACAAAATATAGCTCTGTGTGTGTAATGGGACTAACACACTTCAAGTCCTATAGGTGCTTCTGGGAAGAAAATATAGCTCTGTGTGTGTAATGGGACTAACACACTTCAAGTCCTATAGGTGCTTCTGGGAAGAAAATATAGCTCTGTGTGTGTAATGGGACTAACACACTTCAAGTCCTATAGGTGCCTCTGGGAACAAAATATAGGAGCTCTGCCTGCCTGCCACGAACACACTACAAGTCCTATAGGTGCTTCTGGTAACAAAATATAGGAGCTCTGCCTGCCTGCCACTAACACACTACAAGTCCTATAGGTGCTTCTGGTAACAAAATATAGGAGCTCTGCCTGCCTGCCACGAACACACTACAAGTCCTATAGGTGCTTCTGGTAACAAAATATAGGAGCTATGCCTGCCTGCCACTAACACACTACAAGTCCTATAGGTGCTTCTGGTAACAAAATATAGGAGCTCTGCCTGCCTGCCACGAACACACTACAAGTCCTATAGGTGCTTCTGGTAACAAAATATAGGAGCTCTGCCTGCCTGCCACTAACACACTACAAGTCCTATAGGTGCTTCTGGTAACAAAATATAGGAGCTCTGCCTGCCTGCCACGAACACACTACAAGTCCTATAGGTGCTTCTGGTAACAAAATATAGGAGCTCTGCCTGCCTGCCACGAGCACACTACAAGCCCCTCTTTGTCAATCAATCTTTGTAACTGAATCTATCTAACTCAATCTCTGTAAGTGAATCTCTCTAACTATCTAAATGCAGCAGAGTGTCACAGAAACAGCCTGCTCAATCTGCGCCGGAACAGCATGTGACCGGCGCAGACGGCGTGGCGGCGTTTTATAGGGGGGGGCGTGTACTACAGCCCCTGAGCTGTAATTGGCTACAGGCGTCCTGCCTGTAGCCAATTATGGCTCTTCGAGTTTCCGGGGCTGTGATTGGCCAAGCATGCGGGGGTCACAGTGCATGCTTGGCCAATCATCAGCCAGCAATGCACTGCGTCGGCCGCGCCGGCCGCAATGCATTGCGGGGCCGCTCGCATCACACGAACGTGATGCGAGCGGCAAAAATAGTTCTGGGCTCGCCGAGCGAGCGAACGCCCGGTGCTCGATGCGAACGTGGGTTCGCATCGAGCACCGGGCCCATCCTTAATAGTGAATATGGTAAAATGTCACCTGATCAGATGCAAGAAAAATAAAAAAAACAGCATTTTTTGCTTGTACATGATTGGATAATGGAAGTCAGCTGAGCTTCACCACTCTGCAAAGTACAACTGCCCTTGCAATGTCTTTAGTAAATCCACCCCTGTATGTTCTCACTTAATCTGTATGTCACAAACAAGTAAGCCTGCAAACCTAGTTTGTAATAAGGTATTAAGACCCTTAATCAAATGTAAATATACAATGCAAACATAAATAATCTGAGCAAAGGACAAAAAAAATGTAAAGCAGGTATTTAAAATGGAAAAAAAAAAAAAGTTATAGTTCTATATGAAAAAACATAAGGAGTGGAAGTAAACCCTTTGAGAGCCAGACCTAGCCAGACCTAGCTAACTGAAAATATACAATCAGAAAATAACACATCAGGAGTGCATCATCCACAATGTGCAATTGCAACATCTCTGTTTCGTTTGATTTTTTTTCTGCTTTTCAATTCCAGTCAAGTGTGCTTTGAAATACTGCTACTAGTGGGAGGGATGACTAACAACAGAAGTAACAAAAAGCAGTGGTGTGCAGGGCCATGTTGTTGTCATAGCAGAATGAATGCAACAGTGAAATTTCACCTGAGATTTGCAGATAACAATTGACTCAACATTCATCCAGCATTCCATCTGTCAGATGTACTGTTAGTTCAGCAGCCGCAGTCAGTTTTGCAGCCTTCCACCTTCCCTCTGATGTAATCTCATCCTGCCGGAATGTTCCTCCCCTGCATTGCCTCTTCACCTAAAGTGGGCTACTCACATTGAATAAAAATGGTGATGTGTGGGGGAGGAGCTACATACTGATGACGTCTCCCGCTTCCATTCTTTAAGCTCGGGGGAGGGGCTACATACGGATGACGCTACCCATTGTCATCCTTTAAACTAACAGCACACGGTGGTGCTACATACCTGTATCGTTTTAATCAATGTGAGTGAGCAGTTGCTCCTGTGTCCTGTGATAACTGACAATAAACTGTGTATTACTCTGGTTCAGTTTCCTGTCCATTCATCTTCAGTGCTGAGAAAGGGACTGGGGAATCTCTGTCCTCACTCCTTTTCTCTGTCTCAAAGGGGAGATGTCAGGGGTATGTTTATATCCTTGATAGCTCACAAAAGTCCTCCAACAGGGCTGATAAGAACAAAATAAATAAATAAACAATAAATATAAAATAAATAAGCGGTAAAAAAAATTTAATTGTAAAAAAATATATAAAATAAAAACTACTGACACCACTCCCCCCTGCCCCCTCCCCCAAAAAAGCATTGTGAAAAAAATTAGAAACAAATTAAATTGTAAAAAAATCAATACGTAAAAATAAAAAACTGCTGACACCATCCACTGCCTTACTGACACCGCCCACTGCCTTACCTACACTGTCCACTTCCCTACGGACACTGTCCACTTCCCTACGGACACTGTCCACTTCCCTACGGACACTGTCCACTGCCACATACTCCCCACCTCCTTCCCCAGAAGCACTGTGCAAAAAAATATTTAAAAAAAATAATTTAAAAAAATTATAATAAACAACAAAACTGTAAAAAATAATAAAAACAAAAAAACACTGTCCATTGCTCTCCCGACACTGTCCACGACCCCCATCCCCCACCCCCAATCATTGTGAAAAACAAAAAATACAAAAATAGATTGCAAAAATAAATAAAAAAATGTAATTGTAAAAAAAAAAATGAAAGTTCTGACACTGTCCATTGCTCTACTTGCACTGTCCACTGCCTTACTGATGCCATCCATTGCTCTACTGACAACGTCCACTGGCCCCCAAAAAGCATTACAAAAAAAATACTAAAAATTCAATTGTAAATTTGTAAATTTAAATTGTAAAAAAATACAAAGAAAGAACTACTGACACCGTCCATTGCCCTACTGACACCATCCTGCACATACTAGCCACTGCTGTACACTCCTCACCTGCACATTATACCCACGTACATACACTCTGCACTCCTCTCCTGCACATAATTCCTACCGCCGTATACTCCACTCTCTCCTGCAAATACTACCCACTGCGTTTTCTGGGCATTGCGGTGCGAATTACAAGCACATTATCTTCTATGGGAAAGCATCTGATTCGCAGATGCATTCCGTTCTGAACACAAATTCTCTCCTTCTCCTCACTACACCTCCCCTCTCCCCCCTCTCTCTGCTCACTGATCTGCAGCTACAATGGAGACGAAATGATGAACAGCTGTTTTTTCTCTTCACAGAGAAAACAGAGCTGGAATTCACACAGCACATGTGTGAATCCAGGCTAAGTCAACTCAGACTTTTAAGTCCTTTAAGCCACGCCCAATATGTAGCACAATTTAAGCCACACCCACATTTTCGCCACAGCGGGTGGGGAGGAGGGGGGTGCGGAGCGCCACCTCCCTGAAATTAGTTTTTTTGCAGGTTGGGATGTCTGGTAATATAACCAGACATTCCGTATTTCAATCCACTAAAGACCAGTAACATAACTTAGGGGGCCATTTCTAAAAAACAAACATTTTATATATGCTCCTAAATACTGATCAGGTTCAAATAGTGGTCATGTCACGGGGTTAAATGCCATATAGAATCCCTCAGTTCCATTTCATCAGTCACAGGAGGGAAAAAAAAATGATTCTGCGAGTCATATCACATCATTCAAAATGCCAGTCATTATAACAATCAATCATTGGAGTAAACACCAGAGAATCTCATCAGTCACAAGCAACATACCATAGATAATTTCAGCTTTTGAATGGAGCACAATTTGTCATGAGAAAAAGGCACACAGAGCACCATCTACCACAGATCACTGAGAAAAAAGCCACACAAAATGCTGCCTGTCAAAGGCTTGTAAGATCTAGTTTATAAGATCCAAGGAGTGCATCCCCACTGTCGTCTTCGGAGAGTGAGGCTGATGGCAATGCTACATCATTAAGTCTACGGAGACAGCTTGACAGCCAGTCAGTGTGTTTTAGAGAGCATACCTCTAATCCCACTGAGGTTGGGTGAGGCTGCTTTAGGCAGGAAACATTTGTTCTTTCATTGTACCGGTTTCATAGTGCATTTGGTCTGTTACTACTTGTATTTGTAAAGCCCCATACACACGGTCGGACTTTTTCATCAATTTGGTCCGATGGGACAAGGTTGTTGAAAAATCAGACCGTGTGTATGCACCATCGGACAGTGTTCGTCGGTTTGTCCGTCGGACAAAGTCTTATCTCCTGCTGGAAAGATTTCCCGTCAACCCGGTCCGATCACACCAAATCCGAGCGTGTGTACGCTTGTCCGACCGGACAAAGTGCTACGCATGCTCAGATCACATTACAAGACCATAGCTATTGGCTACTAGCCTCTACGTAGTCCCGTCGTAGGCAACAAACGTCACCACGTTCAGAATGATCGGATTTTCCGACAACTTTGTCCGATCGTGTGTACGCAAAACCAACATCAGACAAAGTATGACGGACATGGTCCGACGGACCTGGTCCACGGATTGTCCGCGCGTGTGTATGGGGCTTAACAGTGTATGAGTTTATGATTTATTGCTTACATTTGAAATGCTTGCACACTCACATCAGCTCAGCCCTTTATCTTGGGAGAGACACACTTGTATAGGTTATTTAGTGGCCAAATGTTTATGTCTACATATGCACTCCTTCTGGTAATTTCTTTGCAGTGCTAATCCTGAGTATCATCTGTGGTAACCAACAATGGTAAGATCTTATGCCTATATTTTGCTTCGGTAACCTTTTTTAAAATTCCAACCAATTGATGATTAGTTGTAATCTGGTTGTTAAATGTTTCAATTGCTATGGCCAAAGACATTTGCATTACCCCACATCAGACTATCCAGAATAGGACAGTCTATAAGGAAACAGTTTTCTGTCCAATTGTCTGACATTGTCTTATATGTCTTAACCACGTATTTTTGCGATACGGCACTGCGTCGCTTTAACTAACATTTGCGCGGTCATGTGATGTTGTACCCAAACAAATTTTATGTTTTTTTTCCCCCACAAATAGAGCTTTATTTTGGTGGTATTTGATCACCTCTGTGGTTTTTATTTTTTGTGCTATAAACAAAAAAAGAGTGACAATTTTGAAAAAAAACACAATATTTTGTACTTTTTGCTATAAAAAATATCCCCCCCCCCCCCCCCAAAAAAAAAGTCTTCATCAGCTTAGGCCAATATGTATTCTTCTACATATTTTAGTTAAAAAAATTGCAATAAGCGTATATTGATTGGTTTGCACAAAAGTTATAGTGTCTACAAAATAGGGTATAGATTTATGGCATTGCTATTATTATTATTTTTTTTTACTAGTACTGGCGGTGATCTGCAATTTTTATTGGGACTACAACATTGCGACGGACACATCAGACACTTTTGACACTTTTTTGGGACTAGTGACACTTATACAGCGAACAGAGCTAAAAATATCCACTGATTACTGTATAAATGTCACTGGCAGGGAAGGGGTTAACACTAGGGGGCGATCAAGAGGTTAACTGTGTTCCCTATGTGTGTTTTTTTCTAACTGTGGGGGGAATGTGGCTGACTAGAGGAGGAGAGAGATCGTTGTTCCTACTTAGTAGGAACACACGATCTGTCTCCTCTCCCCTGACAGAACTGGGATTTTTGTGCACGTGCATCGGCTCCGGGGACACGTTGCGGACACGTGCGCCTGTTAGAGCGTCTTAAAAAGCCAACATACAGCTACAATGGCTCGCGCAGTGCCTGCAGCTGGTCGGGAAAGGGTTAAATGATTGTACCCTAAGAAAAGGTTTTTCATAATTGATTTTAAATGTGTTTAATTTTTTTTTTTTGTGTGATACACATGTGTTTTTATATGATTTATCTTGGATATAATTATCTTTTTTGTTATACAATGAAATCAAATAAGACGGGGGTTATTTACTAAAGGAAACTCCACTTTGCACTACAAGTGAATTGCAAGTGCACTTGGTAGTGCAGTCGTTTTAGATCTGAGGGGGACATGCAAGGCAAATAAAAAAACAGCATTTTTACTTGTACACGATTGGGTGATAAAATCAGCAGAGCTTCCCCTCATTTCAGATCTTCCCCTCAGATTTACAGCGACTGCACAAGAGTTGATTTGCCTTTAGTAAATCAACCCCATAGTTTGTAAATGTAGGATTTGGTTCATTTCTTTTTGGTATTGTTTATCTATACTTCCACTTTTGGGACTTTTTTTTTTTTTTCAAATGATTTGTCCTAAAAATGTAAATTAGATACAAATATATGTTGTTTTTTTGTATAGTATATGTATATGATATATTAATGCCTTGCCCAAAATTGTTGTTCTAGCATGTTTTAAAATCAGCAGTAGACCAGCCGAATCGTGTGCTTGTTTTTTTGAAGATGTTTTTAATATGTATACTGGTGGTTTCCCTACTAAATTTTCAACAAAATCTTTATTTTGGTGCCTTAAATTCAGCTTTAAAAAGTGCCAACCAATTGTTACTGAAGAAATATTTTCTTCTCAATATTGTTTTGCAAAACTGAAGCTGGTTATATACATACAGTACCCTTTTTTTTTTTTTAAAAAGAGGAAATTAAAGTAAATCCAGCTTCCTCACATTTTCCTCTTATCTGTATGAGTCTTTGTCATGTACCTGGTGGGGAAGTCTGATGTGGAGAGATAGGTGTCTCCTACACCTCTGGTTTAAGTCCCCTGGTAAGGTAACAGGAGCCGCCAGAGTGTGGAGTGGCACGAGTACCTGGCTGTTCTTATAAGTGTTAGGCGATAGGTGTGGATGGGTCAGCTCCGCATTTCCAAATGCAGGCTTGACCATGATTGGCAAGCAGCAGAGATGATAGTTTTGCGCGCCTGCATCGATGGACAGTGGGACAGGTGGGTGTCTGATTATTAACAGTCAGCAGCTACAGTTTTGGTAGCTGTTGACTTTTAAATGGGTGGAACTCCGCTTTAAGTGTAAATGTGAGATCTGAGGGCTTTTTGACCCCAGATCTCACATTAAAGAGGTCCTGTCATGCTTTTTTTTTACATAAAAGTGACCCAAAACAGGGGACAGTGTAAAAATAAAAAGTAAAATAAATAAGAAAAAACATTTTTTTTAAAGCGCTCCATCCCACTGTGCTCACGGGCAGCAGCGAACGCATACGTAAGTCACGCCTGCATATGTAAACAGTGTTCAAACCACACATGTGAAGTATCGCTGCAATCGTTAGAGTGAGAGCAACAATTCTAGAAAAAGACCTCCTCTGTAACTCAAAACTGGTAAACTGTAGACATTTTTATACATTAATTATGGAGATTTTTAAGGGTCAAAGTTTGTCGCCATAACACGAGTGGGTTCAATTTTGAAGCATGACATGTTGGGTATCAATTTACAAAAAGAGACTTCCATAGTCTAATAACGTTTTAAAAGATTTTATTAAATGCAAACAAAGCCCTATTATAGGGTTCTGGTGCGTTAGTGGCTTGGCGCTATTAAGGCATGCTATAGAGCGGTGCACTAACGCACCAGACCCATGTGAGTAGCCTATAATAGGGCTTTGTTTGCATTAAATAAAATCTTTATAAAACGTTATTACACTATGAAAGTCTCTTTTTGATATTTATATATGAGGATGCCACATCTTTGAGCAGTGTTTGGACCTTGCAACCTGTCCTTGAATCCGTTTTGATCATTCAAAAGTGTGTACTGACCAAACTTAATTTCGAGGTCACACGCTCTGAGGTGAGCAGGCCATTACCTTGGGGTGGGGAACACCTGAGTGTAATCACTGCTGAGGATCGCTATATTCACAGTCACCTATCAAGTCACGTTTATTATCTTTAGATTAAGGATGCTGAAAACTGAACCTGGATGGTCAGAGTATCACAGACCTATATGCACCTGAGCACTTTATGGATCACTTTTGTATCAATATTTATATTTTATGAAATGTGTGTATATTCACGCTATGTGATGTTGTAAGCTGTATGATGACAACAGTCACACTATTAGAAGATAGGGGATCTTTGATTTGGTAGCTCGCAAAAGAAATATATTACTATTTTAGCATTTTTAGTTATTATATTTACTGGAGAAGTACCCCTACGTGGGAAACCTATGTTACAGACTTTTTATTTGCCTTTTAATAAAAATGGGCTGCCAGGCCCTTAAGAGTTTCAAGGACTCTCACCAACTTGCATCGAAATAAAGCGTTTTACGCACACTTTTATTCAACATCAAAAGGTTCCTGTACTAAAGGATTGCCTTCACAGTGGTATTTCAGCATCAAGTCAGACAACAAAGTAATTTCAGTCTCTTGGCTATTTCAGTCTGCTCGGTCTTTCTCCCCAAACAAACGCAACATCTCAGCCTTCTGGCTATGGGGCTACATGCACACACTGCTCCTTTTTTCTGTTTCTTAAAGGTCTTCAAGTTTACAATTGCAAAATAACAGTCAGGTACACAATCTGCCCTAGGTGTACACCAAAGAATACATGGAAAAAATAGAAAATACTTCAAAAATGCAAAACAACCAGGTTTTGCTTCAGCATTTGAGGCTGATCAGTTTAGGATGTACTACTGACAGTACCAGCGTAACCCAGGGTAACCCAAAATTTTGTTCCATGAACAGATTTGGGACTTTTAGGGTGCAATAATACAAAACATATTGAATATGAAAAATAGTTTATTGAAAATCACAACATAACTTAATATTGCACTTTTGACATCATATGTCTATGAAAACATTTAAAAACAATACATCACTGAACAGAGATGAAGTTTTCATTTATTGCTATTTCTCTCCACATGTTTCACCCAAATTTGGGCTTCCTCAGGAGAGTTAGGTAATGTCATATAATATTTACTGAAATAGAGAAATACAGTCAGACATTGAACACACAAAATTTACACTGCTTAGGTAGAATAGTATAGAAATGAACATCACGTAACAGGGGAGTGGGTGGAGCTTGTAGGCTCATATGCTAACCTGGGTGTTCCGGGAGAGAATTCCGCAGTCCACATAAATGCTGAATGCATGGGGTTGTAATGAGTGCATCATAGAGAGGGCAATAATATCCAAAACTATATAAGTTTTGCAATCCATCTATGGGGTATATTAGTAAAGATGCTTAAATTATTATGGTGTTGAAGAAAATAAAAATAGATATATATTATTATCCCAAAAAGGGGAACCCACCTGGAAAGTATTTGCTTGATATGCTATTTTGAAGGTAATAGGAGCATATAAACGAAATGCTCATGACTGCCAAAGAGGAAGTCCAAGTTTGAATCTATAAAATATTTTAAAGGGAAATTCTTTAGTCCATCAGGGAAATATCATACAGATATAATTGCCATTAACAAACCAAGAACAGATCACCATGCCCTAAACATATATTTACCTATGTTGAGGGTCTGCATCCACTCAGGGTGCCAGCCTGGATAGAAGACTATCCGGAAGATAAGGAGGTCAGAGTGAGGTACTTAGACCCCTTAAATAGAATAAAAGAGGCATTTTAGTGATCAATTCCCAGTAGAAGTAGGTGGCAAATAGTCTGCTTAGATCTCTTACCTTTACCAAACATCGTTTTGGGAGTGGACCTCCGCTGAGCTGCACAATTGGACAGCCCAAACAATTCCCCTTAAATAACCCTTTCCACCGCCGTTTTGGCGCCAAAATTTTGGCGCCAAACGGTCGGGTGAGGACAGATAGTGTCACAGCAGGTGCGCCAGGCGCACAGGAAGTGACGGCCGTGAAACCGGAAGTGCTTCCCTCAAAAGGGAGCCAGACAAACTGACCTCAGTGCTGATAGCAAACAGGAATCACAGGATGTAAAGCCACATCTGATGAACTGTCAGCAAAGGGAGTTGTGGGGAAATGGACTGACAATAAATGTCAATACAAAACAGCAGAAGGATATATAAGATCTATATCCCTAAGCTGGATGTGAGCAGTATTTAAGAATTGATTTGGGTCACAAAACAAATCTATATCAACTACCCCTATTCCCTTGGAACATAGTTAAATTTATGTAACCAAGAAAACGGCTGCAGTTTGCGCAAGCGTTTAACCCCGAAGTGACTAAAGCGGCGCCAGTTGGGAGTCAAAATAGACTTGTGAGGTCTAGAGACTCCCAGTGACGCCTCTAGTGTCCATATGAGGCAGTCAAGCCCCATTTCAAAACATTTTAGCTTCACATGTATATAAGGCTGCAAAAATTGCTCCTTAAAGGGACCATGACAAAACATGGCCAATAAATGTAAAATAATACAGTGGAGCGGTGGATCTTGCCATAAACCCTCAACCTCAACACCAAAGGTCAGCAAACACAGCACAGACCCAATACGTGATGAACATCTGAAAAATCATTTTATTAATACTCAAAAAATATAAAAATTAATACACATAATAATTTATAATTTTAAATGAGAAGAAAAAATCTCATAAGAAAAATTGACAATGGCGACCTAGCCCTATAAGAAGGGTTTGAAGCTCAGAGATTCATTCAGGCCAGGATGGACAGTGGCTCTAAGGTTATGAATCCATTTTGATTCTCTTTGTAATAGAGTTTTATCAATGTCACCTCCGCGATCAAAGTCTGGTACAAATTCTAGCGCAAAAAACTTAATTTGTGAAACATCGAATGAATGGTAGAGTCCCATATGTCGGCTGATGGGAGTCTCCATCTTTTTCTTTTTAATAAGGGATACGTGATCTCTGATTCTGTGAAAAAAGGGTCGTTTAGTTTTCCCTACATAAAAAGCCTGACACGTGCATGTCATGAGGTAGACAACCCCAATTGTCTTGCATGTTGCATAGAAATTTGGCTTAAAGGTTTGACCAGAGGGCAGCATTATTTCAGTGGAATTAATCAGTAAATCACAGAATTCACATTTTCCACAGGGAGAAGTACCTTTTCGATGTGTCTTAGTTCTTAAAGTAAGATGACTATGAACTAGTCGATCTTTTAAAGAAGTGGATTTGCCAAAACGCCAAAACGGCGGTGGAGAGGGTTATTTAAGGGGAATTGTTTGGGCTGTCCAATTGTGCAGCTCAGCGGAGGTTCACTCCCAAAACGATGCTTGGTAAAGGTAAGAGATCTAAGCAGACTATTTGCCACCTACTTCTACCGGGAATTGATCACTAAAATTCCTCTTTTATTCTATTTAAGGGGTCTAAGTACCTCACTCTGACCTCCTTAGCTTCTGGATAGTCTTCTATCCAGGCTGGCACCCTGAGTGGATGCAGACCCTCAACATAGGTAAATATATGTTTAGGGCATGGTGATCTGTTCTTGGTTTGTTAATGGCAATTATATCTGTATGATATTTCCCTGATGGACTAAAGAATTTCCCTTTAAAATATTTTATAGATTCAAACTTGGACTTCCTCTTTGGCAGTCATGAGCATTTCGTTTATATGCTCCTATTACCTTCAAAATAGCATATCAAGCAAATACTTTCCAGGTGGGTTCCCCTTTTTGGGATAATAATATATATCTATTTTTATTTTCTTCAACACCATAATAATTTAAGCATCTTTACTAATATACCCCATAGATGGATTGCAAAACTGATATAGTTTTGGATATTATTTCCCTCTCTATGATGCACTCATTACAACCCCATGCATTCAGCATTTATGTGGACTGCGGAATTCTCTCCCGGACCACCCAGGTTAGCATATGAGCCTACAAGCTCCACCCACTCCCCTGTTACGTGATGTTCATTTCTATACTATTCTACCTAGGCAGTGTAAATTTTGTGTGTTCAATGTCTGACTGTATTTCAGTAAATATTATATGACATTACCTAACTCTCCTGAGGAAGCCCAAATTTGGGTGAAACATGTTGAGAAAAAGAGCAATAAATGAAAACTTCATCTCTGTTCAGTGATGTATTGTTTTTAAATGTTTTCATAGACATATGATGTCAAAAGTGCAATATTAAGTTATGTTGTGATTTTCAATAAACTATTTTTCATATTCAATATTTTTTGTATTATTGCGCCCTAAAAGTCCCAAATCTGTTCATGGAACAAAATTTTGACTTTATATAAGGGATGAGGCGCTATACTTCAGCTTTCAGCAACTCAGCTCATCTTCTAAAAATTCTCCAGGGTAACCCAAGTTGACTGGGTCAGGGGTCTAATATGTCATATAACTCCCAGGCAAATTCGAATCATGTCGTGAAAAGAAGATCCTACTGAAAATGCAAGCAGCTCTCCCATTTCGATGCCCAGAGAGAAAAATGTGTCACATCATATGGTCCCACAGTCTCCACATTAAACTATTTCACCTCATCAATGTTAGAAAACCAACCTATTTCACTCAACTAGATATGGCTCACGGGTGGGAAGCAAAGAGACCATATATGGGTGCTGGAGCCCAGTTACCTAGTATTAGGTTGTTCGTTGAGAGTCCAGTCAGAGCTCCCAGACCTTATGAAACATCAATGGGCATCCCCTATCCTCATATGTCACCTTGTACAGAGGTAAAGCATCATTGATTAGAGATTTCCAAAAGGACAGAATGGGTGGATCAGTTTTGCTAATCAAAGAACTATGGGTTTTGCTGGCATAATAAAGCAGTAATCTCAGAGTTTGGCCTGTCCTAATAGAAGCCAGTGGTTCAACCAATCCTAACAGGAAGACGGTTAAAGCTATAGGTACAGAAATGGAGGTGAAGGAGGAAACCAAATCTACCACCTTCATCCAGAAATCTTGTATTTTGTGGCAAGAAAGAAAAGATATGTAAATGATCATCCTGTTCCCAGGTGCACCTCCAGCAATCGGCTCCAGTTAATGCTCTGAAGTCTCTTAATATTTTAGGAATCAAATATGTAATTTTGAATTGTATTAATCCAAATAGTCAAATAATTGTATTTATCCATCTCAGGCCGGGACCAAGGTTTGTAAGCAGGGTTGCCGAACTCCTGCAGTGAAATTTACTAACACAACCCAAAAAAAATTACTGACAGAGCCTATTTATTTACTGACACAACACAAACAATTTCTGACAAAGCCAATTTTTTTATTGACAGTCCAAAAAGTTAGCCAAAATTAAAATTTTCAGTGCAAATGTCAATATTTAGGCATGTAGCTAGTGCGATTAGCAACGTGCTTAAGGTATAACAAAAGACAAAAAACATATCTCTAATTTACATGAAGGTCAGGTTGATATAACCAAGCCCATCTATGGGATACCTCACTACTGGTGTAATGTTCACTACTGTTATTTTACTTAAGCACATCCATGGATCCCTCCCCGCAAATGTTACATAGACTTATAATCAAATGTGTGTATCCTGTCATATGATATGTCTTTACATATTCTAGTTATAATGTATTATCTAAATTAATCTTTCACTTGTACATTTTCCACCACTGTCAAAATCTTGTACTATGACCTTACTCATAATAAAAAACATTTGTAAACAAAAGAAATATAACCAAGCACAGAGTTCCCCTTTACATCAGATTCTGCAGGGTTCCCCTTTACTTTGCAAGGGGGAACTCCATGGACTCTGATGTGAAAGGTAACACTGCAGACCTTGATGTAAAGGAGAATTATGAGGACTCTGATGTAAGGAGGAATGCTGCAGACTCTGGAATGAAGAAAAACTCTCATGTATGGAGGTCTCTGGTCATCAGAGTCACCCCCCCCCCCCTTACACAAGAGTCCACAGAGCTCCCCTTTACATCACAGTCCACAAAGTTCCCACTTACAGTGGTGTGAAAAAGTGTTTGCCCCCTTCCTCATTTCCTGTTCCTTTGCATGTTTGTCACACTTAAGTGTTTCGGAACATCAAACCAATTTAAACAATAGTCAAGGACAACACAAGTAAACACAAAATGCAATTTGTAAATGAAGGTGTTTATTATTAAAGGTGAAAAAAAATCCAAACCATCATGGCCCTGTGTGAAAAAGTGATTGCCCCCCTTGTTAAAACATACTATAACTGTGGTTGTCCACACCTGAGTTCAATTTCTCTAGCCACACCCAGGCCTGATTATTGCCACACCTGTTCACAATCAAGGCATCACTTAAATAGGAGCTGCTTGACACAGTAAGGTCCACCAGAAGATCCTTAAAAGCTACACATCATGCCGAGACCCAAAGAAATTCAGGAACAATTG
This sequence comes from Lithobates sylvaticus, assembly GCA_028564925.1. Classification (NCBI taxonomy): domain Eukaryota; kingdom Metazoa; phylum Chordata; class Amphibia; order Anura; family Ranidae; genus Lithobates; species Lithobates sylvaticus. The sequence continues at coordinate 167,349,111 of CM053026.1, forward strand.
AGAAACAAAGTAATTGAGATCTATCAGTCTGGAAAGGGTTATAAAGCCATTTCCAAAGCTTTGGGAATCCAGCGAACCACAGTGAGAGCCATTATCCACAAATGGCGAAGACATGGAACAGTGGTGAACCTTCCCAGGAGTGGCCGGCCGCCCAAAATTACCCCAAGAGCGCAGCGACGACTCATCCAAGAGGTCACAAAAGACCCCACAACAACGTCCAAGGAACTGCAGGCCTCACTTGCCTCAGTTAAGGTCAGCGTTCATGCCTCCACCATCAGGAAAAGACTGGGCAAAAATGGCCTGCATGGCAGAGTTCCAAGGAGAAAACCACTGCTGAGCAAAAAGAACATCAAAGCTCGTCTCAATTTCTCCACAACACATCTTGATGATCCCCAAGACTTTTGGGACAACATTCTGTGGACCGATGAGACAAAAGTGGAACTCTTTGGAAAGGTGTGTGTCCAAGTATATCTGGCGTAGAAGGAACACTGCATTTCAGAAAAAGAACATTATACATTATAACATTATTAACAGTAAAATATGGTGGTGGTAGTGTGATGGTCTGGGGCTGTTTTGCTGCTTCAGGACCTGGAAGACTTGCCGTGATAAAAGGAACTATGAATTCTGCTGTCTACCAAGAGATCCTGAAGGAGAATGTCCGACCATCTGTTCATGTACTCAAGCTGAAACGAACTTGGGTTCTGCAGCAGGACAATGATCCTAAACACACCAGCAAGTCCACCACCGAATGGCTGAAGAAAAACAAAATGAAGACTTTGGAGTGGCCTAGCCAAAGTCCAGACCTGAATCCTATTGAGATGTTGTGGTATGACCTTAAAAAGGCCGTTCATGCTCGAAAACCCTCTAATGTAACTGAATTAGGACAATTCTGCAAAGATGAGTGGGCCAAAATTCCTCCAGGACGCTGTAAAAGCCTCATTGCACGTTATCGCAAACGCTTAGTTGCAGTTGTTGCTGCTTAGGGTGGCCCAACCAGTTATTAGGTTTAGGGGGCAATCACTTTTTCACACAGGGCCATGATGGTTTGGATTTTTTTTCACCTTTAATAATAAACACCTTCATTTACAAATTGCATTTTGTGTTTACTTGTGTTGTCCTTGACTATTGTTTAAATTGGTTTGATGTTCCGAAACACTTAAGTGTGACAAACATGCAAAGGAACAGGAAATGAGGAAGGGGGCAAACACTTTTTCACACCACTGTACATTAGATTCCACAAAGTTCCCCCTTGCATCACAGTCCACAGAGTTCCCCTTTATATCAAAGTCTGCAGGGTTCTCTTACAGTGTAATGCCCCGTACACACGGTCGGAAAATCTGACCACAAAATCCATCGGATTTTTTCCGACGGATTTAGTCCGACACTGGTGTTGCATACACACGGTCGGACAAAGTTGTCGGAAAATCCGATCATTCTGAACGTGGTGACAATTGTTGCCTATGACGGGACTACGTAGAGGCTAGTAGCCAATAGCTTTGGTCTTGTAATGTGATCTGAGCATGCATGGCACTTTGTCCGTCGGAATTCGCTACACACGATCGGAAAAAGTCCGATAGGACTTTGTTGTCGGAAAATTTGAGAGCAGAAGATAAAACTTTGTCCGTCGGAAAATCCGATGGAAAATGTCCGATGGAGCCTACACATGGTTGGAATTTCCGACAACATTGTCCGATAGGACATTTTCCGTTGGAAAATCCGACCGTGTGTATGGGGCTTAAGGGGGAATTCTGCAGACCCTTATGTAAAGGGAAACACTGTGGACCCCTATGTAAGGGGAACACTGCAGACCACGCTGTAAGGGGACCCTCTAGTCACCAGAGCCCCCCTTACATCAGAGTCTCCATGATTCATCATTTCAGTGCAAGGGGGAACTCTGCTGACCCTGAGGTAAAGGGAAAGCTGCGAACCATGATGTAAGGGGAAATGCTGCATTCCTCTTCCTCTTCCACTTACATCAGGGTCTGCAGCACTGCCCTTTACATGAGAGTTCCCCTTTAGATCAGGGTCCCCCTTACTTTAGTGCAGTGATGGCGAACCTCGGCACACCAGATGATTTTGAACTACATTTCCCATAATGCTCATGCACTCTGCTGTGTAGTTGCGCATCATAAGAAATGTAGTTCCAAAACATCTGGGGTGCCAAGGTTTGCCATCACTGCCTTAGTTTATTCAATCCCCTTACATAAGTGACAGCCCCACAGACTTTGTGTGGCTGCTGGAGCTGCCTGAAATATTATGCATGCATGTACGTATACATATTTAAGAGGAATTATAGCAAAACGGTAACCACCCATTTGAACAATATACATGACCATTAAGGAAGCTAACCTAATTTGTTAATTACTGTAAGCTGGACAGACATTCCACTGTAATTTTGTCCACCTACCTCTAATAATTATGTCCATGTTTTCTCCAACTTGCTTCCCCATGTCCTGATCACAGCCAGGTGACACCCCCAGGTGGCCGCTGTGGGCAGCGGCGCTCCTGTTACCTATTCCCTCCCACTACCAAGTCCCTCCCCACTTCTCCTCCAGTAATCCCTAAAAGGCGCTATGATGTCACCCCCCCCCCCGCCATCCATCCAAGCCTGCCCGAGCCTTGCCCAAAATCAGTCTGAGCCCATCCTGTGTAGTTCCAAAACCGGCCCATGGCCACATATTTTACAGGCAGCCGCTGTCCATAATGGACATTTGCAGACTGTTTGTAAATCAGCTGATATTTACAAACTGTGTATAAATCTATGGACGGTTGCAACTCTGGTTGGAAGTGAGCCGAACACATATCCTCTAGGTCCTCATTATCTATCCTTCAGTTTGCCATACAGTGCTGCATCCCAGCATAAATATTGGAGATCACTTTGGAAAAGTCTGAGTCAAACATTGGGCTCCATTCACAAAAGAAACTTTCATGCGGCAGGTAGGTGTCTGGACACATTTTGTCCAATTATTGCATGCTATCCTGAAACTGTCAATTCACTATACCGTTTTGTGGTATTTAACGCAAGATGCTTAAAACACTCCATAAATACTGCATTAAAAGGCATTAAACTCACAGAAATAAATAAATCATTAAATGCATGCAGAAATTAAGTAGTGGTCCATGTATGCAGTATTTAAGGAATGTAAAAGTATAATTTTTTTTGTAGTTTCTGCCTTTTTGGATTTGTTCTCTCAACAGTAACGCATAAAAACCTAAATATAGAAATATGGAAATGATTGGTGTTTATTTACTTAAAGAATAACTAAAGGATTTTTTTTTCAACTTTTGGACAGAGTGGAAGTAGATTAAAACACCTGTCAGGCTTTTATTGCTGTCTGTGTCGCCGTTATGGAGATTCACCCTCTCTATTTGTCCTGTTTACCATTATCATTGACAGTGAGAGTAAAAGAAAATCCCAAATTTTGGGTTGTCCCCAGAAAAGTAATAGAAGTGAACTCACCACTCCTAAAATGTCCCTGTCCATTGAAATCAATGGGCAGCACTGCTGAACCGCCTGCAAAGAGCCGCTGTAGCAGTGCTTTGCAGGCGGCTTTAACCCTTTTTCAGCCACTAGCAGGGGTAAAAGCGTCCTGCTAGCGGCCGAATAGCGCCGCAAAAATGACGGTAAAGCGCTGCTAAAAATAGCAGCGTTTTACCACAGACGCCCGGGGCAGCTCAGTGTGAAAGGGCTCTTAAGCCAAATAGACTGCAATTTCCAAGTTGCTCCAGAGCTTAGTACATGAGGTAAAGCTTCACTTTACAAAGAATACTTGCGAGGAAAAAAAAATGTTTTACTTTAAGTTTATGGTTAAACCGCCTCTCTTCCAATTTCAAAGAATGGCCGTGTTTTTAATTAAAAAAAAATGTAAAAAAAAAATAGATTTAATGTTTTTAATTCCCACTAAAAAGTTTTATGCCCTATGCTAGGGTCACCAGTAAGGTATTTGGATATCGCTATCATATCTCCTCTCAAGCGTCTGTCATTTCTAGGGATATACAGTATCTTGGCCCTTTTTTGCTGGTACCATTCCAGTCCGTAAACTGTCCATAAAAATTAGGAAAAATGGTCTAGCTATCACCTGACTGAGTTCCTTAAGGACCATCGGGTGTAAGCCATCTTGGTGATTTATTTGGGTTAAGTTTTTCAAGTCTATTTCTGACACTGGCTACTGTTAGCCACAAGGGTTCATTCTGTGACGTGTTATTAACATTATAGTCTTGGTTTTTAACATTACAGTCTTGGTTACTATATCCCCCCTTTTCCTTTGTGAAAACTGAGGAGAAGAATGCATTTAAAACCGTCGCCTTCTCTTTGTCTTTTGTAACCAAATTCCTTTCACCATCCTTTATGGAGCCAATATGTTCTGGCCTCACTTTCTTACTCTTAATGTATTTAAAAAAATTCTTGGTATTTTTTTTACTCCTCCGCTATGTGCCTTTCATGGTCTATTTTAGCCGCCCTGTTGCACTCTTATGCCCCATACACACAATCAGATTTTCCGACAACAAATGTTGCATGTGAGCTTGTTGGCTGAAAGTCCAACTGTGTGTATAAAATAGAAAGTGACCTCCGTGCTTTGCTAATGGATAGTGGAACTCAGTGATCCACACGTGAACAATTAGGCAAATAGGTGCATGTGCATAAAATATCCCTTATATGCAATCAAAAGTAAAATAAATATAGAAAGTGCCCTGATGTCAACTTGTGAACCGGAAGTGATGTGAGACTGGCGTTCTGACGCCATTTTTGCTATCTGTCATGGTTATGCAGTAATCTTTCCCTGTTTGCTTACCTCTCATGTGTTCCAACTAAGAGGCCAGCCACTCTCACCTGGTGGGTTTTATAACCTCTCCTCTAAGCATGGCTCCACCCCAGGCCCTATCAGGGAACCCTATATTAACCTGTGCACTGCAAGCCAGTGGTGCTGATCAACCATTGTGTATCCGTGGTGTGTTCGGCTTCCTGGTTCCTGCTTGTCGTGTGCTCTATGTTTGTCTCTGTTACCGACCTTGGCGTGTTCTCAACTATTCCTGTCTGCTTGTGATCTTGACCCTTTGGCATGTCCCCGACCATCCCTGTCTGCCTGTGACCCTGAACCTTTGGCGTGTACTCTGTTGTTCCTGTTTACCCTGACCTCTGCCTATTCCCTTACTATCCTTGTCGTTCCAGCTTGCTGCTTCCTTCTCCTGTAGTCTACTGTGAGCGTGAGCTGTGAGACCCTGGGGGTCGCGACCTGGAGCCAGACTGCAGCGAAGTCCATCCTCACCACTGGAGGCTCTGGCGAACACCTGCTGGCTCTTAGACTCCGCGCCCTGGGGAATCTATGCTCTAGTTCCCACTGGGATCTGTGTTAGTGATCCAGTAGACCTGTGTCCTGAATCTCCCTGGGTACAATCCGCAGCAGTCAGTCCTAAGGTCCACTACCTAGCGGTGCATTTCCAATTCCTACTGAGTGCACCTGTCACCTAGTCTCAGGTGACCTGACAGTTTGATCAGCCATGGACTCAGCTGATGTGCCGCTACCCGCAGATGATCCATTGCAGGGCTTAGTTCGCAGACTTGAGACCCAAGAATCGCATCAGACCCAGGTGATGCGATTCCTTCAGGATTTGGCATCCCGTGTTGAACAGGTTCAGGCCTCATTAGGACCCCCGGTTCAACAACCTCAAACGCTATCTGCTGCTGCACCTATTTCATCAGTCGCAGCCACACATTCATTACAACTACCAGCTCCGGCCCGTTTCTCTGGGGACTCCAAGGCTTGCAGGGGGTTCCTTAGCCAGTGCACAATTCATTTTGAACTTCAGCCTCCAAACTTCCTGTCCGATCGGGCGAAAGTTGCATATATTATATCCCTCCTGTCAGACGAGGCGCTAGCTTGGGCTGCCCCTCTGTGGGAACTGAATAACCCAGTGGTTTCTAGCCTGTCTGATTTCTTGAAACTTTTTCGGAATATCTTCGAGGAACCGGGTCGTGTCTCCTCAGCGGCTAGCGCTCTTTTGCGTCTCCGTCAAGAGTCCTCTTCTGTGGGCCAGTATGCTCTTCAGTTCCGTATCCTCACAACTGAATTGAGCTGGAATAATGAGGCCCTAGTTGCAACCTTTTTGCATGGCCTCTCTGATAGAGTGAAGGATGAATTAGCAGGAAGATCCCTTCCTGTTGATCTGGACAGTGTCATCACCTTGTGTAACCAGATCGATATTCGCTTTCAGGAGAGGGCCCTGGAAAAAAGACTCCAGCACTCCCCGTTCTTTAGTCAGTCTGAGCTCCCAGTCCCTTCTCTTCGATCCGATGAGCACCCCCTGCCTGCTGAGGAACCTATGCAGTTGGGCTGGACCAAGTTATCTCCCGAAGAACGCGCTAGGCGCAGAACTCTGGGCCTATGCCTCTATTGTGGGGCCAAAGGTAATTTCCGTGACACTTGTTCTCTTCGTCCGGAAAAACGCTCAGGGCTAATACATCTGGAAGGTGGAGTATTAGACCCTGAAATATCACCTTCACCTTCTCGTCTTCTCCTTTCTGTGTTGCTTCATGTCGGCACTTCCTCTCGTTCGGTCTCAGCACATCTGGATTCCGGAGCCGCTGCCAATTTCATGGATTGGGAAACTGCATCCTCCATGAGACTTACCCTTTTGCCCCTTACAACGCCATTGGTGGTCTTGGCGATTGATGGCACTGTTCTCCCAGGGGGCCCTATCCGCTTCCAGACCCTTCCTGTTAAGATGTCAGGAGGGACACTCCACCAGGAGTGGATATCCTTCCTTGTCTTACCTAAGGCTTCATCTCCTATCATATTAGGTCTTCCTTGGTTACGGCTCCATTCCCCACACGTTGACTGGACTGCTGGACAGATCCTGGCTTGGGGTTCCTCCTGTTCCTCTTCCTGCCTACTCAAGGTTACCCCCAAAGAGAAACCTCCTGTTGCCATCATCCCAGTAGCTTCTGCACGTCCCGCTGTATATAGTGATCTCTGGGATGTGTCCTGCAATAGTCGGACTGATGCGATTGAGATGGTCACTACACCTGACAATACTATTCAGTCGGCCTCTGCACTAGTTATGCCAGTCCAGCCCATGCCCAGTGAGCTTTCTGCTTCTTGTTCAGGACCTTCTGTAACCTGGCCTCACCCTACTGCTACTATGCCCTTAACCATTCCTAAAAAGCCTTTAGTCCTCTACAAGTCCTCTCGTCCTCTCCCTACCTCGGTTCCAGTCTCCGAGGATAATCTAAAATACGAGGTTAGTCAAGTTTTGGATTCCCGACTCCGTAAAGGCATTCTTCAATACCTCGTACATTGGAAAGGGTTTGGTCCTGAGGAGAGGTCTTGGATCACTGCATCTGAGGTCCTTGCTCCTCATCTGTTGAGGAGGTTCCATCTGGAGTTTCCCTTTAAGCCTGGACCCAGGTGGGGGGGGGGGAGGCCTCATAAGAGGGGGGGGTACTGTCATGGTTATGCAGTAATCTTTCCCTGTTTGCTTACCTCTCCTCATGTGTTCCAACTAAGAGGCCAGCCACTCTCACCTGGTGGGTTTTATAACCTCTCCTCTAAGCATGGCTCCACCCAAGGCCCTATCAGGGAACCCTATATTAACCTGTGCACTGCAAGCCAGTGGTGCTGATCAACCATTGTGTATCCGTGGTGTGTTCGGCTTCCTGGTTCCTGCTTGTCGTGTGCTCTATGTTTGTCTCTGTTACCGACCTTGGCGTGTTCTCAACTATTCCTGTCTGCTTGTGATCTTGACCCTTTGGCATGTCCCCGACCATCCCTGTCTGCCTGTGACCCTGAACCTTTGGCGTGTACTCTGTTGTTCCTGTTTACCCTGACCTCTGCCTTATTCCCTTACTATCCTTGTCATTCCAGCTTGCTGCTTCCTTCTCCTGTAGTCTACTGTGAGCGTGAGCTGTGAGACCCTGGGGGTCGCGACCTGGAGCCAGACTGCAGCGAAGTCCATCCTCACCACTGGAGGCTCTGGCAAACACCTGCTGGCTCTTAGACTCCGCGCCCTGGGGAATCTATGCTCTAGTTCCCACTGGGATCTGTGTTAGTGATCCAGTAGACCTGTGTCCTGAATCTCCCTGGGTACAATCCGCAGAAGTCAGTCCTAAGGTCCACTACCTAGCGGTGCACTTCCAATTCCTACTGAGTGCACCTGTCACCTGGTCTCATGTGACCTGACACTATCTGCTCGATTTGTTTTTTACACTGTAAGAGTCCAATTTATATGTTTTATTTGTTAATAAAGTCTCCTTGTACCTATTTACTTCACCATTGGAGGCATCCGTTTTTCTTTTTTCCTTTTCCCTGCTTAATATATATGGGATCGGGGGTTTGGTAATAGATCCCATTTAGATGCATGCCGGTCAAACATCGCATAGAGGACAGTGATCCCAGTGATAGTTTCCATTATACTGCATCGGGATAAAGTGCCCTAAAGGAGGAGAAGCATCCGGATGGTGGAGAAAGACCACAACAACCTGACACAATACACTGAACTAAAGAATATGTGAGGTGAGAGGCTAGAGAGCCTGTTTTTAGATTTTACATGCCTAGTCTGCTGACAGTCGTTTTATTGTTTCAGTGACATCCAAAAGAAAAATACCCAGCGTAGAACATTTGTGGATATATTCCTCATTTTTATCCTTACATTTATCTTTGAACCATTGGCTTATGGATTTTACTAATTATTATCCTCTGCTCGGACTTTTTGTTCATTGGATTTTATTATTAGTGACTTTACTAATAGTGATTACCAGAGACCACCCACTCCAATATTCATTCAAATTTTTTTGGTGTTGTTTAATTGTAATTTTTTACGTACACATATTTATATTTTTTTTTGTTTCAATAGTTTTTATTAAATTTTTCATATGAAATACAGAGGTACCATAACAGGGTACAATACGTAACAGAACATGAGAATACATTTGAACATGAGGGTTACATGCCTATATGTAGCTGCTAGTTTGCTGGCGTTCCAAGGCTAGAGGAAACATATATGCTAAAAGTCATGACAAGCAGTGTGCTTTGGTGTAATCGCAAGTGGTTTGAGCAAGTTGTCTTTGAGGCCTACCGCAGAGAAGGTGTGTCTCCCCTCAAGTACCCCAAGTGGGATCAAACTGTACTATAGGAGGGGAGACCCAGCACTCATCCACCGCAAGCAGCAGGAGTGATGCAGGTATATTCTCTTTTACTGAGGCATGAACAAGAAGGCAAATAAAAGGCAGACAGAGAAGGGGAAGGGGAGAAAAGAAAAGGAAAAAAAAAAGGAAACAGAGAGCTTAAATAGGAAGAAAGTAAGGAAAACTAACTAGTGCATAGTATCTCATTACATAAGAGACTAAGTTAGTAATATTGAGATCCGTTCTTGGATATCCAATCAGTCCACGGTTTCCAAAGAGCTTGTGCGTCCTGGAGTTTACCCAGGGAAGAGGCAAACATAGTTTCGTATGTGGCGTGCGTGTTTGTGGTCATTATTATTTCTTTCAGTAGGGGTGGGTCAGGGGTCCTCCAGTGTCTGGCTATCACCAATCTGGTGCTGAGTAGGACGTGGGAGACTATGTTCCTAGTAGTTTTAGGTAGTGCTTCTACGCCTAAGGATAGAACAGCTAAGCCTGGGGTTTTAGGGATAGGGCATTGTAATATGAGTCTGAGTAGTTTAAAAATCTCATCCCATAAATGGAGGAGCTTGGGGCAGTCCCAGAAAGTGTGGAGAAGGGTGCCTAAACATTTGCAATTCCTCCAGCATAGTGGTGAGGTTTGGTTATTAAATTTAGAAGTTTTATGTGGAGTTAGGTACCAGCGTAGTAAGAGCTTTTGGTGTAGTTCCCATAAATTTATAGATTTGGTAGCAGAGAAGGTTGCTTTTAAGGCGGCCTGCCATTGTTCGATAGTGTAGGATGTGTGTAGGTCCCGCTCCCAAGCTATAATGTTGGGGTTCTTAACAAATATTAGTTTGTTGTTGAGGGTATTATAAAATAATGAGATCCCTTTAGTGTTAGGTGCGGGTTTGGTGAAGAACAATACCACCTTCCATGGTAACTGGATGGAGGTTCTAGTATTATATCGGAGGAAGTGTTTTATTTGGATGTATTTGTACTGTTCTGAGTCGCTCAGACCAAACTCTAGTTGTAGGGATCTGAATGTTTTCACTGCTGGGCCGATCATAAGGTCTGATATGTTATGTATTCCCTGGTCGTTCCAGTGTGTTATGTGTAGGTCAGGGATAATCCCTGATAGGCTTGTGATAGGAATTGGGAGTGAAGAAGCAGGGGATGTTGTGAGTGGCTGCTTCAACAAAGTTTCCCAGGCTTGCAGGGATGCCCTAATTGTGGGTGCTAAAGGGGTAGTGACTCTGTGGCCGAACGAGGATGCCATTAATTGATTAAAGAGGTTGGTGTTGGTAATTTGACCTTCTTCTAGTTCCTTCCATCTAGGGGTAGGAGAATTGGGGAACCATATGCGGAGTTGAGACAGTATAGAAGCCGTGTAATAGTCTTTAACCAGTATATTGCCTACTCCACCCGCCGTTCTAGCTGCTATTGAATTTTGGAAGGCCCATCTTGCTTTTTTCCCCAACCACAAAAACTTATTGATCTGCGATTGAAGTTTGGAGAAGAAAATGTTAGGAACCGGAATGGGGAGGGTCCTAAATATATAGATTAGTTGGGGCAAGATTGTCATTTTGAATGCTGCTAAGCGCCCTGACCATAGGAGCTCTGTTTTTGCAATGGTTTGTAATTTCATCGGGAGGGCATTTAGGAAAGATATGTAATTAGCCTGGTATAGTTTACTTGTGGATGCCGTTAGTGTGATACCTAGGTATTTAATACCTTCTTTACTCCATACAAATGGAAACCGTGAACTGAGAGAGTTCTGTAGTTGGGTGTTTATACCTATACCGAGTATATGAGATTTACTTTCATTGACCTTGTAATAAGAGACTCTATTAAACCTTTGTAATACGTCATACACCGAAGCCAGGGATTTCTCGGGGTTAGTGAGCATCATAATGATGTCATCTGCAAATAAGCTGATGACGTGTTCAGAGCCATGGGATGAGATCCCTGTAATGTGCTGGTGTGTTCTAATGAGGGTTGCTAATGGTTCCAAAATTAAGTTAAAAATCAGGGGGGATAATGGACAACCTTGTCGGGTGCCATTAGTAATTTTAAAGGGGGTTGATAGTACACCTGCTGTGTAGACTTGGGCTGAGGGTTCTGAGTACAGAGCCATAATTGATGCCAGAATGGGTCCTGAGAACCCAAATTTCTCCAACACCCCAAGGAGGTATCCCCAGTGGACCCTGTCGAAGGCCTTCTCCGCATCCAAAGCTAGTAGCAGAGAAGGCCTCCGACGGGACTCAGTCAAATGGATGATGTTGGTCAATCTCCTGGTGGCGTCAGAGGTTTGGCGGCCTTTAGTGAAACCTGTTTGGTCAGGATGGATCAGTTGGGGCATTAAGTCAATCATTCGTTTGGCCAGTAGTTTCGCATATATTTTTAAGTCTGCGTTTAACAGCGAGATGGGACGGAAATTAGCGGGGCTGTCTGGAGCTTTCCCTGGCTTGGGTATGGTGACAATAATAGCTTTCAACATCTCAGGGGGGAAGGAGGAAGAGGCGGCAGCTGCATTGAAGATATCAGATAGGTGGGGGGTAAGAATGTTTTTAAATGTCTGGTAGTATTCCCCTATGAAGCCATCAGGGCCTGGGGATTTGTTGATTGGAATAGAGCCTATAACATCGTGGATTTCCTCTGCTGTGAACGGGGCGTTCAAGCATTCTAATTGATGAGGGGAGAGTTTTGGTAGCGAGATCTGCTGTAGGAAGTCCTCTATTAATTTGGGGGTGGGTTGGGGCGTTTCTCTATCATCTTTAAGGTTATAGAGGGTGCCGTAGTAGTTACTAAAGGCATCCGCTATATCCTGTGGATGATGCATTTTCGTGTGTTTTGTGGAATGTAGGATATAGGGGATTTTGGTTTTCCCTCTATGTCCTTTTATTTGGTGGGCTAGGAGCTTGCCAGCTCTGTTCCCGTGAGAGTAGTATGTCATTTTGAGCTTTTTGGAGGTTCTCTCAAAGTCCTCCATCAGTAGGAGTTTGAGATCATGTCGCAATTGGCTCAGTTGTTTTGAAAGTGTATTGGAGGTTAGTGTTTTATTGTCAGCTTCTAGTTTTTTTATGTTTTCAGTGATCTCTTTCAATTTGTTTTGCCTTCGCCTCTTCGCCCTTGCCCCCAACTGAATAAAGATCCCCCTTATGAATGCTTTATGGGCATTCCATAGAGTAAATTTGTTTTGCATAGATGGACCATTAAATGTAAAAAATTCAGAGAGGTGATCTTCAATGACTTTTTTTGTGTCCGGTTGCTGTAAAAGAAAGGAGTTCATTCTCCAGAGTGGGATTGTGTCCACCATGGAAGAGTCCTTAATATGGAGAGTGATGGACGCGTGGTCCGACCAGGTGATAGAGTTGATGGTTGAGGAGATTGCCTTAGATAGTGTACGTTGGTCAGTGAGGAACAGGTCTATTCTTGTGTACGTGTGGTGAGGGGCAGAAAAAAAAGAAAAGTCCCTTTCTCCTGGGTGATGACATCTCCACACGTCATATAGGTCCTCTCTATGAATGGTGTCCTGAAGGGATTGAACTTGGCGCCTCGCTTTAGTGGTTGAGTCTATGTAGGGGTCAGGAACAATATTGAAGTCCCCACAGATAATAAGCATCCCCTTCTTGACGGTATTGATTTTTTTCATAATCTTGTTGAAAAAGCGTAACTGATGCTTGTTGGGGGCATAGATATTGACGACAGTATACGTAGTTTGATTGATATCACAGATTAAAATGATGTATCGACCTAGGGGGTCTATGAGTTTGGCGTGGAGCGTGAACGCCACCGTGTCTCTGATAGCTATCATTGTCCCATTTGCTTTCTTATCCGCGTTTGCAAAAAAAACATGAGGGAAATTCTTGTGGGCGCATTTAGGGGCTGACGTTTTGCAAAAGTGTGTCTCTTGTGCGCAAACAATATCAGTTTTGTTGGTTAGTGCTTCATTCCATAGGGACTTCCTTTTTACGGGGTGGTTCAGCCCCTTGGTATTAATAGAGAGAAAACGTACGGCCATAGTGGTGATATCTGGTGATAGCTAGGTAGTATGAGCTGGTGGATGTGCATAGGGGGAGGGTTTCCCCCTCTAGGTGATACAGAGTGTGTGGTGTTCGGAAAAAAATATCTGTACTCACATTGGGTTCATAATCACTGTTGTCTGATGCGATGGTTTTCAGAATTTGGATGGTTGAGGTTCTGGATTTTCTATGCAGAGATGGTCTCAGGGGCAGATCCTTACCGCTTGATGGAGAGCTGTGCACTTTGAAATCAAAAAAAAAAGAAAAAGAAAAAGAAAGCAAGAAAAGCAAAAAAGTAAAACGACATAGCCAAAAAAAGAACAGTCAAGTGAACGTGTTCGAGCACGTGAGGTAGCTCAACTTTTCCTTCTGTCAATGTCATAATTGACAGAGAGTGTAGGTCCCCGTCAGGGAACTAAAGAGCAAACTTTACGTGGAGCTAACTTTGCTCCAATAAGTTGGGGTAAAAGTTCCGGCCTAGGGAGTGGGTACTCCGGATCTCTTGTCAGGGATTTTAGGGACCCCATATTAGGAGGTCCATTCAAAGATGCGACTTAGTGTTCCTATGGGTTACAGGTGTCCACTCAGGATTCAGGGGGCGACGGTTGGTTTTGTGCGCGTCTATCTCGTCATTTTCTGGGAGTATCTTCCATTCTCTGAGCAGAGAGATGCCTCTCTCTAGGTTATCCACTGTAAAAGACTTGTCTTGCTTTGTAATGGTGATCTTTGTAGGGTAACCCCATCTGTAAGGAATGTTGTGATTCCTGAGCACTTTTGTGATGGTATTCAGGTTTCTCCTTTTCTGCAGAGTATGTTGGGACAAGTCTGCATAGAATTGCAGGTTTTGAAATTGTGCAGGGATGTTATCTTGTTTGCGCATAACTTGCATAAGCTGCTCCTTCACATGAAAGAAATGCATGCGAAGGATAACATCTCTGGGGACTGCATCTGGAAGATGGGACGGCTTTGGTAGCCTGTGAATTCTGTCTATGGTGAGTTCTACCAGGGATAGATCGGGTAAAAGGGAGGAAAATAAATCTTTGGCGTATGACCTCAGGTCTGGAGGCAGTATTGTTTCGGGGACCCCCCTAATCTTGAGGTTGTTCCTTCTGGAACGGTCCTCAATATCTGCGATTTTGTTCTTGATCCATGCGTTTTCATCATCTTTTTCCTCATTGGCATCTATCAAGTCGTTGATGGTGGAGGCATACTCCCCCATCTTGCTCTCAATGTGCTCTACTCTTGTTTCTACTGCAGAGAGTTCCCCACTGAATCTGTGCATGCAATTGATCATGTCGTTTTGGAGGGTGCTTCTCAGGGACACCAGCATGTCCTTGAGGACAGTGTCCAGGACAGGTTGATTAGTTGTGGGGAAGGAGGTGATTGAGTCCGGGAGCTCCCTGGTGTCATCCCCTGAATCTGATGCTGGGCCTGGGGCAGAATTGTATCCGTTCCCATCTAATCTCAGTTTTGCCTTAGCCGGGCTCCCTGTCGGTGAGTGAGGCAAGGGGGTTGTCTGGTCGACGATCGGGTCGTCATTTGTGGGAGATGGGGTGGATGTGCAGGGTTTGGGCCTGTTTTTGTGGGCCTCCGCGTGTGCGGGGCCGGCGCCATATTGCCTACCTCCAGATCCCGGCTGGTGGAAGTAGTCCGTCAGGCGCTGTGGTTTGTTGGTCCCTTTCCGTTTGGTCGCCATGTCCTCCTGGTGTTGGCAGGTAGTTGCGCCGGGAAATGATCCGGTGAATGGGGTCCTAAGGTGCCGTTATGAGCCGCTTTGTCCCTGGGTGATCCGGAGCTCTGGTCTCACGCTGCCATTCCGCTCCGCCGCAGGCCACGCCCCTATATTTATATTTTTTATATTCATCTATTGTCACTAGTGGTGTCACATTTTATATGTGTATATATTTTTAGATGTGTGTTTTAATTTATGCGCTGAATCACTTTACTTTATTATCCAACTGTGTGTATGTTCCATCGAACATTTGTTGTCAAACTTTCTGACTTTCAAATTTTCCACCAACAAAACTTTGTCGGAATTTCTGATCATGTGTACACAAGTCCATCAGACAAAAGTTCTCAGAATCAAGCAGAAGGTGCCGCACTGGCTATTGAACTTCCTTTTTCTCGGCTTGTCATAGGTCTTGTACGTCACCACGTTTCCACATTCGTAATTGTTGGCCAACATTTGTGTGACCATGTATATGCAAGACAAATTGGAGACAACATCCTTTGAACAAAAATCCACGGTTTTGTTGTCGGAAAGTCTAATCGTGTGTACGGGGAATTACACTTCTTATTGCTTTCCTTGTATTGTTGGAATGCTGTCAATGACCCCTCAGCCTTATCATTTTTAAAGGCTTTTTCTTCCTCTTTTAATGCATTTTTGCTTTATAGTTTAGCCAATTGGTTTAATCTTGGGCCTTTTATATTTATTGCCCCTTGGAACACACTGACCAATACCTTTTTTTAGTATGTTCTTAATGCACTCCCATTTTTCCTCTGTGTTCCTAGTTCCTAGGATTTTATCCCATTCAAAATTGTGTAGCATAGAGCGTAGTTTAGGGAAGTTGGCACTTTTGAAGTTTGGTGTACTTGTATTATCCTTAACTTTCCATTCATGTTTCGCAGGCCCCTTTCACACCGGGGCGGTGAGCCGCGGTGACGGTAAAGCAGCGCTATATTTAGCGCTGCTTTACCGTCGTTTTTACCGCGGTTTTCGGCCGCTCGCGGTGCGGTTTTACCCCCCGCGAGCGGCCGAAAAAGGGTTAAACACCCCCCGCAGAGCGCCGCCGTAGCGGCGCTTTGCGGCGGTATTGCCGCGGTTTTACCGCGGTCTCCCATTCTTTTCAATGGGAAGGAGCGGTATAGGAGCGGTGAACACACCGCTCCTATCCCGCTCCAAAGATGCTGCTAGCAGGACTTTTTTTTTCATCCTGCTAGCGCACCGCTCCAGTGTGAAAGCCCGCCGGCTTTCACACTGGAGTTAAAGGGGCAGGATTTTTTCATGCGGTGAACAGGCGCTATTTTTAGCGCTGCACCGCATGAAAAACGCCCCAGTGTGAAAGGGGCCTAAGAGAGAAGGTACGAGAGAGTTAAGGCTGAAAAAAGGGAGGTTGGGTGGATCATATAGCTGGATACATTTATGCCTAGAGGATTAAATAAAGATTATGACCTCTATCTCTTTCTATGAGGCATATCAGTGATAGGGTTTTGTCTCTGTTTTGTTTATAGTTATTTTGGGAATGGGCTTGTCACATTTTGGTTATGTATCCTCTGATAAAGTGTGGATTATATATTTATGCAATTCCACAGGTGAAAATATGCATCAGCTGTAACTTGTTTCTGTCTGGCTATAGATGTTTAAAGCTATATGCTGATGATACTTGTTTGTAATCTTTTGTACCTGGTGAAGGCTCTTCTGTGATCTGAAACTGTTGTACTTATGGATGTTCCTTTGGATAATTTAGGTTTCTAAATATTCATAATGCTGCAGATTGGACTATTTTCTTTTTCTTTATATTTGGAGTGTGGGCATTTCTACTGCACACCAACTACACTAATTAATTGTGTCACAACCAGGGGTCAGATTTGAAGACCAGTTGCTATAGCAGTAGCGAGACTACTACAAACCAGCAGGATAGGTGTACATGCAGTCACCTTGGTGGAGGACGCAAACTCACCTGAGGTACTATCCGGTGTTCACCAAATCTCCTGATGGTGGAGATGGATTTTGCTGCTTGTTAGTACCAGGTCGTGGTCTTAAGGACCCCCCACCAGGAGGTGAGCAAGCCAGGGTCCAAAAGGGGATAATCAGGTAAGGATCAAACAGAAGTGTAGTTGGTAAAAACAAGTCAAAGGTCAGTAAAAAGTACTTACAGGTTGGGATCAGGCAGAAGCATAGTCGAGGAACAAGCCAAGGGTCGATAACGAGTGGTAGCACAACATGGAAGACAGCAGGGAAGACGAGAACGAGATACTGGCTGAAGAGTGCACAATAATCTGGCAAACAGAAAGTGCAGAGACATGGCTTAAATCAGGAAGTTCACCACTCTACCTACTCTAATTTTGCCAGGGGTGTTAGTGTGCTGGTCGCAAAAACCCTACCATTTAAACTCCTAGATCTGGTCCTTGACCCTGATGGCAGGTTTGTGCTGATTTATGCCTTAATTCACAGTGTCCCGTGGGTGATGGCGGGTGTCTACCTTCCCCCTCCGGCCTCCGTCAAACTCCTGAATTTGCTTACGGCCAAGTTAGCTCAGTTCCCTCCAGATAATGTGATACTTATGGGGGACTTCAATCTGGTCCCGGACCCTGATAGGGACAGGAGCGCCACAGCAGGCGCGACCCGTCAGGGACTGGCAGCCTGGGCGGAAACCTATGGCTTCATGGATGTGTGGCGGTGGAAGCACCCCCAATCCAAACTGTTTACCTGCCATTCAGCCACGCACAAATCTTTCTCCAGAATCGATCTGGCATATGTGGCGGCGCCTGTCCTCCCCAGGGTCCGAAACATCACTATCCTCCCTCGAGGAATTTCGGATCACACCCCAATATTACTCTCCCTGGAGCTGGCTTCGGCCCCATCGGACAGACTCTGGAGACTTTCTAGATTCTGGGTCTCAGATGGGGAGGTAGAGTCTAGGTTCCATGGCACGGTACGGCCATTCTGGGAAGAAAATTCCGGGTTGGCTGGGATGAACTCTACATGGGACGCCTTTAAGGCCTCATCGAGGGGACATTATCAGTCTATTATTGCAGCTGTGAGGAGGGAACGCAGAGCGGATCTCGAGGGGGTGAAGAGGGAGGCGACTGTGAAGGAAGCTCTCTACGTTAGGACCCGGAACCCATCACACTACACCCAACTTCAATCCCTGATACGACAAGCCTTGCTTCTCCGCACAGCCCTAACCCAAAAAAAGCTCCTTCATCAATCCCAAAGGATTTTTGAACAGGGGGAAAAAACTGGATGCCTTCTGGCGTGGCTGTCTAAAGAGCAGTCCGGCATGGCGACCATTGCCCACATACAAAGCCCAGATGGGACCTTACTTTCTACCCCCCAGGACATTAACCAATGTTTCACCAACTATTATCAACAGCTTTATACATCCAGAGTATCCTATGACCAAACTGACCTTGTGAACTACCTAGATGAGATAGATATACCCGTTCTCAACAGTGTCACTGCCAATAAATTAGACGCCCCAATAAAAATAGAAGAGATACAGTCAGCCCTCAAGGGAATGCAGACAAACAAAACACCGGGCCCGGACGGGTTCCCGGTGGAATTCTATAAGACCTATTTAGAAGACCTAGCCCCCAAGTTTTTACAAACCCTGACGCAGGCTGCAGAACTGGGATCTCTGCCTGACTCCATGAGTGAAGCTGTAATAGTGGTCATCCCTAAGCCGGGTAAGGACCCCCTACTTTGCTCCTCATACCGCCCCATTTCCCTTGTCAACATTGACGCCAAAGTACTAGCAAAAATCCTTGCAAATCGGCTAAATACAGTCATTACGGCGCTGGTCCACCCTGACCAAACTGGGTTCATGCCGGGAAGGGGCACGGACATTAATATCCGTCGGTTACACACCCATATTGCATGTGCGGTCCCGGGCTCGTCGGGGGTGGTAGCCTCACTCGACGCAGAGAAGGCCTTCGACTCGGTCGAGTGGGGCTACCTATGGTCAGTCATGTCCAGGTATGGCTTCGGTCCGAAGTTTCTGAAGTGGCTCCAAATGCTTTATGCGTGCCCTAAGGCGCGCATACGCACCAATGGCACACTGTCGGCCCCCTTTCTCCTTGAGCGAGGGACTCGCCAAGGGTGCCCCCTGTCCCCTACCCTCTTTGCCCTCGCCCTTGAACCTTTGGCATAACATATCAGAAGGGACCCCCGGATTAAGGGTATACGAGTGGGTCCCCTAGAAGAGAAACTCTCACTTTATGCGGATGACTCCCTTCTCTACCTTGCTGATAGCTCCACCTCCCTTGACTCGGCTCTGGAACAATTTAATAAGTTTGCCCAATACTCAGGAGTCCGCATCAATTGGGACAAATCAGTTCTGTTCCCACTGAGTCCTTTGGCCCCGCAGCCCCCCTCCCATACACCTCTGAAGTGGGTGGAGACCTTTACATACTTAGGGGTCAAAATAGGTTCCCCGACAAAAGGATACTTGACTAGGAACTTATTCCCCCTCCTGACTCAACTGACGCAAAGCTGTACCAATTGGCGTAACCTCCCTCTCACACCGGTGGGGCGGGGCAACCTCATAAAAATGATTTACCTACCAAAATTTTTGTACTTCTTTCGGCAGACTCCCACCCCTATCCCCCGGTCCTTCTTTAAGAAGATAGACAGTATAGTGACCTCCTTCATCTGGGCGGGCCGCCCCCCCCCGGGTGGCCAGACGTTCCCTCTACCTTCCCTTATCCGCGGGGGGATTAGCCCTCCCAAACTTACTGGTTTATTACTGGGCAGCAGTCCTCGTAACGGTCCGGTGGTGGTTCTCTCAACCTAAGTTGAATCCCGCAGTAACCCTCGAAGCAGCTCTCCTGGGATCGTACGCGGCTCTCTCCAACCTAGTCTACAGGGGACCCAGGGCACACCCCCGGGTCACTGACCTCATGAAAACCACTATAAGGGTATGGCAGACCTCCAGGGCAGTGGGACTAAAGCCTCACACACACTCTCCACACACCCCGCTATGGGGCAATCCCCTCCGTCCACACCTCAACTCGGTACCTGACCCGGCAGCCTGGGCCAAACATGGGATAGTGAATCTCAAGCATGTGATTACGAACGGGAGGGTGGCGACGTTTCAAAACTTGAAACAGAACTATCACCTGCCTCACTCCTTTCTATTCAGGTACTGGCAACTGAAACACGCCATCACCTCACAGTTCCCAGAAAAGATAACCCTTGAGCCTGACTCTATCGAAAGACTGCTTAGCTCCGCGGTGATGGGAAGGCCCCTTTCCTCTCTATACTTCTACCTCACGGCGGCCCATGACACTAACACAAAGACACTTTTTCATAAGTGGAAGGTGGACATTCCTGATCTTACTGAGGAGACTTGGGAGGATCTGGTCTCCTCCTACATCCCGTCCATGATTGCATCTAGGGATCGTTTCATCCAACTAAAGTTCCTGCACAGAGCATATTATACTCCGCAGAGGCTTGCCAACATCTATCCATCCCTGGATCCAATGTGTCCGCGATGTAAACAAGCCAATGGTTCCTTCCTTCACATGGTCTGGACCTGCCCGAGGATTCAGCCTTATTGGCGGGCGGTGGCGGCCACTGTGGGGAGGATAGCTGGTCTAGACCTCACGCTGGACCCCCTGTTCTTCCTGCTTAGCCACCTCGGAGATGTAGAGGGGGATAGATACACCAAATTGTGCATAACCTTTTTACTGTTCTATGCCAGACGAGAGATACTTTTGCGTTGGAAGGGAGAAGAGGTGCCTACTGGGGCCACTTGGGAATCTACTGTGAATAGAGTTCTGCCACTATACAAAATTACATATGAGAGCAGAAACTGCCCTGCTAAGTTTACTAAAGTATGGTCTGCGTGATTGGACGGAGGAGGGGATGGTCCTCTCAGTCCTTGAAGTCTACACAAATCTTCTGGGAAACAAGGCCACTTGTTTTCGGTCGCGCGCCTCCCCCCGTCTTCTTTTCCTGCTCTCCTCCGCCCTCCCCCTCCCCCCCCCCCCCCCCTGTTCCTCCTTCTCTCCCCATTTATCCTCTCCCTCTCCCCGTCCCCCCCCTTCCTCCCCCCCCTAGGATGTCAGGGATATGTTACAATTATTCAAGCTACCCATCTGATTATACCAGGCGACGGGAGAATTAGAGATGTTTTACACTCTGCATACCTTGCATGTTCTGTCTGTATACTGGATTGTCAGTACTCTGTATTTATTGTTATTTTCACTACTAATCATTGTACATGCTCTGTCATTGCCTTGTATATAACTAACTGTTATTTTCGAAATAAAAATCTTTACTGTTAAAAAAAAAAAAATCAGGAAGTTCATGGGAGGAGCAAAAAGATCAAGGTTCAGCAGAAGTGAAGGAAATATTTGGACAATTGTGTACTGCAGGATGTAGTATATTGCTCTCAAAATGGCGAAAAGGGGCAAAAACAAAGTACGACAGACAGACCATTATAACCCTAACTACTTGCCGACCGCCCTATAGCAGTTTTACTGCTATAGGGTGGCAGCTGTGCGCCAGATTACGTATATGTACCTGATCTCTCACTTCTGAGTAGGGGGAGCGAATGAGCACCACTGCTGGCTCGCTCCCACTGTGATTATACACAGAGGAAGCCGATCGGTGGGTACCAGGGACCCAATGTCAGCCAACACCAGACAATCATCAAGCAAAGACACAGAACTGTGATCTGCTTATGTAAACAAGACATATTGCCGTTGTGACGAGGGACTGATGGAGTTTGTGTCCCTGCAAAGCAAGGAATACATTCTATCTCTTCTCCCAGTAAAAGCACCTCACACAGTTCACATAAACACTGGTTAGGCACACAGTTAACCCTTTTATCGCCCCTGATGTTAACCCCTTCTCAGCCATTTTCATTAGTATAGTGACAGTGCATATTTTTAGCACTGATCACTGTGTTAGTGTCACTGATTCCCACAAAGCATCAAAGGTGTCAGTTAGTGTCAGAATGTCTGCCACAATATTGCAGCCCAGATATAAGTTGTTGACTGCTGCCATTACTAGTAAAAAAAAAAAAAAAAACTGTCAAACTTGAAGGAGGAAATGTGATGGTCTGGGGCTCTTTTGTTGGATCCAGAGTCGACAACTTGCACAGAGTGGTACCCTTAACCAAAACTACTACCACAGAATTTTGCACACCCTGCAATACCCTCTGAAATATACCTTGTTTGACCATTTGACTAGTAATGTGTATATATATATATATATATATATATATATATATATATATATATATAGTATCTCAAAAAAGTGAGTACACTCCTCACATTTTTGCATTTTTGTAAATATTTTATTATATCTTTTCATGTGACAACACTGAAGAAATGAAACTTTGCTACAATGTAAACTAGTGAGTGTACAGCTTGAATAACAGTGTAAATTTGCTGTCCCCTCAAAATAACTCAACACACAGCCATTAATGTTTAAACCTCTGGCAACAAAAGTGAGTACACCCCTAAGTGAAAATGTCCAAATTGGGCCCAAATTGTCAATATTTTGTGTGGCCACCATTATTTTCCAGCACTGCCTTAACCCTCTTGGGCATGGAGTTCCCCAGAGCCTCACAGGATACCATGGAGTCCTCTATCACTCATCCATGACGACATCCCAGAGCTGGGGGATGTTAGAGGCCTTGCACTCCACCTTCACTTTCAGGATGCCTCCACAGATGCTCAATAGGGTTTAGGTCTGGAGACATGCTTGGCCAGTCCATCACCTTTACCCTCAGCTTCTTTAGCAAGGCAATGGCTGTCTTGGAGGTGTGTTTGCGGTTGTTATCATGTTGGAATACTGCCCTAGCACCCTTCCAAAGGGAGAGGATCATGCTCTGCTTCAGTATGTCACAATACATGTTGGCAACATGCTTGAATGTAGGCAAGACACACCTGTCTTTGTACTCCTCACCTGGTTGCCGCCACACACGCTTGACACCATCTAAACCAAATTTGTTTATCTTGATCTCATCAGACCACAGGACATGGTTCCAGTAATCCATCTCCTTAGTCTGCTTGTCTTCAGGAAAACTGTTTGCAGGCTTTATTGTGCTTTATCTTTAGATGATTCTTCCTTCTGGGATGACAGCCATGCAGATCGATTTGATGCAGTGTGCGGCATATGGTCTGAGCACTGACAGGCTGACCCCCCCACCCCTTCAACCTCTGCAGCAATACCAGCAGCACTCACACATCTATTTCTCAAAGACAACCTCTGGGTATAATGCTGAGCATGTGCACTCAACCTCTTTGGTTGACCATGGCGAGGCCTGTTCTGAGTGGAACCTATCCTGTTAAACTGCTGTATGGTCTTGGCCACTGTGCTGCAGCTCAGTTTCAGGGTCTTTGCAATCTCCTTATAGCCTAGGCCATCTTTATGTAGAGCAACTCAGAGAGTTCTTTGCCATTAGGTGCCCTGTTGAACTTCCAGTGACCAATATGAGAGAGTGAGAGTGATAACACCACATTTAACACACCTGCTCCCTATTCACACCTGAGACCTTGTAACACTAATGAGTCACATGACACCGGGGAGGGAAAATGGCTAATTTGGCCCACTTTTTGAGGGGACAGCAAGTTTACACTGTTATAAAAGCTGTACACTCACTACTTTACATTGTAGAAAAGTATAACTTCTTCAGTGTTGTCACATGAAAAGATATAATAAAATATTTACAAAAATGTGAGGGGTGTTTATATATATATATATATATATATATATATATATATACCGTATTTATCGGCGTATAACACGCACCGGCGTATAACACGCACCCCAAGTTTAGGAGGGCATTTTAAGGAAAAAAAGTTTTAGGAGGGAAGTTTAGGGAAAAAAAACACTTACATCTAAGCGTCATTTGCAGCTTGCCCAGCGTCATTTGCAGCTTTGCCCAGCGTCATTTGCAGCTTGCCCGCGTCATTTGCAGCTTGTCAGCGTCATTTGCAGCTTGCCCGCGTCATTTGCAGCTTGTCAGCGTCATTTGCAGCTTGTCAGCGTCATTTCCATCTTTGCCCAGTGTGATTTGCAGCTTGCCCAGTGTGATTTGCAGCTTGCCCAGTGTGATCTGCAGCTTGCCCAGTGTGATCTGCAGCTTGCCCAGTGTGATCTGCAGCTTGTCAGCGTCATTTCTATCTTTTGCGCATTTGAAATTGCCGCCTAGAAAGACCGCGCGGCCGAAAATAAACGAGCGTCGGCGGAAAAGCCCGAGCCGTCTGTTCGGCTCCTGCTCTCAGTCCCGCCTCCCTGCTGTTTCGGAAGCGAACGCAGGGAGGCGGGACTGCGAGCAGAGCGGAACACACGGCTCGGGCTTTTCCGGCTCCACTCGCAGTCCCGCCTCCCTGCTGTTTCGGAAGCAAGCGCAGGGAGGCGGGACTGCGAGACAGACAGAACAGACAGATCGGTCTTTTTCGGCCGCGCTCGTTTTTTTCCTGCGGCGCTCGTTTTTTTTCAGCGGCGGCCGCTGTTTTTCGGCGCCGTTTTAATTTTTTGGGCACTTTTTTTTGGGGTATCGGCGTATAACACGCACCCACGACTTTCCCCCGATTTTAAGGGGGAAAAAGTGCGTGTTATACGCCGATAAATACGGTATATATATATATATATATATATATATATAGTATATGATCAGTACTGTCATTACACAAGTCACAACGAAATTTCTTCATATAAAACTACTTACACATTAAAAATAAAGACAAGCAACAATAACACTACACACATAAGTAGCCATCATACCGCCACCCTCAGTAAGAACAATAGGAGCAACTGTCACAGTAGGTACCTAGTCACCACTACTGATTATCTTCTTTTTTTTTTTTTTTAAAACCTTCATTCACAGACTTAATGGCTCTTGGAAAAAAGCTTTCCCTGAAACGATTTGTCCTTACCCTAATATTTCTGAAACGTCTGCCAGATGGCAGTAGTTCAAAAGGATGATGTTCAGGATGGGACAAATCGCTCACTATACTTTCAGCTCTACTAGCACAGCGGGACTGATACATTTAATCTAAATAAACACACTTACAGCCCACTACTCTCTGTGCAATATTTATGATTCTCTGAAGAGCAAGCTTTTCTGCTAATGTACAGTTTGAATACCAGGCTAGAATACAGTAAGTCAACACACTCTCAATAGAGGACCGATAAAAGGACTCTAGGATGTTTTTGCCTAAACCATGTTTCCTAAGGAGTCGCAAGAAATATAAACGTTGCTGACACTTTAGTAACATCTCTCATGTTCGTTGACAGTTAAAAACAGTGACTCGCTCCACCAAATCTCCTTTGATATAGAGCCAGGTCAGTCTTCTTCTTCCTAAAATCTAATATTTAATATTACTTCCTTGGTCTTTTCCTGTATTTAAGGACAGGTTGTTTTCCACACACCTCTCTGCTATTCTACCAACCTCCTTCCTGTAGTACTCCTCATCCCCACTTTTAATTCGACCAACTATGGTAGTGTCATCAGCAAATTTCATGATGCTTTTTGTTGGAAAGTAAGGAGTACAGCTACAAGTGTATAACGAGTAAAGAAGAGGACTCCTGTGCCCTGTGGCACTCCTGTGCTGATAATGCATGGAGAGGAGACATATTTACCCAATCTAATCACTTGTGGGCGATTCACCAAGAAATCCCTTGTCCAAGAACAAAGAGATCCAGGCAAATTTAACTTTTAATAAATCTGGAATTACAATATTAAATGCTGAGCTTTAATCAATGAACAGCATTCTTACATTGTTGCCAGGGTATGCTAGATGACTTAGAGCCCCGTGCAATGCAAGAGCAATGGCATTCTCCATTCTTCTGTTTGCCCTATATGCAAACTCATGAGGATCAAGACTGTCTGGTAAAGCTGTCTTGATATGTTTTAGCACCAATCTCTCAAAGCATTTCATTACTACCGAGGTTAGCTCAATTGGCCTGTAGTATTTTACACTATATACATTTGCTGTTTTTTGTATTGAAGTAACAATAGTTGATTTTAGGCAAGTTGGTACTACAGCTAAAGATAGCGAATGAATAAGTATCTTAGTATAGACACCTGCAAGTTGATCGGCACAGGCCTACATGACCATACCTGGGATACCATCGGGACCCTCTGCTTTTCTGGTATTTATGGACTTGAATGCCAGTCACACATCATGTTCCTGCACAAGAGGTGTGATGTCATTCAGACCCAACTCTGAGGAATACGTTTCCTGAGAATTTGTGACCTGAAAACGTGCAAAGAATCTATTTAATTCCTCAGCTAGTTCAATACTTGGCTTTGCATCTGTACTTGTGCCCTCCCTGTGGTTAAGAATATGCTGTAGCCCTTTCCAACCTTCTCATGGGTTGTTTCTCTTAAAATACTAAATTTTACTTTTATAGTCAGATTTGGCCTCTTTTATGTCTCTCTTTAGGTTTGCCCTGGCCTCGCTATACTTTATGCTATCGCCATTCTTAAAAGTGCTATCCCATTCTCTCAGGAGACACCAAACCCTCTTTGTCACCCAGGGCTTCTGATTAGAGAAAACCCTGATGCGCTTACCAACTGTTAGATTATCTACATAGGTTCTTGTGATGTAGCTCAACACCGCTTCAGGGGAACACATTCAAATATGTCCCAGTTGGTCCTTTTGAAGCAGTCCTTCAGCCGTTCAAGAGAACCTGCTGGTCACATCCTGTATACACATTTTTTCCACAGGCCACACAATTTCCCAAATACATACAATATAAATATTATTGATTTTTGTAATTAGTGCACAGTTTTTGCCCATAAAATAAATGCTATCTTTCTGACTGACATTATCAATGAGTTTATCTGACATATGCATTGAAAAAAGGCCATCCCAGATGAAGAAAAAATAACAAGATAAAACCAGGACAAATGAGAAAATGTGGCATTTAATAATTAAGAGACATTGTCACCTGCCCACAGAGGACAAAGTGACAGTGCCTCCTGTAAGCCCTCACCCTGTCAAAAGGTATACTCACCCATCCATTTACCCTAGCTCCCGTCTCCTCACTGCAGGAGTCCACCTTGAGTGAACTCCTTTGCCACATACAGACCTGGTGATTGGTCTCTCAAGCTGGGGCACTATCATGAAGGGAGGTCACATGCTAACTCGTACCCAGAAGCTTTACTTTAGTAAAACAAGATCAGGGAGGCTGAGAGATAGGGAGGGGGAGGTGAGTATACTTTGCCAAAAGAGGTGGGCTATCAGGAGGCATTGTCACTGTGTTGTGAATTGGCAAAATTACAGTATTTTTTTAAGTTTTCAATTCATGCTAAACATTCATGATTCCACATTACTGTGATATATTATTTTTTTGAGCTGAAAATTTGAATGGGAAATTTATCCTTACATAAATTAACAAACACATTTAAAATAACTCACAAGACTGTATGAGTTAATGCTTTTGTGTGTTGTACAGTATGTGGGTTTTATCTTGATTTGCCTTTGAGCCATATGGTAACAATAACAGCTTATGCTTGTTAATACTCACTTTTATGAAGCTTCTCTGGTTTGTTTGGGGTTTAGTTTATTCTGAAAAATCTGTTATGTGAACAATGGCCAAAATGACTAGCCATCAGTAAGAAGCATTCACTTTACAGTTTGGATCATTTAACACATATTTGTGTTGGCGCTATGGCATTAAAATGATCTCTATACTGAAATCTCATTAAATAATTTGCACTGAACATTCCATGGTTGCAGCTAGTGAAATTAGGTGAAAAGAAAAACTGGTCTATTTAGATTTCATTTCAGTACCATTTCATGTATTTGGAACAATGTATTGCCAGGATGTCTTAGTTACACTGATATGTCACACATGAAAGAATTCGTAAGGGAATTCCTGCATATTAGAAAATGTGCTTCTCTGTTGCCATCACTAAGACAGATGGTATTTTCTTTTTGCCAAAAGCCGATTGTGTCATTTGCAGGTAGTTGATAAAAAATATGGCTATAAAAATATCAAGATAAAATCTGTACTAGTGAAAATTAAAACACAAATAAATTGTTTAATATTCATTAGTGGTAATTATTATTGTAGGTTCTTACAGATTGTTTTTCTGAAAACTAGTTAGAATATTGCTTTTAACTCTAAGCATTATAAACTAAAATACATGATTTTTTATGTTGCCTTCTTTATACACAAACATTTTAAATTATTTCTTGCAATCTCTCTCACAACCCTTTTCTTTCTCTGACCACAGCTTACTAATGTCACGTTCTCACTGTCTTCAACATCTATTGCTGCAAACAGCAAAAAATGACCCATAGAAACCATTACCACTTTAGACCTTCTCTGTTCTGCCACTGACTCAGTGGAGGCTCGTTCATAGGGGCTCCTGGGGCAGTGCCCCACCAGCTTTGTTGCAAAAATAAATAAATAAGTGAACAAAAAAATAAATAAATAAAAATAAACTATAATTATCTTTTATTTTGTGGTTTTGTCTAGCTGTGCCCGTGCTGCTGTTGCTACTTGCTTGGTAGATTAAAAAAAGTCTAATTTGCCTAGAAACAGGATGTCCGTCCGAGAAAATCATTAAAAAGTTGTATCTAGAACATTGTAAAATGAATTCTCCACCGTTACTGGCTAATTGCAAGTATTCTATTCAGTTAATAGGAGCTTGTTAGGGCAGGCTGAAATACCAACCCTGGCGCCCACCTAGTCTGTTTGGTCCCTCCCTGGGGGGGAGGGTGCAAAGATCTTTCCTGCCTGCAGTTGCACATCCTGGCCGCTATAGTATAGTTCATAGTATAGCATGTATAGTATAGTAGTATAGTATAGTGCATATAGTATAGTGTATAGTATATAGTGTATAGTGTATATAGTGTATAGAATAGTGTATAGTGTATATAGTAAAGTGTATAGTGTATATAGTACAGTGTATAGTATTACACTATACTATACGCTATGAGTTGAAGCAAGTGGAATACAGGGGGAGGAGTGGGTGGAGTCTATATGGGGTGTGGCTTATGAGAAGTGGGATGGGCCAAAAGTAAGGGCAGGGTCTGGCATCCCACCATCTTAAAACTTCACCAGCCGCCACTGCACTTTATCCCACGGTGGGAACTTTAAGGGAGAAAATCAAGGGAGACCCCCAAGGAATCCAGGTGGTTATAGTCCACCCAGGAATTAAGGTTGGAGAGGACCCCCCAGACATATGGAAGGGTCACAAAGATGGGGGGAACCTCCCAGGAATGCAGAAAAAAAACATGAACCATCCCAGGAGGTCAGGGGAATATACATGGAATACAGGGAGGGACAATCAGAAGAAGGGTCCAGAACATACTTTCGGGAATGTAGGAAAAGGAAGAATAAACGCACAAGAGGAAAATGAGGATGGAAGAAGAAAAAGAAGAAGGGAATTTTAAGAACCGGCATTTTAAATTTAAGCAACGTTAACTTTTCAGAAGATGAACTTAAAATCTCAGATTTAGGTCTTAAATATGCCCATGATAAGGATATTGATAAGTTTGAGATGTATATAGACTTACAGAAATTTATGAGGAAACTTAATCTCAAGAAAAATGTTTCAATGAAGGGTACAAATCAGCAACAATATTCCACTGAGTTTATATATACTACACTAAGGGATAATTCAGTGTTCAATCCAAAAGTACCCAGAAACAAATGTCTGGGTGCGTTTAGGAGGATAGTGGAGGATGATTTAAGAAAACTTGAAAGAACTTCAACGAAAAGGAGCTAGGAATAAAGACATATGGATGACTATCAAAAATATAGAGAAGAAAAAGGAGGTTGTTATACTCCTGGCAGACAAAGGGGGAGGATTGGTTATATTGGATAAAAAAGACTATGAAGAGGAGACGGGAAATGTACTTGAAGTGGAGAACACCAACAAAAGACTAACAAGTAACCCTAAACAAAAATATAAGGAGACACCTATGTCTTTCATGAAGAAAGGGAATAAGAAGGACATATTAAATAAAAAAGAAGAAAGATACATTTTAGCAGAAGGAGCTAAGACGCCTGTGATATATTATTTACCAAAAATTCACAAAAGGCTTGAAAAACCTCCAGGGAGACCCATTATTAGCAGAATTAATTTATTTTTATCAAGATTAGGGGAATAACTGGACCAGTATCTTCAACTGTTGGTACCGAAAGGGAAGTCTTACCTCAAGGACAGAACTGATCTCAGAATTAGAAGGCGTTAATGGAGTTAACAATTGTCTCCTGGTTATTATTGATGTCAACTCGCTATACACGAGACTTGTGTGTAAAGCCTAAAAACAAGAACAGATTAAATATATTCTTGAAGGTCTAAATATGCGATGGAGAGCAATTATTTCTCATACAAAAACAACTATTATGTACAATTTAAGGAAGTGGCGATGGGAGCACGCTATGCTCTGAGTGTCTCCAACATGTTTATGAACATGTGGGAGGAAGAACAGATTTACAGTGTCAATCGACCACAACTTACATTTTACAGACGCTACATAGACAATCTGATTATCCTATGGGAAGGCTCTGAAGAATCCCTAAATACTTTCTTTGAAGATATTAATCAAAATATTTATGGCATTACCTTCACCGGGACCTGAAACCCCCAATAGACAGATTATTTTGATTTACAAATATACAAGAGGGAAGACCGACTGTATACCAAAACCTTCTTCAAACCAACCAACAGGGACGGGTATATTTCCACTTCCAGTTGTCACCACCCTACATGGAAGGGGAACAACCCTAATGCCGCATACACACGACCAGACTTTTTGACGGACTAGGTCCGACGGTCTTCCCGATAGACTTTCGGCGGAGTTCCGACTGACTTTCCGAATGAACGGACTTGGCCACACACAATCACACCAAAATCCGACGGATTCGAATGGGATGAGGTACAACTGGACTAGAATAAGGAAGTTCATAGCCAGTAGCCAATAGCTGCTGTAGCGTCGTTTTTTGTCCGTCGGGCTAGCATACACATAAACTGATTTTTCGACTTGAGTCCGTCGGAAAAATTTGAAACATGTTCTATTTCTAAAGTCCGTAAGATTTTTGGACAGCAAAGTTCCGATGTAGCCCACACATGATCGAATTGTCTGATGGATTCGTTCCGTCGTACCTAGTCCGTCGAAAAGTCCGGTCGTGTGTACATGGCATAAGGGTCAACTTATGAGGCTGCATAGGAACTGTCATAGGTGTGAAGATTTTGAAGAACAATCTGAAAACATGATGAATAAGTTTGAAGAAAAAAGGATATCAGAGGAAGAATTTGGAGAAAGTAAAAATTTTAATTAAAAATCTGAACAGAAAAGATCTATTGGTGAAGAAAGATAAAACAAAAAGAATACACATAGATCTGACTTTCATTACTGGGTTCAACAGGCAATAGCGGAATGTAGAGCATATAGTAATAAAGTACTGGCCTATTCTAAAATTGGACAAAATATTATCTAATATCCTCCAAAAAAAATAAAAATAATAATTATCTACAAGAGGGCCCCTACTCTGAGGAACCATCTAGTACAGGGGTGCCCAACCTTTTGAGGAGCGAGGGCCACTTTAGCGACTTGGTAACCGGTCGCGGGCCACAATGACCGTAGCGGGCGGATGGCAGGTCTGTGTCCACTCCGCATATGTAGAGCAGACACAGATGCAGCCCGCTCTACCCTAAGGGCCCTCTGATCTCCAAACAGAAGGGGACAAATCCCCTTCTGTATTTTTAAGCAGATCGGATTGCAGATAGGCGGGTGTAAGCAGACACGAGTCCGTTTACATCTGCCGCTCTATAGAGGTGAATGGAGGGTCCGATTGGGTCCGCCTGAAAAACAGACAGGCAGACCCCATCGGACCGATCGTGTGAACGGGGACTGAGGCCCCTTTCACACTGAAGCACAGCGGTTTACCTGCATCTCAACTGACCTCAATCTTCACTTCTTCCTTAGGATTCCTGCAGCTGGTTGCTGCTGTCCCCTAGGTGGTTATAACTGGTGGCTGCTGCTGGCTGTCCTCCAGAGCTGGTACTGCTGGCTGGTACTGCTGTTGGGTACTGCCTGCTGGTACCGCTGGCAGATACCACTGGCTGGTACTGCTGGCTGGTACTGCTGGCGGGTACTGGTACTGCTGGCGTGTGCTGGTGGGTACTGGTGCTGCTGGTGGGTACTGGTGCTGCTGACTGGTAATGGTACTGCTGGTTGGTACAGCTGGCTGGTACTGGTACTGCTGGTGGGTACTGGTACTGCTGGCTGGTACTGCTGGCTGATACCGCTGTTGAGTACTGCCTGCTGCTAATGCTGGCAGATACCGCTGGCTGGTACTGCTGGTTGGTACTGGTACTGCTGGCGTGTGCTGGTGGGTACTGGTGCTGCTGGTGGGTACTGGTGCTGCTGGCTGGTAATGGTACTGCTGGCTGGTAATGGTACTTCTGGTGGGTACTGGTACTGCTGGTGGATACTGGTACTGCTGGCTGGTACTGCTGGCTGGTACTGGTACTGCTGGTGGGTACTGGTACTGCTGGCTGGTACTGCTGGCTGATACCGCTGTTGAGTACTGCCTGCTGCTAATGCTGGCAGATACCGCTGGCTGGTACTGCTGGTTGGTACTGGTACTGCTGGCGTGTGCTGGTGGGTACTGGTGCTGCTGGTGGGTACTGGTGCTGTTGGCTGGTAATGGTACTGCTGGCTGGTAATGGTACTGCTGGTGGGTACTGGTACTGCTGGTGGGTACTGGTACTGCTGGCTGGTACTGCTGGCTGGTACTGGTACTGCTGGTGGGTACTGGTACTGCCGGCTGGTACTGCTGGCTGATACCGCTGTTGAGTACTGCCTGCTGCTAATGCTGGCAGATACCGCTGGCTGGTACTGCTGGTTGGTACTGGTACTGCTGGCGGGTACTGGTACTGCTGGCGTGTGCTGGTGGGTACTGGTGCTGCTGGTGGGTACTGGTGCTGCTGGCTGGTACTGGTGCTGCTGGCTGGTACTGGTGGCGGGTACTGCTGGCTGGTGGCTTGTACTGGTGGCGGGTACTGGTACTGGTGACTGGTACTGCTGGCTGGTACTGCTGGCGGGTACTGGTACTGGTAACTGGTACTGGTGGCTAGTACTGGTGGGTACTGGTACTGTTGGTGGGTACTGGTACTGCTGGTGGGTACTGGTGGCGGGTACTGGTACTGCTGGCGGGTACTGGTGACTGGTACTGGTGGCTAGTACTGCTGGTGGGTACTGGTACTGGTGGCGGGTACTGCTGGCTGGTACTGGTACTGCTGGTGGGTACTGCTGGTGGGTAATGGTACTGCTGGTGGGTGCTGGTACTGGTGGCGGGTACTGGTACTGCTGGCGGGTACTGGTGACTGGTACTGGTACTGCTGGTGGGTACTGGTGACTGGTACTGGTGGCTTGTACTGCTGGTGGGTACTGGTACTGGTGGCGGGTACTGCTGGCTGGTACTGCTGGTGGGTACTGATACTGCTGGCGGGTACTGGTACTGGTACTGCTGGTGGGTACTGGTACTGGTGGCGGGTACTGGTGGCTAGTACTGCTGGTGGGTACTGGTACTGCTGGCGGGTACTGGTACTGGTACCTGGTACTGCTGGTGGGTACTGGTACTGGCACTGCTGGCTCTGGCACTGCACTGCTGGCTGTTGTCTGTGATCTCATTCTCAGGAAGCATCATGCGGCTGCAGTAGACAGCAGAGCCGATGCTTCCTGTCACAGGCGGAGTACATTTGATATCACTCCGCCTGTGAAGGAGCCGGCGCTATACAGGAAGCATCGGCTCTGCTTCCTTTAGCGGCGGCTCCGTTGTTCGCCCTGATGCTCGGAGATGGCGGGTCGGGAACCCGCGATCAGGGCTTGCCGACCCGCCATCTCGGAGCAAGACGTGGCGGGCCACCTCGGATGGCGCCGCAGGCCACATGTGGCCCGCGGGCCACCGGTTGGGCACCCATGATCTAGTACATAGTGTGATATACCCGCCTAAAGATGTGAAATTGTTTTCAGAATTGAAAGGGTTTTACAGATATCAAAAGTGTTTACCCTGTAGAGTTAGTAAACAAAAACCTAGAAAGAGTATTTTAGGTCAACAGCTACAAACCAGGAGTTTAAAATAAAATAATTGATTACTTGTAATAGTACGCATATCACTTACATTATTGAATGCCCATGTCGGTTACAATATGTGGGTAGAACCACCAGACCCCTGTTTATTAGGATTAGGGAACACATCAACAACATTAGAAAAGGGTTCCCTAAACATAGCCTTTCCAGACACTTTAAAGAAGTACATCATCGTGACCCTACAGGACTTATTTTATTTAGACAAAATCAAGGGACACTAGAGGGGAGATAAGAGGATCAAAGTTTCACAAAATGAGGCCAGGTGGATATATTCATTGGGGTCCCTACATCCTGGGGGCCTCAATATTGATATTGACTTGAATTGTTTCATCTCTAATTTCTAGTGCTTCCTAATAGATTCAGTTTACCTTGAAGCTTAGCCCTCCATTGAACCATTTCTCCACCCTAAATATGTCTCCCCTTACAGTAGAACAATGTATTTACCTTAGTTCATTTCTTGGGACGGCTGGCAAGGGTTTAGGCTGGTCACTCCTTGCACAAAGTGTCACTCCGGCAACAAGTGTTTGGCACTTGTACACAGGCACTTCTTCTAACAAGACCACCTGTCATCTTCACCATCTACTCACCATGCCTTCTCGGCTCTACTCTTTCAGGTAACTGCACTGATGTTCCCTGCAACATAAAAAGTTGCTCTACCTGTCTGCGATTTCCCACCTGACTCTTCATACCCTCTGGTAACTGCACTAATCTTCCCTGCAACACAAAAAGTCGCTCTACCTGTCTGCAATTTCCCACCTGACTCTTCATACCCTCTGGTAACTGCACTGATCTTCCCTGCAACACAAAAAGTTGCTCTACCTGTCTGCGATTTCCCACCTGACTCTTCATACCCTCTGGTAACTGCAAAAACTCCACTCTTCTCTTAAACACTGGACTAAATTGCCTAACTGAACTGTAATTCTGCCTTACTAAGAATCTGAAACTACTGTCTATACTTGTTTGTTTTTGAAAGTGTCACTTATTTTGTATTATGCTGCTCTGAACAAGATCAAACATTTAACCTTATTCTGTTGCCCCCTCTTGCACTGCACTCTGTCCAGGCCAGGCCCCCCAAGCCTTGTTTTATCAGCTTCTAATTAAATAATTTTGAATCTTCCCCCCACACCTTCCCAGTATAAATGTAGTTCATTTCTTGGGATGGCTGGTGAGGGTTTAGTCTGGTCACTCCTTGCACAAAGTGTCACGCCGGCAACAAGTGTTTGGCACTTGTACATGGGCACTTTGACTAAGGCACTGCTACATAAAAGTACAGACATTATTGTTCCACAGCTATTTTGCAGGAAGTTCCTCTTCATTCTCTAACTTTCCTCAGCCTTCCTTCTATTCCCACCCTCCAACAACTCACACTAATCTTTGTTATAACGTCCTCTCTACTCAAACTCTCATTTCTTTATCCCCCCTCTCCAGCCCCCAACCTGTACATATCTCCCTCTCTTCTGCCCACTCAATATTACTCCACTTACCACCTCCTGCTCATTCTAAGCCCACACAGTATCACCACTTCTATTCCACCACAGCATCTGCCCTCCTATAAATCCCACTCCCGCCTTACCACCCTCACCCTTCTACTACTCCTAATGTCTGGGGACATTGCACCAAACCCCCGGCCCTTCCACACCCAATTCCCAATGCCAAAATCGGCCATCTACCCCCTCCAACAGTAGTCGTAACTTCAACCTTCTCATCCCAATTCCCCTGATTACACAAGTTGGCCCCCCTCTTTCATGTACCCTCTGGAATGCCCGCTCAGTCTTCAACAAACTAGCTTCTGTCAATGACCTTTTCTTCTCCAAATCCCTTAATCTATTTGCTATAACCCAAACCTGGCTCCAGGAATTCAACACTACCTCTCCAGCTGCCCTGTCCCACAGTGGCCTCCTCTGGACTCACTCAACCAGACTCACTGGACGAAAAGGAGGTGGTGTCGGACTTCTCCTCTCCCCACAATGCACCTTCCAGGTACTTCCCACACCTCCCTCTCTTTCCCCCTGCTCTTTCAAAATGCACTGCATTTGTCTTTTCTCTCCAGCTTGTCTGAGGGTCACAGTCATTTATCGGCCTCCTGGACCAGTGTCACACTTTCTGGATGACTTCTCTGCATGGCTACCCTACTTTCTCTCATCTGAAGTGCCTGCCATCATCCTAGGTGACTTTAACATTCCAATCAATGTTAATACTGCTACCACTTCTAAACTACTCAACCTAACCTCCTCTTTTAACCTAACACAATGGACACAATCCACCACTCACTCCAACGGCAATACTCTTGACCTCGTATTCTCCAATCGCTGCACTCCCTGAAATCTCTCTAACACACCCTTTCCGCTCTCTGATCACAACCTTATCCATTTCACACTCTCCTTGTCTCCTACATTCCACATTGCGAACCCACAAACCACTACCCGCAGAAACCTTCACAACCTCAACCCTTCCCTTCTTGCTCCTCTTTCTACATGCAGAACCAGGCCCCATCTGCCACAACCCTGGCAAACAGACGACACCAGAAGTCTCAAGAGACACAGCCGTGCTCTTGAGTGAGCATGGCGTAAATCTAAATCCCTGCAAGACTTTACCCACTACAAATCTGCCCTTCTCAAATACAACTCCTGCCTCCACACTGCTAAACAAACATATTACAACACTCTCATCAAAACCCTCTCATCCAAACCTCGTCAACTCTTTTCTACCCTTAATTCCTTACTTCACCCCCCACTGCCCCCACCCACCAACTTGCTTACCGCTCAACAGATTGCCAACCATTTCAATAGCAAAATTGACACAATTCGCAAGGAGATATCCAGCATTAAAATTCCTCCCCTACCCAACACATCGGGTCCAACACCACACTCAATACTCTCCTCCTTTTGCCCAGTTACCACAGATGAAGTTGATAAACTCCTCTCCATGGCCCATCTCACTACCTGTCCCCTGTCCCCTCTCAATTACTGCGACCACCTTCCCACTCTATCCTAAATTCCCTAACCCACATCTTCAAACTCTCCCTCCTTTCCTTCCCCGTTCAAACATGCACTGGTTATCCCCATACTCAAAATATCCTCACTAGACCCCATCTGTTTGAATAACTTAAGACCCATTTCCCTGCTCCCGTTTGCCTCCAAGCTCATCGAAAGCCGTGTCCATGACTGAATGAGTCGCTACCTCACGGACAACAACCTTCTCGACCCCCTACAGTCTGGCTTCCACCCACAACATTCTACTGAAACTGCCCTACTAAAACTCACCAATGACCTACTAACTGCTAAAACCAATAGGCACTACTCAATACTCATACTTTTAGACCTCTCTGCTGCCTTTGACACAGTTGACCACCTGCTCCTCCTCAGCAAATTACACTCCCTTGGCTTCCGTGATTCTGCTTTATCCTGGGTCTCCTCCTACTTATCTCAGCACACTTTCAGTGTCACTTACAGCTCCATCTCCTCCACTCCCCTTCCTCTTTCTGTTGGGGTTCCCCAAGGCTCCATCCTTGGGCCTCTCCTATTCTCACTCTATACCTCTTCCCTGGGCCAGTTGATAACATCCCATGGCTTCCAATACCACCTCTATGCCGACGACACCAAGATCTATCTCTCCACTCCTCAACTCACCCCCTCGATCTCCTCACGAATCTCAAACTTAGGCCGGCTTCACACTGGGGCGGTGTGGGCGGTGACGGTAAATCAGCGCTATATTTAGCGCTGCTTTACCGTCGTTTTAGCAGCGGTATGCGGCCGCTAGCGGGGGGGTTTTACCCCTGAAAAAGGGCTAAAACCCCCCGCAAAGCGCCGCTGCAACGGTGCTTTGCCGGCGGTATTCCTGCGGTGTCCCATTGATTTCAATGGGTAGGAGCGGTATAGGAGCGGTGAATACACCGCTCCTTCATCGCTCCAAATATTCTGCTAACAGGACTTTTTTTACCGTCCTGCTAGCGCACCGCTCCAGTGTGAAAGCCATCCGGATTTCACACTGGAGTGAAAGGACCCGCTTTTTTTCAGGAGCTACACAGGCGCTATTTTTAGCGCTGTAGCTCCTGAAAAACGCCCCAGTGTGAAAGCACCCTTACTGAATGACATATCGATATGGATGTCACACCACTTCCTTAAACTCAATCTTTCTAAAACTGAGCTTGTTATATTTCCTCCTTCCTGGCCCCCCCTGTGACTTCACCATTAATATCAACAACACAACTATTGGTCCCTCCACACATGCCAGGGTCTTGGGTGTAATCCTTGACTCTGACCTCTCCTTCAGCCCCCATATCCAATCACTGGCTAAATCCTGCCGCCTTAACCTCCGCAACATGTCCAGAATTTGACCCTTCCTGACTAATGACACCACAAAGCAACTTATTCACTCCTTGATTATTTTCCGCCTTGACTACTGAAACTCTCTCCTTAATAGCCTACCCTTAAAGTGGTTGTAAACCCATTTTTATAACTTTATGCTACAGGTAATCCTATATTAAGGCTTACCTGTAGCTACCCTGGATATCTCCTAAACCTGTACTGTTTAGGAGATATCCCCCTGTGTCTGCATGTGCCAAAGTGATCAGCATATGTGCACTGAAGCAATGGCACGTTGTGCAGTTGCTTCAGTTAGATGTGCTGTTTCCGCCTGCTCCAGCGCGCATGCGCAGGAGTGCCGTCATCGAGGCTCCGGCCAATCACAGCGCCGGAGCCGCGATACCCGGAAGTAAGCCCCAGGAGAGATATCTGCGGCAGGAGGGGGGCTGCGGGGGCTTTAATGTAAGGTAAGTAATACATAATGAGCTAGTATGCTATGCATACTAGCTCATTATGCCTTTGTCTTGCAGTTTTTTTTTACAACCACTTTAACCACTTAAGCCCCGGACCATTTTGCTGGCCAAAGACCAGAGCACTTTTTGCGATTCGGCACTGCGTTGCTTTAACTGACAATTGCGCAGTCGTGCGAAGTGGCTTCCAAACAAAATTGATGTATTTTTTTTCCCACAAATAGAGCTTTCTTTTGGTGGTATTTGATCACCTCTGCGTTTTTTTTTTTTTTTCCGCTATATACAAAAAAAGAGCGCCAATTTTGAAAAAAACACACAATTTTTTGCTTTTTGCTATAATAAATATCCCCCCAAAAAATATATAAAAAAACATTTTTTTTTCCTCAGTTTAGGCCGATACGTATTCTTCTACATATTTTTGGTAAAAAAATTACAAGAAGCGTTTATTGATTGGTTTGTGCAAAAGTTATAGCGTCTACAAAATAGGGGTTAGTTTTATGGCATTTTAATTAAAAAAATGTATTTATTTGTAATGGCAGCGATCAGTGATTTTTATTGTGACTGGAGAGTGGACCCCATTGTGAGGCCTTTCACCCCTGCAGAAGTACATGTATTTGGTGAGTGCGGACCTGAGTGGGGAGCACATGTGAAGAGTCACTGTTTTCCTTGATTTATATACAACAATATTCATTCAAGCAGCAGTCACTTTTCTTGGAAATAATCACCTATGTGAATTTATGAACTGAAATGTGCAATGGATTTGTTTATAGTATGAACACATTTTTTTTAAAGGAACGAACATTTATATGTTGTTTTTTCATTGTTTTATATCATTAGCACTTCAGCACCTTATTTTTCAACAGTTACCACTGAATGCTATTGCATAGCAGAATTGCACCTGACTTTACATACTCACACACCAGTGTGTTTTTATAACAGTTATAGTGATATCACATATTTTATCATCCATTATTTCACATGGTATTATTATTTTGGTTTAGCAGTGCCACTTCACCTCATACCTATTTTTAAAGGTATCTGTTTATGCCAGGGGTCTCAAACTGGCAGCCCTCCAGCTGTTGCAAAACTACAAGTCCCATGAGGCATTGCAAGGCTGACAGTTACAAGCATGACTCCTACAGGCAGAGGCATGATGGGACTTGTAGTTTCACACCAGCTCTAGGGCCGCCAGTTTGAGACCCCTGGTTTATGCTATCCAAAAATCATTGCAATTAAAATAAAGTCAGAAAATGTACTCCGTTTGCCTTTAATCTGAGTTTTTTAATAATCCTAATGGGGTTTTAAGTGGAACTGCAATTTTGTGATCATGTGCTTTATAGCCAATGACTTAAAGGGCTGGGTTCAATGATAGGTAACATGTATATTCATAAGGCTCTGAATGCAGTATAAAGTGCTTAGGGCCCAGATATAATACACAACTTGAAAATAGAATACTTTGACTTGGGAATAAGATATATAATGAAACGCTTAGGCTACTGCACTGCATCAAATTCCTCCATATGTCATTTAGAGATAGCTGAATAACAAAATGACAATCTATTAAATATGGAGAAATTGAGACTTCTGTGAGAGTCTTTTGGAAAATAATGTTCAGAGGCATAACTCTTCATTATGGAAAATAATTGACCTTACAGAGAGGGTTGTTTAATGGACTTTGAACAGAAGCTGTTCTGTGTTAGACACATTTAAGCATGCTTAAAATGCTGCAAAAGGCTCAAACATTGTAGGCTTTTGAAAAAGTATTGTATCCCATAACTCATTTGTATTCTGTGTACATCCAACATTACTTATATCAATACATTCTATTATAATCACACTCCACTGAGGTCTTCACCCTGATCATCTGAGCCCTTGCAGCTAGAATTAACTCTCACCCCAAGTCTAACAAAGAATAACAATTATACTTTAATGCAGAGAGAATTTCCAAGGAAAAAAGATACAGACTGCATAATTATAGAAATGTATGATAATTTCTGCAGGGCAGACTAAAACTAATAGCTGAAATATTTAACAGTATATATTATACTATTTACATGGATAAATGCTGCCTTTGATGCATTCAGCTTGTACACATTAATTTTAACAAGGATGTTAATGGAACTTCTAGTTTCTAAAAATGTTCCTTTCTCCAGTTCAATTAACATTTTTGGTTTGATGAGATCATGGTTTATAAGAGATTTGATTTTTTTTTTACTGCTTATTCAGTAAAGCTGTTATGTGAAAAATACCAGGATCCAATCAGTTCATTGAAGTAATATTTTAAAGATACATTTTGATTGGTTGCTAGGGATACTGCAATTGTTTTTAACTTTTTCCTCTTCTTTACTGAATATGCCATAAAGTTTTGGATACGTTTATTCTGGTATATGTTATCTTCTGACAACTTACTCGGTAATGTGGGGGCAGCACATGCCCAATGAATATTTTCCTGCAACTGGGAAAGAGAATCTAACCACTTCCTATGATGGTGAGAGGATTTGTGTTTGCAAAGGGTCTTAGATTTACGATGCTACATTTTTGGCTTCAGAGACATGTGGTGGCTCGCCTTTCTTTCTCTCTGTCTCTCTTTCTCTCTTTCTCTCCTTTTCGCTTTCTCTCTTTCTTCCTCTTTCTCTCTTTCTCTTTCTCTCTCCTTTATTACTAAAAGTGGGGCACAGCACATGTGGGATTCCGTTCCATTCATGTAATTACCAAGAAAGGTTTGTTTACTATTATCAGGGGTCAAGTCCTGGGGAAAAAAGTGTGGGAACTCCCACCCAAGATCCACTCGCCCACCAAAAAAAAATGATACGCTCATATGCACGAACGCTTCAAAAGTGGTATTTTTCATCCAATTTTCGTATTGTGTGTATGAAGCTTAACTGTTAGTACATAAAAAAAACAATCCTCAATAAACATAAATACGGTAATTCTCTGAATAATCAGCATTCATTCAATTGTGCTTCCATGCAAATGTGAACATGTTCTGATCTTTATTGGGGAATTTTATTCTGTATATAGAGTGTTTATGTGGTGAGTTTACACTTACACAGAGTTTGGATAACACAGGGTTAAACGGAAAGGTCATAAATTACCTGCGCATTATCTGGACAGAATGCTTGGGGACATAGTGATGTGTTCCTGCTTAGGAGATGTATGTTAGCTTGGGGGACTGCAAACTCTGCAGGGCTCCAACACACACTCGCTGCTATTCCAACCCTTCACATATTTCCACATAAACTTCCCTCCTGGCAATAAAATTTGCCAGGTATTGTGCTCAGCTTACCACCCCAAACTGATGTTCCTCCCTCAGCTCACCTCTCTCCCTGCATGTCCTGTGAGCAGAATAGCTGTGCTCCTCCTTGGGGTTCTCTTATCATATGGCACTGAAGATAGAGGAGGGGGGATTCAGCGGGACACACAGAGCAAGTATGCAGGAGACGGGGGGGGGGGAGAGATGAGGAGACAGAAAATCAGGACTGGCCGGCAGGGAGGAGCGCATCACGAGAGGTCTGACTAAATACAATCTCTTAGCAGCAGGGGCCTGATCTACCTGTCAGCTAGCTGTTA
This sequence comes from Lithobates sylvaticus, assembly GCA_028564925.1. Taxonomy (NCBI): domain Eukaryota; kingdom Metazoa; phylum Chordata; class Amphibia; order Anura; family Ranidae; genus Lithobates; species Lithobates sylvaticus. The sequence continues at coordinate 167,391,379 of CM053026.1, forward strand.
TTGACAGGTAGATCGAAGCAGAAGCTGTCATGGGCCCCCCTACTGGCAATGCCTGAATGGTCAGGTGTGCGGCACTTATTATTGTGAGCTGTGTCGGCAGCTGCTGGTGTAGCACCTGCCACACAGCTTGCATACTTCAAAGTCTTGCAGGACACAGCTGCTAACAGGAACTGAGTTCCTGTTGTGGAAAAAGTACAGGAACTCCGTTCCCATGCATTCCCGCAGGACTTGAGCCCTGACTATTATCTGCACTATTTTGCAACCAACAATAAATTATTTTTTAGGGTGCTTAAACCTCTTTACAGTGTATTAATGTGCTAGTGCTATAAGTTTAATTATACAGAGTAAGCTCACCACAAAACAACAATGCTTTTGAAATAAAGGTTTCTCATAAAATAGGTGCAAATATCCAAGTTGGTCTTATCACATCAATTTATCAATGATAATGTGAGCAGAGTGGCTGCTATTCGGCTCAGCTGGAGGTGGAAGAGCACACTGAACAGGCCTTGAAGGGAAAGTCGCATTATTGTAGTTCAGCCCATCTTGCAAACAGAAGGATTGAGGGGGATGAGGGACCAGAAGTTTTTATGAAGAGACCACCCAACTGGGAGGATGTGCTCTATTTAAAACAAAGAAGCACGTGTATGCCCTAATTATAGGATATAGAAAAACAAAGGGAGATTTTTGGAAAATCTGGCTGAAGGTCAACTTATATTTTATTATGTGTGGCCTTACTAGGAAGCTACTAGTGAAGAAAGCCATTTTGGATTAGTAGACATCCACTATGCACCACTAGGTTGTATATACACTACGTTGACTGCCACTGGCACCCATGTAAACAGTAAGTTAAACATCCACTGAGCTTATATATTTCCTTTACTATACCTTTACTGTCTGTAACCTACTCCTTTTGTATACACTCCCAATTAAATAGCAGCTATATGTGTGTGCCTACATTGCCAGACTGTGTTCACTGGCCTTATCAAAGCTATAGATGCCATTGCTACTTAGATGCAATAAAAATAGAGAACAAAGCTTTTCTTTGGTTCTGACTCAGTGCTGATTCTGGATTGTCTATTGAACTTTCATAGGGTTATCCCATTCTTAGTCCTGCAGTATCTGTATTTTCTTATGTTCTGTATCCTCCTACCTACCAGTCACACAAAGAAGAAATGCCTTAGTATTTTCACAGTACATTAGGGTTATTCCTCTGAATGCAAGTTTTATACAGTGCAATCTCTCAATGCAGCAATAAATTCAGTTTGTGCAAAAGTTTGGCCTTGACAAGTAATTGTCTTGGAAGCTGAATAAATACTGAAAATAGTTGTTAGTAAGTGTAACATATACAGGAGTTTCCACCCCACAGAAGCATGCTTCACATTCCTTATTCTCCATTGTGCTCGCCTACGTGTTAGACTTTTCATATTCCCTGTACATAATAAAAATATTCAGATGTTTTGAAATAAAGTTGAACTCTTGGCTGGCAGCTAAACACACTTCTAAATTACTAAAGAAACGAATGAAAAAACAAACAAACAAAAAAAAATACCACAAAATGTGCATCATCAAACAAAGCGTGTTTCATACATAAAAAGGGTAATCAAAAAGTAATCAATCCTAAAAGAACTCCAAACACAACATTTTCCATAAAAAGTTTCACAACCTTCTTCCAAATGTGCAAAAATCTCCACCAAAAATCTTTACTGTTCACAAAATGATACTAAAATCACTGTCCACACCTCTCCTCCTCAGTACCCCAAACATGGTGCTTGCAAAACATCCATCACTGTGTGAATTTAATTTGCTCACCTGGATCCACCAGATCATTACCTCTAGATCATAGGAAGTCACATGAGCTCATTTCAACCACACTCAATACATTGGCTGATAAAAATCTATCACTCCTTTTGGCGTTCGTATGCTGACACAGAAAGATTGACCTTCCAATGGCGACAATGTCTAAAACTGAGCAGGAACCAACTGGTGTCCAAAATTTTAAGTGAACTGTTTCCTCACTAGGACCTTTAGGGGTTAATTTGCTGGCAGTAATTCACATTCAGGGATGCATTTAACATCATTTGTTCATAAACCTCAATATCCAGCCTTTAGATTTATATTTCATTATGATTCCTTTATAATTATTTTTAATGAGTCATAATAAGAATGATGTCTTTACAGAGCTACATAGAGTGTTAAAAGCATAATCCATACTAATTTTTGCTGTGTATTTTTTGTTTAGATTTCTTTTCTTACAGCTGACATACAATCACATGAATAACTGAACAGGTCGTTAATAAAAATGCTTTAATGGGTATAGACTAGAGTTGCCTGACGGCATAAAATAACCAGAAAACTCAATTTAAAATGATCCGAATAAAAGGTTCCCCCTGCTGCATGTTGGTTCCTTTTTTCAGAAAGTTCAATAACTTGCACAACGAGACCTGTGTGATAAAGATCGAGATGTGATGCCTCACTGTGTGGCACTGCAACCAATTATATCATCACAATAAGCATGTGTAATGTGGTTTGACAGCTTGTCAGTTCAGAAATTAAATAGAGCATGACTATTTGATCAATATTATTCTGGGCTTTTTGATGGTGGGCCATTTACACAAGCAAAACTTCTCTAATTCATAAGTTTAGTGCGTTACCTAATTTAAGATACAAACCTGTAAATAATTGCTCATCGTACTATAATTGTTGCAATGGGTTGTTTCCTTTATATCTCTTATCTTTTTTATCCTGGTAGGTAACTCCTTTGCTCCCATATTTTTTCATGCTGACCTTACTATGCTTCCCACTCAAGAACCCTAGTAACCTTCCACATTGATTGATGGCAACTCATGCTTTCATTTCTCTTCCTTGTTATTTCATGTACCTGCTTCCTCTAGCAATAATGATTATGTTACTCCTATTTACTACTCCTCTGTCTTAATTGAACATAATAGTTTTCCCTTGAGTTAGTATCATATATAACGTGGTAGGCAGTTTGGTGTTTACATTAGTTTATTTACTTGCATTTTCACTGGGGTGTGCTTAAGCACTTGTTTGCCATGCTGCATCGATTTAAAAAAAGTAGTTCCTGTACTACTTTTGCCGGTTTCGGGTGTGACTTGAATAGACATCTGTGCATGAAGCCGCACAGATGTCTTCAAAGTCACACCTGAAGTCGCACTGACATGCGGCTTTGAAATTGTGTGATTTCAAATGAAGTTGCACGATTTCAAAGCCGCATTCAATGTCAACGAGGGCTTATTTGGTGAATGCACTTTTGGTGTTTAACAATTAACTACTAGAATGACTGTTTTTACCTTGATAAAGTGGACATGTTCAGCAAGTGCTAGTATCTCTATTCTAGCAGGTATAGTAGGCAGTGGTGGGACAAGGTCCCCTCTCATCTAAGGTGAAGATACCACAATGTGCCTTCCCTTTCCCCCAAGCTGAGACAAATAGAGCTTACACGTTTGTTCATACAGTGACCAGAATGACACTCTAATGCACAAGTACAATGAGTGCTGATGGACAAGCACTGCAGTGCACCACAGCATATGGAGAGCGATTCAGTAAAGTATGTGCAACACTTTTCTGGCATTATGACCATATTAAACACTTCTAAACCAAATTCTTAAAACCAATGTGACAATTTTTTTTTTTTCTGTTTCTACGTGCAACAATGGAAGAAATGACATTGCATCGGTGATCTGAAATATAGAAGTAATTCAAACCCCTTCCATGTTGCAATAAATTTTCCACACTTGTAAGTATTGTTTTGCAGACAAAAGAGGCAATTTTGCATCAGATTCATATTCCCATTACTGACAGTTACATGAATCTGTTGCAAGTTGCGCCATATTTTGCACACACCGGATATTGAATTAATACGAGTGTTTACAATGCCCTTTCTGAATTCCAGGAAGCGCGCATTGTAGTGCACTAAGTTATTAAAAAAAGGTGCATATCTGGTTTTCCTTTCATTGTTGTGTATTGTTAGCCCATTACCACATGTCAAAAAATGTATAGGTATGAGGTGGCTCTAAAAGTTTAAATAGGAATTTAAAAAAATAAACTTGGATAAAGAGCAGTGCAGGGCTGCCACACTGACAGCTGGACACTACAGATTACACTGCAGCCTAACTTTACAGGGAAGAAATCTACACATAACTGAACCCACCAATACTAGCCAGAGAGAACATCGGGCAGCGAAGGACCACTGTGCCTCAATCCCTTCTTTTTTAGCTGGCAAGTGTATATTCAACTATTTAGATGAGCACATATGTTTAGCTGTGTTTGTTTAAGTGTGCTTGACAGCAGTCACAAAAGCTTGCCAATTGGCTGCCTGTGTCACTGGGACTGACACTTTACTCCAATACAAAGCCCCAAGATCCCCCGGTCTCTTTCTACATTTGGCTGTCTGTGGCTATGTACAGTGGGGGTAATCCCTGTGTGGAACACATGGAGCCCTGGCTGTTTGGGGGCACCTTGAGGCACCTTCATTCTGTGGCACAGTGAAATTTCCTTATGTATCTTTGAAGGTTTACACATGTTGCTGATAGGGATGAACTCAAATTTTGTGACCTTCTCTTAACACCCCTGAAGAAAAAGTGAAGCCTTCCCAAAACACGTTGGGTATATTGAGAAGACATTGTCACTAATATGTGTATGCCCTACAACAAGTTTACCATTGATGACATTGTTTTTATCATTTATACTGATGATACACTTTTATACGGATGCAAAAATAAAATTTTTATGTTTTATATAATATGAGTTTATTCTTTCTGAGTTCCCTTTAAAGTTCCAAAAGTATTTTGGGGGCTACTTACTCTCCTTTTTTCCTGAAATTAGGGATGTTGGAAACAAACATATTTGGCTTTATTTTCTACTATATTTATTGGTGGTCTTAAAACAGAACTCCAGCCCCCCCTCCTTTTAACATTAGGACACTTACCTGTCCAGGGATCCCGCGATGTTCATCACCCCAGACAATTTTTTTCAATTGGCTCTTGGGCACTGCCACTGCTATTCCTTGTAAGGGAAACTGGCAGTGAATCCTTGCGGCTTAACAGCCAGTTCCCTACTGCGCATGTGTGAAGCGCGTTGCACTTTCTGAATGGCCTGGCAGTGGTGGAAGGAGGCCAAACTTCTGGAGGACCCCACTGCAGAGAGGTCTCCTGGAAGTGGGGAAGGTTACATGCCAAAGACAGCTACATGCCCCCCCCCCACCCGAAAGGTGCCAAATATGACAGCAAAGGGGGGAGGAAGCAAACGAGCAAGCAGAGCTTCACCTTTTGGGTAGAGCTCCGCTTTAATGATGAAATTGTGAACACTAACATAGGTGGTGATAGGGGAGCTATGATTGATGATCCCATATCATTGCTGAGATGCAGTGTAGTGGTGCTCTTCCCTAGCAGTGCCAGCACATGTTTGTACACCAGTAAAGTGATAAACGTGATACACAAGCACAAAACAGATCCAAAATACTAGTAAGCATTTTTTTTCACCTTGAATATGTAATTTGATTCCTTATTAATATTTGAACTAGTGTGACTTAAAAGTGTGGCTGGCAACAGAATAAATGTGGATCAGTGACTACTTTTTATCCACTAGTGATCAGTAAACTGAGCAAAGGTCAATTTTGTGGAGGTTTGTGGACACTCAATAAAAATCCACAAACCCCAAGTCAACCCTAAGCATGAAATCCTATAGGATGTATGATTTTTGAAAAATGTCACTAACTGACAGTTCTTTCCCCACTGGATTTTGATTGTAAGCAAAGCATTCGAGGTAACCTGGGTGACATCTTTGGCTATATAGGTGATGACCATGTGTGGTCAATGATGTTAACCAGCATCCCTCGGGTGATTTTGTTGACATTCATCAGCCAGACAAAAAACAGTATATGCAGAAGAAGTATGACAGGATAGGTTCATGGTCTCATAATGATGATAGTCATCATGTCTTCAGGTTGTCAGAGTGTTTTTTATTGTGATTAGCAATGTATCTATATCAGTGGATGTAATTGATGTTGGATTTACATCAAAGCTCAATGTTTATTTATTTAAATTTGTACCTCAATTTCCCTTACTCTCATAGGGTGGAGGACTGAATATCTGGGGACCCCTTATCTTAAAGGAGGCTTTCATATTACAATAAGTCTCCCCTGCAGTCTCCCACATCCAATGGGCCAGCAATGTGGGAATGAGACCCTTATCCCCAACAACATGAGAAAATGGCGAATTGCCAGGTAGAACCCCAATGTTCAAGGTATGTAGCCTGGTATGGGTTAAGAGCCCACTATACACACAATCACTTTCCTTTTCTGGCCAAGTAGGCTGCATGCCTGAATAAAGGTATGGATTTTTGGAGGGGAGCTTCATGCCATTTAATTTTTTCCCCTGCTGTTTTTCTTAAGTTTTATATTTTTCTATTTTGCATTGGCTCCCCTCAAAATCCACTTCAGACACTTTTCAAGGGAGGCAGCCTGTGATGCAGGAATGGAGAGGGGCAACAAGCACCCCCCCCTCAAACATACCAGAACACATGTCTTACAGAGAAAAAAACTTTGGGGTCCCCCTTAACTTAATCTGTACCAGATACATCTGGTTTGGATTTTTAACCCCTTTAAAGCGGTAGTAAACCCGCTGACATATTTTTTATTTTTTATACACCTGTAAGGGAAAATGCATAATGAGCTAGTATGCACCGCATACTAGCTCATTATGAAATACTTACCTTAGAACGAGGCGTCGGTAACTCACCTGGTCCACGCCGAGGTCGCTGACATGTTGCCTTGGCGTGTCTTCCGGGTATCGCGACTCCAGCGCTGTGAGTGGCTGGAGCCGCGATGTCGTCACTCCCGCGCATGCGCACGGGAGACTTCTTCCCGGCAGGGTTCGGATTCTGCCGGCCTTTCAGCCGAGAATCCCCCGTGCGCATGCACCACTGCAGTCAGCGGCGCATTGCACGGGGAATATCTCCTAAACCGTACAGGTTTAGGAGATATTTTTTTTTACCTACAGGTAAGCCTCATTATAGGCTTACCTGTAGGTGAAAGTCAAAAAATCGACTTTACTTCCACTTTAAGACAGGCATGTTAAGCCACTTTACAATTTTCAGCACTGTCACATTTTGAATGGCAATTACCGAGTCATGCGCCACTGTACTTAAATAAATCTTATAACATAATTGTAATACAGATAGAGCTTTCTTTTGGTGGTATTTAATCAATTATTGCTTTTTACTATTTTTCACAGTCTAACCACATAGAGTGCCTCAAAATCCAAGGAGCACCTTTAGGCTTTCTAGGGGTTTAAATTATGCATTTTATTTTCTGACTTTCTTTCACATTTTTGGTGGCCCTGGAGCACTAGGACAGTGGGAACACCGACAAAAGTATGACATTTTGGATAGGAGATGAAGAGGAATACACAAATAAAATGATTTTTTTTGTACACACAACCAAATTGCTGTGAGAGGAAATGGTTTAAAGGCTGCATCATGCAACCCGAATTTACAAATGTGATCACTATGATTGGTCACAGTAATCACATGATACAGGGCCAATTTCATTATCTCTGCACTAAATTATTTAGGCGGCAAACACCAACAGAAGATGCAAGAGGGTGTATATATAAGTCCTCCCATATCTAATGCTGCATACACACGGTCGGAATTTCCAATGGAAACAGTCAGATTGGAGCTTTTCATCTGATTTTCTGATCGTTTGTATGCCCATCGGTCTTTTTCTGTCGGCATTTCCGACGGACTTTGGATTGAGAGCCTGTTCTTAATTTTTCCGATGGAAAACCTTTCTATCAGATTTTTCGATCGTGTGTATACAATTCCGACACGCAAAATTCCGATGCATGCTCGGTAACAATTCGAAGCATGCTCGGAATCATTAAACTTCCTTTTTATAGTGCCGAACATGTTGTATGTCGTGGTGTTATTGACCGTCGGAATTTGGTGTGTGTAGGCAAGACAGTTTGAGCGAAATTCCGTCGGAATTCCGACGGGAAAACCATCAGAGCTTTTTCAGACGAGAAATCCGATCATGTGTACGTGGTATTAGAGGCAGTTAAACAGAATGCCATGCACAAAAACAGTGTTGAGGGGTTCTTCTAAAAACCCATACTACACTTTTATACAGACCTTTAGTCTGGCTGGCCAGAAAAGGGGAGAGCAGTGAGCCCTAAACATCAGGAAGGTGTCTTAATTGGGACCCCCACCCTTAGCAAGACTCATTGTTCCTATGTTTATGGGGACAAGGGTCTCATTGCCATTTTCCTGGCTGTCACATTCACCTGTTCTGTCCTACAGCCCACTGTGTACAGCCACTGACTTACAGCCAATCAGAGAAGGGGTGCTGTTCTAATGGGCTAGTGTGAGGGTTGACCACTGTTTAAGCAGCATGTCCACATGCTAGCAGCTGGACCCTCTGTGTTAGTTTTGTGTGTTCTCCAGTGCCTCCAGTGATCCCCAGCATTCCCTAGCATCATCAGTGTGCCCCCACTTGCCTCTAGCTTTGCATTCTCAGTGTATCCCAGCTTGCTCCCAGCCTTGTGTTCCCAGTGTGTCCCAGGTTGCATCTTGTCCTCTTTCACCTCCACGTCTCCCTTTGTATTGCACCAGTCTTTCAGCTAGCCTTTTTAACACCTGTGTACTTCCAGACTATGTGTATCATCTGTGTTTCTGAGTAATTCCATACACCCTTGCTATTCCTCCTGTTTTACCTGCTGCCTTGTGAGTTCAGTGCTTCAGCTTCGGAAGGGAAGTTTGCCAGTGCAGTTGCAACCTAGGTATAATCTTCTGCATAACATTCCACTGCTAGGAGCTCTTGGGAAGACAAGACAATACTTTAGATTCTGCACCTCAGCCTTTTTCAGAGCTTTCACTAATGTGAAGGGGCACGTCAAACCTTCTGCATTAACTTTGTGGCCTTAACTTTGTGGCCTTCATTGCCTTCTTCCCTGCTGTCTCAACCAATTCTGGTCAGTTACATCAACCATAGCAAAGTGGATTCCCACGTTGTGACACTGGCCCAGTGGATGTGGGGGTGGGTGTGGGACTTTTAGAGAAACATGGAAAGCCTTCTTTAATAGAAGGGGGGCCCAGATTTCTGTTCTCCACTACATGAATGAGTAAGGGGTACACAGCTCTTTGTTACTTATTCACAAACAAATTTGACAAAGTAAACAATTACAAAGACAAACTAGAAAATGTCTTGTATTAAAAAGAAAAAAAAAACCTCACAATGTAAATCCAAAGTCTAGCAATGTGGATCCATCTTCAGTCATGATGAACAATGCCCTGCAACACACCAAAACAAATATGACAACCTGCACCATGATGATCCTCTTCCATCACATTCACATCGCAAGTAATAGCTCTCCAGCTGGTTGCTGAATGTCAACAACCAGCCAGGAATCCCATTTGAAGTGATTGACCAAATATGGTCATGATTATATTTGGTCAATAATGTCAACCTGGCAGGCAGCCAGACAAAAGCTGTCTTTTAGTGGTAGTAGTACTGCCACTAAATCAATGACTCATGGCTGCAGCAGCTGGAGGTTCAAGCGGGTGGACAAACTGGCCAAATCTTTACATTTATTTTGCTGTGGATAGTTTGGATTCAAGTTGAAGTTTTGGTCAAATCTGAAGCTCATGCCCACTATCTATTGTGGACAGCAGGTGATGCAATTACTAGGGAAGGAATGGGTGTTACTAGGCGACCTTTATTAGCATGCAGACAACAAAGAAGGGTTGGTTCCTATTTCCCTCAAGCAAGGCATCGTCAAACCACTCCTAAAGAAACCCAACCTCGACCCCAAAGATCCAAACAATCGCAGACCGGTAACAAGCCTGAACACCATTTCCAAGATTATGGAGAAAGCAGTAGTACAACAGCTTCAACTTCATCCGGACACACACAAGCTCTTGGACCCACTACAATCAGGCTTCCGCCCGGCCATGGCACAGAAACTGCACTTCTGAAAATATGGGATTACGCCCTAGAAGCAGCAGATGACAGAGAATCTTGTCTTCTGGTGCTGCTGGATCTTAGCGCGGCGTTCGACACAGTGGATCACAACATTCTTCTCAGCTGCCTCAAGGAAGTGGCAGGAGTTACAGATGGAGATCTGCCATGGTTCACTTCCTTCTTAGGAAACCGGTTGCAGACAGTTAAACTAGGAGCCTTCACTTCGGAAACCCGGGCAATTTCTTATGGAGTCCCTCAAGGATCACCATTGTCACCAGTACTCTTCAACATTTACATCTGGCCACTCTTAAAAGTTATCAGCAAATCTGATCTATGTTTCCACTTATATGCGGACGACACTCAACTTTACTTCCGTATCACCGGACAAAAAGACCAATACCAGGAACTAGAAAAATGTCTCACATTGATAGATGACTGGATGACCACTAGCTCCCTCAAACTTAATGGATCGAAAACAGAACTACTGCTCCTCAACGCAAACCGAAGTAAAAAAACGAAGACCCCGTGGACACCACCAACCATCCTTGGACAGACCATCCTCCCAAGCACCAAAGCCAAAAGCCTCGGAGTCATCTTTGATTCAGAGATGACCATGGAGGCACAAATAGGATCAGTAATCAGCGGATCCCATCATCTCCTCTGCATGCTTCGCAGACTTATCCCATTCATCCCGGAAAAGGAGAAAGCAGTAGTAGTGGGAACCATCATCAATTCGCGTTTCGACTACGCAAACTCCCTCTACATAGGATTACCGGATTACCAGATTGCATGCCTACAAGTCGTCCAAAACGCAGCAGCAAGATTAGTCACTGGAAAGAAACCCTGGTGTCATGAAGATCCTGCCAGAAATCGGAATCCTGGGCTCCTTGGTCCGCGGGCGCCATTGCGCATGCGCGTGTCCGCGCATGCACGTGCGCGTCCACGCACAGGAGCGCGCGCGGGAAGACGAGCACGTACCCCTGTTGGCGCCAGGTAGGCTATTTAAATCCATCCAGCACAGACAGTCCCCGCTGTCTGCTCTATAGCGTTTGGTGCCTGATACCTGATCTGTGAACCTCTTACCTGTGATTTACCCGGCTTACCTGTGACCATCCTTCTCTCTGATCCACCTGTACCTTGTTGCCAGCCTGATACCCGACCCGGCCTGTCTTGACTATCCAGCCTGACTACCAGAGATCCAGCCTGCTTTGCTGATCCAGCCTGCTTTGCTGATCCAGTCTGATTTGCTGATCCAGTCTGCTTTGCTGATCCAGTCAGCAGGGGCGAAGAGCAGCGGAGGACTATGTGGCCGAGTTCAGGCGATGGGGCGCAGACATGAACTGGAATGACGCTGCTCTTCGTCACCAGTTCCGCATGGGACTTTCTGATGCTCTAAAAGACGAGCTTGCCAGGGTAGGAGTACCCCAGACTTTAAATGCACTAATCGATTTGGCCATCCAAATCGATCGGCGCCTAAGAAAACGTAGGGCCGAGCGACCAACCTGGATGCTCCCCAGAGCCCCAAGTCATTTATGCCCTGCACCTGTCTCCCGGCCTGCACCCACCTCTGATACATCTGAGCCCATGCAGCTGGGGCTCCTACGACCATCTCTTACTCCAGAAGAACACCAACGACGCAGCAGTAATAACCTTTGCCTCTACTGTGGAGAACCCGGACATTATGTCAGGCGCAGGTTTTTTTTGTGGAAAAGAAAGACCACTCCCTCCGGCCCTGTGTGGACTACCGCGAGCTCAACAACATCACGGGAAAAAAAACGTTATCCTCTTCCCCTAGTCCCAGAGCTTTTCCAGAGACTAGGCACCGCCACCATCTTCTCCAAACTTGACCTCCGTGGGGCCTACACCCTGGTCCGCATCAAAGATGGGGATGAATGGAAGACGGCCTTCCGAACTTGATTTGGGCACTTCGATTATTTGGTGATGCCCTTTGGACTTTGTAATGCCCCTGCCACCTTCCAATACTATATAAACGACGTGCTCCGGGACTTTCTAGACTTGTTTGCCGTAGTTTATTTAGATGACATTCTAATTTTCTCTTCCTCCCTAGAATCTCATCTCGGGCATGTTAAGGACATGTTAAGTCGTCTTCGTCAACACGGCCTCTATGCCAAAGCTGACAAGTGCCAATTCGAAGTGGAGAACATACCATTCCTGGGCCTGATCATCTCCAGCAAGGGAATAAGGATGGACCCCCAGAAGATCACTGCGATACTAGACTGGCCAACTCCTGCGGATAAAAAGGGGATCCAACGGTTTATTGGTTTTGCCAATTTCTATCGCAAATTCATCAAGGGGTTCTCGGCCATAGTGGCACCCATCACACAACTTACCAGACAGGGAACCCGCTTCCACGGGTCCCCTGAGGCCCAAGGGGCCTTTGAAGCCCTCAAGGGACTTTTTACCTCTGCTCCTATCCTGAGGCACCCGGATTCCTCCTTGCCCTTCGACCTGGAGGTGGACGCATCTGAGATAGCCGTGGGGGCGATCCTGTCCCAGGGGCAAGGAGCCAAGGCCCTGCTCCACCCCGTAGCCTTCTTCTCGCGCAAATTATCCACGGCCGAGAAGAACTACGACGTTGGGGACCGAGAACTGTTGGCAATCAAAGCTGCTTTGGAAGGATGGCGCTACTTGCTGGAAGGAGCCTCTCACCCAATCCTGATATTCACTGACCACAAAAACCTAGAGTACCTGAAAACCGCAAAAAGGTTGAAACCCTGACAGGCCAGGTGGGCGCTCTTCTTCTCTCGATGCACCTTTCATGTGACCTATCGTCCAGGTTCCAAGAAGGCCAAGCCAGACGCTCTGTCACGGATGTTTCACAAGTCTAAGGACGATTCCCCTCCGGATACTATCCTCGCCCCCGGAAATTTCCTTCTGCTTCAGGAAGACCTACTCTCCTGGCTCAGGCGAGCCTCCATGGGGCAAATACCCACTCCCGGACCTGGATTACAAGCCAGAGGTGGGCTACTGTGGCATGAAGGAAAAATCTTCATTCCTGAGGGCCTACGGGTAATCATCCTGGAACTATGCCATGACCATGAACTTGCCGGGCACTTTGGTGTCTCCAAGACTACCGAATTGGTACAACGTACCTTTTGGTGGCCTCAATTGCGGGAAGACTGCAAAAAATTTGTGGATACATGCATCATATGTACACGAAGCAAGAGCCATAGGACCAAAGCCTGGGGTCTACTCAAGCCCTTATCGGTCCCAGACCGACCTTGGAGGATGCTGTCTATCGACTTCATTGTTGAACTGCCCCCAGCGGAGGACCACACCACGATCTTTGTGGTAGTCGACCGCCTGTCAAAAATGGCACACTTTATTCCCATGAAGGGTACCCCCTCTGCCCTAAAAACCGCACAGGTATTTATCAAGGAGATTATCAGGCTCCATAGGATACCGGCCAACGTAGTTTCTGATCGAGGGGTGCAGTTCACCTCTCGGTTCTGGAAATCTCTCTACAAGGCTCTCAACATTGAACTTTCCTTCTCATCCGCCTATCATCCCCAGTCTAATGGACAAACCGAGAGGACGAACCAGACCCTGGAGCAATACCTACAATGCTTCTCCTCCTTTGCCCAGGACGATTGGATCTCCCTGCTACCGGTAGCCGAGTTCGCCTATAATAATTCCATCCACTCTGCCATCCAACAGACGCCCTTCTTCGCCAACTATGGTTTCCATCCTTCATTCTTGCCTAATTCCCTCCCTGAATGCACCGTGCCAGCGGTCCAAGAAAAGATGGATTTTTTCACAACCAACAACCAGCTTCTGCAGGAGACCATGGCCCGAACCCATGAACGCAACAAAACGACCTTCGACAGGAAGAGGCACGGGGAGCTGGTATTGGCACCAGGCGAATCAGTGTGGCTTTCCACGTTAAACCTGAAGATGGCATGCCCCTCGAAGAAACTGGGTCCCAAGTTCTTAGGGCCCTTCTCAGTCAAATGGAAGATCAATGAAGTGGCCTACAAACTGGAGCTCCCAGACTCTCTTAAGGTTCACCCAGTATTTCATGTATCTCTGTTGAAGCCTTCCACTCCCAACCCATTTCCCAACAGGAAAGCTGTGCCCCCTGATCCGGTTCTAATAGACGGTGAGTTGGAGTTAGAAGTGGAAGCCATCCTAAATTTCAGGAGAAGGAGGAATCAGAACCAGTTTTTGATAAAATGGAAAGGGCTATGGTCCTGAAGAAAATTCTTGGGAGTCCGAGTCCAATGTCCACGCTAAGAGTCTGGTTCAATCCTTTAAGTGGGCCCATCCTGAGAAGTTCACCCGAAAGGGCATCCGGAGGGGGGCAATGTCATGAAGATCCTGCCAGAAATCGGAACCCTGGGCTCCTTGGTCCGCGGGCGCCATTGCGCATGCGCGTGCGTGCTAGCACGCGGGAAGACGAGCGCGCGCCCCTGTTGGCGCCAGGTAGGCTATTTAAATACATCCAGCACAGACGGTCCCCGCTGTCTGCTCTATAGCGTTTGGTGCCTGATACCTGATCTGGGAACTTCTTACCTGTGATTTGACCCGGCTTACCTGTGACCATCCTTCTGTCTGCCTGTACCCGACCTTGGCCTGCCTGGGACCATCCTTCTGCCTGATCCACCTGTACCTTGTTGCCAGCCTGATACCCGACCCGGCCTGTCTTGACTATCCAGCCTGACTACCAGAGATCCAGTCTGCTTTGCTGATCCAGTCTGATGTACTGATCTAGTCTGCTTTGCTGATCCAGTCTGCTGTGCTGTCCAGTCTGCTTTGCTGATCCAGTCTGCTTTGCTGATCCAGTCTGCTGTGCTGATCCAGTCTGCTGTGCTGTCCAGTCTGCTGTACTGATCCAGTCTGCTGTACCGATCCAGTCTGCTTTGCTGATCCAGTCTGCCATGCTGTCCAGTCTGCTGTGCTGATCCAGTCTGCTGTGCTGATCCAGTCTGCTTTGCTGATCCAGTCTACTGTGCTGTCCAGTCTGCTTTGCTGATCCAGTCTGCTCTGCTGATCCAGTCTGCTGTGCTGTGCCAGTCTGCCTACTTACCTTGTCCGCTGAGTTGATCCTGGGGTCACTCCACCGGTCTGTTAATCCTGCCAGGCACCCGTGCCCCTCCTTACTCCTGGGTCTCCTGTCACCTCACCAGGGAGACGGGAGTGGGAGCAGCAAGGGAGGCCCTCCTCTGCAATCCGGGCTCAACACCGTTAGGTACGTGGCACCTGGGAATCCATCTCCCCATCCCTAAGGTCTCTTCATTGGCTCACGGTAAAAGATAGGATCACATTCAAGACCCTCTGCCTCACCCACAAATATACACAAGGAAATGCTCCACAATACCTTTGTGAGAAAATAGAAAAATACATACCGAATCGCAGACTTCGATCGACAAACCAAAACCGACTACTCATCCCCAAAGCCCGCTACAAATCGAAGGGAGAACAAAGATTTGCAGTACAGGGACCTCGGCTATGGAATGCTCTACCAAACAACATCCGCTTGGAAGAAAACAATCAGGCCTTCAGGAAAAAACTCAAGACCCACCTCTTCTAATATAGCAGGACAACAAGGGCAGCCAAGCGCCTTGAGGCGATTCAGTTCGCATTTGCAGCGCTATACAAATCATTCATTCATTATATAACACCCACAAAAGACATAACTTGCATAATAACAACACCCCCTGTAATCCAGAAAGAAGAAAATTTCCCCTGATTGGTGGACTTTAAAGGCACAGCATATCTTTCCCCAAAAGGAGATTGAAATAGAGTATGAATATGGTATAACAAAATTTATTTGAAAAATAATATATACATAAAAAGTATAGAGCGTTTTTACAAAATCAGCAAAGTATAAAATGCATCAATAACATCATAGAGATCAGACCCGACGCGTTTCGGAGTTATCTGTGGTTTCCTCCTTCTTCAAGGGTCACAGTACAGGGAAAACAAAGCCCTGTTCTAAATGCAAAAAATATAATTTTAGAATGATAATTATCACAGTTTTCAGGGAAAATAAAATAAAAAGCAGGGGGCAAGGTGGACAGACACAAAACATCAGAACAGATGAAGTGTGAACATAACAACAGTAAGGGAACAACTTACATGAATGCGGATGCAGTGGTTGAAAACACTCCATTATATTAAAAACAGTAAGGTGCGTCAGGTCAAATATTTTCCATAGAGAAGTCCAACAGTGTTCATATAGGCCGATGTTTAATATGCCTATGGTTGGTGGGGAGCTGTATCTATAGTATGTGGTGGAGTCCCATCCTTAGATGTAGGGCAATGCTTGAGAGCCACAAACGGTATCACTGGACCACTGGGGTCAGCAAAAATATGGAGTCCTCTAAAGAAGAGTAACACATATTGAGAGTTTCATTAAATACACCTCCAAATGTGTTTAAATGGCTTATATTAAATGTATTTAAGGTGTGAGTACATGTCCCAATAAATACCTATAGTAGTCGACTCACTAGTCACCTCGAAAAATAGTGGCCCTGGAGATAATCAGACAAAATCTGCAAGAAGAGGGCACAAGATTGAGTAATATGTACCATGTATATATTACAGTAAAGTCTCGAAAGTTTATAAAGAAGGTCAAAGATATGACCAACACAAAATGATCTAAAGTGAGTTCAACAGTATAGTCATCACCTATATATATATATATATATATATATATATATATATTACTGATGTGCGTATATTTTTCTCATAATGCCCATATAATATTCAGTGCATTCGTCCGTATTGGACCATAGCCACTAGAAAGACTGGATCTGTTGCATTTGTATATGTGCATCTATCTCAATTAAATTCAGAAGAGTATTTGAAGGTTGTACAAAATAAATAAAACAAAATAAGTAGTATCTAGTATCTAGTAGCGTGAATCCTGTTTATGGTGAATTCATTCTCACCCTACTAGAGTTCATTCTTGAACATAACATCTTCACTTTTGATGGCTCCCACTACCTCCAGGTGCAGGGGGTGGCGATGGGGACATGCTGTGCCCCATCTTACGCCAACCTGTACCTGGGGGAGTGGGAGCACATGTTCCTAGACGATGAAGACTTGTCGATGTACGCGGACCACATTCTTGGGTGGTACCGGTACATCAACGACATCTTCATCGTCTGGGACGGCCCTGTTCCTCTTTTGGAGCAATGTCTTTTGAGAATGAACAGGAATAGCTTTAATTTAAGCTTTACCATGTCTCACAATGTCATCTCTACATCTAGCGTTCCTAGATGTAGAGGTTTACAGAGGTAAGGAGGGACGGTTATCAACAAGACTCTATAGAAAACCCACAGCGGGTAATGCTATTTTACATGCTAGCAGCTTCCACCCAGCACCCCTCTTAAACTCTATACCCTATGGCCAATATCTGCGCATCAGGCGTAATTGCGCAGATGATGCAGTTTTTCAAAATGAAGCAGATAAGCTATGGGATCGTCTTCTTCAGAGGGGGTACTCGCATGCCTCTCTGAAGAGATCATACCAGCATACCAGTTCCAGAGAAACCCCTTTTTACGTTCAGGAGGGCCACATCAATTAAGGATCAAATCACCAGCAGCGAATTTAACAGCAGTGGAAAAAAACACTGTAAATACAACGGGACCTTTATGTGCGGTTCCTGCCACTACTGTCGCTACATGGCAGTGGAACGAAATCCACTATCATCTAATGGTGAGACATTTCGGGTGAAACATTTCGCTAATTGCAAAACCATAGGTGTGATGTACCTTCTTAGATGTGACTGTTCCTGCTTCTATGTGGGAAAGACCAAGCTAGAGTTCTGGAGGAGAGCCTACAGACACATACACAGTATGCAGGTCTGCGATCCAGATCTCCCGCTTGGTCGGCATGTGTCCTTGGTGCATGCAGGTAAATTCCCCAAGATTAAATTTTTAATCTTGGATCGTGTCCATCCGAATCCAAGAGGAGGGGACTGGAACAAGTCCCTTTTACAACTAGAGGCTAGGTGGATTTATCGGCTACGGGCCACCCAGGCACCCGTCCTCAATGAATCCATCTGGTTCAAGCCTTTCTTGGAGGGTTTCTCCTCTGGGGGGATGGAAAAATAACCGCCCCTCTCTCAGATTGTCAGGATTATATTTATAACATATTGCTCTCACACTGTTTGAATCTACTAAAACAATGGTCATTCTATTCTTTCCCTTAGTCGATTAGATGTAGATACAAGACTGCATTATTTGCAATCATATAATAATTTTACCTGTACCGTCCATGCGGGCCATTATAAAATTAAATACACTAAAGGGATGTTTTGGATTTAGTAATGTTCATTATAGCTTATGTTATAACAACAATTACCACTAAGGAGTTTACTTTGTACTTATTTGCATGTTTTTGATTAATAATGTAAATTTGTATTTCTGTACAATCTATACTGTGGTTCACCATTGCCGCTCTTTATGACTACTGTGTTTATTTGTATTTTTGTTTCTACTTTTGCAATGTTATTCATGTAAACAGTATTGTTGTATGTCAACATTTTTCTGTGTGAGAAGTCTGCTTACTATAGAATGTCTATCTAATCAATATCCTCTGTAGGCATTTTCTACACTGTGGCCAAATCCATCCCTGACCGGCTAGAATCCTGGGGTCATTCTTATTGCCACTCGGTATGTATGTATGTATGTATGGGGGGAGTTTTACTGGGCCGCCCGGTGTTCTATCACGAAGTGTCCGGCTGTCACTAGGTGTCCGAAGTGTACTGCGCATGCGCAGCGCATGCGCAGTACGGAGCACGAAGATTTTCGGAAATTGTCGGAAGATGAACGGCGCCTGCGCCGTGAGTCGAGGTGAAGCCCCCACCATCCAAGCAGACATAGGGTTAGTCAAACTTAGAGGGCCGCTGCGCTCGGCTCTTTTATATTCTAACTCTATATCCACTTGGATGGTGGGGCTTGAAAGTGGACTCACGGCGCAGGCACCGTTCATCCTCGGCAATTTTCGGAATCAGGGTGTCCTGTGTACTGCGCATGCGCAGTACACAGCGGACACTTTGTGATGGGGGCGGCTAATGATACAACACCGCCACACCAAGCCACCCGCCCACTATTGTGGGCGGTGCGGCGAAAGGGAATTTAGGACGTCACTTGTGGCACCGTCTCTTCCTCTCTGCTTCGCTCGGCGGACATGCGCAGTCCGCCGCTGAAGCTATACCTTCCATCTTGCTTCACCCGGCGGACATGCGCGGTCTGCCTGTGAAGCTTGATGTGCCGGCGGGGGGCCTGGGCGTGGCCGAGTCACGGAGCGCGGCCGCTGATTGGCCGCGTGGGGACTCGGCCACGTGCGCCGCTTAGGGGGCCAGCTTTGGAGCCCTCAGTCCTCCCACTCCCTCAGCAACAGCTATGAAACGAACAGCTGATTGGGGGTGGGAGATATAAAAATACGATGCAACCCGGCCTGTCTGTACCTGCACCAGATGATGTGCTGTGGACAGACAGGTGGCTGCATCTACTCTTTACATCTTAAGGTATTTGACATATCCCCCTCTACCTTCACCTATACTTTATCTGTTGTGAACGGTTAGTTTAACTCTGCCCATTAGGAATACTGTTGCATTTGTAAAAGCTTCTGTAATCTCTTTTAACTAACATCAATAGATGTGGCTTCACAGGAAGCACATAATACCAGCCCCATTCTACCACTAAACTATACAACTTGAGGCTAATGGCTGCTTATACAGCACACCTCTTTACTCTAAAAGGTTTTCACTTTATGTAAGCCTATATTAGTTTAGATGAATGATAGTAGTTTGGATCTGGGACCTGTGTAGCATCTCTCCTAGTTATCTAGCTCCGATGCATTCATCCTTTCTGGTTTTTATTTTGTTTTATTTATTTTGTACAACTTTCAAATACTCTCCTGAATTTAATTGAGAAAGATGCACATATGCAAATGCAACAGATCCAGTCTTTCTAGTGGCTACGGTCCAATACGGACGAATGCACTGAATAATATATGGGCATTATGAGAAAAATATACGCACATCAGTAATATATATATATATATATATATATATATATATATATATATATATATATAGGTGACTATACTGTTAAACTCACTTTAGATCATTTTGTGTTGGTCATATCTTTGACCTTCTTTATAAGCTTTCGAGACTTTACTGTAATATATACATGGTACATCTATGTATTATCTTGTGCCCTCTTCTTGTAGATTTTGTCTGCTATCTCCAGGGACACTATTTTTCGAGGTGACTAGTGAGTCGACTACTATAGGTATTTATTGGTACATGTACTCACACCTTAAATAAATTTTATATAAGCCATTTAAACACATTTGGATGTGTATTTAATGAAACTCTCAATATGTTTTACTCTTCTTTAGAGGACTCCATATTTTTGCTGACCCCAGTGGTCCAGTGATACGCTCCTCCTTTACCGTTTGTGGCTCTCAAGCATTGCCCTACATCTAAGGATGGGACTCCACCACATACTATAGATACAGCTCCCCACCAACCATAGGCATATTAAACACCGGCCTATATGAACACTGTTGGACTTCTCTATGGGAAATATTTGACCTGATGCACCTTAAGCCCCATACACACGGTCGGACTTTTTCATCAATTTGGTCCGATCGGACAAGGTTGTTGAAAAATCAGACCGTGTGTATGCACCATCGGACAGTGTTCGTCGGTTTGTCCGTCGGACAAAGTCTTATCTCCTGCTGGAAAGATTTCCCGTCAACCCGGTCCGATCACACCAAATCCGAGCGTGTGTACGCTTGTCCGACCGGACAAAGTGCTACGCATGCTCAGATCACATTACAAGACCAAAGCTATTGGCTACTAGCCTCTACGTAGTCCCGTCGTAGGCAACAAACGTCACCACGTTCAGAATGATCGGATTTTCCGACAACTTTGTCCGATCGTGTGTACGCAAAACCAACATCAGACAAAGTATGACGGACATGGTCCGACGGACCTGGTCCACGGATTGTCCGCGCGTGTGTATGGGGCTTTACTGTTTTTAATATAATGGAGTGTTTTCAACCACTGCATCCGCATTCATGTAAGTTGTTCCCTTACTGTTGTTATGTTCACACTTTATCTGTTCTGATGTTTTGTGTCTGCCCACCTTGCCCCCTGCTTTTTATTTTATTTTCCCTGAAAACTGTGATAATTATCATATTAAAATTATATTTTTTGCATTTAGAACGGGGCTTTGTTTTCCCTGTACTGTGACCCTTGAAGAAGAAGGAAACCCCAGATAACACCGAAACGCGTCCGATCTGATCTCTATGATGTTATTGATGCATTTTATACTATGCTGATTTTGTAAAAACGCTCTATACTTTTTATGTATATATTATTTTTCAAATAAATTTTGTTATACCATATTCATACTCTATTTCAATCTCCTTTTGGGGAAAGATATGCTGTGCCTTTAAAGTCCACCAATCAGGGGAAATTTTCTTCTTTCTATTATTATTGGATGTGGCACACAATTTCCTAATCTCCCCACATTGTGCAACTCAGCCGACCAAACCAGTCCTGTAATCCAGAGGACTATAGAAGGCATGTCCCTGACAGCCCGGTCACTGAAGAAGGGACTGAATGCTGTCCAAGGCAGAAATCAGTCAACGGTCATGAAATGTAATGAAACTTTGGGAGAAGAATGGGAGCAATAAAGTGATATCAGAACAAAAAGAGACGCTGAAGAGAAATTTTTATAAAAAGTAAGGTTAGATTTCAGCTTTAAGACAAAATATATGGTGTTTTTTTATTTTTTTAATGAAACTCTTCTATTTCTTTTGCTTTTCTGTACACTGGATATCAAGAAAAAACATTGTCTGCTCCTATCTTTAAAGAGAACTTCTTTGAAAAAGGTGGATAGAAACCAGCAACTGATGAGACAATGAACACTTTCAAGAGTATGTACTGCACAGCTTACAACGTGCAAAGGCAAGAACTATTTATTGTACAGTAAGGACAGCAATTGGAAGTGTGTATGGGATATGTTTAGTGAAAAATGGAAAGCATAGTGTGCCCTGTGATGATTTAATTTGCAAATCCCAACACCTGAATCCGAATGGCTGGTATTACACACTACCAAATGAAAAGGTCCAAGGGGCGTGATGTAGGTATATTGGAGTGTTTTATTATGTTCAAACAGACACAGCCTTTGTATGCACTAAGCAGCGATCACTGCAGGCCACCTGTCATATAGTGAACGGACCACAGTAAGCCGCTCAACCAGCCAAATTAGACATCCTAAAATGACTATTTTGTAGCCTTTCTAGACTTTGTAATATAGGCATATTTGGTGTCTAACTAAATGATATGTTCTCCTACAGTAATATGATCACTTTTTATAATAGTAACTCCATTACTGTGGGAGATATAGAATATAGATTAGAGGTGAGAGCTTGAGATGTATGAAAGTTCAATTGACTCTGATGTGTACCCATTTTTTAGACTGTTTGCAACAGAACCAATAAGAACCTTCAACTTTCTTTTCTTTCTTTTTTTCTTTATAAATGTTTAACTTTTTTTGTCTTAGTATAGATCTGTGTTTGGTCTCTTACATTGTGGGTCATTGTAGTTAACATTAATAGTCAGTAGTGAATTTCTTTAAAACAATATCTTGTTGCTTTTCATATTTGAATGTGTTAATAACAGCAAGCAACCTTGTTTGTCAGCTATTCATGGTAAAGTTCTATGGTTTTAAGCTACAATATATATGAAAGGAAAAAATGTAAACCCCCCCCCCCCCCCCCCTCCCCCACACAGTTTACAGTGAAGAACTCAAATGGAAAACGTGGTCTTCTGACATTAGTGTAGTAAAGAGAAAAGCAATTACATTGCTGATAGGAATAGTTCAATGATCGCTATTTAAAAATCACTGACCCAATATTTTATGTCAAACTAAATATAACAAAGGAATATTTTTACATTTTTGGCTTACATGTGTTTTCAATTTAAATGAACCGCTCTTTCAGGAGCGCAGTTTATTTTTAACTAAGATGTCTTGGAATAAGTGCAGCATTTGAAGGCAATTAAAGTAAAGAATGAAATTGTATCTAAGGTCACATTTTAAAATCGTACATTAATTCCCACATTACATATTTTTTTATTATTTCTAGCCTACTCCTATTAGTCTGTAAACTTTTTGCCGAATACCACACATTTACTTCCTTTAATTCTGTGACACAATGAATGGGTGTTCTATGGGTGTCTTTCCCTAGATAAATAAAATTAAAGGCAATGTTCTATTTATTTACAAAGAAAGGAAATCACTAACAAGTATGCAAATAGATCTAACTGATGTTACAAAGTAATTAATAGTAAAAGAGCAAAGGTGATATGTTACATACGTTCTTCCTCAAGTTCTATATCATGGTTGGGCTCCAAGAACAGAGTGAGACAAAGTGGCCTAGCTTGACATATTATACCACACCAAACAAGAACCTCATCAACACTCATCCTTAGGATAGTCCTCTGATCAATCAGTAAATATCAGAAATAATGCTGCTATACTTGATATCCTCAAACAGATGTTGTTGTCACACTGCAGGCAAACCTCTGGACCCAGGTCAACATTTTGGCTTACTCTTTGATCTTTCAATGAGAGACAGGTAATCAGGTATTCTCATTTTCACTTCCACAGGAGGTCTGAGGCAATGCTCTTCTACCCCCATAACCCCCTGCAGGGAGTATGCACAAAAAAATTAACTGGAAAAAGCTGATTGGTACAGAAAAAAATACACATTGCAATATTTAAAGGATAAGTTCACCATAAGGCTGTGTCACCCATTCACAGTGTTCTGCCTTTGCAGCTGTAGGCTTGTAGTTTTCAGTGAACTACCATTGCACTGTTGCACACTGTGGTAGTTCATTAAGTTTTCCTTTCATAGTGTAACTGCCTGACCATATCGGAGGTATGGCCAGACAGATACACAGAGAGTCTGCAGGACCGTGGCATTACACCCACGATCTGCTGATTGTAGGTATAATGCTTTACAGGTCCATCACAAAAAAAATAAAATAAATGCATATTGTTTTACCATTTTCTTTGTAAAGGTGAACGTATCCTTTAAAAACATTATCAAAGCTTTATTACAAACAATAATGAAATAACAACTAGACCTTCTAGGGTCTTAAAATCAATTTTTCCTTATGTAAAATCCTCCTGTTCATGTATTATAACTACCAGCTGCTATCTGAATAGCCCTTGGGTGACGACTCTCTTTCATTCCCCCTTTCTGTCTCAGTGCCCACCCTGGGAGTTTCCTAGATGGTTGCTGCAGCTAGAGACAAGGGGTATGGGCTTCTTTAGAATATATTTAATGAAAATTCATATGTGTATACTGAAATTGATTACATTTGCATATTTTAATACCTATTTTTTGTATTTAGTTACCTCTGCGATTATTGTCATGTGTCCTAAAGAAGCTAACTGAAAAATGCATTGACCTAAGAGGATTTATGTCCACATACCTTGGTACAATTAAGAGTGATTTGAACAGGCCTCACGTGTGATTGATAATTAGCAGCTGGTAGTTTATTACACATGACTTTAAGACCCTTAGAAGGTCTAGTTGTTATTTTATTAATGTTTGTTTTTAAATATTGTAATGATAGTTTTACTCTACCAGTAAAGTCCAATTAGCTTTTTCCAGGTCATTTTTGTATTAGCCCAGAAAATGGCTATTACTGATTACTAAGGTTCATTTTCCATTGACTTCAAAGGTGGTCAGATTCGACATTTAAACTTTCATTTTACCCTTATTTGATTTGCTTGCATTCTTGGATATGTATAAGCTTCAAGAATGGGGTCAGTGTGAGATACTTTACAAGCATTGCTTCCATTCTTTCTGGGTGACAAAACATCTTTTGCCGTAGTTTTTATATAAAGAAAATACCGATACTGCTTTCCTCTTTGGGTGATACAACACTGTTGGGTAGATTTACTAAAACTGGTGCACACAGAATCTGGAACAGCTGTGCATAGTAACCAATCAGTTTCTAAATTCAGCTTGTTCAATTGAGCTTTAACAATAAAGCGTAGATGCTGGTTATTATGCACAGCTGCACCAGATTCTCTGTGCACCAGTTTTAGTAAATCACAGTTTTAGTATGTAATCTATAGGTATGCATCAGCAAGGAGTAAAGAACTTCAACATTCTATTGTTTTAAAATTTTGACATTTTGGTGTTGTCATTCTGTCTGTTGCTCTACTAGAAGTTTAGCGCATTGCAAAGGTAAAATTATTATAAGAGCAGATCCACCAACCCCCAGGGGAAGAAAAGAGGAATCAGCAGTGGGGAGGAGGAATAGGTCATTGTGATGTGAAAGAGACAAGGAGGAGGCTGCACTCCAATCACTGCAAGAGATCTTAGAAGGGATGCTGCAAAGAGACAGCTGGATGGGGTTGGACTACAGTGATCAGGACATACCCAGGTATAGGCAAACTATACATCAGCTCCTTGTAGGGTATGTATGGGGGTCCAGTGATCTACCACCCTACTCTCCATTCATGGGTACAGAGAGGGAACAGTAATAGGGACTCCTTCCTACTTATAAGCACAATAGCAAAACCCACTATTACCCCCACCTAAATACACACCTATACACCCCCCCTCTCTGGATTACTGGTTTACAAACGTTCCCAGGTATGTCAAGAGACTGATACAGCTGTGAGTAGAGAATAAGAAGGAAAGCAAGGGCAGCTGAAATTTAATTATAATGGACAGCGTAAAGTGAAGAGAAGCAGTTAGAAAAAAGATCTAAGAAGAAGGTGTAAGCTTTACAAGGACAATAGTTTGCAGTATAGAGCAGGAAGTAAAGCAGAATTAGACGATTAAAAAAAAAAAAAGCTGACATAGAAAAAGTAAAGGGCAAATAAGCTAGGGCAGACAGACACTAAAGATTAAATTTATACATCAGTTATCAAAGGAGACATGCACAATGATGATCTAGGGCAAAAATATATAAAATCTGAGAATGAAATCACAACTTCACAGGATGAACTTGTAGTTGTGATACTTTTGACCGTTCTTTATCCATTGGCGCATCTCAGCACCATGGATCTCCTGCTGCCTCTTTTCAGCCATGTTCTGTCTACGTACATGTATTGTATGTGCTCCAGTGATAGCAATTTGGTATTTGTCGAGATAGTATTCCTGTACTGACAACAGCAGGCTATGACTGCATAATGTGTGTGACAATGCAAGAGCACAGTTGCGAGACAAAGGTTAAGGATTTACTAAAACTGTAGAGTTCAAAATCAGGTGGAGCCCTTCATAAAAACAAAGCTACTTCCAATTTTTTTTTTGTTTTCAAAGCTTACTTGAATAAGCTGAAGTTAGAAGCTGATTGGCTACCATGCACATGTGCACCAGATTTTGTATCTCCAGTATCAGTCAATCAACCCCAAAGTGTTGTCTCCTTTAAACAGGAAGTGACTGAACAAGGACCTTCATGGCAGCATGACCAGGTATTATACCATCAGGGACGAAGATAGGGGGGGTTTGGGGGGTTGAAACTCCCCCAGAGCGTCAGTGCAGAAGTAGTAATTATTATGTGTGCCGTCTTCACCCACTGAATCACCCACGCTGATGTGTTCCCTGGCATGCTATTACACTGTCCGACCACCAGGCACATTGGCCCAGGCTGTGGGGCTTGGCTTATGCGGAGGGAGGCTCTGGCAGGAGGGAGGGGTGGGGACATGAGCTCCAGTGTGCTGCTTTTAACTATTGGCACCAACATCCACACTTGCCACTGACGGTGAGTGCCTGGTGTGCTGCTACACTGCCAGATTCCCGGACACACTGACCCAGGCTCTTGGGCTTGGCTTTGGCTGAGGGAGGCTCTGGTAGGAGGGAGCTCCACTGATGCTCAGACCCTGCCCCATGCAGCCTGTATAGGCGCGGAGCAGAGAAACTGAGTGGGAGAACTTTCTCTCCATAAAGACTGCTTATAGACTTTTATGCTGAAACCCTGACAGTGTTGTTTACCAACTGTATAACTGTGCATTGCTGAAAGGGAGAATTTTAGAAATGGCTCCTGTAGTACGTTGTGTCTGGAGTCTCTGGTTATCTCCTGTAGTACTATGTGTCCGGAGTCTCTGGTTATCTCCTGTAATCTATCCGCAGTCTCTGGTTATCTCTTGTAATCTATCCGCAGTCTCTGATTATCTTCTGTAATCTATCCACAGTCTCTGGTTATCTCTTGTAATCTATCCACAGTCTCTGGTTATCTCCTGTAGTCCATCCGCAGTCTCTGGTTATCTCCTGCAATCCATCCGTAGTCTCTGGTTATCTCCTGTAATCTATCCGCAGTCTCTGGTTATCTCCTGTAGTCCATCTGAGGTCTCTGGTTCTCTCCTCTAATCCATCCGCAGTCTCTGGTTCTCTCCTCTAATCCATCCGCAGTCTCTGGTTATATCCTATAATCCATCCGCAGTCTCTGTTTATCTACTGTAGTCCATCCATAGTCTCTGTTTATCTCGCCTGTGAAACTTGACATTTCGGGTTGCGGCACCGCAAAGCTAAGCACCAATTTCATGACAATGTGTAGTCAACAATGCAGCTGTTATGTTCATTTAGAGATAGGTGGTCAAGGGGGGGTTCTGTTTAATAATCCTCTTTTTGCTGGCACCAAAATGTGGTGTGGTTTTGCTGTGATTGTTGATCAATTTATCACACAAAAGGCATCCAAAACCACACCGTGTTTTGGTGCCACTAAAAATGACTGAAACACAAACACATGTGCTGCATTTTGCCAGCATTGCAGTGCGATTTGGAATCAGGGCTGGTGGCAGAATCGCAGCGATATTCTTCCCACAATACCAAATCTGTACATGGGAACAGTCAGGGCCTAGCAGCAGGGCCTAACACAATAGCAATTATGGAAGACTCAGCCTCAGCATATTTTATAGGTACAAGGAAGCCCTGGTTTTGTTTAACAATGGCCTCTAAGCCCCTCCCACTGACTGCTGTGTTATGGTGGGGGCGTTCCCCTGTCAGAACACAATAGCACAGTGGGAGAGATTGCTGTACTAACACCACGTGTGTTAGTATAGTGATCTGTCAGTTTTTTTTTTTCGTTCAGCCCAGCGGCCGTGTGTACCAGGCCTTAGACTGGACAATAGCCAACCTCACTGGGCAATGTTCATAAAAACTGGATGAAGGAAAACTGAAATCAGGGTCAATTTTCAAGAGGATCTGAGTAAATAGAATTAAGAATGTGATTGCTTACTATGAGCAACACAGTTTTTCTTTTTTTTTCCAGTCTTTATGAATTTGGCACAATTTGCTTTATTTAAAAAGACTTTTACTTAATACCTGCTGCTGAACCTCCCCCCAGAATAACAAATTATCTACCGCCCTGTATACCATATATTAAAGTTTCAGGTTAAGCAAAAAATCAAAATGACTTTTGAAATTACATGATTTTAGTGAT
Source organism: Lithobates sylvaticus (assembly GCA_028564925.1). NCBI lineage: Eukaryota > Metazoa > Chordata > Amphibia > Anura > Ranidae > Lithobates > Lithobates sylvaticus. The sequence goes on from CM053026.1 coordinate 167,419,815, forward strand.
TCGTTTTACATATTTTTTAATTTAGGAACATGGTAAATTACTGTATATGGGTTAGGGAACTGCATGGTCCCTTTCCACTAAATATCTACCATCATATGTCTCAGTTTGTGGGTGCCTGATAGAATATTCTTGACTATTGAGCTCTTAGTCAGTTAGCCATACCTTTTGACTGGCCTCCACAACCTGCAAGTACATTAGAGAGTTTAAATTAAAAATGTGTTTAGGCATAGGGGAAGGGTTAGACCCTCTGTCAAGTTTTTCTTGGTTTCTGGGTCCCCATTGGGGAGATTCACCTCTATATGTGTACTGGTGACCATTGCCACAAAGAAAGAAAGAAAGTGAGGCAAAGCCCAAAGTTTTAGAGTTGATTCCAGAACAAGAAGTGAGGTGAAATCTTCTAATGTAAGCACCTGTTCCAGGGACAGCTGTCAAAGAGGGAAATGCATCTCAATTTGGGAGATTTTCTGTAACTTCCTGTTTTGTCTTTGTGACAGGAATTGAAGGAAAATTTCACAGACAGCAAAAAAAAAAAAAAAACCATACCTTTCAGGGGTTTTAAAACTTCTCTACTGTATCCACAATTAAAAAAGGTTTTGGTTATACATACACATTAACTAGCCAGCACTTTATCAGTGGTAAAAATGACATACATGATGCAGTGTGTCAGTAGCACTAGTATTGTTTTTCTAAGGCCTACAAAATGGGCACATTCAGTGTAAAAGGTCTGCGGAAGTCTGTTGTTTAAACATTGTTGTAAGTACCTCTGTCTCTTCTGAAGGACTTGTAATTCCAAAGTATTAAATTCTATCATTATAAGGTATTTCTCTTTAAAATGTATCTGTTTTTAAAGCAGTTAATTATATACAGATTAATACTGTGAAAAGGTCAATTATTTATTTTATTTTCTGCCCTGCTGTATCTGCTGATTTTACTATTAGGGTACTTACCTCTCCAGGCATCCAGCGGTGTCCTCACCCGGGGCGATTCTTGAATCGGCTTTCAGGTGCTGCTGCCGCCATCATGGCTAAGGAAAACTGGCAATGAAGTCTTGCAGCTTTACAGCCAGTTTCCTACTATGCATGTGTGAATTGTGCTGCTGCTTTGTCTCAATGGGCCAGCTGTGGGGGGGGTTGGGGAGTCGAACTTCAGGCTCACTTTGCCGCCATGAACTAAGCTGAAAGTGGGAGCAGGTAATTAGTTTAGTTTCGGTTCGTTGTCATTCGTAAAATACATAATTTCATTCTGTTATATTCGTTAATACGTTTTCGGATAATTCGTTATTTCCGTAGAGTGTCGATATACGTTATACTGAATCTCGAATCATGTCGAATTCATTCGTTATATGCGCTATAATTTCGTTCGTATTCGTTGAAATTCAATATTTATGTATGTATATATATTCGTGATAATGATTCGTAGTTTGGAATGTAATTTGTTTATTGAATCTTTTAACACACACAATGACAATATCTCTTCTCCTCTGCTCAAATACAATACAGCACCCTTCTCACTCAGTTCTCAGGAATGCACTTTGCCAGCAATCCAACCTCCAGCACAAAATTAATCAGCTGATTGGACTGTAAGATTTACTTTGAGTTGACCTTTTGTTTCATTAGATCTTTAACGAATTACCGAATCATGTCAAATTCATTTGTATCCGCTATAATTTCTTTTGTACTATTTGAAATTCGATATGTATGTATGTATATTGATTCGTGATAACGATTCATATTTTTGAAAGTTGTTTATTGAATCTATTAACACACACAATGACAATATCTCTTCTCCTCTACTCAAATACAATACAACACTCTTCTCACTCAGTTCTTAGGAATGCACTTTGCCAGTAATCCAACCTTTAGCACAAAATTAATCAGCTAATTGGACTGTAAGATTTACTTTGAGTTGACTTTTTGTTTCCTTAGATCTTTAACGAATTACTGAATCATGTCGAATTCATTCGTTATATCTGCTATAATTCCTTTCGTATTCGTTGAAACTCGTTATATTTTTATTCGGACATTCGGATGCAAAATTCAGCCGAATTTCGATTTGTTACGAAACGAATTGCACAAGCCTACTCATTGTATGAACCTACATTAGATGTTTGCACACTCCAGCATACTGTATGCTGAACATCACAGTTTTCTGTGAAGACTACAGCAGAATGTGCCAGTGCACTGTGCATGTCGCCCTAGGAAAGGAAGTGCTTATGGATACAATTGATTAGGTTCTTTCTGCGCTGGGTTGCCTTAACCCCTCTCAATAGTGGTCTTCTACGTTGTAAGCCTGTCAGGTGCTTCTCCAGAGAAGACTATAAATGATGTGTGCAGGTCATGTTCTATACATTGATGTGCAGGTGCTGCTGGTGACCATTCATTTACACAAGATGTGACTGAAAAGAGTCTGAAGCAAATAAGCAGAACTGAAATGTAAAGAAAAAAGCAAAAACATATTTTATAAAAAGCAATGTCAGTACTTTGTGATACACAGTAATTTAGTGCACTTAATGTTATCCAGCTATGGTTTATATCTATTTTAAAGATCACAATTCAAATGAGAGAACTTAAAAAATCAAAGATGTCAAATTGGTACAGTATATTAACTAAATGATATATAAAATATTTGATGGGTCTCAATGTTGATGTGAAATAATTTTTTGTAATTTATATTTTTCTCTGAGATTGTTTATTATTTTCCTATCTTTTCACTCCTTGTCTTAATGTCCAAAGAAGCTCTGAGCTATTTTCAGATAAGAATTCCTTGCTTCCAGCTGATGCCTTTGAGATACAGTTATTATTAGTATATCTGCTGAAACTGTGGTCAAACAGTGAATAGAGGAAGACTGCAGGGATAAGGAATGCCACATTTATGTCAGCCTTTAGGAGTCCATTTATGTTGCTGCCTGGTTGCAAAAACAATCTGCTTCCCAACTACATAGGTCCTCATAAGTGCAAATTCAGTTATAATCAAGAAGTTTCTTATGGCCATAGATGTCTATAATAGCTTTATTTTCAGACAACAGATACATCATACCAGCAAGCTGCGTCTTTCAGCAAACATCCATTTTCATTTTTTTCCTTTCAGCTAAGAAAATGTTTGTTTCTGCAGGAGGATTTTTTCTGTACTTGTGCTATTTTTACATTATTAGTATGACCTAGTGTTGCCTGGTATTTCTATAGGTTTAATGATTAATGAGCCAATAAAAAAACTATTATGTGACCAAGATTGTTCACTAAGTTATGAAAGGTGACTGCATCAAAGAAATTGTTGTAGTGGTTCCCCCTCTAATTTATACCAGACCATTCAGGTTTGGTTATTAATTTTAAGGGTGACCCCATGCAGAAAAGAAAGAAAAACTGAGTGAGATCACCCAGAAAGTCTATCTCAGATCCGTGCAAATATCAAGAAAAAAATCTTGAGGTCCCCCTCAAAAATCCACACCAGACCCTTGAGCAATAATGCAGCCTGGCTGGTCAGGAAAGAGGGTGGGCATGCTGCCTCTTCCCCAAAACCACGGCCCAGGCAGCTTCAATTGCCAGAACTTTATTTACATTTTAGCTGTTTAAGGGGAACCCCATTGGCAGCTGAATGAGTCATCGGTTAAGGACATGGAGGCCCCCGCTCCTTAACAACCATAATTGTCGGATTTTTTTTTTTTTTTTTTTTTACATTTCAGCTGTCAGTGGGGAAATCCCACTGACAGCTGAAAGAACCGAGCCTGAATGTATTGGTTTCAGGTATCAGAGCATTTGCACGAGTACCGATACCCATGCAAATGCTTAGTATCAGCCCTGAACCAATATCATTATCAGTGCAACCCTACTAGAAATCCCTTTGTAGTGTGGGGGTTATACTTTATTTATAAAATTATGCAGCTTTACTAGTAAATCATTCTGGTGTTTTGTACATTATGAAATAAAAAATTAAGGTGCTTTATTAAAAAATGGTCACAGCTATTTTGGCCATATTTCACTTGTGGGTCACAGGATATCACTTAGTTCTGCACTCTTGTGACTCAGATTTAGCTTTAGCCCACTGTCTTCTGACATCACAGAGCCAGTCCAGTATCTACAGGTATCCCAAAATAGTGTCAAGATTCACCCAGATGCTTGACTGGCAGCTGGCTCAGCCTCTCAACGCAGCACTGAGAGCTGAGGGCAGACAGTCACTGCTCTGCTCAGTAAAGACTGAGAACTGTGCATTGAGCGATCAAGGGATCACTCGGTTATTGGTGCTATAGCCGGTGGGGGACAGTTGCAGCCACATAGGTGAGTATATGTGTTTATGTTTTTTGGAATCCTATACTTGTCTTTTACTTTAGGCGATAGTGGGTACAGATGCCTTTAGAAGGATAAACTAGAATCATTTAGAGAACCTTACATTTAAAAATGGCTTCTAAAGCAATTCTCCTAATTCCTGGCACTGACATTTTAGGCCGCATCAAGACCAATGAGTCCCTTGGTGGGACTCCCTTGTATCCACAGTTAACTAAACGAGCATTAGCATAATATGTTGATTTGTTTAAAGTAGTTGTAAACCCACAAAAAAAAAAAAAAACTGCAAGACAAAGGCATAATGAGCTAGGATGCATAGCATATTAGCTCATTATGAATTATCTTAGATGGAAGCCCCCACAGCGTTCTTCGTACACTGCTCCATCTGACGACATTGCTCCCGGAGTTACTTATGGGTACCGAGGGCTCCAGCACTGTGATTGGCCAGAGCCGAGATGATGTCACTCCCGTACATGCGCGCCGTAGCCGCCGGTAAAGGCACACTAACTGAAGCAATGGCACGTATGTCAGTGCGCATTTGCCGATGATGTCGGCACATGCAGATACAAAGGATATCTTCTAAACCGTGCAGGTTTAGAAGATATCCGGGGTAGCTGCAGGTAAGCCTTATTATAGGCTTACTTGTAGTAAAAAGTGGTTGTAAAGGGTTTACACCCAAAAATGGAACTTCCGCTTTTCGGAATCCCCCCCCCTCTGGTGTCACATTTTGCACCTTTCGGGGGGAGGGGGGACCAGATACCTGTATAATCCAGTATCCGCGGATATCTATGCTATATCTGGCACCTCCTTCCTCCCCCCTGCTGTCTTCTTGTTGTCCAGAAGACAGCAGGGACCAGTGGAATTACGCAGCCGGAACCAGGCTGTGAAACCGCAAGGCTTTACTTCCTGATTCCCTTAGCGAAGATGGCGGTGCCTCCACCCGAGAGCCGAGGGACAGATCGGCTTCGGGTGCCGACATCGCGGGCATCCTGGACAGGTAAGTGTCCATATTTTAAAAGTCAGCAGCTGCAGTATTTGTAGCTGCTGACTCTTAAAAAGAAAATTGGGCGGAACTCCCCTTTAAGCTGTGACATTCTCTACAAGATTTGTAAACATGATTTTTTTTTTCCAAATTAGTTTTGTGAAGCATTTCCATAATGAAACTTTCAGTGAATAGAAAACAAATCAGCTTTGCACTTCATTTGCATAACATATTTAACCATTAATTATCTATACACATAACAGCAGTATCAATTCATCTTAATATAATCAGTACAAAAGCAATCAAGGAAGGTATATGTGCAATATCAAGTTGCATATTTTACTGCAATCCAAACAGGGTTTGTGAACTTTGTTTTTTGACAAAAACATAATAATTACTGAAAATATTTAGGTTTGTTGACATATACTTTTTTAATTTACTGGAAGTTTAACCCTTTCTGAACCACCCCACGCATATATACTGTTGCAGCGCAGCCCTCCTGCTCCTGGTCAAAATCACGTACCTGTTCGTGATTTCTAGTTCCGGGTCTGGAGTGTGTGATTGGACACAGCGGGAGCCAATCAGCGGGTCTGGCGGACCCTATGGTCACCGACACCCCACGATTGTTCCCAAGAGAGAGAGAACCGCGGTCTGCCTATGTAAACAAGGCATATTGGCGTTCTGTGAGTGGGAAAGATGGTGATGATCTTGTGTTTCTGCTAAGCAGGAACACAGATCTCTGTCTTCCCCCAGTCAAAGCACCCCCCCCCCCACAGTTAGAAAGCACTCCCAGGGAACACATTTAACCCTTTGATCGCTCCTAATGTTAACCCCTTCCCTGCCAGTGTCATTAGTACAGTAACAGTGCATTTTTTTAGCACTGATCACTGTATTGGTGTCACTGGTCCCCAAAAAGTGTCACTTTGTGTCATATTTGTTTGCCGCAGTGTCAAAGCCCCACTAAAAATCACTGATCGCTGCCATTACTTGTAAAAAAATTGTAAAAAATGTAAATTCCATAAATCTATCCCATAGTTTGTAGACGTTACAAAAAAAAATTATTTCCTATGTTTTATAGCATAAAGTAAAAAATATTGGCATCCAAGATGGCCTCATAGCCCTGGAGCTCCACACCGCGACGGCTCTCTAATCCCTGCCACAGCATACAGAAATGCTGTCCCGGGCCCACACAGCCACTGGAAGAGAGGGGACTGTCCCAGGAATCGCCCGATGACCTCGGGATCTGCACAAAGGGACCGATTGAGCCAGCTGAACTCGGCTCTCCCACAGCCCGGCCGAACCAAGATGTCGGCCGCAACTACAGGCCTGGACCAGGAGGCAGAAGAATCAATAGCTGACTAGGACGCTGCCCAGGACTTGACAACCCTCACACCGCTCCCACAGGAGAACAACACAGTGAGTACCTGCCAGCACCCCACTCACTCCCCAGCATCCACTGAATCTCTGATTGGGAAAACGATGGGAAGCATTAATCTGCCACACCTGAGCACTGTTCAATCTACCCAAGGCACCCCAGGCTTGGGGGCGCCCAGCTATCCCCCCACCCCCTCTGACTTCCCCTCCATGATGGAGACCTTTGCCAGCATGCTACTAAAGGGCCTGGCCCAAACAACAGCACAGATTAGCAACTCTATACACGCTGACCGCTGGAGCAAGGATAGAGACTATAGAAAAGAAAACAGACCAATCGGTTGCCAGGATTAATCAAAATTCAGACATATCCAGGATCTACAGGACCACTTAGAGACTGCAATGTCCAAAATTAATGTTTCGTAATTGTTCCGAAAAGTAAACGAACCTAATGAAAATTCATATTTTGTACGAATCCAAATTGAATTTCGGACACGAATTACGAAATACGAATAAATTCTAATACGAAACGGAACGAAACTTATTTATTGACGGTACACATGTCTAGCTCTGAATCAATGCTCACCAAACATGAAATTAGCAAAAGGGGCCCAAAGGGTGGCGCTCAAGAGCTGAAATTCCTCGTAGTACGTCACTACGTTCATGTTTGTGGCACGACAATTGTGTGTACCGTTAGTATGCAAGACAAGATCCTGGCACACACCCTTTTGACAAAAATCAGACGCTCGGTTGGCCAACAATTGTACTATGTGTACGAGACTTTAGCTGCAGCCGAGTCCTGTAATATGATCTTTTCTCACACACAAATCCTCTGTGTAAGGGAACTGCAGAGAGCTGCCTGGAGGCGGGGCCGAAGCACAGAGAAATAATCTCCTATGCAGATGAGATAAGGAGTGTGAACTTATCCAGGGAAGATTGTGCGGACTTGCCTGGTGGTGTAATAAGTGTATAGGGCTGAAATCTCCACATAAAAGAGAGAGAGCAGTCTTCCTTTCACTGCACTAGATGAAATTCTACTCCTCTGTGAAAGCACATGGATCCTTTCTGTCTCCTCCTATCCCCGCCCTCATCCAACCCCCTCCAGCCCTGTAGCCATGCTCCATTGTATTCAGCTCTCCTGCGTTTCCCCGCCCCCTCATTCCCTCCCCTCCTCTGCCAACTACCTCTCAGTGAATGAACAGATAATGCCAGCCATACACGGTTCGAATTTCGAAAGAATTTTCTTTTGCACCATTAGTGGGCTGCACTAACAGACGATTTTCATGCGGAAATCAAATTTGAGGAATCGGACATGTTGGAAATTTTTTGAAAAACAAATGATTTTCTAATCAATGATGGGCGAATCATTACACAGCAAGGGCAGAAGGTTCAGTTGAAGGAAAGATGAAAAAATTACTGAAGTTCCACTTTAAGGCCATTGTGTTAGTCTGTAGGGATTCCTTTAGGAATCGAAACATTCCGGTTTGGATGCATGGTTATCACTTTCTTGGGTGAATCTTGCATTGTCTGTTCTAATTGTGGTCTGCTACACAATTGCAAAGGGAATAGACCAAAGTTCTAGGTAGACTCTAATGTGATACTTATACAGTAAAATGATATATACAATTAAATTTTTACAATAATAATTTATATTATTAATAAAAAATGTATACAATACAATTGTATTTATCCCATACCGTGATATATTTTACCATCGCATACAGTATTACTGATTAGGTGCTCACTGAGTTCAATTCAAGTATTATCTGATGATTTGGAGTTATGTACAATTTTTAATACATTTTCATAAAAGTTGCACTTACATGTAGTAAGAAAATAAAATAGCAAAAATCGTAGAAGCTGGCCGGTACACAGCGTGATGACGTCAGCAAGCCAATCCTCCCGACGCGCGTTTCGTTACACTCTAACATCGTCCTGGGGCTATTACTATATAGCAGTGCAAGTATACTCTGTTGTCAGTGAAACATTGGGTAGGAGGTTTAGGATTAAAATATATAATTAATGCTTCTTTCTCTGCTGAATTAATACAAAGGGCACTTACTGGTGCCCACTATGATGCATGGGTAAATCGAGGTGCCTTAACTTCATAACTGGGAAGAACACATTGTTGGAGCTGGAATACATATGTTTGCTTATAAAAAATATATAAAAGCTTTAGAAAAACTCTTGTTACAGGCATTACGTTAATAGGTTTTGTTTAAAAGAGAAAGTTACATTAAGTGAGTTACTTAAAGTCAACATTCTTATAGTACTACTGTTGCTAGGTTTCTTGTTACAGAAGCATTCATTACTACTGTTGCTAAGCTATTGTTATAATACAGGGAGATTCTGAGAGCTAGCCATGAAAAATGTACTTAGCCATGTTACAGAGATATTACATTTATAAATTCAGGTCAGCAGGAATAGAAGCCATTAACTTTAGTGGAGTTTAAAGAAACGTTCTAGCAATAAAGATGTCTGAATGTGCAAGAGAATTAACCTTTATCTTACTTTTAACAAGTGGGGATTTCCTCAATGTATGCAACCTCTGTTTCTGATATGATTTCAGATCAATTCATAGGATGTTCTTTGTTGAAATTATTTCTGACCGAAGCATTTTCTGTACCTGATTTGGGTGAGACTTTAGATACTCATAAACTGAAGCATCTACTCTTTAACCCCTAAAGCATGTGTAAACCCAAAACCAAAAATGTAATACATTACAGTTTATCAGTCCTTATATGAGGTGGCTGCATTCTTTTTTGCTTTTAATGTTTTTTTTTTTAATCTTTATTTTCACCTGGTCATCCTGTAAATAACATACTAATTGTCCTGCACTCACTCCTCCACTGTATAAATGAAAGTAGCCATGGGTTTCATCCAGGTTGGTCTTCAAATATGTCTGCTTTTATTCATCTACATTACATAGGGGTCATGGAATTAGCAATTTATATAAGATAACATTGTTTTTGCTTTCCGTTTAGCACAAAGTATTTTCTGTACTTGCTGAAAATGTTCTTAATCTGAAAAAAGAAAAATTAATGCAGCCACCAGGAGTGACTGAATCTGGCAAATCTTGCATGAAGTCTGCAGGACCAGAACTTAAAGTGCTTGTGCTGTATAATTTGGACCCTTGTATCACCTGAAATATCTGGCTGATCCTGCTTGGTTCTGGCTTCGCCCTTGTAAACTGACCATGGTATATTATGGCTGCTGAGCCCTGACACTGATCAGTTTACATGCCTCCGTCATCCGCAGCTCTCTTGTCTCTCCTCTGGCCTCCTCTCCCCCTCCCTCCCTGCCTGTCAGCTAGTGACAGTGCCCGCCCCTCCCCTCTTGCTGCTAAAAAACTTTTTTACATTTTCATACAATCCTCTGTGTTTCATAATGCTGTGTGCCCCTGTTTGTGTGCTTTATAAAAAAAAAAGCCATTATATACCTTATTTCAGAGAGGCTCTAGGTGCTCACGTGAGCAGCCATCTCTCTCCTCCTCTCCTCCCGACTGAAGTCAGCGGAGGATTCTCAGCCCCGCCCATGTTGCTGTCAGATCGAGAGAAGTGGCCAGTCACGTGAGCGCCGAGAGCAGCGATGAAATAAGGTATAGAACGGCTTTTTTTTTTTTATTAAGCTCACACACCTAACATTATTAAACACAGAGGATTGTATGAAGAAAACACAGTGCCTTAACAACCACTTTAAACCCCAATGAAATCTATGGGGGGCGCAAGTCTTTATACCATCGAAAAAGATCCAGGTAGCTAGGCTCTTTTAATGCAACTTTGGGGGCAACTTGGGAAAAACACTACTTCTTTAAATTACATGGTTGGGAGGTGCCTTTTATGATGTATATAGTGTTATGGAACAATATGATTTTAATGGAGAGAATCAGTGATACTATATTCTGGAATTGCAGATTTTGAATATGTGATTGCCTTTTTAAATTGTATTGTTTTGTTTGGCTTGAATATGGGAAACAGGGTTAGGTGGACTTAGTTAACAAATAAAGCCAAACTAAAACATTTTTGAATTTACAGTAAAAGTATTTTTTTTATTCTTTTCAGGGTCTTTTTAAAGGTTGTAAACACTCTTGTCATTGTTAAATGGTTTATGTCAACACTCTAATGCCTTGTACACACGGTTTTCTGACCACAAAATCTTGTACACTACCACAAGCAAGAAGGGGGGGGGGGGGTACACCACCACTGCCTACTACTGGCACGCCACCGCTAGCAAACTCTGCATGCACTATTGCAGCTATACTGCATCCACCATGCACGCCACTGCTAGCAAACTATGCATGCACTATTGCAAAAATACTTCATCCACCATGCACGCCATTGCTTTCAAACTATTCATGCATCATTGCAGCAATAATGCATCCACCATGCACACCACTGCTAGCAAACTATGCATGCACTATTGCAGGAATACAGAATCCACCATGCACACCACTGCTAGCAAGCTCTGCATGCACCATTGCAGCAATACAGCATCCACCATGCACACCACTGTGGGTAGAATAGTGCCTCTTTCTGTGGGTTTTCTGTGGTTGGAATAGTGTCCCTTTCAGTGGATATTCTGTGGGTGAGATAGTGCCCCTTTCTTTGAGTAGTGTTGTACCCTTTTCTGTGGGTCTTCTGTGGGTGGAATAGTGCCCCTTTCTGTGGGTCTTCTGTGGGTGGAATAGTGCCCAATTTTTGTGGGTCTATTTGGGAGGAACAGTGCCCAATATATGCAGGTCTTCTTGGGTGGTATAGTGCACCATTTGTGTGGGTATCCTTGGGATGAATTGTGCCCATTTATGTGGGTGTACAGGTGCAGAATAGTGCCCATTTGTGTGGCTGTCCTTGGGAGGAATAATGCCCATTTGTGTGGGTGTCCTTGGCTGGAATAGTGCCCATTTGTGTGGCTGTCCTTGGGAGGAATAATGCCCATTTGTGTGGCTGTCCTTGGGAGGAATAATGCCCATTTGTGTGGCTGTCTAGGGGTGGAATAGTGTAAACAAAAAAGTAAAAATCCCCACTGCAATAGCCACATAAAGGATCACCAAATACATGTAATTATACCCACTCCCCAATCCATATACCTCCTGATTACATCAGGTGTGGTCTCTTTGAAGGAAAGGCATAAAGAAAAAAATTGCGGATAACAGATCCTCACAAGGACCTTCTGTAGAGACACCAGGGTTAAAGAAAAAATATATACTTTATTGAAAACAATGTAGCAAAAAGTATCATTAAGATAAAAATACCACACTACCACAAGTGCAAAAGATAAAAAAGACAACATTGTCAATGTGGGTACATAGAGCTGCTAGCAGAACACCTTAATCATGCATGTCTTTCATTCACACCACCAGGACATGGGGGGGAAAAGGGAATTATACTTCAATAGAACTGAAACTTGCACAATGAAGATTGCAAATAGGTAATCACTGCTAAGAAGTCGTGTATAGGTTGCTGTTCATGGATCTGTCATTGAATGGTCACTCCAAGGACAGGAAGTGCCCATAATTCAAGGTGGGTGTCACAGAAAGTTGAACCCTGGATGGATCACTGCTGCAGGATCGGTGATGTAACTGTGCAATGAAAGGGCTGTAACTGCACTGAGGTAGATGATACAAACAGTGAAATCCTCCCCAAAAGAGACTCTGCATGCATCATTGGGACGGGGAATATACAGGCAGACCAGGTGTCCGGTGTCAGCAAGTCCAGTCAATGAAGACAGGAGGAGGTATAAGAGAACCATCATTGCCAAACCTTGAAAGGTAAGATCTTTACTCACTGTCGGTGAGATGACACCTTTGCTTTCACCGTGTCTGACAGTTCCGTGTTGCTGCAGATAGTCTAGCCAAATAATCAGTTTGTTGTTTCCTGCCTAGTGTAGATCCATATACAACAGCTATAATGTCAGCATGGGTGTCTGTAATTGGGAAAGAATAGTGCCTTGGGAAGTATATTGCCCATTTGTGTGGGTGTCCAGGGGTTAAAGAGTTCCCCCTTTTTTAGCATGTCGGTGTCTGAAATGATCCCGAAAAGTTTCTTTTAAAGATAATACAAATAATTGCTATTAAAAGACCACTGTGTATTTTTTGGAAATGTGTAATATATCACATACTGTTGCAATTGTTAAAATGGCTAAAAAAAATAATTTCACCTTCATTTTGTCTTCTAATTATTTTTTAGGAAGTGTAGTTTGCTATTATTTAAATGTGATTTCTGTAATAGCTGCTGTTGACATCAGAAAATCATACAGAAACGTTGAGGTAGTGTGCTATTAATAACTATTTCATAACCAAAAAAACACCTCTCCAAACCCCAAAAAATACCTGATCCATGTGCCCATGTGCATACTATGAAGAGGTGTACAGGGTACATGTGCTCTTTAGTACGCAGAAGGTCCATTTGATGACCATTCAAGTTCTGGAGTGTGATGCGTCCTACCTCGTTTGGGCACGAGAGGTGCAATACGAGATGGCTGTGAACAGCCAGGGCAAGCATGGGTATCCGGAATCACCTAAGTAAAATAAAAAAGTTTGTTGGATTTGGAATGATGTGCACAGGTAAGAGTGTTGCAGAGGTGAGACATGAAATGATCTTACAGGTATGTAAACAATAAAAATGCATGCATGAAAATATATATGAGGATTTTACACTACTTACTGAATAGCCAGTCACAATTGCATGTTCCCTTTTCTAAATTCTCAAATAGTTGAGACTGATGAAGGATATGGGCATCATGGACTGAGCCAGGGAATCAAGTCACCACATCCTGAATCAACATCTGGGTTTCACACACCACCTGGATGTTCATTGAATGGTAGCCCTTGTGGTTTGTATATATATATGCTCCTTGTGGCTGGGTAAAAAGAGTGGGACATGCGTGCAATCAATTGCACCCATTATGTTGGGGATGAATACCATGCTGTAAAATCCACCTTTAATCCGTTCCCACTCCTTGCGAGATGATGGCATATAGATATAGGTGGATGTAATTGCACTGAATACCTGCAACACTTGTCCGAGGATATGGGAAAAAGATGCCTGCGACATCCCAACAACAAATAGCGAGCAACTTTGCCATGCATGGTATAGCATGACTACCAAAGGTGGTGTCTCCAGTACTAACCGCAGCCTCACATACAGCATAGGGATGAGCTCCTTGGTCCGCTGGAACTTCCAAGGAGCTTCACCCTCTGTAAAATCACCCAGAAGGGTCCTCTCAGCAAAATGTTGTGGAGCCATTACAACGACCATTCTCCTCCTTCTCAGACGCCTCGGTCTTGCTGTCTTTCGCTACAGCACCAGCCAAACAGCGGATCACAGCCAATGATTTAAGCCTGGGACCTGGTCGGCAGAGAAAATGCCAGAGGGGAGCCCTGTGTTTGTAAACAATACAGGGCTCTGTACAGACAGCAGTGATGTGGCAGGGAAATAAAACACATTGCTTAGTAAAAGCAGCACACTTTACACTTGTTAGTCATACAGTTAACCCTTTGATTGCTCCTAGATGTTAACCCCTTCCCAGCCAGTGTCATTAGTACCCTGTTGTCACTGGTGATGTCAGTTAGCCTGTTCCCACAATGTGTAAGTTAGGCCCCTTTCACACTGGGGAGTTTTTTAGGGGCTACAGCGCTAAAAATAGCACCTGTATAGAGGCTGAAAAAAAACGGCCCCATTCACTCCAGTGTGAAAGCCGGATGGCTTTCACACTGGAGCGATGCGCTAGCAGGACGGTAAAAAAAGTCCTGCTAACAGCATCTTTGGAGCGGTGTATTCACCGCTCCTATCCATTGAAGTCAATGGGGCAGTGCGGCTATACCGCCGGCAAAGTGCGGCGCTTTGTGGGCGGTTTTAACCCTTTTTCGGCTGCTATCTGCCGAATACCGCCGCTAAAACGACAGTAAAGCAGCTCTGCCGCTGCCGCTGCCTCCGCCCCAGTGTGAAAGGGGCCTTAATGTCAGATTGATAGCTGATCGCCACCTTTTTAAATATAATATATAAATATATATATATATATATATATATATATATATATATATATATATATATATATATATATATATATATATATTCCAGTATACCAACGTTTGTAGACACTATAACTTTCACACAAACCAATTAACCACTTTAGGTCTGCCCTATAGCAGTTTTACGTGATCCAACACTTCTGGGTAGGACGCTGCCGGCGGCTCACTTCGCCTGTGGTCACACACAGCAGAAGTCAATTGGCGGGTGCAGGATACCCAATGTCCTCCAGTACCTGCTGATCTTCAGACAGAACTGCAGATCGCTGTTCTGACAGGAGGGAAAAGCAACCTACACGTATAGTAAAACACTGGCTAGGCACACAGTTAACGCTTTGATAGCCCCCGATGTTAACTCCTTTCCAGCCAGTATCATTAGTACAGTGACTGTTTTGATGTCACTGGTCCCCAAAAAGTGTCAAAAGTGTCAGTTAGTGTCAGAATGTTTGCCACAATATCGCAGTCCCAATATAAGTAGGTGATCGCCACCATTATTAGTTTAAAAAAAAATATCCCATAGTTTGTAGGTGCTATTTGAGCAAATCAATCAATATACACATGCTATTTGCAGAGTTGTAGATCTAATGTCCAAAACCGATATAGTTTGTGCTTCATAAACCAATCAACTATTAGCACAATAAGATGATATACAGTCCAGTCATAATATTATTTTCAATTATATAGTTCCAGGATAGATCCTCCAGTGAGGCCTGAAAACAAAATAGAAGAAGAACGTGACTTTCACTGTAGTGCTGTAGAAATCACTCACTAGATTCAATGACCATGGAAGGAATAAGAGGTGAGTATACACTATGTAAAATGTATAACCAGGGTGAGGGAATGAAGGGTGCTCTGGATAACAGAATCTGGCCAGAGAGGATGTCCACAGTAAATGTAGGCGTAGATCAGGTAAACAGATGTCTCACATAGCACTTGGGCAGCACTCCAAGAGAAAAGCAATACTCTGAGGAATGAAACAAACAGAAGGCACCTCTAATTGCAGAAACACAAATACTTTTATTGCCAAAGGATTAAAAACACTTACTAGCTGAAAGGTAAAAAAGGCCAAAATGTCCAAAGAGTCCAGCAGTGTTGGTCCCAGGGGTGGTCCGGTCTTCAGCTAGATGCCAAAAAGTCCCAACCATCCAGCAGAGGGAGGCTGCCGGTAGAGGAACCAGGAAAGACAAACCACGCTGTGGAGATCGGTGTGGAATGCAGGGGGATCAGGGGCGGGACGCAATTCGGAGCGTCTTCATAGAAGGTCGAACCATAAGGACACTACATAAATTCTTTGGCGAGTATCGCCGTTCCATTACTGAGGGCAGAGACATACACAGCGTGCCCAGACATTTTTTGAAACATCATGCCAAGTCCACTGCAGACTTGAGGTTTGGGTGATTGAGGCCATATGCAGGGATATCCCCTTGGCCAAATGTTTTCCAAAGTTGTGCCATAGGGAGACCTACTGGATTTATTCCTTGGATTTTCTGTCTCCGGGTGGGTTAAATGAGGAGTTGGAGGTCAATACGCTGCTATAAATATATATTAATAGTAAAAAGGTCAGGTCTGAGCATGTAGGCCCTTTACAAAATAATCTAGAGTGGGTGACTGGGGACAAAGAGAAGGCTAATTTATTAAATACTTTCTTCAGCTCTGTGTATACAAAGGAGCATGGGGGAGCTCATGTCCAAAATGGGGGTGGTATTGACACAGCCCCAAATGATCCACAATGGCTCAAAAGTGATATGGTCCAGAAATATTTAGACAGAATAAAGGTGGATAAAGCACCTGGACCAGATGGCATCCACCCACGGATCCTAAAAGAATTGAGCTCTGTAATTTCAAAGCCATTGTATTTATTTTTTAGAGACTCATTAATGACGGGAATAGTACCACTGGATTGGCGCAGGGCGAACGTGGTGCCTATATTTAAAAAGGGAACAAAGTCTTTACCAAGTAACTATAGACCTGTTAGTTTAACTTCTATAGTCGGGAAGATACTGGAGCGTTTAATAAAAGACCACATAGACGAGTTCTTGCTGGAAAAAAACATTTTAAGCAACAGACAGCATGGGTTCATGAAAGACAGAAGTTGTCAGACAAACCTGATTTCTTTTTATGAAGAGGTAAGTAAAACCTTTGACAGAGGCGTGGCTGTGGATGTGGTATACTTTGATTTTGCAAAAGCGTTCGATACAGTTCCCCACACACGCTCATGTGTAAGGTAAGGTCTACAGGTTTGGAAATATCAGTTTGTAAATGGATAGAAAACTGGCTAAATTACAGAATAGAGTAGTGGTTAATGATTCTTACTCTGAATGGTCTAAGGTTATCAGTGGTGTACCCCAAGGTTCAGTGCTGGGACCCTTACTTTTTAATATCTTTATAAATGATATTGGGTCTGGGATCAAAAGTAAAATTTCTGTCTTTGCAGATGACACCAAGCTATGCAGTGGAATAACGTCCTTACAGGAGGTCTCCAATTTACAAGCCGACCTCAATGCTCTGTCTAATTGGGCGACTATGTGGCAGATGAGGTTTAATGTTGATAAATGTAAAGTAATGCACTTGGGGGCTAAGAATATGCATGCATCATACATGCTAGGGGGAGTACAACTGGGCAAATCCGTAGTGGAGAAGGATCTGGGGGTTTTGGTAGATCATAAGCTCAATAATAGCATGCAATGTCAAGCTGCGGTTTCCAAAGCAAGCAAAGTCCTTTCTTGTATTAAGAGAGGTATAAACTCCAGAGAGAGAGATATTATTTTGCCCCTGTTCAAATCATTAGTAAGACCTCATCTGGAATATGCAGTTCAGTTTTGGGCACCAGTTCTCAAAAAGGATATCGGGGAATTGGAGAAAGTGCAGAGAAGGGCAACCAAACTGATAAGAGGCATGGAGGAGCTCAGCTATGAGGAAAGATTAGAGGAACTGAATTTATTCACTCTTGAGAAGAGGAGAATAAGGGGGATATGATCAACATGTACAAATATATAAGGGGTCCATATAGTGAACTTGGTGTTGAGTTATTCACTTTACGGTCAACACAGTGGACAAGGGGGCACTTTTTACGTCTAGAGGAAAAGAGATTTCATCTCCAAATATGGAAAGGTTTCTTCACAGTAAGAGCTGTGAAAATGTGGAATAGACTCCCTCCAGAGGTGGTTCTGGCTAACTCAGTAGATTGCTTTAACCGCTTCCCGACCGCCTAACGCCGATATACGTCGGCAAAATGGCACGGGCAGGCAAAATCACGTACCTGTACGTGATCGTGCATGTGCCTGCCTGTGGGTCGCGCGCGCGCCGCCAGCGGCGCGCTCGCGCCCCGGTCGGGAGCTCCGTGACCCCGGCCACGGGACCAGCGGACCCGATCGTCGATGGTGTCCCGCGATCGGGTTACGGAGCTGAAGAACGGGGAGAGGTTTGTGTAAACAAACCTCTCCCCGCGCTTCCTACACTGACTGTCAGTGATCGGCATTTCCCTGTCATCGGGAACGCCGATCAATGATGTCAGACGTACAGCCACGCCCCCCTACTGTAAAAAAACACACACGTCACACTGACTCCTCCCCGCCCCCTAGTGGTTAACCCCTTCACTACAACTGTCATTTACATAGGAATCAGTGCTATTTAAATAGCACTGATTTCTGTATAAATGACAAATGTCCCAAAAATGTGTCAAAAATGTCCGATGTGTCCGCCATAATGTCGCAGTCACAATAAAAATCGCTGATCGCCGCCATTACTAGTAAAAAAAAAAAAATATTAATAAAAATGCTATAAAACTATCCCCTATATTGTAAACGCTATAACTTTTGCGCAAACCAATCAATAATCGCTAATTGCGATTTTTTTTACCAAAAATATGTAGAAGAATACGTATCGGCCGAAACTGAGGAAAAAAAATGTTTTTTTATATATTTTTTTGGGGATATTTATTATGGCAAAAAGTAAAAAATATTGCATTTTTTTCAAAATTGTCGCTCTATTTTTGTTTATAGCGCAAAAAATAAAAACCGCAGGGGCGATCAAATACCACCAAAAGAAAGCTCTATTTGTGGGAAAAAAAGGACGCCAATTTTGTTTGGGAGCCACGTCGCACGACCGCGCAATTGTCATTTAAACGACGCAGTGCCGAATCGCAAAAAGGGGCCTGGTCCTTTGGCTGCCAATTGGTCCGGGGCTGAAGTGGTTAAGAAAGGCCTGGATACTTTCCTAAATGTACATAATATAACTGGGTACTAACATTTATAGGTAAAGTTGATTCAGGGAAAATCCGATTGCCTCTAGGGGGATCAGGAAGGGATTTTTCCCCCCTGCTGTGGCAGATTGGAGCATGCTCTTTTGTTTTTTTTGTTGCCTTCCTCTGGATCAACTGTGGGTATAGAATTGGGTATATTGGATTGTACGATATTTTTTATTTTTATTTTTTTTTATTTTTTTTTATGGTTAAACTGGATGGACTTGTGTCTTTTTTCGGCCTAACTAACTATGTAACTATGTAACTATGCTATAGTTGTCATCCTCATACAGTCCCTTTTCATTTCCCTTTTTTCATCTTCATATAGTGGGGTTCTTCATCAACATGCAACAGCATCTGTGGTTCTTTTAGTTTTTATATGCACATATGTATACATGTTCAGATGTCTAAAATATACAAATATTCATTTCCCCCCACAAATTTGGCTACATGGGTCATCAATAAGCGGTTTGGGTTTTCACGTTATTACATGTGTCTCTCGTTTGTTACCTATGTTTACATGTATGTTTATATGTGTGCATCTTATATGCAACCTTTTCATATACCCATTTGTTTGTTTATATTGATGCCACATGAAATTCCAAAATGGTATTTCATTTTTCCTTTTTTCCCGCACTGGCACTTGTAGTCCTACAGATCCCTCTCCAATCTAATGCTGCTGCCTGAGTTTTGTGTGCCATTTTGTTTATTTGTTCTGTTCTTTTATATACTTTTCCCTTCCACATTAGTCTATTTTATTTTAATGTATCTTTAATATCCCCCTTCTTTTTACCCTCCATTGTGCAGCATTCAGCTCTCTGTATCTCCCCCTGAATTGTTTGTATTGCACCGTGTTTGCATTTCAATTCCCTCCGTCTATGGCCACTGATGTCAGTGCCTCCGCCCATTTTCCCGCCCCAGACAACGCCAGAGTCACTATATCTAGCTATATACATCGGCCCCCTGTCATTGGCATGAAGAAGGAGCCTATCAGATGCTCTAAAATGTGTCCTGCCCCTTTGACATCACTTCCTGGCATCTACGTTCCATGCTGGTTTCCGGTCGCTCTTAGGCCGCGTACACGAAGGGACTATCCCGCGGGATTATCCTCTGGACTGAAGTCCAGCGGATAATCCCCTCGTGTGTGGGCGCCGGCGGACTTTTTGGCGCCAAAAGTCCGGCGGACTAAGTTTTAAGTTTTGTTTTAAAAATATCCGCTGGACTTGGCAGTCCGGCGGACAATCCCGCCGTTAGTAGGCTAGTCCGCCGGACTTTTTAAATGAACGGACTTGCCGCTCGTCCCCAAATCCATTCCCCCCAAATTCCCCCCAAATCCATGTCAGACCCTCATCCGAGCACGCAGCCTGGCAGGCCAGGAAAGGGGTGGGGACGAACGAGCGCCCCCCCCCTCCTGAGCCGTACCAGGCCGCGTGCCCTCAACATGGGGGGTGCCCTGGGGACAGGGTCACATGCTCATGTCACATGGTGACCCCGCCCCCTTGTGATGTCACAGTCCCAGCATCCTCCGGGACTGTGACATTGCAAGGGGGCGGGGTCACCATGTGACAGGAGCATGTGACCCTGTCCCCATGTCCCTATATAAGTCCCAGCGCAGCGCGGTTCTGGCATTCCGGGCAGAGACAGCGACGGGTCAACATCGGAAGAAGAAGAAGAACAAGAAGAAGAACAAGAAGCAGAAGGCGCCGGCGGCGCGGAAGACGACGACCGCCGCAAGAACAGAAGAGACCCCCAGAAGACCCCCGAAGACCCCCGAAGGCGGATCGAGACCCCAGACGACGGCGGCGACGACGAAGAAGGTAGCCAGACTTCCCCGCTCTGTAAAAGAGCTTGGTAAATGGCGGGGGAGTCCGGCGAGAAGATCCCCAAGACGGAAGAAGACCCCCGGAGCAGTGCAATAAACAATTTTTTCAAAAGTGTGCGTGTTTTTGTACTTTACATTTTACACCTTAGGTGAATGGGTAGGGGTACATCGTACCCCATACTCATTCACATAGGGTGGGGGGGCCGGTATCTGGGGGCCCCCTTATTAAAGGGGGCTCCCAGATTCCGATAAGCCCCCGCCCGCAGACCCCGACAACCAACGGCCAGGGTTGTCGGGAAGAGGCCCTTGTCCTCATCAACATGGGGACAAGGTGCTTTGGGGTGGGGGGGCCGCACGGCCCCCCTTTCCCCAGGGCACCCCCCATGTTGAGGGCACGCGGCCTGGTGCGGCTCAGGAGGGGGGGGCGCTCGTTCGTCCCCACCCCTTTCCTGGCCTGCCAGGCTGCGTGCTCGGATGAGGGTCTGACATGGATTTGGGGGGAACCCCTACGCCATTTTTTCGGCGTGGGGAGTCCCTTTAAATCCATGCCAGGTCACGGAGCTAGCGCGGCGGCATTTACTGCCTACGCTAGCTACGTAACCTGAAGTTACGTTCTAAATGAACGGACTGCTCCGTGTGTGGGCAAGTCCGTTCATTTTCAAAAGTCCCGCGGACTTTTGGCCGGCGGATTATCCGCCGGAGAAGTCCGTGCATGTGTGGTCAAGTCACACGCTCGGAAAGTCCGGCGAAGCCCCGCTGGAAAGTCCGGCGGATTGTCCGCTGGACTAAGTCCGCCGGCAAAAGTCCGCACGTGTGTACGCGGCATTACACTGATGATAACCCAGGTCCAGTGTTCCACGCTGGTCTCCACAGAGTAGTTTGTCCTTCCTGGTTCCTTTCCCTGCAACCTCCCCCTGCTGGATGGTTGGGACTTTTTAGCATCTAGTTGCAGACCCGACCACCCCTGGGACCACCACTGCTGGACTCTTTGGACATATCTATATGAGAACCCTTACATACATGTAAACATAGGTAACAAGCGAGAGACACATGTAATAACGTATTTTAATTCAAGTATCCAGATAGTTTCACACCGTTTTTGGTTGCATCCCCTGAAATTTGTAGTCAGTTTATTGGTTACCATTGAATTTAATTTCTGCAGGGTCTCTACTATTTATGACAAATATAAAAGTGTAAGGGCCCGTTCACACCATAGAAACGCAGTCCGTATGCATTCCAGATGCTTTTCTGCATGCAAGTTTTTGATGCGTTCCAGTGCATTTTCCCCCTCTTTTTGCTTAACCTTAAATAAGGACACGTGTTCCAGTGCATTTTCGGTGAATTTAGGTGCGTTTCAGTGCATTTTTGATGCATTTTACAGTGTTCTAGTACAGTCCAGTGCAGGAAAAATGCATCATCATACTACTTTTTTTCATGGAACTGGAACGCACTGGAACTGCAAGCACTGCTGTGAACTATGCCATTGAAAACCATATAACCTACTTTCCATGCGTTTTTGATGCAGAAAAAATTGAAGTGGACTGCATGTGGTGTGAACTGGCCCTAAATGTAAACTATGTAATTAGAATACTTTTTTATAATATAAATGTGTTCTCTAAGGCTCAGTTTCCACTAGTGCGATTGGGAACTGCAAAATCGCATGACAATTCGTACCCCATGATTTCCAATGAGTACCGTTCATATGTGTGACTTCAAGTTGCAGTGACTTCAAAGTAGTTCCTGCACTACCTTTGTCCCACTTTTGCAACTTGAGGTCCATAGACCTCAAGAGTACACATGCATTTCTTCAAGTCACATCAAAATTGTGGCAAAATCGCATGACTTTTAGGTCACAATAGTGAAAACCTAGCCTTAAGCACACATTCAGTGTCCATTTGATCTGGCTCACATA
The DNA here is from genome assembly GCA_028564925.1 of Lithobates sylvaticus. Classification (NCBI taxonomy): domain Eukaryota; kingdom Metazoa; phylum Chordata; class Amphibia; order Anura; family Ranidae; genus Lithobates; species Lithobates sylvaticus. Next base: position 167,442,445 of record CM053026.1, read on the forward strand.
TTGCAGACCACACTAGCACCACAGGAGATACACATACAAAATCAGAACAGCATGAAACAAATGTTTCGCATAGCATGTGACATATGATTTAACCACTTTCAAATTGTATCTTCCTAAGGGAATTAATAGTGTGCTTTGTATCTTTTATATACTGTATGATGGCAAAATCTAAATAATTGGTCAATTGACTGACCCAACCTGAGGTTGAAGAGTCAATTCCCCCAGTTATAGAATTACCCTGGGTTTTGGGGGATCTTTATGGACCTTTGGTATTATATTACAGGTACCCTAGGCTCTTAGGGTACCAAAAGTAATTGTTCTGTACCCTAGGTTCTGACAGGACCAAAAATAGTTTTTCTGTTTTGTTCAAGACTTCATCACTGAATGCTTGTTCCAATAAGAATTTTACTTCATTTCTGAGTGGAACCTGTCCTGTTAAACCGCTGTATGATCTGGGCCACCGAGCTGCAGCTCAGTTTCAGGGCCTTTGCAATCTTCTTATAGTCTAGGCCAGGGATATGCAATTAGCAGACCTCCAGCTGTTGCCGAACTACAAATCCCATGATTCATAGCAAGACTCTGACAGCCACAAGCATGGCACCCAGAGGCAGAGGCATGGTGGGACTTATAGTTTTACAACAGCTGGAGGTCCGCTAATTGCATATCCCTGGTCTAGGCCATCTTTATGTAGAGCAACAATATTTTTTTTCAGATCCTCAGAGAGTTCTTTGCCATGAGGTGCCATGTTGAGCATCCAGTGACCAGTATGAGAGAGTGAGAATGATAACACCAAATTTAACACACCTGCTCCCCATTCACAACTGAGACCTTGTCACACATAACGAGTCACATGACACCGGGGAGGGAAAATGGCTAATTGGGCCCAATTTGGACATTTTTACTTAGGGGTGTACTCACTTTTGTTGCCAGCGGTTTAGACATGAATGGCTGTGTGTTGAGTTATTTTGAGGGGACAGCAAATTTACACTGTTATACAAGCTGTACACTTACTACATTACATTGTAGCAAAGTGTGATTTCTTCAATGTTGTCACATGAAAAGATATAATAAAATATTTAGAAAAATGTGAAGGGTGTACTCACTTTTGTGAGATACTGTACTTTCTAAAGAGAAAAAAAACTGCAAGACCTTGCACAACTTTTGTTCAGTACACATAGACTGTATTTAGTTGATTTAAATTGAAAGTTAATTTAAGTATAAAATACACAAACAACCACAATATAGGAATCAGCAGTACTGTTCCTAAATATAGATTATATCAGAAGCTGTTCTTTATCAAATACACTGCCTATAATTTTAATTTTTTTTAACAATAAAGGTTTTTATTGAGCATAAGGAAGTTACAATATAAACCACACAGTATTGGTACATTTTCATCAGTATATAGAGTCAAACTTGTATGAAAATTAACATCAATTAAGAATGCAGAAACATTAACATCTTGTTTGCTGTGTAAATTGAAGATTAACAGTCTAAACGGGAGCAATTCACTAATGTTTCCAACATATGTGCGGGGGGTAGCGGTTTGTATGTAAACAGGACAAAGGGTGGGAGACAGGGAGAAAAAAAAACCTAGGGGAAGAGGGAGAGGGGAGAGGAAGGAGAGGGAGATAAAAGAAAAAGGGAAAAAAAAAAAAAGAAAAAACAAGGGGTCCTCGCCAAGGAGGGTCGCCAGCACAGGTTAGTTAGAATATTAGGAGACCATAGACTCCAGAGTCAGAACAGATCTGATTACGGTTGGATCCTACAGGTCCAGAAGAACCGCTCAACCAGTTGTCAGTCTTTCAAATGCATCAGAATATTTGAACTGCAGCCAAGGGGCCCATGTTTTGTGGAATTTATCTGAGGATTCATTGGCTATAGCAAGCGTCTCTTCTAACTCAAAGATGTGATTGACTGTATGGGTAAATTGAGGGGGTTGTTGAAAGTTTCCAATACCTAGGGATCAGGGATTTTGCAGCAATTAGGAGGTGTTTTGTCAGAGATCTTTTCTATCTTCCTAGGGGAAAGTTGAATATATGCAGAAGGCAGCAGGCTGGGGTAAGCTTAATTTTGGTCTCAGTGATATGGAGGATCAAATCGTAGATTTTCTTCCAAAATGTGGTTATCTGAGAACAGTTCCACCAAGCGTGCAGCATATCTCCCTTAGCTTCTCCACATCTCCAGCAAAAGTCCAAAGCCGTCGGATACAATTTTTTCACATTTACATGTGTGGCGTACCATTGTGAAAGAGGTTTATATGAATTTTCTTGAAGTCTCGTGCTGATTGAGCATTTGTGTGCTAGGATACACACATTCTGCCACTGTGAATCAGTGAAGTGCAAGTCCCATTGGCTTCTGAACCTGGCCGAGTCTGTAGCGTCATGCTGCTGGAGACATGCATACATGAATGAGGATGTCCTATCAATGGGGTCACCATTTGAGCATATTGATTCAAATGCAGTGAGTTCCCTAGTCACTTCCTTTTTCATTATAGAAGAGAGCAGGTAGTGACAGGTTTGTCTGTAATTCCAAAAGGAAAATGCAGTAGGTGAGAAGTTATTCAGCAATTTCTCATGTGAAAGAATCTGACCTGCCTTTACAAAGTGTGATGCTATGATAGGTAAATTTCCTTCCAAAGAGAAAGCTTTTGAGTCCATACCTGGGGGAAATCTGGATTGTTAAGCAAAGGGGTTAATGGCCCAGGTGAGGTGGCAATCTGGTAAAGTGAGGGGGGTTTATGGAAAATCTTGATAGTGGCTCCAATAGTTGGATGATGTGTAAGTGCTGGGGGGCATTTGGCCCAAGGAATCCATGGAGCAAATTTTAATGGGGTTATTGAGAAACTCTGTTCAAGAGACCACCCAATCCTTGTTTGGGGCATGGCAATGCCAATCAATAATTCTGGCTAGATGAGTAGAGTAGTAGTAGAGCTTAATGTTTGGGAACCCTAATCCACCTGTGGCTTTTGGCTTCATGAGTAAGCGTAAATTTATGCGTGGCTTTTTATGGGCCCATAGAAACTTCCATAGTATAGATTGTAACTGTTTAAAAAAAAACTGTCTGATATATTAATAGGCAGGGTGTGAAAAAGTAAAGTAGTCTTGGGAGTCTAACCATTTTGGTGATAGTGGCTCTACCAAACCAGGAAAAGAATTTGAGGGACCACTTCGATAGGTTTACTTCAATCTGTCGTAGCATAGGTCTAAAGTTCTGTGAGAAAATGTTGCTGAGCAGGGGAGTGAGCCCTATCCCTACACTGCCTATAATTAATAGCTAGAAAGAGAGAGAGAGAGTGACAAGTTGAAGTCATTAATTAAGTTATTAGGTTGTGGCTCAAATTTTACTTTGATCTACTGTGCTCTGTAAACAGTTTTTTTTTACAACAGGAGGTTCAGTGGAAGCTTTAAAACATAAAGCCAAAAACACCTGCTAGTTGGATAAGAAAATATAAAATATTAATAATCAATATTTCATATTAAACCAAAAAAATGTACTCTTTCTTTTTTTTTTTTAAGTGTTTTTTAGCTCTGGCTATCACAAAGGAAAAAAAGTAAGTATACAAAACCACTATACCGTACAGTCTTTTAAAAATGCAATGCTAATGACATTTTCGGCATCATAGGAGATGATCATAATGATCTATTTCAACTGCAAGAGATTAATATATTGTCACTCCACATTTTACGTTGAAACACTCAGGAATAAATAGAACACAAAAGGTATATGATATTAATAAATGTGACAGCTATTGTAGCAAATAAATATTGAAATGGCAGTAATAAGCAACCAGTGTTCAGAAAGTGACCCTGCTGCTTTGAAAGATTCCAAAACACAATATTGTAATCATAGTCAATTTAAGCAAGATGACAAAGGGCTAGATTTAAATTACAGCATTCGCGTATTTTCCTGTGTATCTCTATTAAATATAATCATTTATATTTGTAGTTTTAATAAAAGGATAGGGATATTCTAGGAGCAGTACTTATACAACTGGATCTTTTCAAATCAAAAGGCGCAGCAGACAAGGTTACAATGTATATTAAGATGATGGTGACATGGGCATGCCCATGAATATGCCCAAATTAACAATTTAGAAACTGTCAATGCCTATTCCCTCCCATTCCACACTCTACAATTATGGAGAATGGAAAAATATAGAATTGACTATTTGCCTGCCAAAGACACTATATTGTCAAAAGTATTGGGAATCCTGCCTTTACACGCACATGAAATTTAATGGAATCCAAGGCTTAGTCCATAGGGTTCAATATTGATTTGGCCCACCCTTTGCAGCTATAACAGCTTCAATTCTTCTGGGAAGGCAGTTCACAAGGTTTAGAAGTGTGTCTGGGAATTTTTGATCATTTTTCCAGAAGTGCATTTGTGAGGTCAGGCACTGATGCTGGATGAGTAGGCCTGGCTTGCAGTCTCCGCTATAATTCACCCCAAAGGTGTTCTATTGGGTTGAGATCAGGACTCTGTGCAGGAAAATCATGTTCCTCCACCCCAAACTCACTCATCCATGTCTTTATGGACCTTGATTTGTACACTGTTGCGCAGTCATGTTGGAACAGGAAGGGGCCATCCCCAAACTGTTCCCACAAAGTTGGGAGCAAGAAATCGTCCAAAATGTCTTGGTATGCTGAGGCCTTAAGAGTTCCCTTCACTGGAACTAGGGGACCAAGCAAAACCCCTGAAAAACAACCCTACACCATAATCCCCCCCCCCCCCCCCCCCCCCAACTTTGTGGGAACAGTTTGGGGATGGCCCCTTCCTGTTCCAACGTGACTGCGCACCAGTGCACAAAGCAAGGCCCATAAAGACATGGATGAGTGAGTTTGGGGTGGAGGAACTTAAATTTGGCCTGCACAGAGTCCTGACCTCAACCCGGTAGAACACCTTCGGGATGAATTAGAGCGGAGACTGCAAGCCAGGCCTTCTCGTCCAACTTCAGTGCCTAACTGCACACATGTGCTTCTGGAAGAATGGTGAAACATTCCTATAGACACACTCCTAAACCTTGTGGACAGCCTTCCCAGAAGAGTTTAAGCTGTTATAGCTGCATTATCTTATTATGTGAGAAACCTTTATTCCTACAGTACATCAACATCACTGACATCATCTTAATTTCCTGCCTGAAGGCAAATGCCATAGTTTTTTTTTTTTTGGGGCATTTTCCAGAGTATATATTTTCTATTTATTTATTACAGGTACTGTAGTTATACAGCGCTGTCGATTTACACAGCACTCTACTTTTTTGAATTCTAATGCAAAAAAACACAATAGATAACCAAATTTTTTGTAAAATATAAAAGATGATGTTAAGTAAATAGATACCAAAGCTGTCATACTTTAAAATTGTGCACACCCTTGTATCAGCAACAAACAGCGTACATTTTACTATCCATAGGCGACACTTTAAAAGCCTTTTGAGGTTACCACTTTAGAGTTACAGAGGTGGTCTTGTGCTAGAATTACTGCCCATTATCTGACATACGCTGTGATACCTCACGTGTGGGACGATTGCTGTTTGAATGCATGCGGGATTGACACGCACATTTGCCTTTGTGTTCGAGCACGGGGTGTGGGGACATTTCATTTTTTTTTTATTCTTTTTATTTGCATATAAAAACATATAACATACACAAACATACAATGCATCAGAATTAGCCTGGCACAGCTCAAGCAAGGACCCACGCAGGTGTCTCAGTAAGGTAATATTTTGCAAGAAAACATCACGTATTTCATACACGGCAAAACAGATGACTAGGTTGGCACGTGCTTCTGAAGAGAGAGCGTTAGTACAAGACCAAAATATATGAATGAAGTCTCCCAATGCATGGTCTCAGCGCCAGCACTCTGAGGTCAGGGAGGTTTTTATTTTATGAAAACTATAGGGAGTAATGTATACCCTATGGACAATTTTATATTGTATGAGATGGTCTCATAGGGAGACAATAATTTTAAATGAGAAATCCCATATGTCCTCCCAATCCTCCGAAATATCCTGGGACCAACACTGACAAAGTGTTGATAACTCTGGGGAGGAGACCCTGAGGAGATGTGCGTAGAGGACCGAGGTAGGTTTCTTCTCACATTCATAGTGCAAAACCCTTTCCAAATCAGGTTGTACTAATTGTGTCTCCCTGGGCGGGAGCTGGATTTTGAAAGCATGGGACAACTGTAAATATCTAAAGACCTGTGAGGGCAGGACATTATAGCGGGACATTATATGATCAAAGGAGTATAGGGAGTCATCTGAGGTAAGATCTGAAATCAATTTAATGTTATACTTATCCCACATTTTGGGATCAGGTAGTGTGAAAAAATGTAATAGGGTAGGATTATTCCACAGGGGGGGCCTTTGGAGAGACCGCAGTTTGTGAATTTTTATCGTTAACGAACTCTGCCTTCCAGGTCCAAAGAGTTGTAAGCATGGAGGGAGTTAAATCACAGGGAGAATGTTATTCCAACAAAAAAGGAGTGGTTTCGCAGAATAAATCACATCGAAAAAATAGAACAAATTATTAGCATAGTACAGGAAAACATAACTAAATTCACTTTGATATGGTACGACTGGTTAGAGTATAAAAATACCCCAGACTATAAAATTCTCAAAATATAATAGATTAAATTACTATACAGTAGCTTACAATAAGGATTCACAGACAAGTACTTCAATACTCCCAATTCATTACCCCCCTATCGTATTGTGTTTTTTTCCCTTCCTCCCCCCCTCCTCCCCACTTACATATTACCACTTTTATATCGTATTAATGACTCATTAAAAATTGCTATCAATTTCTATGCAAAACACTTTTATAAATTGTTTACTTTCATTTCACCTGTTAAGATTTAATTGACAAATCAATAGTAATATCTTAAAGTAAAATGTAATACATTACCACTGTAATATTATTACATCCAAGATACTTTGTCACTGTTACATTGTATGTTTAAGTCTTTATGATCTATCAATAAAAACTTTATGGAAAAAAAAATAAAAAATCATAGGGAGCTTTAGGCCCTAGGAAAGGTATATTTGACAGTGCCTCCACAGAGCAGCCCCAGAGGAAAGAAGAAAAAAGTCTGTTCAAATTAGAAAAAAAAAAAAGATTGGGGGATCCACTGTGGGGATTTATGAAACAAATAGTTACATTTGAGAATTTACGTCCTGGGAGGGAAGTGGCTGTGCATAGCATGAATCTATCTATTGCCACTGCTGCCACACCCTTTTCGGGCACTGGGCACCTGAATTACAGTGGCGGGGGGTGTTTTTGAAGTACCTGATTAGAGCCATATGCTCTAATAGGCATCAAAAAAAGGTGACCTGCCAGGTGTGTTAGAAAAGCAAATGAATTATCGCTTTCCTAACACTGAACCGCCTCTCTGCCAATCAGGTGCTCAGGTCTGTTGCCCATCACCTGATTGGCTGAAATGACAGGCGCTGTGATTGCATGCCTATCAGGAGGAGAGGATGGGAGGGGACGCATGGAGGACACCGCTCGTCGCCGTCGCCTGTTGTCTCACCGAGACAGGGTAAGTTCCGGGCAGACGGCGAGTGGGTGGTGGTCATAGTGGTGTCATTCAATGGGCACAGTGGCAGCATTTGATGGGCACAGTGGCAGCATTTGATGGCACAGTGGCTGCCTTTGATGGCACAGTGGCTGCATTCAATGGAGTACAGTGGTTGCGTTTGATGGGCACAGTGGCTGTGTTTGGCACAGTGGCTGCGTTTGATGGGCCACAGTGGCAGCGTTTGATGGGCCACAGTGGCAGCATTTGATGGGCACAGTAGCTGCATTTGATGGGCACAGTGGCTGCATTTGATGGGCACAGTGGCTAAAATTAATGGGCACAGTGGCTGCGTTTGATGGGCACAGTGAGGCTGCAATTGATGTTTTTTTTCCAGAACTTTTCAGTTTGTTTGCGCCCCCCAAAAATTTTGAGCACCAGCTGCCCCTGGTGCCATGACCTGGCTCTGCCCACCTGGCTGCTTCCTACTGCTTCCTACTGCTTCTGCCGAGAAGGAGGGGAAGCGAATGTGGATTGGATAAGTGCGGACCCGGCGGCAGTTTGTTTGCCTCCCCGTGAAAAAAAATGGAGCACCAGCTGCCACTGAAACCAACTCAACCTTCTTTCCATCCACTGGGTCTAAATTAATGAGTCCAGTGGAGGTCTCCATGGGAGAGGGCAGCGTGGGAGAGGCAGTCAGACTCTTGAAGCCAGGTTTCAGTAATGGCAAGTAGGTTAAGGGAATGGGAGACAAAGAGGTCATGGACCTTTATAATATATATATATATATATATCAGTTGTTAAGGACGCCGTGACTTTTGTCCAATCAGGGCTTAGAATGCACTGTGCGGCCCGAACCGTTCGCCCAACCCTAGCTATTTGCAATTCTTCTATGTTTCTTGCTATCCAATGCAGACTTAATGTGGAGGATGTAATTTAAATGGATAAAATTAGCTTTTACCTGTCTTGAGAAAAAAAGGCTAAAACAATTGAGAGAGTGAGATTCCAACTAAGAGTGGAGGTATTCACATGTGCAGAGTGGGGAAGTGCTTATGAAATGAGTGAAGGACACAATTGAGATTTGTTTGCTGCAGTTAAAGAAGATTAGAGACTGATGTTGCTGTTTTAGAACATTCCAAACCACATATAGCTGGTGCTTTGAGAAGCCTTACCTACAAAAAGACTTATTGAATAAAAATAAATACTGTATATCACAATAACCTACAGCCGATATGAATTAATGTTCATGTAACAGGAGAAAACAAAAACACTGACAGCCCACAAAAGGGTTTATAAAATCTTTCTAAAAACTTTCTAAGCAGCTACTCCCAAGTGTAAACCATAATCTTGATAAATAATTCAGTGTGTAACATTGTTTTGATTGCAGCTCAAGCTTATTTGGCTCTGTAACAGGAGAAGATAACACTGACAGTACATAAAACAGGTAATAAACACTTCCTAAGCAGAAATGTCTAAATGAAACCAGTAATCCTGTTGAATGGATAAATGTTTGTCTTACTTGCAACAGGGAATGATTTGCTCTGTACAGCTCACATATCAACTCTTACAGAAATCTCTAAAGCCGCGTACACGCGATCGGACTTTCCGACAGAAAATGTTCGATGACAGGCTGTTGGCGGTAAATCCGACCGTGTGTATGCTCCATCAGCCAATTGTTGTTGGATTTTCTGCGGACAAATGTTGGCTAGCTGGTTTTAAAATTTTCCAGGGACAAATGTGTGTTGTCGGATTTTCCGAGCGTGTGTACACAAGTCTGTCGGACAAAAGTCCAGAGTAAAAACACTCATGCTCGGAAGCAAGGATGAGCCAGAAGCGGTCGGTCTTGTAAACTAGCGTTCGTAATGGAGAATTAACATTCCTGCCGTGGCAAATTATGAAGTCTTGAAATGAAGAGCACAATTCTCTTCTTCTTTAAAGAGGATGGGTTTACTTCCACTTCGTTTCCCTGCAAAGGTAAAGAATAATGGACTACTATGCATCGCATAGTAGCCCATTATGTGTCACTTACCTGACACAGGACCCAGCGATGTCACCGCTGTCCCCTCTTCCACGGAGCGTCCATCTTCTTTCTGTGTATCGTGGCTTTTTTTTTTCTAGTGATATCAAGAATAATATTATTATGCTTTTTTTTTATTTGGGCAAGTTACCATTATGCCAAGTAAAACACATGCCACGTATTATTCTCCACAATTTTTTTAATGTGCATTAAAAAAAAGAAAACAAATAAATTTGGACATGCTATCTGCCAATAGAACTTAACCAAAAAGTGCATTCTGTGCATCCAAGAATATAGAAAATCAAATAATTATTCAACCAAAAAAATTATGTCAAAGCAATAACTTCAAGGCCAATAATAAATAACACGTTATGTCCTACGATTCCACAACATGGCTGGTTGACGAACTGAAAAGTGCAAAATGAAAAGTGCAAAATGAAAAGTGCAAAATGAAAGTGCAAAATGAAAAGTGTGAATCAACACTCACCAAACACGAAATTAGTAGAAGGAGCCCAAAGGGTGGCGCTAAAGAGCTGAAAAACAATGTAGTACGTCACTACGTTCGTATTTGTTGGCCAACGATTCCTTGCCGTTTGTATGCAAGACAAGTTTGGGCCAATGCCCTTCAGACAAAAGTCTACGGTTTTGTTGGCCAACAATCTGATTGTGTGTATGAGGCTTTAATCACACACTGAGGCTGTTTTTATAAGGTACAAAGCATACCCCTCTTGATTTGTCCGATCAAGACATGCAGTCATAGCCCTTTCACAATCAGTGTGTCTCACATGTAAAGAAAGAACCCAGCATAGTCTGCACCAGATAGTGGAAATAAAGCTCTTACCCTTCTGTCAGAATCTTACGGTGTTGCAGATCTCTTCCTCCAGCACTGCCTCCTCCTCACACAGCTTCTGCTCTCAGGTCAAGAGTCACACACTGTCAGAGAATGACTACCAGACATTCGGCTAATAGAAATGTGGATGCATGAAGAATGGCTACTAGAAATGCGCATTTGCGCAGAATTCTCGGCAGAATGGTGTGTGCACACACACTCAATGCATGTTGGTGCCAGGCGGACTTTTTAAAGGGGCTCCTGCTCATGCTCCAGTGGTAACTGATCTTTCAGCTGGTCCCTATGTCCTGATTGGGCTGACTCTCCAAATCTGGAAAGGTGACTGTGAGAAGGGGCCGATGATGAACCCTTTATCTAACTCTGTCTGTAGGAGGGCATCAATGGCCTGAGCATCAGTAGCCGCTGACTGCAGGTCCTTGCACTCGTGAGTGGAGTGGGGTAAGGTGATGAGGCCAGTGTGGAATCCTGCCGTGAAGCCATGTAGCAGGAATATGGCAAGTGAATACGGGTGTGTGGAGAGGTAAAACCCCAACCACAGGACATCCACCCAGATTTGTTAAGCTGCTTTATGTGGCAAGTGGTCTTTGGGTGTGCCTTGTGGCATGAAGTACCGATGTGCAGTAGGAAGGAGCACGTGACTTAGTTGAAGTTGTTGCAAATGGCCCCCACTGAAAAGACTGGTCGTCCCAACTTGTCTACCTGCAGCTGTTGTGGTGGGCCTGATGGGCCCTGGCCGAAGCGGAAGGTGTAAGGGAAATTTAAGGGGCGTCTTGTGGCTGCCTCAGAGCACCAATTTGCTGTGTGGGCGGAAGATTGGCAAACTGCACAGAGTGGGGAACGAAGACTGGCAAAGTGATGACAAAACAGTTCTGTGTCTGTGATGCTCCAGTCCGTGTTGATCTGGAACTGGGCAAGTCTTGCCGCTGCTTTGGCTGAAAACAACCAATGGTAGTTGTAGAAGGCAAAACCTCCATATTTGTAAGCAAGATCTAACACTGCATGCAGGTATAGGTCCAGCTCTTCCCTCCAACTGGGGGTGGCTGAACAAAAGCCATATCACGAAGGCCAGGGTGAACTCAGTGGCTGACAGCTTACGACTGAGCCTGAGGGTCTTTCGACTTGACAACCACTGAGACGTCCCCCCAGGCGTATGATTTTTTTTGTCAGCTAAGTCATGTGCTGAGATAAGCAGGGATGCCAAATTGTTGTCTTTGCCCTCCAATATATCTTTCCTGATGCTGGAGGGGACAGGGTGTAGCAGGGATGATGACAGGTATATGGCCTGGCGTACCTGCAGAAGGAGAAGCTGTCATTGGGTCCATGACCGGGTCAGGGAGGGCCATGTGTGGGCGAACTTCCAAAAGTGTGACTCTGGTCTGGACATCCAAAACTGTTGCAGTTAATGAGGAGACCAAAGAATGCAGCTGGAAAATGGCCCCAGAGATGGATTGCAGGGATGCTTGCTGGGTGCTGGGTCCAGCTGCAGCTGGAGACGGGAAGAGGAGCCTTCCTGGCCATAGCTGTTAAGGGAATATCCCTGCGTATCAGCTCAGAAATTAGTTTGGGGATGGTCAATCCCCTGAGAGATTGTACGCTGCCACACTATAAGCCCGCGGAGGGTGACAGAGTGGCAGGTGTGAAGTCCTCGCTGCTGGCCTGTGACATGGCTCTGGCTAGAAGACAAAAAGGGGCCGTAGGATAGAGAGGGGAGTGGTAAAGAGAAAACTTGGAGAGGAGGAAAAGGGAGAAGTACAGGGAAAGGAATGATAGGAGTAGACAGGAGCTGACAGTGTTCTGTTGTGCAGAACTATGTAGAGTGAACATTTTGAAAACTCAGAAGAGTGCGAGGCTACCTAGGTGGGCCAGGAGGTGATTGGCTAGATAACCAATAGCTCGGGTGCCTGTTTGTGGTGAGCACAAACCTGAAGACCAGAAGCCTAGGGCGTACTGAGGCGAGAAGTAGAAGTCTGGTACGGCCTACGTAGAAATGTTGCAGTCTATAGTGGGTGACGTATGCTCGGCCTGCAAACACTTGCACTACCAGCAAGCCTACTGTTAGGCAACCTTGACTGCGAGGTGAAGGGTCGCCCTTCGAAAACAGAGTGTCATGTATAGACATATGTGACAGAAACTAATGCCTGTAGAGCACATCCAATGATGTATGTGAAGTAACGTTATAGTGAGAGGGTGCTTCAGAACGATGTGATGGAGAAATCCGTGAACTATGCACCTGACTGACGCTCTAGTAGCGAGGTCCTGGTTAGGATCGAAACTCGGTCGACCGGGAACACCTGCAGTAGGGATGACATAAGTGCAACAAGATTTCTTACTTTTCTTTTTTTCTTTCTTTTTTTTTTTTGTGTCCCCCTTGTATGCAACTGGCCCTGGTAAAGATGCAAACATAGCGTTTTTTTTTTACCTGGCAAATAACATCCAACCTGGTACAGGATGAAACCTGAACTTGAGGGAGAAAAGACAGACAGAAAATAATGAGTGGCTCGTATGAAATGCCAGTGGAGACGCGTGTCCAACTAAGTGCCACTAAAAAATGTGTGGCTTTGTAAGCGCCACTGAGTGTGCTTGCAGCAATTGCAAGGAGTTCTGCTGAGATGTGTGCTTGTAGCGATTGCTAGGAGTATATGTTGAGATGGATGTTTGCAGCGATTGTAAATGGGTAAATGCTGAGATGCGTGTTTTTGCATCGATGGCAAGGAGTTTATACTGAGATGTATGTTTTGCAGCGATTGCAAATGGGTATATGCTGATATACCTGTTTTTCCAGCGATTGCAAGAAGTTTTGAGGAGATGGGTATATTGCAGCGATTGCAAGGAGTTGTTATGAGATGCGTATCTTGCAGCGATTTCAAGGAGTTATGATGAGATGCATATCTAGCAGCGATTGCAAGAAGTTATGATGAGATGCATATCTTGCAGCAATTGCAACAAAGGTCACCTACTGATAGGCGAAAAGAAAAAGGATAGCAGAAATTGTATATGTAGGAGGAAACTGCAAAGTAGCATACGTAACGAATCATAAATTTGTGATAGGGACTGTTACGAATTGGTGTGTGGATTACTCGTGATGCGAACCGTTGTGCCGCTGGCGCGACTAGGTTCGGATTGGACTGTGATGCGTGTAGCTGCCGACGTGATGTGAATCGGACATAAAATTATATAAATAATGAATTATAGGGTATGGTAAGAACCGATACGAATCGGTGTGTGGGGAGCAACTGATGCAAACCGCTGTGCCACCAAGGCGACTAGACTCGAATCAGAGTGATGCGTATGGCATGAAGGTGACATAAATCGGTGAGTAACATGACGTAACAACAAATCGTTTGTAGGTTACGAGGGTGAGCGGTATGAATCGGTGCGGGATGTATCCGATGTGAACCGTTGTGCCATTGCTGCAACTAGGTTTGAACGGACTGTAGTAATTGTGCAATACATCTTATGTGACTCGGAGAAGAAAACAGTGAATGGGCCTGTAACTGGCCGGCAAACTAACGTCTGCGTAGTGGAGACCTACGAACGATTTATAAGCTTGACTTACCCTACCTCTATTCAGAGACAACACTGAGTAAAAGGGGAAAAATACTGATGTGCTGTCTCTTTAGACACCCAGAGAGGGCTAGAAATCCTAAAATTATATTTGTAAGTTTGAAAAGACAGTTTAAATTTGATTGATGGCTGTGAGATTTTTGTTAGCACTACCTATTTTTACTATAGCCTTTTGGTGGAAACAGCAAAGAGACAGTCTGCAGAGGATTTGTTTGAGAATAACTCTCCTACTCCAATAGCATAATGTTCTCAGATCACCCAATAACTATTAAAATCAAGTAGGATGGACTGATACACGAAGGCAGTGGCTGAAAACTGAACTGCTAAGCATGTAGGCTGTGCGCTTTGCATGCATCTCAAAGTTTAATTCACTATATGAATCAGAGGATACCTTTAGTAACCCATAAAAGTGCACAGATCGAATCATTAAATAGATGTGGTCATGGGTATATTGTTACATTTCATCTGTTTCTATAAAGCTGCATTGTGCTTTTGCTCACATAAAGATGATTTAATCTCTACAATATTGTCATCCTCCATTTACATCCAGCAAATTAACATTTGTAGGTTCATTTGTTGGATTACTTCTAGGGGATCCTTCAAGCAAGATATAATGGCATAGGGAACTCTTTAATGATTTCTATAAAAAACCTCTCATGAATAGGGGACTTTTTTCTTTTCGTATGCTGAAGCATTGTGGCATTTAATTATCATTCTAAATGTAATAGGTTTGTAAAACTTTCAAATAGGTTCACATTGCTTGCAACATAATTATTATTTTTTTTTTTTAAAGTTGGCCATTAATGGGCACAGATATTTTTTATGTTTCATATGTTCTACATTTTTCTTGGAGGTGGGATGATGAACAAATGTTCCTTTTAAAAGTCAGAAAAGGTATTTCTACAAAACACATACTGATCCTATTAACCCTCTTTCATGAAGATTTAAGGTCAAATCATAATAGCTGCAGTCTCCTTTGTTAAAGGACCAAACATCATCCGCTGTGCTAAAAACCATTTTAAATGTTCTCTGAGCTGGACTATCAGTCACTTTTTTCTTATTATTATTAAATGTTTAAAGTGAAAATGGCTACTACACTAGGCATGGTGTAGGTGATGTATATTTTTTGATTAGGGACCTGAACCAGTTCAGCTCTTTAGGCTGGGTTTACACTATACTACATGGCAGTAGTACAACTTTCATCCTACTTTGCTCTGCGACATCAGTCCTACATTGGTCCTACATTGGTCCTACATCAATCCGACTTTCATGAACAGGATACTACTTTGATCCGACTTTTCAGATAGTACGACTTGTCCTTTGACCAATCAAAACTAACACACAATGGGAGGGACTACAGCAGGGGGCAGGATGCCAAAGTCGGATGGTTAGGACAAGGATCCGACTTTGATCCTACTTCAATGATAGTCAATGGGCTGAAGTAGGATCAAAGTCGGACCAAAGTAGTACAGGGAGCATTTTCAAAGTCGGACCGGCTTGTGTCAGACCAGTTAAGACGGCTCCCATAGGGAAACATTGATTTTGACACGTCATGTGACATAAGCTCCCAATGTCGGAGCGTTTAACATACCAGTGTTAACCCGGCCTGAGACACACTATGTACATCCAAAGAGTGAATCTTTAATCACAACTAATGGCTCCCACTCTTGCCAGAGCCTGGGAACACAATGCCGGGTAGTGGAGGGAGATTGCTGTGAGACCAAGGCAAATCCATGCCTCGATCTCACATGTAAACAATAAAACCAGAAGTGATGTCACGTCCGGTTTCAGATCCACCATTTTCTGGCCAGTACAGCCAGGGTAACCAAGTACCAGGGTAGCCGATCTGTGCTTGGTTAGATGGTTAGATGGTGTGAAGGGCAGGGGAGACATTAGTTCCTATTAGACCCCTTGTGTCTCCATAAAAAGCACCCTTAACCTGCCCAATTCTTATTTATTGGATGGATTTATGGATTTATTAACCCCTTGTGATAGCAATCAAGTAAAAAACAAAAAAAAAAAAAAAAAGTCAAAAATAAATAAAATGAATTATAATAAAATATATAGAGGGCGTGCACTTGTGTGTAAACCACAGTCACACCATATCACGCCATATAACCACGAACGTAAAAATGGGTAAATACACCACAGCGCAAACAAATCCAAATGCTGAAACCTAATACACATTGTTAGTACACAATAAGTGATCAATAATGAATGCAAATATTGATGAAAAAATTACCAAGCGTGTGGCCAGTAAAAGTTCAATGGTGTGCAAATAAACAGACGCGTTTCACCCCTCCTACAGGACGTTATCAAAGACAGAGACTGATGGCATCACAGCCGAATATATAGCCATGTGCTCACCTGACCATGACGTAATTTACCCCGGGTCTTCTCAGCCTCAAAAGTACACCCAAGCAAGGAAACTTCCTCTTTCCCCTTATTAGCATAGTGGAGCCATGAACGTGCGCGGACCCAACCCTCTCACATGACCTAGCCCTCACTTTCCCTTGGGTGTACTCGGCCTCAAATACACCCAAATTTGAATATTTCCTTATTACAGATACTTTATTAAAACCTCTGACAAATACTTTATTAAAACCTCTGACAGAAAACAAGCCCAGGAATAAAATCATTTTTTTATGAATTGGTATGATAAATATAAACAATGGATAAATAAAACATAATAACATACAAATAAAATGAAAAATGAAAAAAATAAATAAAATTAAGACAAATAAAAATGAATTAAAAAATGAATGAAAATAAAAATAAATATAAATAAAATTGAAATGAAAAAAAAATGAAAAAAATAAAAATAAAATAAAAGTAAAAACAAAATAAAATGAAAATAAAAATATAAACAAATGCTGTAAACAAATGACATGATTTGTTTATTTCTTTAATTTCTTTAATTTGTTTATATTTTTTGTTTTTATTTTTATTTTATTTTTATTTTATTTTTATTTTATTTTTATGTTATTTTTACTTTTATTTTGATTTATTTCATTATTTATTTATTTATTTTATTTCAATTTAATTTATATTTATTTTCATTCATTTTTTTTCTTCATTTTTAATTTGAATTTTTTTATTTTTATTTTTATTTTACTTTGTTTTACTATGGAACTTTGTAAACAAGTGTTTTACTGAATAAATCAAGGCATACTGCACTATGTGGACTCTCGCCCTTTCTGTTTGAGTACAACATCGCAGGAAGAACTACACCTTGAATTTTGCCGTCTCATCACCCTGCTTATCAGTTAAGCCTGTTTGACCCACACGTAGTATTGCCTCAGGGGTCCATCTCATCTGGTGAGTCTAACCACTTAGGAGGGTATGAAGCAAGGATCACCTGTGTGGTTATTAGAGCACTTCAGCACTTTTTTAGCAACAGCAGCACCTGTGAAGAAAATCAGCAATTAGAACTTTCTGTTATTTGCACACCATTGAACTTTCACTGGCCACATGCTTGGTAAATTTTTCATCAATATTTGCATTTATTATTGCTCACTTTTTTATATTATTGTGCACTAGCACTGTGTATTTGTTTTTATATTGCGAGCGCACACACGCAGGCGCAGTCTGGAGGTCAGAATGGGGGGGGGATATAATTTTTTTTTAAAAATTGTCTTGGGCCTCCCCCAAAATCCATACCAGATGCTTATCCGAGCATGCAGCCTGGAGGTCAGGATAGGGGGAGACGAGCGAGCTGCCCCCCCCTCCTGAACATGACCTCAACATGGGGGGTGGGTGCTTTGGGGCAAGGGGGCTCTGCCCCCCCACCAAAAAGCAGCCTCTTCCTGACAACCCTTGGTATTTGGGTGGGGGGCTTTTTGGAATCTGGACCCTACTTAAACAAGGGGACCCCTACCCATTCCTTAAAAAATGTGTCACAAAGAAAAAAACACAACAGACAGTTTTTGACAATACCTTTATTTTTTCCAAGTAATATTTATTGAATTTTATGAGAGAAAAATACAAAGACAATACGGAACAAACAATTGCATATGTTGGTATACATCAGTGAATTAGAATTTCTGGGTATATAGTAAGATGAATAATAATAGAAACATTTGTTTTCAGAAAGTGCTAATGACTATATTAAAGCAAAAGTAACATTTAGAAAATGTAAAGTAAAAAATAAAGTAAATGAAAAATAAAAAATATAAATAAATAAATGTCCATTCCTGTATAAATAAGAAACATAACACGTAACAAATAAATTATTCTTTCAATATGCACAGATATATTCTTGGCATTCATGTTGATCTTCCAAGTTCATATGGTGTTTACACATGTTTGTCTCAGAAGGATACAGAGCTTCATATTATAAATGGTTAAGACGTATAATCCCTATCCTATATCCTTGAGGCTGCATTCACACCTTTCAGGCAGAAAATCGCGCGAATTGCATCGGTTTTTGCCGCGTTTTTTACTGCTATTTCGCTGCATTTTTTACCGTGTTTTGCCGCGATTTTGTGCAGAGCAAAAGGTCACTAATGAAAAAAGATGAAAAACGCCCAAATCTGTCCGATTCGAGGGACAAAAAAGGGTCCGGAACTTGTTTGAGCTTCAGGCGTAGGGCTTCAAGCGTTTTGGAGTGGAGATGTGAACCATCTCCATAGAGAATAATGTATTTTTTCCCCTCTAGCGTTTTGCAGCTTCAGACGACAAAACGCTCAGGTGTGAATGCAGGCTAAAAGACAAACTTAACTTTGTATTAAAGTAATGTTACTTTTTGCCAAATAATGTAGCACATTATATTATTATTTTCTTCTCGTCCCAACCTACCCAAGTGGGATCTATCTGTGGTTGGGTGGGGGTTATATATGAGATCAATTGAAAGAGGTGTAATGGGAATCTTGTCAGTTGTTACGTATCACAATGGAGCCATGAAAAAATCCATTGTGAGGCCTTTATAGGAATTACGGGATACGTAAAATAAATCACAAATGATGCGGATCCAGCAGCTCTAAAATTTAATAAGCATATTTATTTATTTCTAATAAAAAGAAAAAGGAAAAAAGGGAATTGTTAGCCAATGTTTCTCAAAATGTGTGAAGATAATGACCTTTATTAGCAGATCCTGAAGCGAGTAGAATGTGAGGGAAAGGGATCAGGGGATTGCAAAAAGGAAGATAAATAACTATAATGTGTAATCCAAATTTCTGAGATCCAGTTAATATTTAGAGGGTTGTATTTCTCTAAAATGAATCTAGAATCTATCAATATTGTTATGTCCGAGAAGTGTATACTGTGTATACCACTTGAAGTGTAGTAGAAACTGTACACACTGTATTAGATACTGTGAACACCACCAGAAGTGTAGTAGAAAAAGTACACCACAGAATGCACTGTAGATATAGAATACACTGGATGCAGAGTGTGTGTGTGTGTGTGTATATATATATAAATATATACACTAGACTGTATATACAGTATCTCACAAAAGTGAGTATACCCCTTACATTTTTGTAAATATTTTTATTATATCTTTTCATCTGACAACACTGAAGATATGACACTTTGCTACAATGTAAATTAGTGAGTGTACAGCTTGTATAACAGTGTAAATTTGCTGTCCCCTCAAAATAACTCAACACACATCCATTAATGTCTAAACCGCTGGCAACAAATGGGGGTACACCCCAAAGTGAAAATATCCAAATTGGGCACAATTAGCCATTTTCCCTCCCCGATGTTATGTGACTCGTTAGTGTTACAAGGTCTCAGGTGTGAATGGGGAGCAGGTGTTTCACTGGAAGTTCAACATGGCACCTAATGGCAAAGAACTCTCTGAGGATCTGAAAAAAAGAATTGTTGCTCTACATAAAGATGGCTTAGGCTATAAGAAGATTGCCAATACCCTGAAACTGAGCTGCAGCACGGTGGCCAAGACCATACAGCGGTTTAACAGGACAGGTTCCACTCAGAACAGGCCTCATCATGGTCAACCAAAGAAGTGGAGTGCACGTGCTCAGCATCATATCCATAGTTGTCTTTGGGAAATAGACGTATGAGTGCTGCCAGCATTGCTGCAGAGGTTGAAGGGGTGGGGGGGTCAGCCTGTCAGTGCTCAGACCATACGCTGCACACTGCATCAAATTGGTCTGCATGGCTGTTGTCCCAGAAGGAAGCCTCTTCTAAAGATGATGCACAAGAAAGCCTACAAACAGTTTGCTGAAGACAAGCAAACTAATGACATGGATCACTGCAACAATGTTCTGTGGTCTGATGAGACCAAGATAAACTTATTTGGTTCAGCTGGTGTCAAGCATGTGTGGCGGCAACCAGGTGAGAAGTACAAAGACAAGTGTGTATTGTCTACAGTCAAGCATGGTGGTGGGAGTGTCTGTGGCTGCATGGGTGCTTCTGGCACTGGGTAGCTACAGTTAATTGAGGGAACCATGAATGCCAACGTGTACTGTGACATACTGAAGCAGCGCATGTTCCCCCTCCCTTCGGAGACTGGGCCACAGGGCAGTATTCTAACATGATAACGACCCCAAACACACCTCCAAGACAACCACTGCTTTACTAAAGAAGCTGAGGGTAAAAGTTATGGACTGGCCAAGCATGTCTCCAAACCTAAACCTTAGGTGGAGGACCGCAAGGTCTCTAACATCCACCAGCTCCGTGATGTCATCATGGAGGAGTGGAAGAGGACTCCAGTGGCAACCTGTAAAGCTCTGGTGAACTCCATGCCCAAGAGGGTTAAGGCAGTGCTGGAAAATAATGGTGGCCACACAAAATATTAACACTTTGGGCCCAATTTGGACATTTTCACTTAGAGGTGTATTCACTTTTGTTGCCAGCGGTTTAGACATTAATGGCTGTGTGTTGAGTTATTTTGAGGGGACAGCAAATTTACACTGTTATACAAGCTGTATACTCACTACTTTACATTGTAGCAAAGTGTAATTTCTTCAGTGTTGTCACATGAAAAGATATAATAAAATATTTACAAAAATGTAAGGGGTATACTCACTTTTGTGAGATACTGTATATACAGTCTTGTGTATATATTTATATATATACACACACACACACACACACTCTGCATCCAGTGTATTCTATATCTACAGTGCATTCTGTGGTGTACTTTTTCTACTACACTTCTGGTGGTGTTCACAGTATCTAATACAGTGTGTACAGTTTCTACTACACTTCAAGTGGTATACACAGTATACACTTCTCGGACATAACAATATTGATAGATTCTAGATTCATCTTAGAGAAATACAACCCTCTAAATATTAACTGGATCTCAGAAATTTGGATTACACATTATAGTTATTTATCTTCCTTTTTGCAATCCCCTGATCCCTTTCCCTCACATTCTACTCGCTTATTTACAAAAATGTGAAGGGTGTACTCACTTTTGTGAGATACTGTATATATTAATATACCGCCTGAAGTGTATTAGAAACAGTACACCACAGAATGCACTGTAGATATAGGCTACACTGGATGCAGAGTATATATATATATATATATATATATATATTATTATTATTATGCACGATTTATATAGAGCCAACAGTTTACACAGCGCTTTACAAAGTATAGGGGGGGAACAACACAATTACAGTACAATACAAAAAGGTACAAGAGGGCCCTGCTCATAGAGCTTACATTCTAAAGGGACGGGGTGGTGGTACAAAAGGTAATGGCTGCAGAGAATGATTTGATGGGGGTGGCTGGGGGATAGGCTTCCCTGAATAAATGAGTTTTCAGGGATCTCTTAAAGGTGGACAGGGTAGGGGCTGATCGGACATAATGGGACAGGGAGTTCCAGAGGATGGGAGAGGCTCTGGAGAAGTCCTGAAGGCGAGCATGGGAGGAGGTAACAAGGGAGCTAGAGAGCAGGAGGTCCTGGGAGGAGCGGAGGGGGTGATTTGGGCGATATCTGCAGATGAGGTTGGTGATATAGATGGGGGCGATGTTGTGGATGGCTTTGTATGTTATATTTAGCATTTTGAATTTTACACGGTGGGGAAGGGGAAGCCAGTGAAGGAATTGGCAGAGGGGCAGCAGTCACGGATCGATTAGTGAGGTGTATTAGTCTAGCAGCAGCATTCATAATAGACTAAAGGGGGATAGCCTGCTTAAGGGTAGGCCATTAAGGAGAGAGTTGCAGTAGTCAAGGCGGGAAATAATCAATTAGGAAGGGTCGAATTCTGGAGATGTTGAGGTGAAGGTGGCAGGATTTAGCCAGTGATTGGATACGGGGGCTGAAGGAGAGGTCAGAGTCAAGGATTACACCCAGGACCCTGGCATGTGTGGAGGGACCAATGGTTGTGTTGTTGATATTAATGGTGAAGTCACGGGGGGGGGGGGGGCGTGAAGAAGGAAATATAACAAGCTCAGTTTTAGAAAGATAGAGTTTGAAGAAGTGGTGTGACATCCATACCGATATGTCATTCAGTAAGTTTGAGATCCGTGAGGAGATCGAGGGGGTGAGTTGAGGAGTGGAGAGATGGATCTGGGTGTCGTCGGCATAGAGGTGGTATTGGAAACCATGGGAGGTTATTAACTGGCCCAGGGAGCGAGAATAGGAGGGGCCCAAGGACGGAACCTTGGGGTACCCGAACAGAAAGAGGAAGAGGAGCGGAGGAGATGGAGTTGTAAGTGAGATAGATAGCAGGAGAACCAGGATAAAGGAGAATCACGGAGGCCAAGGGAGTGTAATTAGCTGAGGAGGAGCAGGTGGTCAACTGTGTCAAAGGCAGCAGAGATATATATATATATATATATATATATATATATATATATATATATATATATATATATGTGTATATACATATATATTGATACACTGCCTGCACTGGCTGAATATCGAGTAAACACTTAATATATAGTCTATGCTAATATACAGTATCTCACAAAAATGAGTACACCCCTCACATTTTTGTAAATATTTTATTATATCTTTTCATGTGACAACATTGTAGAAATTACACTTTGCTACAATGTAAAGTAGTGAGTGTACAAGCACAGAGGTGCTGAACGTCAGGTCTGGGGAAGACAGATCAAGACCTAAGGTAAAAGGCCTGAGCAGGAGTGCTGTGTTTTAGCCAGGAAGGCTGAATGCTGGTTCTGAAGCAGGACTGTAATGCTGAATACCCCTGTAATGCTGAATCTGATGTTTATTTTTGAACTTTGTTTCTTTTGAATAAAAATGGGCTGCCCTGCCCTTGAAAATGCAGTCGGGACTGACACGATTTCTCCAACTCGGATGTACCACTAGAGCTTAATCACCCTGGATCGTCAAAATAAATATTGGTAATTTTTCATTTTTATAGTAAAAATAAAAAAAATAGTAGTTATTAAACACCACCAAAAGAAATCTCTGTCGGTCTAAAAAAAAAAAGATAAATAAAATTTATTTGAGCACAGTGTTGCATGAAAAAGTAAATGTCGGTCAAACTATCACAGCAACAAAAACTAAAAAATGGCCTAAAAAAAGAAGTATTACAGGCTGCTACTCAAGTGGTTCCAAATAACTGTCACTCTTTTTGAAAAGAGGGATCCTTACTTATCCTAGTCTGTAAGCTTTTTTGAATTGAGCCTATTTTAAGAACCATAAGCTATTTTACTGATACCCGCACAGGGTCAATTTGCCTGGATCATTCGTTTTTTTTGCTGACATCTCAGTACAGTGAGATGTAACTGGTAATTTTCAGGGCCTCTACAATAGGTACCCAATAAGGTAAGTAAACCCTTCGGAGCTTAAGCCAGTGATATAAATTAGGCTAAAGGCTTAAGACAGAGTTACATGGTAAAATACTCAAAATTGTCTCTTGTTGGGCATAACTTATCTGTGGGTAAATAAGAACTGTTTGTATTGCCCTAAATCAAAAGATCATTTTTTTCCTGACATACTGATTTGAAATAGTAGTAATGACACAGCAAAACAGATAAAACAATGTTTGGCATTTGTTTATTTTAGCAACCATAAGGATGCAAACCTGAAATGGAAATGTCACATTAAATTTAAATCTCATTGGTGGTTGGAGGAAAAAGACTTTATTTAACACATATTTTTAAACAAAGTCTTAGTAAACTAACCAATGTGTACAGTATATACAACTGCAAAGCAATTCCAATTGAAAGAAGATCCCTCTCGAAATATGGATTGTTCCACGTCATACAGAAGATGTTCTTGGTCTCTTACTTAGTTATTTTTAGCTAATGTTGGCAGTTTTAGCTTCAGGAAATAAAATAATTCACTACTAATGGTACATGGATGAAGGAATACCAATAATAAAACCAACTCTAAGGAATTTAATTACATGAGGCTTATTGATAACCAAGAATCAGATATGTAATCAAATTCATTCAAAGCTGTCAAAGTAATGAATAATGTAGGTTACAATAATCAGAATCGTTTAAATATTGCATTGATTCTAATTCAAAATGTGAAGAATTTAAAAAAATGACATACACAGCTTCCAAGGAATAATGAGAAGATAACAGGTTATTGACCTGCATAGGAATATTTAATAAATGGATTGCAAACTTTATTACTTACCAGTCCATCGTAAACCCAACATTCCCACAGATGATGTGCTGCACACTTGACCATCCTAATCTTACTTTAATCATCTCTGATATTACACTCTTTGTTTAATTTATTTATTTATTGCTTTTGTGTCTCCATTTTTCAGTTTCACTCTTATGCCGCGTACACACGATTGGATTTTCCGCCAGCAAAAGTCCGATGTGAGCTTTTGGTCGGAAATTCTGACCGTGTGTATGCTCCATCAGACTTTTTCTGGCGGAATTCCTGCCAGCAAAAGATTGAGAGCAGGTTCTCTATTTTTCGGTCGGAAAAAGTTCCGATCGTAAATTCCGATCGTCTGTAGCAATTCCAACGCGCAAAATTGCTACGCAACAATTCGATGGATGCTCAGAAGCATTGAACTTAATTTTCTCGGCTCATCGTAGTGTTGTACATTCTTGGCAGTCGAAAGTTGTGTGACTGTGTGTATGAAAGCCAAGCTTGAGCGGAATTCCGACGCAAAAACCATCCAAGTTTTCGCTCGTGTGTATGGGGCACCAGTCTGTCTCTCATTCGGAATAACATTGCTTTAAAATGATCCATTACATTCTTTGTTTAATTAATTTATTTATTTATTGCCTTTGTGTCTTCATTTTTCAGTTTCACTCTTACTCTCAACTTATCCCCAGTACTATAAATGTCTATCCAAAAACTTTCTTTCTAAATTCCTACAATATGTGTATCCTCTGTAGCGCAATAACACAAAAGAAGAACATCACATTCCAAGCCTTCACCACACTTATTTAAAAGAGAACTCTGTCTGTTTGCTCTGTACATCCATTCCACATAGAACACTTTTTTCTCTCCCTCTCTCTGCATCTATTTGAACACATATTAAACTTTATTGTAACTGACATTCATTTTGTTTGCTAAAGCAATGTATTAAGACTGTTTGTGAACTCACTGCAAAGTATATTCCCATGGGCAATAAATTTAAAAGGCTAAAAATAAAACCTATGTGGCTCACGGCCAAAGTTAAAAACTATAAGAAAAGAGCTTTTTAAAAATATAAAAATGAAGGATCACTAGTGTCATTTAAATGTTACAAAGAACATAACAGAATATGTAAAAAGGAAATCAAGGATGCAAAAATTCAAAACGAAAGACAGATTGCAGAACATAGTAGGACAAACCCCCAAAAATTCTTCAAATATATTAATAGTAAAAAGGTCAAGTCTGAGCATGTAGGCCCTTTACAAAATAATCTAGAGTGGGTGACTGGGGACAAAGAGAAGGCTAATTTATTAAATACTTTCTTCAGCTCTGTGTATACAAAGGAGCATGGGGGAGCTCATGTCCACAATGGGGGTGGTAGTGACACAGCCCCAAATCCACAATGGCTCAAAAGTGATATGGTCCAGAAATATTTAGACAGAATAAAGGTGGATAAAGCACCTGGACCTGATGGCATCCACCCACGGATCCTAAAAGAATTGAGCTCTGTAATTTCAAAACCATTGTATCTAATTTTTAGGGACTCATTAATGACAGGAATAGTACCACTGGATTGGCGCAGGGCGAACGTGGTGCCTATATTTAAAAAGGGAACAAAGTCTTTACCAAGTAACTATAGACCTGTTAGTTTAACTTTTAAAGGTTGGGAAGATACTGGAGAGATTAATAAAAGACCACATAGACGAGTTCTTGCAGGAAAAAAATATTTTAAGCAACAGACAGCATGGATTCATGAAAGACAGAAGTTGTCAGACAAACCTCATTTCTTTTTATGAGGTGGTAAGTAAAACCTTGGACAGAGACGTGGCTGTGGACGTGGTATACTTGGATTTTGCAAAAGCGTTCGATACAGTTCCCCACACACGGCTCATGTGTAAGGTAAGGTCTACAGGTTTGGAAATATCGGTTTGTAAATGGATAGAAAACTGGCTAAAAGACAGAATTCAGAGTAGAGTAGTGGTTAATGATTCTTACTCTGAATGGTCTCAGGTTATCAGTGGTGTACCCCAAGGTTCAGTGCTGGGACCCTTACTTTTTAATATCTTTATAAATGATATTGGGTCTGGGATCAAAAGTAACATTTCTGTATTTGCAGAGGAGACCAAGCTATGCAGTGGAATAACGTCCTTACAGGAGGTCTCCAATTTACAAGCCGACCTCAATGCTCTGTCTAATTGGGCGACTATGTGGCAGATGAGGTTTAATGTTGATAAATGTAAAGTTATGCACTTGGGGGCTAAGAATATGCATGCATCATACATGCTAGGGGGAGTACAACTGGGGGAATCCATAGTGGAGAAGGATCTGGGGGTTTTGGTAGATCATAAACTCAATAATAGCATGCAATGCCAAGCTGCGGTTTCCAAAGCGAGCAAAGTCCTTTCTTTTATTAAGAGAGGTATGGACTCCAGAGAGAGAGATATAATTTTGCCCCTGTTCAAATCATTAGTAAGACCTCATCTGGAATATGCAGTTCAGTTTTGGGCACCAGTTCTCAAAAAGGATATTGGGGAACTGGAGAAAGTGCAGAGAAGGGCAACCAAACTGATAAGAGGCATGGAGGAACTCAGCTATGAGGAAAGATTAGAGGAACTGAATTTATTCACCCTTGATAAGAGGAGATTAAGGGGGGATATGATCAACATGTATAAATATATAAGGGGTCCATATAGTGAACTTGGTGTTGAGTTATTCACTTTACAGTCAACAAAGAGGACAAGGGGGCACTCTTTACGTCTAGAGGAAAAGAGATTTCATCTCCAAATACGGAAAGGTTTCTTCACAGTAAGAGCTGTGAAAATGTGGAATAGACTCCCTGCAGAGGTGGTTCTGGCCAGCTCAGTAGATTGCTTTAGGAAAGGCCTGGATACTTTCCTAAATGTACATAATATAACTGGGTACTGACATTTATAGGTAAAGTTGATCCGGGGAAAATCCGATTGCCTCTCGGGGGATCAGGAAGGAATTTTTCCCCTGCTTTAGCAAATTGGAGAATGCTCTGCTGTTTTTTTTTTTGCCTTTCTCTGGATCAACTGTGGGTATAGAATGGGGTATATGGGATTGTATGATATATATATGTATATATATATATATATATATATATATATATATATATTTTTTTTTATTTGTGGTTGAACTGGATGGACTTGTGTCTTTTTTCAACATAACTAACTATGTAACTATATTATGAGAAAATAAACTCTGAGTTAGGGACAACACTTTACAGAGGTGCCTTGACACAGCAGTGTGGCTTATGATGTATTTGAAGATGTATGCCACAAAAGCATTTGTTTTTATCCACTCGCCGACCAGCCGCCTCGTTCCCGCGAATCGCCGTAGCTGTACTTCGGCTCTTTTAAGAGCTATAGCAGGCACCCAGGAGGAGCCAATGGGCGTGGCTGGTGGCCAAGATGTCCTCCACAGAGAGCAAGAATGGGGATCTGTCAATGTAAACAAACAGATCACCGTTCTGACAAGGGAGAAGAGAGTGATCGTCTATTCCTAGTGATCAGGAACAGAGACCTCTCTTCTCCTCCAGTCAGTGCCCTCCCCACAGTTAGAAACACCTCCCAGGGAACACATTTAACCCCTTGATCATCACTTGTGTTAACCCCTTCCCTGCCAGTGTCATTTATACAGTAAGCAGTGCATTTTTTTTAGCACTGATTGCTGTATAAATGTTAGTGGTCCAAATAAAGTTGCAGTCCGGCTAAAAATAGCTTATCACCGCCATTACCAGTAAAAAAAAAAAATTATTATAAAAATTCCATAAATCTATCCCCTATTTTGTACTGTGTGCCAACCTGGATGATCTACTGTGTATCTTCCGGATGATCCACCCTGTGTCTACTCCTGGACGGTCTGGTGATACCCCAAGGCTGCGTGTCTACATCTACAAGGTGCACCCGTAGGATCTGGAACCGCCCTCCACCATCCAACAGGAGAAAAACACAAGCGCATTTGACCCACTGCCGTATGGTATGTGTGTCCATCCCTTCTGGTAAGAAGTACCTTATCCAATTTCCATAGTTTCCCGGGATCACATTCACACATTCCTGTGTGTACATTACCACTACAATATCAGACTGTACCCACGTCCGCGTTTGGATAGAGAAAACTCCACTCATCTACTAATTTTAAAAATAGAGATTTTTAGCACTAGCTTTCATCACTAGTCTTATTGTTATTTATTATACTTCAGCATTTTTTCACATTTGTGGCACTTTTTTCATATATAATTTACATATATATATTTTATTTGCATTTTTGCATTCCTTCTTAGTATTTTAGCTCTACACATATTATTCTCATGTCTGTATAACTTTGTTTGTTTGAGTGTTAGCAGCTTCAGAAAAGCAATTTTCTTATTACTTTGTTTTAGGTATAGCGCAGTGATATTCCCCCCCATCAACCCTATTTTGTAGACACTATAATTTTTGTGCAAACTAATCAATGTACGTTTATTTTACCAAAAATATGTAGAAGAATACATATTGGCCTAAACTGATGAAGAAATTGGTTGTTTTTTTGGATATTTATTATAGCAAAAGTAAATAATATCGTTTTTTTTCTGAATTGTTGTTTTTTTTTTGTTTATAGTGCAAAAAATAAAAAACGCAGAGGTGATAAAGTAGCACCAAAGGAAAGCTATATTTGTGGGGAAAAAAAGGATGCCAATTTTGTTTGGGTACAGCGTTGCAGTTAAAGCGACGCAGTGCTGTATCGAAAAAAATTACCTGGTCATTAAGGGGGAAAATCTTCCGGTCCTCAGTTAAATATTTTAATTAGTGTTCTTTCAAAATTTTCCCCCTTGTATGGCCTGCAAAGCTCTGCACTGTATTTTTTGGGAATGTCCTTTTCTCGCCTCCATCGGATCCTCCTTCAATCACTATGCTACAAACTTAGCATCGCATTGGCATCCCTTTAGCTTTCCTGTTTGATATTACCGACCTTCCAGTCAAGAGATACAAAGAGATACAAGGATTCCCTGTTATTCCACTTTGTGAATGCATTAAGAGTGTACATCCCTATCTTATGTAAATAGACCTCAACTCCACTATGACACACTGGAAAGGTTTATAAAAAACCTGGTTATATTGGTGAGACTTTTGTTCCATTCCAGAATACAGGTCTCATCTTCTACATGACTTAACCACATATCAGCGTACTAGGTGTTATCCTGGACTCTGAACTCTCCTTTCAGCCCCACATCCAATAACTTTCCAAAGCTTGCCGCCTCAACCACCGCAACTCTAAACTACGTCCCTTTCTAACCAATGAAACCACAAAACTCCTGATTCACTCCCTGGTTATCTCTCGCCTTGACTTCTGCAACTTCCTCCTCATTGGCTTACCTCTAAATAGACTATCTGTCATGAAGATCCTGCCAGAAACCGGAACCCTGGCCCACGGGCACCACTGCGCATGTGCATGCGCGCCGATGCGCGTGCACGTGTGCGGCTGTGCACGGGCCCACGCACAGGTAGACAGGTGCGCGCTCTTGTTGGCGCCAGGTAGCCTATTTAAATCCGGCCAGAGCAGATGGTCCCCGCTGTCTGCTCTACAGTGTTGTGGTGATAGTAACCTGATCCTGATACCTCTGTCCTGTATTGACCCGGCCTGCCTGTGACCATTCACCCATCCGCCTGCACCCGACCTTGGCTTGTTTGTGACCATTCTTCTGCTTAATCCTCTTGTACCTTGCTGCCAGCCTGATATCCGACCCAGCCTGTTCTGATGACCCAGCTTACCTGTACTGATCCAGTCTGCTCTGAGTTCCTGTTTGCTTTGCTGAACCAGCTTACCTGTACTGATCCAATCTGCTCTGAGGTCCTGTCTGCTTTGCTGAACCAACTTACCTGTACTGATCCGGTCTGCTCTGAGTTCCTGTCTGCTTTGCTGAACCAGCTTACCTGTACTGATCCGGCCTGCTCTGAGTTCCTGTCTGCTTTGCTGAACCAGCTTACCTGTACTGATCCGGCCTGCTCTGAGTTCCTGTCTGCTTTGCTGAACCAGCTTACCTGTATTGATCCGGCCTGCTCTGCTATCCAGTCTGCTGTGCTGATCCTGCCTGCCCATCCAGATCCAGCCTGCTCTGCTATCCAGTCTGCTGTGCTGATCCTGCTTATCCATCCAGATCCAGCCTGCTCTGCTATCCAGTCTGCTGTGCTGATCCTGCTTGTCCATCCATATCCAGCCTGCTCTGCTATCCAGTCTGCTGTGCTGATCCTGCCTGTCCATCCAGATCCAGCCTGCTCTGCTATCCAGTCTGCTGTGCTGATCCCGCCTGTCCATCCAGATCCAGCCTGCCCTGCTATCCAGTCTGCTGTGCTGATCCCGCCTGTCCATCCAGATCCAGCCTGCTCTGCTATCCAGTCTGCTGTGCTGATCCTGCCTGTCCATCCAGATCCAGCCTGCTCTGCTATCCAGTCTGCTTTGCTGATCCTGCCTGTCCATCCAGATCCAGCCTGCTCTGCTATCCAGTCTGCTGTGCTGATCCAGTTACCCACCTTGTCCGCTGAGCTGACCTGTGTCGCTCCACCGGTCTGTTGATCCTGCCAGGCACCCGTGCTCCTCCTCACTCCTGGGTCTCCTGTCACCCTACCAGGGAACCAGGAGTGGGAGACGCAAGGGAGGTCTCTCTCTGCAAACTCGGGCTTGCACCACCAGGTACGTGACACTATCCCCCCTTCAGTCCAACATGAACGCTGCTGCCAGACTCATCCACCACTCGCCCAACGAATTAAATTCAAAATACTAACAATTAATTACAAAGCCATCCACAACTCTGCCCCCAGCTACATCACTAGTCTAGTCTCAAAATACCAACCTAATCGCCCTCTTCGTTCCTCCCAAGACTTCCTGCTCTCTAGCTCCCTCATCACCTCCTCCCATATCTGCCTCAAGGACTTCTCCCAAACCTCGCACATCCTCTGGAATTCACTACCCCAATCTGTCAGACTGTCTCCACATTTATCCACTTTTAGGTGATCCCTGAAAACCTTCCCCCTCAGAGAAGCCTATCCTGCCTCCATCTAACAACTGCACTATTTTCTCCATTAGCTCATCCCCCACAGCTATTACCCTTTTGTATAACTTGACCCTCCCTCCTAGATTGTAAGCTCTAATGGGCAGGGCTCTCTGATTCCCCCCAGTATTAAATTGTATTGTAATTGTACTGTCTGCCCTAATGTTGTAAAGCGCTGGGTAAACTGTTGGCACTATATAAATCCTGTATAATAATTATAATACTTAGAATCCAAAACTGAACCAGTCCTCCTCCTCTTTCTGCTGCAGGCTCATCTTAAATCCCCTTTATAACACCCTCTCCCTTCATTTTTTCTTTTTTCTCTCTCTTCCTCTTTCATCTTCCTCTACTTACCTTTCCATACCATCCCCTTATATTACAAGGTATTAAAAATGGCTTTCAGTAGTTACTTTAGACATATGATATGATTTGATTCATATCTTTGCATTAAAGCGGAGTTGTGGGCTTTTTATGTTTATTAAAAGTCAGCAGCTACAAAAAGTGTAGCTGCTGACTTTTAGTAAACAGACACTTAGATGTTCCATGGTCCAACGATGCGGCAGAACGGAGCGTCGCTCCTCCCCCCTCCTCTCCGCCGCCAAGATTCGACATAGAGAGAAAAGATTTGACATTATAGAGACAATAGCAAAAAAGGTCGACATGGAGAGAAAACATTTATTATAAAGATTTGATGAAGCAGTCGGCGCAAGCGGACATTTATGGTCAAATGCTCTGCTCATAGGCTATAGAATAATTCTAATGTTGGTTGACTAGTAATAATAATTAATAAATATAATTATTACTAGTGTCATACAACATTAGAATTCTACTATAGCTTGTAGGCAGAACATTTGACTGGAAATGTACAATTGCGGCGTCGTACAGTTTAGCTGCTCCGCCGAATCTTCTTAGATAATTCGACAAACACCATAAGCCTTCAATGACAGATTCGACCTTAATTATTTTGGATTTTCGGACGAATGCATTTTTTAACGAAACAAAAATAAAAACTAATTTTGGGATTAACTAAATAAATTTATTTTTCGGACGAAAACGAAATTCTGAAACAAAATATTTCAGTGTGCACATGTCTAATACACACTTTTGCTGCCAGCAGTTTAGACAGTAATGGCTGTGTGTTATTTTGAGGGGACAGTAAATTTAAACTGTACGCTCACTACTTTACATTGTAGCAAAGTGTCATTTCTTCAGTGTTGTCACAATAAAAGATATAATAAAATATTTACAAAAATGTGAGGGGTGTATTCACTTTTGTGAGATACTGTATATATACAGCCTCTTTGCATAGATCACTTCATGTGACCTATGGTTACTTCTTTACCTTTGTATATCTATGATCATATGCATCTTTCAAAGAGGAAGTAAACCCTGATATGACACTTACCTGCAAAAGAATCCAGTGATGTCCCCTATGTAGGCCATATCCATCTTCAAGCCCCTCTTCCTTCCAGGCCGCAGACTCCGGCTCTGTGATTCGCCGGAGCCACGTGATGTCACTCCCGCGCATGTGCACAGTAATGGCACATGCTAGGGAAGAAATGGCACAGAGTTTCGTTTCTTCCCCGCGCATGTGCCGCTCACTTTATCGGTGGACTACAAGTGAAATATCTCCTAAACTACGCACGTTTAGGAGATATTTCCACTACCTATAGGTAAGCCTATTTCTAGGCTTACCTATAGGTAGATTTCCCAAAAAAGACTTGCACCCTTATACATGGGCAACATCATATCTTTAGTTAACATTGGATGTATGCTCCTTGTATACATCTTTACCTAATGAGATAGGTCTCCAGGCAGTAAACTATTTTCTTTCTACCAATTGTGAAACAAATACAGTGGTGTGAAAAAGTGTTTGCCCCCTTCCTCATTTCCTGTTCCTTTGCATGTTTGTCACACTTAAGTGTTTCGGAACATCAAACCATTTTAAACAATAGTCAAGGACAACACAAGTAAACACAAAATGCAATTTGTAAATGAAGGTGTTTATTATTAAAGGTGAAAAAAAATCCAAACCATCATGGCCCTGTGTGAAAAAGTGATTGCCCCCTAAACCTAATAACTGGTTGGGCCACCCTTAGCAGCAACAACTGCAACCAAGCGTTTGCGATAACGTGCAATGAGGCTTTTACAGCGTCCTGGAGGAATTTTGGCCCACTCATCTTTGCAGAATTGTCCTAATTCAGTTACATTAGAGGGTTTTCGAGCATGAACGGCCTTTTTAAGGTCATACCACAACATCTCAATAGGATTCAGGTCAGGACTTTGGCTAGGCCACTCCAAAGTCTTCATTTTGTTTTTCTTCAGCCATTCGGTGGTGGACTTGCTGGTGTGTTTAGGATCATTGTCCTGCTGCAGAACCCAAGTTCGTTTCAGCTTGAGTACACGAACAGATGGTCGGACATTCTCCTTCAGGATCTCTTGGTAGACAGCAGAATTCATAGTTCCTTTTATCACGGCAAGTCTTCCAGGTCCTGAAGCAGCAAAACAGCCCCAGACCATCACACTACCACCACCATATTTTACTGTTGGTATAATGTTCTTTTTCTGAAATGCAGTGTTCCTTCTACGCCAGATATACTTGGACACACACCTTCCAAAGAGTTCCACTTTTGTCTCATCGGTCCACAGAATGTTGTCCCAAAAGTCTTGGGGATCATCAAGATGTGTTGTGGAGAAATTGAGACGAGCTTTGATGTTCTTTTTGCTCAGCAGTGGTTTTCTCCTTGGAACTCTGCCATGCAGGCCATTTTTGCCCAGTCTTTTCCTGATGGTGGAGGCATGAACGCTGACCTTAACTGAGGCAAGTGAGGCCTGCAGTTCCTTGGACGTTGTTGTGGGGTCTTTTGTGACCTCTTGGATGAGTCGTCGCTGCGCTCTTGGGGTAATTTTGGGCGGCCGGCCACTCCTGGGAAGGTTCACCACTGTTCCATGTCTTCGCCATTTGTGGATAATGGCTCTCACTGTGGTTCGCTGGATTCCCAAAGCTTTGGAAATGGCTTTATAACCCTTTCCAGACTGATAGATCTCAATTACTTTCTTTCTCAATTGTTCCTGAATTTCTTTGGGTCTCGGCATGATGTGTAGCTTTTAAGGATCTTCTGGTGGACCTTACTGTGTCAAGCAGCTCCTATTTAAGTGATGCCTTGATTGTGAACAGGTGTGGCAATAATCAGGCCTGGGTGTGGCTAGAGAAATTGAACTCAGGTGTGGACAACCACAGTTATAGTATGTTTTAACAAGGGGGGCAATCACTTTTTCACACAGGGCCATGATGGTTTGGATTTTTTTTCACCTTTAATAATAAACACCTTCATTTACAAATTGCATTTTGTGTTTACTTGTGTTGTCCTTGACTATTGTTTAAATTGGTTTGATGTTCCGAAACACTTAAGTGTGACAAACATGCAAAGGAACAGGAAATGAGGAAGGGGGCAAACACTTTTTCACACCACTGTAATTGACAGGCTAGTTTCATCCTCAACCTACACAATTCTGCCTCAAACATAATTATTTTGAGCTTGATGGAGGCTACCATCTACAAAAAACTGACACAGCTATGAGAGAACATTTTGCTCCCAGTTATGCCAATTTAACAATGGGCCATTTGGAATTTCAATGGCAGAGTTGTCATTTGAGATAACCAATTTGTCCAAATCCGTAATCCAAAATACTTTTAGTTTCTCCTTCACATGTATGTGACAGTTCCTTTTTGGCATTGTTGGATCTTGAATAGGATCATTGTGGATCAGAGATCACTACCTACCACTTTAAATCTTTAGAAGGTAATTCATATTTACATTATGCCAGCTGTCAACACCCAAGGTGGATCCAAAATATACTAAAGATACTAAAGAAATATACTAATATTCTAAATATACTAAAGATTCTGCAGACTGCCTCATAACTGTACACTGAAAGAGGACTATGTATGACCAAGTTCCATCTTGAAAAATAGACTCTCTGATTAGGGTTACCCAAAATCCCAAGTTGTGGGAACATATTCTTATTATTTAGCTGCTGATCCCAAGGAGAGTGGTGGCAGGAGAATGGATCAGAATGTTAGGTTTGTCACCCAATTCCATACACAATTCCATTGCATGGAGAGGGTGATCTCGTAACACTGGTCCATTCTGATGCAGGACTCTCACCTCAAATCCACTATTTCAAACAGACCCAGGTTTTCATGTAGAAAAGTTGCCAAGATAAAATGTGAAATTGCACCCAGCAGGGTCCCTTTACATCCCAAGCCTGAGTTGCATCCTGGCAATATGTCCGCCAGCCTAATTGACATGTATCAATGTAGGATGAAAAAAAAGGGGGGTAGCTAGTGTGCACAACCTCACAAAGCTAAGAAAAGAAATAATATAATGGGAAGCTGCCAACATAAAAGTGATCTCGCACAATACGTGAAAATGATAAATAAGGTATGTGGCGCTACCTTTCTTAAAAAAAAATAAACACTGCCGTAATAAGTGTACTAAAAATACCTCATGGGATTAAAATCTAAAAACTATATATAAACTGATGTCCATGAAACAATCCTCATGTGCAAGTAAATAATCCTCATGTGCAAGTAAATAATCCAGTGATAAAATTCATCCAAATATAACAGTAATGAAATTAGGCAATAACAGTAATAACATTCATCCAGCAGTATACATGTGAGTATATTATCCAAAGTATTCAAAAAATATAATGTGACAAATAAAGTGCAATTCCTCTAAAAGTATTGTGCAAAACAGTGAAATGAGAATTTAGAGTGCAACATCAATGAAATGTGCAAATAAGCATATTAAAAAAACATATATAAATATATGTATAAAAAAAATGATATACAAATTGCAATCAGTGCCAGAAAAAAACCTATATAAAATGTGTAGATAATGTAAATATAGTAGCATCAAATCCCAGTGACTCCGAATAGAAAAATGCAATAAAAGTCCACTAAGATAGTCCTCAATAATTATTCATTCAGGGGCTCTCTGTGAACAATTATCTGCAGCTCAGTGATTTAGCAGTGCTACTCAGTGCATTAATCCATGCATCCAGTGAACTCCGTGTCCTTCAGGGTGCTCCCCACTGTTTCTCCCAGCCTCTCACCTCTAAAAAACGGTCTCCACAGGCATAATAATGCTGTATATGTACTATCACTCTCCAACGTCTCTGGCATGTCCTGTATGAGTGGAGTGTCCGGCTGCGGTAGCCGCAATGTCCCTGGAGGAAGCAGGCTAGTCATCTTAATGGCCGGAGGAGATGGAGGTATTCCGCTCTGTGATCGAGCCAGTGAGCATGTGACGTCACCGGAGTGTGGGAGACACACAACGCTTTTCAGAGCATGCGCGAGACTCAGACGGAGCATGCGCGCTCCTTTCTCAAGTGTACAGGGAGAGGGAAGGGACAAAACCTAAATGCTCTGACGTAAGAAGATTATCTTATTCAGCATAATTATCTTGCTATATACCTCTTTACTATTATGGGGTAATAGCTATTCTTAGACAATGGTGATAATACACTGTAAAATTATTATTTTCCATTACAATTATATTAATTATGATGTCCTTAATTCTTGATTATTAATTGATAATAAATAATTCATAATCAATTTTTATACATTTTTAAATTAATTTCCCATCTATCATCCAAATTCTTTGTGTATACCGACATTGTTAAAATCCCAAGTATATATGAGCATATATTACCTGCCACTTTGCACAACCTATATTGAAACAAGTCCATGATGTTAATCATCAATCATGTATTCATTAATTAAATCTAACATCCCCCCCCCCGTTTAAAAAAAAAACTTTTATTATTTCAATTTTATGAAAAATATTTACCGCTATTATTAGTTTCAAAACCATATATGTTTTATAAATGTATTCAATCAATGATATTTTTAATTATCGCATAGTTTAATTTGTGTATTGGCAAGTTAGTGGTTAAAATTACGCCAATCGGCCAATTGATTTCTTCTTACTTCAGAGCATTTAGGTTTTGCCCCTTCCCTCTCCCTGTACACTTGAGAAAGGAGCATGCATGCTCCGTGTGAGTCTTGCATATGCTCTGAAATGCATTGTGTTTCTCCCATACTCCGGTGACATCACACGCTCACAAGCTCACTCACAGAGCGGAATACCTCCATCTCCTCCGGCCATTAAGAGGACTAGCCTGCTTCCTCCAGGGACATTGCGGTTACCGCAGCTGGACACTCCACTCATACAGGACACGCCAGAGATGTTGGAGACCGATCCGGGAGATTTCATCTTACTTTTATGTAAGTGTTGGATAACATATTATTGTAAACATTAAACCTTGCACTCAGAGGCGCTTTTCCGTTTTTTTCGTGTGTTATCAGTCTGTTGCTGCTCCTGTCCAATTTCAGACTAGGGTTGGGGGGGGGGTTCTAGCTCCTAAACTTTTAAAATGTACTACTTCAACACTTTTCTTTAATGCTGCTTCACGTTTACTTCACCTCTTTACCCTCTGATGTTTTCCAAGTAATATAAGAAGGGGTTGGCTGTGACTATTAAGAGGTTCGGTCAAGTTATAGCTATAAGCATGAATGGAAAGTGGGCTGTGTGTGGGTGCAGGTCAAATGCAGATTTACAGGAACAGACCTACATGTTTTTTTCAGCAATTATTATTTGTGGTAAGATTTAATATTTCTTATTTTCGAACATGTTTACATACATTTAAAATAAAAAAGCAAAAAAGGAACATATCATTTAGTTTGAAAATAACACATTTTATTAAAAATTTAAAATTTTGTTTTATTCCAAAATAATATTAAAATTACACATGTATGCAATGATATTTCGATACATATTCTAGTTATACAATATTTTTTCATCCTTATTTTTAGGATACTAAGTAATATACCATACTTCATAATTTTCCATTAATTGTTAGGCTTTAAGAAAATCCATTTACTTATATTGTAGTGATGGGAGACATATAATCAAAAAACTGATTATATTAAGTGATGTTAAGCATATTCAACGTTCAATGCTTAAGTGTCATGTAAATCATTATGAACATTTGTAAACTTGCAATATAGGAGTTTTAATTTTACAAACCATTATATCTTCTGTGCACTGTATAAAGATTATATCACACTCTTGATTTTGTACTTTGGAGAATAAATAGGAAGTTTCATCGTTGGATCAAAATTAAAAAGTGGCTCAGTTAACATTTTTAATTATGTTTGACTTTAAAACATAACCTAAAAATTAACATAACTAGTTCAAGAATATTTTTGTTTAAAAATAAAGCACATGAACGTAGAGGCCTCTACATAGATTTTGACTGTAACTTATTTTTTTTTAATCAATATGCCTTTTTTTTTCTTTTACAGGCATCAGACAGCCATAAATGTATTTTTCGAAAATCCACCATGTTTTTAATATCAAAATAAAATTTTGCTGAGTCTATACAGTGAAAAATATTCGTCTTTTTATTTGTACAGTTATGCATGTAGAAATATACTATATAATGTTCCAGTATATTTTATTTTTTTACAATATGGTACATAGTATTTATATTAAAGCTTTTAGCCTGAAGGTTGCAGTGGCCCAACATATCAACGTTCTTTTTTTAAGCCTCTCTATTAATATTCCAAAAAAATAAATAAAAGCTGTTCCTATATTTATGACACAAGATATAAGATAAAACAATAGGCTATATAGATTCCATACATGTAAAAAAAACAGTGTGTGCAAAAAAACTATATTTTGTAAATATTCCTTGTGTAACCAAACAAAAACATAAATGCAACAAGAACAAGATCTTGGGTTCTCAATAAAGACAAATCTACAATTAGCTGGTATTTTTGTGATCAAGTATTTTTAAAATTCTTGGCATGTATATATATATAATGGGGGTTAAATTTTATATAACACAATTTCACACTGCCTCAAAAAAACAGAGGCATTTAGCCTGGTTGGGTTTGCTGAGGCAGCACAAACATAATTATCATAGTAAATCATCCTCTACTATGGATTTACAGATAATGTGGCATATTGTGTGTATTCTTGTTTAATAAATCTGTTAATAGTTTATTTTATTTTTGTACATACCGTATGTACCATATGTATTTATATAAAAACAAAATTAATCTTTGGGGTTGGGCAGGTGAGGCGTCCATGTAAGGAAAACTTTACCCATTTTGTCTTGCAAGCCCCTGAAGAATGCACTTTTATTTTTTTTATTTTTAATCTTCTGTCCATCTGTGCAAATGATGGCATATATCATTACCCTGAATGGAAGTGACAGTGCAGACATTTGACACGCATTGACTTCAATTCACAACTGTTGCAATACAGCTGTTCATTTACTCTGAGAAAGATTTAAAACATTTTCTCAATGTCATCTTCTTTGTCATCTATGGCTTTAATTAGTACAGAAGAGTTATTTCCTCAACTATGATGAAAAGCATTCAGACATTTTTAAAACCTATCAATAATATTGTCTGTGGCTTTCAGTAAGCAATTGGGCTCAGTGATGCTAGATATTTTCAAGATTGTTAGATTGTGTTGTCTTTCTATACTGACAAAATTTGTTGGGAAATTTTGCAGCTGCTGATCGATTTACTTAGCTTTACATTGCTTTCCAGATGGGAAACCTTGGCCGCAAACGATACTGTAGGCTGTGAGTTATTCAAGGCCAAGTTCTTAAAAACAAACACATTTTTGAGAAAATCTCCACTCGCGCTGTGCTTCAGTAGCCCATGAAACCTGTCTCTTTTATTCCTCCTTGATCCAATGGTTCACCATATGGAGTAGCATTAAGGCATGTAAATCTAAGAAACCTGCAAAGTAGCTGCCGGCTGTAGATGGTCTTGCCCGCCTCAGGGATCTACAAATGAGAAAAAATATACACATTAATACAAGCCATACAAACAGAAACATTCTAAATTTGATAAGAATACACAGTACCCGGAATTGTATGAGGTTTCTGTAACAAGTCTGTATTGTCATTATTTCTATGTTATTTTTGGCTTAGTATGTTGTTTTTTTTGGCTTAGTACACATAAATACAGATTATGGCAGAAACGCTGAATAGGTTTCCTACTGGATTATCTACAAAAATTGCTCAGTATAATCATCAGTTTTATGGACAGTCATCCTTTCCTAAGTACTATTACTAGGCTGGGACATGTGCTTCTTGACCTATTGTACGTTAAGTCCACTGCTGTAAGTGTAACAGATAAGCAGATTAATGATAAGGTTGCGTGTGCCCTGGGTCTTCTACAGAGTTCCCTGTAATTGCTACCACCACTCAAGAAGTATCCTGTAGTCAAACATGTTTCAGACTTTGATGAACTTTGTACATCATTTTTATTTTGTAACTTCTCACACCTCCAATAGTAACAGATTTCTCCCTCGCTGTTCATTATAATTATGTTTGGTAATTTATTTAATCAATTTGAAAATTTATAATTTAAAAAGAATTACAGTTTATTTTTACCTGTATTTCACAATGCATATTTATAGATTAATGACCAAAAATTAGCAACGAGCTGATACATTTTATGCACAGATTGCCAAAGGGTAATCATGCAATTTGCTTTTGAATTTCATATTATTCATTTACGTTTTAATCAATGATGATAAACTAGATTTTTTATTCACAACGTAAGTAATGTCCACATATTTGTAACATATGAAAATTATCACTGCCTAAGACCATTTTGTAGTGCAAATTATGTTGGTTTTAGATTGAGCTTTCACCAAAAAGGATGTCTTAGTTATATGTAAATATATTCCCATATATTACAGATATGTAGTATGAGGTATAGTGGAATCAATGGAGTTGCAAGGTACTTTTAACTATTCTTTGACTACCCTGATTCTGTGTCCTGTGACTGCTGTCCGTAAAACGCCAGAACAGTAATGGCTCAAATTTTAAGGCAGTGAAGCAAGAATATGTAGAGACCCAAGAGAAGGAAGACGGCAAGCAGGAAAGAGAGAAAACAAATGAAAAAGGGAAAAAGAAGCAACCTTAGCCACTTTTTGTGGCTATGCTTTAGGTCCCATAATAATTAAGAAGCTCTGGATTGCCCTAAGTATTTTAGTACCCTAGCAATCCATTATTTCTAAGCATAGTTTCTGTAGAGACTGGAGCAAAATGAGTTAGTAGTAGAAACAGTATAATGAGAAATATCTTTGGATTTTTACATTTTTATTACCTGCCATGTGCAGCTGTCAAAGCTGTAAAAGTCAAAATAAAAATGTACATTTGCAATCTTTTTGTCACAGTGCACACCATTATTGTATAACTAACATTATGCTTGAAGAGAAATTAGATCTCCAGGGACAAATAAGAAACATTTTATCCCTTGGTTCACACTGACTCCAATTTATACTTTAATTCTTTCTTATAGAATACTGTAAGCAATCTATTTGTATTCAACAAACGGGTCATTTGACACAGCCAGATGTGTGTAAGTCATTTACAAGAGCAGAACAGAACCTCCAGGACCTTTGTAAAGCAGCAATACACCATATAATATCTTTACAAA
This sequence comes from Lithobates sylvaticus, assembly GCA_028564925.1. Taxonomy (NCBI): domain Eukaryota; kingdom Metazoa; phylum Chordata; class Amphibia; order Anura; family Ranidae; genus Lithobates; species Lithobates sylvaticus. Next base: position 167,484,486 of record CM053026.1, read on the forward strand.
CATTTTCCAAAGAATATCATTTCTGCTTTGTTATTGTTTGAAAATCAATGTATTTGAGCTGTTATTTTTTTTGTATCTTGCAAAATGCATTGTTTTTGTACAGATGGAGGAAATTCAGTTTCTTTAATCTTAATCTTATATTAATCTTTTATTTAAAAAAAAATCATCTTTAATCTTAACTATAATATTAAACACAGTATGACACAAAATAAAAAATAACAGTAGGACAACGCAATGTTTTTTTTTCTGTCATTGAGGTGAGGGACAATTTTCCCATATGGTGATTTCATAAATGGGAACTTAACAAACTTGTGTTTGCATAAAACATCCAATCGAGTGATAAAGAAAAAAAAAAAGGAACCTTCCTAACTTGGTTGGATGTTTAAAGCATGCAAAATTTAAAGGGCCTGTATTGGTAGATGCCTGAGAGTTAGGCACTCAATGGTTTCTTATATCGCAAGGACTTTGTTGGTGAGGCTTGAATTATGAGACCCAATACCTAGCATTACAGTTATATGTCTATCTCCCTGCTAAATTTTTATATGATGGTGAATGCTTTGCTTGGTATAATGGCTTAGAGCACCACAAATTCCATGTGGGTGGGTAAGATCAGAACCCAAAACTATGAGACTGTGAGCTAACTGTTTAAAAAGAAGCCAGATGGCAGCATGTACCTTTAAAACTGGACCATATTAAAACTGTACCCATCACAACTTTGAGGTGTACAGACTATTTTAATAGGTTGGTATGAACAATATTTTTTTTTATAATGTAATTACTTACTTCAAATGGGGCTTATTTTTTTGTAATCTTTAGCTTCTTGGAATAACAAAGAGTCCTAAAGAGAAGGTGATCAATGAATGTCAACCTTCAATGTTCTGCTGCTAATATAGTTTTGTTCTCAACTGAGGTATAAAATGACATGCTTTGCCTAATACTTACTACAAGCTATTTTAATGTCCACAGCTCCACATAACTGCTGGGTTGGTGTGGTAAGCCCCTCTGGATAGTGTGACAATCTTTGAGCAGTATTACACATAAAAAATGTCAAATTTGTTTATATAACAAATATATTATAGTTTATCCACACTGGATGTATTCCCATGTTTTATGTTGTATTTTCAAATGTAAGTGAAAAATGCATTGTTTAATAGGGTGTACTCACACCATTGTGTTGCATTGCAGTACATTGTGAAAAAATCTTGTATGCTGCACTTTGGGTGTGTAGACCTGCATTTTGCTATTTAAATCAATTTAATCAAACCCGTAACATGACAGTATGTTTGTCAATTTGTATTTCAGTGTGATTCCAGCCGTAATGTAATAAACATAACCCTATAAATAGCGACAGTAGGAAAAATTTACAACATACTCTTATTAACGATTGAAGTCCAATTGAACCTTCATTTTAAACCAGCTAAATACATACTAGGTGCATTACATATCTTAGAGTTAGTTTTCATTCTAAATCAGCCACGGCCATCCCCTGCCAGCATCTACGGAGTGGGAATCTTGCTCTCTATAGAGTAGCAGTGGTCTGACTTGCTCCATTTGAGCTATTTTAAACTAAAAGTTCAATTAGGCCTTAGTTTTCACTTTATTTTTGTTATGCTTGATTCCCTTTCACAAAAAAAAAAAAAAAAAAAAATTATAGAAGCCCCCTGATGTGTGTTCTTATACCTGCTACATGCTCCCCTGATGACAGAGTCCAAGTTAATATAGGGCTGAATTGATGATTACACATTACTGCTGTGCTTAGCAGAGAGCTTGCTGTGGAGCATGCTGCTTCCTGAGAATAGCACCTGTGGCATCTGCTAGCTTTGGTAATATTTTATTTTTCAAAGAGCACTGAGAAGGAACATTAAAGGAATGATGACCACTTTAGATTAGAAATGATTAGCATTACATATAAAAGGGATGGAGCTTAATGTATGAGACAGTATATAGAACAATGGGCAAGGCATACAGCACTTGATGATAAAAGACATGGGGCTTAAAATTCTCTTTCCTAAACACAAAATAATAGGAAACAACAGCAATGCCTATAATTTCTACCATCCCTCTCAGCAACATCCCACTTGGACATGAAGTGGTGGACTTCTTTAGCCTCCAAGAAGCCAATGTAACTGTGGGCTACTCTGCTTCCTGATACATATGATTATATAATATATAATGTAGCTACAGCCTGTCTAAACTGCTTGACTGCTTATCCTTTCAAGTCCAACCCTTTTTCTTGCTCGTGTCTAAGGCCCCTTTCACACTGATGGACCGTTCAGGTCCACCTGTCAGTTTTGACGGCGGACTTGAACGGGCGCTCCATGCTGGTCTATGGAGTGACGGATGTCAGCAGAGACATGTCCGCTGACATCCGACCCGGTCCGATCCGCCAAAAGCAGGATCGGATCGGGTGAGATCTGATGAAAATGGACACGCTGTCCATTTTCATCCGATCTCTCCATAGAGACCAGTTGAGCTCGACAAGCCCCTCCCCGCTCTGTGAGCAGAGAGGGACCTGTCATCTGCCGGCTTAGCGGAGATCAACTGAGAGACGGCGGACAGAGGCGGACTCTGTGGAAGCAAATCCGCTTCGTGTGAAAGGGGCCTTACTTTTCCCAGTTGTATGGCATCTCCCTGCCATGTTGTCACTGTGTTAAATATTGTTATTAGAAGACTTGAAATAGAAGTTAAGTGAAATATTAGCAGCAACTGGCCAACACAAAGAAAGAGGCAATGTTGTATATTAAGTTATAGCTGTTAAAACTTTTGCTTGAGGTTAACATACTGCTTTTATTGGCAGTCTAGCCTAGGCTAATATCCAAATATATTAAAATGATTTCATTCTGAGAATGTATAATCCATTTTCTGTGTAGAGAAGCAGTACAGATAGGTGCGTAATATGCTTTTCTCATTTTTTACATAGTCAAAGGGGGAAAAAGTAATATCATTTTTATAATGATATGCATCCACTTCCTAACCATTACTTCGGCTCTTTTCACTTCTTCATTCTTTTTATTACAAACAATTAATAATTATTTAGAGAGATTTGCATCTACATGAGAAATCTAGAATGCACATTAAATACGGATTATCTTTAATCTCCAGAAATTGAGGGTTTAGAAAAAGCACTTTTACTTATCCATAAAATTAAAATCGTATTAGCAACATTCCAATGTGTTGGCCCTGTTTGTTGTCAGAGATAAGAGAAGGACATCAATTTATAAATCAAAGGAAGATTTGTAATGGTTGGTAATTGTGTCAAATCTGGTACAGTATATCTGCAACTCCTTATGCCAGATGTAGTTGTGAGAAAAATGATTAGCAAATCAGGCAATTGTCCAAACATAATTTATTGTTTGTGGCTAGCTAAAAGCTAAACACCAGACACACTGTTAAACCCATAGTTGAAATATGTATATAGGAATTGTTTTACAGACTGGTCAGCTTTTAGCCTCCAAATGGACAGTGAAAGATCAACAACAATCCAAAGAGCTCATCGTGTTGCTCTTTCCTCCTGCCTGCATGTGGCATACTTGCTGCAGACTGTATTAAGATATAAGATGAGATAAAGTCATAGTCAACTATTTACACTAGCTGCATTGCATTTAAAATACATTAAATCATTTTTCATGGATGCAAAACTGCATTAATAGGTGTTGTTTTTTCTTTCAATGTATATGGCGCCTCTAATACTGTGCCTCTACTGTACATATTGTTTTCACCATATTAATATTCATCTGTTCATACCATTAGATGTGATTGACAAGGATCTCAATTTGCCTATGAAAAAGGACAAAAGTCCGAAACATGTCGGCGTTTTCCTAGATTCATCGCATGTGATAAGTCTGTACCCCCCTGCATATATATATTTGTACACCTAACCACATGGTTTTGTTAGTACTGTATACATTTGATGCTTTTGCCAATTGTAACAGACACCTATAGTTCTTCTTTACAATGTTTTAAAATACAATTTTGAATAAATATTTCTACTGCATAAATCTTGTCTGGTCTATCAACTAAAACATCCCCTAGGGGTATTGGCCGTGCCTTGCACACTAGGCCTCTTTTTCTCTAATAGGTGTTGTTTTTATAACAGCCTGGAGTTCATTTTCAAAAGAAATATATAGCAGTTTTGTACATATTCACTATATTGTGGTCTGGGCTAAAAATAATTATTTTTTTTTGTCAGGTAAAAAATATTAATTATGGAAACCATGTCATCTTTTAACCAGTTAGCAGGTGGAGTGATAGACTCTTTTCAGTACATGTTTATCTTAGTAATATAAAAATCTTGTTGTTTCCAGAGTTTAAAGTGGTTGTAAACCCCTACATATACCCAGTGAAGTGACTGGCATCAGGTGGTACACAGAGCTGAAATAAATCCTCCTACATTGTACCTGTCTCTCTGCAGCCATCACTTTTCAAAGTGCTGAATTTTTACAACTTGACTAAGAGTTAAAAAAAAAAGGGGTAGAGAGCTGAAATTACACTCTGCAAAGCTCAGTGAGGAGATCTCAGAGAGCTGATTGGAGAAAAGTGACACGCAGCCCTCTACACAGCACCCAGGAACAGAACTTAGGCTGTCAATCTGCTGGAGGTCCCTCCACTGTCACCTTTTTTCTCTTAGTGTCAGGAAAACTTTTTAGAAGTGACTCATGCTGATAACAGAGGAATGAAGCAGCAGACAGAAATGACACTTAGTGCTCTTAATTGAGATAAGTACACACGATAGAGGGATTTGCTTTGTTCATATTTCATATCTGAAGTTTACAACCACTTTAATACATTCTTTGCATTAAGGTAAAAAACCTTTACGGTGCAGTGCCACCCCCACAAAAATTTCCCTGAGCCCTATTTTGGTGGCATCTCTCTCTCTCTCCACTTAGTGAGAGCAGCAGGATCCAGGAGTGCCGACAGGGGCCAGGGGCACCAGAGGAAACCCCATAAGCACAGAATCAAGGGGTGCTTTGTGACAAATCATTCCAATCATTCCTCCTACTTACGGAGGACATGTTTGTTATTTAAAAAAAAGTCTCTACACACAGAACTTAACTGGCAGATTTTACATGAGCTGGGCTCAGAGAGAAAGTTGCGCTCATAGGTTTACATACCCTGGCAGAATTTATGATTTTGTGGCCATTTTTCTGAGAATATGAATCATAACGCAAACATTTTTCTTTCACTCATGGTTAGTGTTTGGCTGAAGCCATTTATTATCAATCAACTGGGTTTACTCTTTTTAAATCATAATGAAAACAGAAACTACCCAAATGACCCTGATCAAAAGTTTACATACCCCAGCTCTTAATACTGTGTATTGCCCCATTTAACATCAATGACAGCTTGACGTCTTTTGTGGTATTTGTGGATGAGGCTCTTTATCTTCTCAGATGGTAAAGCTGCCCATTCCCCCTGGCAAAAAGCCTCCAGTTCCTGTAAATTCGTGGGCTGTCTTGCAATAACTGCACATTTGAGATCTCCACAGAGTGTCTCAATGATATTGAGGTCAGGAGACTGAGATCGCCACTCTAGAAACTTCACTTTATTTTGCTGTAGCCAATGACAGGTCGACTTGCCCTTGTGTTTTGGTGTGTCGTGCCCTTGTGATGGGCTGCATGGCCGAGTCGTGTAGTATATTAAAACCAGGATCACATTTATTTAAAAACAGCCAGGGTACTCACATTTTAGCAAATAAAAACAAGCATATCAGAAGCAGCAGTCTGTGGATAGCATTCGTTTCCAACCACAAAGGTGGCCGTGGTCGACATGGGCCAGCGTTGTGACGTCAGAGCTCCACCCTACGCCTGGCGATGTTCTATTGGACGAAATGCTGCGTAGGGTGGAGCTCTGACGTCACAACGCTGTCACGTGTCGACCATGGCCATCTTTGTGGTTTGAAACGAATGCTATCCATAACAGATTGTTGCTTCTTATATGCTTGTTTTTATTTGCTAAAATGTGAGTACCCTGGCTGTTTTTAAATAAATGTGATCCTGATTTTAATATACTACACCATGAGGAGTTGCTTTCTTGTATTCTATGCATGCACCTTTGAACTTACATCTGGTGAGACTACAAGACCCAGCCATCTATGATTCAAGTGAAGTGGTTTTGTGGTGCTGTGGATGTATCATGCTTGTTTGACCACCTGTAATTCAGTGGTCCATTTTCTTTGGTAAGAGGCCTGGTTTGTTGATGTTTGGTGGAGGATACATTTGTGCTCACCTAATTGTGTCTTTGTCTACACCGTGGGTGGTTCCAACTTTTTCCCTGAACAAGGACTTTATTTTAAACACTATGGACTTTTACTTTTAATTTTTAATGTTATGCTACTAGTGCTGCATACATTTATTTTTTAATCTGTAACACATGAGCAACTACTAAAGGGTGGAAGTAAGAGAGGGTCTTTAGGGCAATAATATCACCACAGGGTTATTCTAAAATGTATTCTTGCAATAGGTGATCCAGCTCCGTATTTGTGATACTTATTCAATTGCCAGTATATTTCCTTGGAATAGGTCCGTTTTATTACCAAGTAATAGGATTAGCCATGATCTGTGCATAATCACTTTTCTATTTCTTTTTTTTCCTTCTCTGTAAAGACCTGGATGTGGTAGATTAAAATAAATAACTTTTCTTTTCTTGCTGCTTCAGCTAAAGTCTATTTTGATATCTTATAACATATATAAATAATATTTATATATAAATATATATGCATTTATTTATTTAAAATTGCTACAATCAGTGTATTTTTTTTTTTACTCGTTTGATGTGCTTTATAATACATACAGTATATGTAAAAAAATATCATACAAATCACATTTCTGTTTTATTTACAATACTTGTCAACTCTGTCAATAGCCTCTTTCATCAAAAGAGGCACATAAAGCAGCTGAAGACATTGTAAAAAAAACTCTTCAGTTATTTTTTCTAATGTTATTAGATTTTTTTTCCACATTCATTTTTAACCTATTAAACCATATTGAGATAAGCTGCTATATTCAGCAACGTGCAATAGTGATATTTAAAGTGGTATTAAACTAAAAAAAAAAATGTATTATATTTCAGCATATCAATCCTTAGATGTGGTGGCAGCATCAGATTTCTTTTCGTTGCCTTTTTTCTGTCGGTTTTCACCTGGTGATCTGGCCAGTAACACACCTCCTGTATTAGTGAGACACAACTCTGGAGTAACGAGAACGGGGGGCACAGCACACAGCAGGGTATAGTTGAACGTATTATCAGATTTAGACCCACTAACAAGCCGAAGCCAAACTCCAGCTCACACTTTATAATCAGTTACAGCAAACTTTTATTTTCCTTTTGGGATAAACATTTAGCATTAAAAAATACAAGCTGATCGTTCTAATCACCCCTGCCAGTCCTAAGTGGGTTGTCCGATCCACAGAAATTGATACATTCTGCTGGAGACTTGCTTGCTGGATCACCAGATGAAAATAGAAGAAAGAAAGCCTAAAGCCTAGGTGTGTTGCGGGTCCCTGTAATCGGTAGCGGTGATCAGTGTTGTGTCACACACAGCCCCCCCCCACAGAATCACTCCCTAGGACACACTTAACTTCTACAGCGCCACCTAGTGGTTAACCCCTTCACTGCCAGTGACATTTACACAGTAAATCACTGCATTTTTAATTGCACTGATCGCTGTATAAATGTGAATGGTCCCAAAATCACGCTAAAAGTGTCCGATCTGTTCGCCATAATGCCGCAGTCACGATAAAAATGATTGCCGTCATTACTAATAAAAAAAATATAAATAAAAATGCCATAAAACTATCCCCTAGCGCAAAAAAAAACGCAAAAGTGATCAAATACCACCAAAAAGAAAGCTCTATTTGTGGGAAAAAAGGACGTCAATTTTGTTTGGGAGCCACGTCGCACAACCGCGCAATTGTCAGTTAAAGCGAGGCAGTGCTGAATCGCAAAAAACGCTCTGGTCATTGGCCAGCCAAATGGTCCGGGGCTTAAGTGGTTAATGATGTTTAGCAGAAGGACATCTAGACAGAACTCCTCTTCCTTCATTATTTTCTACTCAGTGCACCAAGGTGGTTCACTGAACTCCTGAAATAAATACGTTATACATACTGTATAAAGTATGTTGTTATACCTTTATTTAATCAGGACAGCACAATGAAATTTAGTGTTAGTTCTGTAAAAAACAATATACAGTACCTTCTCGGCTTATAACAGATGTATCTGATGTATGTACTAGCTCTACAAGGATTAACACAATTTTTACTATGACTGTATGAAGATTAAAGACAACAACATACATTACAATTTTATTTGTCCCTGACAATGCAAAAAGATGTTACCATGACTTGGCACACCCACACACCTTGGCCAGTTATGGTTCTGGAAGCCATCAGATGGATACCAAAGAAGGAACCAGAAACCACTAGTCAACAATTACAAAGAAAGTCACTAACATTCAAAGCTGAACTCTGGGAAAGTCCTCCTCTGAAGTGGGGCTGCACCTACAATACAAGGGTTAACTGCTTGTCCATTCCTGGGGGACCATGAAAGGCACTTTTACTTACCTGATTCTCCACTCTTCCAGGCTACTATGTTCTGCTAGACTGGTCCCTGCAGCCTTTTCTCCCCTGCACTCCGGCAGTCTAATGTCCTCTGACAACATGATGACCAAAGCTAGGACCATAGCCTGCACTGGACATGAAGACATAGAGGGGTTTATTTACTAAAACTGGAGAATGCAAAATCTGGTGCAGCTGTGCATAAAAACCATTGAGCTTCCAGGTTGTATTGTCAAAGCTTAATTAAACAAGCTGAACTTAGAAGCTGATTGGCTATCATGCACAGCTGCACCAGATTTTGCACTCTCCAGTTTAAATCAACCATAGATGGACAGTGCTCTGCCAGAGTGGAGGGGATCGCCCTTTACTGGGGGGGAGCAGACTTTTTTAGTTTTCGGGGAGTTCAGCCTACTTAAAGGATACTATTCAGGTTCACACACTTAAAAATCTCCAATGCAAGGATATCTCTCTCCTGGTAACAGCAGAACTTTTATATTCAATTTTTCCCCATGATAAGGGCTTTGAGGTGGCAGAGCACTTTTTAAATTTGGAAAATTCAGTGCCCCCTAAACAAAAACAAATCATTTTGAAATTAATAATTTATTATTTGCAATAAAGGGCAATTAGCTATGGTTTGAGGGACATTTTACCTTCAGAAAAAAGGTGTTACAATGCATGCTAAGTTTGCGACTTCTTTAGCCAATTTGTTTATGGCAAGGTGGGAGGAGGTCTTCATAAGTCTTAAGCACCAGCATTATATGGTTTTATGAAAAAGCAAAGTAGTAACAATGTAATATGCACTCACATAGTGCTCGGCGGGTGGAAGCTGAATCCATCCAGCATAGGAACAAAACGACCGCCGAATCCCTGGGATGTTAAATCCGCAAGCACCTTGTGTCAGCGGGGAGCTGAACCCTCGAGAAACCTCAGGAGGAAGCCGGCTGGGTGACTCGGCATGGAGGTGGTCTGGAGCTGTCACACTGGGGAATCGCCTACCGCTGTGTTTATCCAATCAGAATGTGTTTCGGAGGCTAAGCCACGCCTCCTTCATCAGATCTAGCCGTTGCCCTCCCGAGGTCCCTTGAGGCTTCAGCTCCCCACTGACACAAGGCGCTCGTGGATTCAACATCCCAGGGATTTGGTGGTGGTTTTGTTCCTAAGCTGGACAGGTTCAGCCCCCACCCACCGAGCACTATGTGAGTGCATATTACATTGTTACTACTCTGCTTTTTAATAAAACCATATAATGCTGCACTAGGATTGCCCTGGCACTTATCTTTCTTTCTCCTGCTTCCTATCTCTCACAGTCTCCGGGTTCCCAGCCCATGCCTGAAGCAGGCTCGCAACTATCTGCAGCCTTCAGACCAGAGACAGACTTAAAGGGGTTCACCCTAGAATCTTTTATCTATATTGAATCTATTGAATTTTTATTTCACATTTTTTATTCCTTGATGTGTCTTTTTTTTATTGTTAACTAGACTCAAGAGTGTGTTGATCCTTCGCCACTCTTGCAACCATTAGGTTTCTTAGCGCTGAGTTTCACACTAGCTTTTTTGTGAGTCTGTTTTTTATCTTTAGGTTCTTCATAAGTCTTAAGTCCACTACTCATATTCTTCTTTGGAGAAGGTACATTAATGATGGCCTCCTCCTTTGGAAAGGTGGTTTTGAATGACTGCATGTATTTATGAAATATCTTAACAATAGTGAGTGGGAGATAAAATTATGAGTGGAGCACTGTGCAGCCTTCAGACCAGAGACAGACTTAAAGGGGTTCACCCTAGAATCTTTTATCTATATTGAATCTATTGAATTTTTATTTCACATTTTTTATTCCTTGATGTGTCTTTTTTTTATTGTTAACTAGACTCAAGAGTGTGTTGATCCTTCACCACTCTTGCAACCATTAGGTTTCTTAGCGCTGAGTTTCACACTAGCTTTTTTGTGAGTCTGTTTTTTATCTTTATGTTCTTCATAAGTCTTAAGTCCACTACTCATATTCTTCTTTGGAGAAGGTACATTAATGATGGCCTCCTCCTTTGGAAAGGTGGTTTTGAATGACTGCATGTATTTATGAAATATCTTAATAATAGTGAGTGGGAGATAAAATTATGAGTGGAGCACTGTGGAGGTGAACTTTCTGGATTAGGTTATTTTCTGTCCGTTTCCTCACTAAAACATATTTTAAAAAGGCAGGCTGAAATAGGTATATACCATGAGGAGCTATCACCACCTCTTACGGCTAAAGACAATTTTGCGATATTAGGTAAAATTCCTCAGATGTAAAGGATTTTGTGGTACAAGCTGATCTCCTATAATGGAGATTTGTGGATAAAAGATATAATCCGGAACGCCCTGATCAGGAAATAGGAGGGGTACTGGATACTGACAGAGTATCCTTGTTGGAGCCTAGACATAAAGACACACATACTATAGGTAAAAGGTACGTGCAGGAAATGTGTATCTGTAAGACTGAGTAAGCCACAGAGAAAGGGTCAAAGTAAGGACATTGTCAGGCCAATATTTCAACCTAAGACTTTCTGTTTTTCTCACTCTGATGGATGTCTGTAAACAAGCCTATTTGCAGAACTAGTTAGAAAAACAATGAGTGTGTATTTTTTTCCTCAACTGAAGCCAAGGATAAATCTATTTTTATGGTTGCCAAATAGAATTTATTTGATGATCCTTGGGCCAGTAATAATGACTGACTTTCCAATGCAAAAACACACAATGTCCGAATAGAGTGTGAAGTTAACCCCTGATCGGTATTTACACAAAGGTGGGGTATGAAGGAACTATTTATATTTAGATGGACTTGTGTGGTTATATGGTGGCCAACCATTGTTTCAGCTCTGAGGAAGAAACACCCTCACAGAAAGGAGCTATTTTTCCTGTAACAATTTCACCAGCTAAAGACATTCATATAATATAGTCACTTCACAATTTCTATGTTGCAAATTATCAGGACCATGTGTGATATATATATGTGGAAGGCCAACATGGTGGCCTGAATTTATGGGAGGAGCCCGGGAGGGTATTTAACCGGCCCACTCACCTGTGGTCTTCGTCGGTTCCGGTGCGCGATATACTACGTCACTAAGCCGACTACTCGATTTCGCTAGCGTTCGTGAGTGCCAGACGTCTCGTGGATTGCTCTCGTTCGAAGGTTTTGTACACTGTATCTGGCTCGGCTGCCGCAGGTAGGGGTCTCGTTTGACCACCATTTCACTTATGAACGTTACTTACCTTGTCACGAATCTCGCTGTTCACATACGCACAAGTCATTCCATTAGTACCCGTACGTTGCATCCGTACCGCTATCTGCATACAGTAGCCGGTCGCTTACGCATCACCTGATTCGGAATCAGTCGCAGTATCATGCCATACGGTCACATTTCAGCCATTTCAAAAACATTTCAGTCATTTCACCATTTCACGGTCCTGCACCGACACGCCGTTCGAATCTAGCCACATCCGATTCGTCCCGGCATGTCCCAGCAGTGGAACCCCATTTCAATACATGACCCAGGGAGCGGCCGTTAGCCGCAATTTCTCGACTCACCGGTCGAAAAAAACACCTCTGTCATGGCATCATTTCACTGTCACGTATCACGTTCCGATTCAAGTCTAGGCGCACCCCGGTGCCTCGATTCGTACCGGCACGCCCCAAGATGCTCCCAGGCCCCATTTCATTCCGTGCTCCAGAAGTACGGTCGCTGTCAGTCGAAAAGTTTTTAGGCTCACCGCTCGGCGCCTCTGTCACGAGGAAAACATTTCACCTCACGAGTCACGTTTTTGATTCGAAACCGGTCGCACCTTTGCGGATCGGTCTTCGCCTCCAACGTACCCCAGGTTTGTCGGCCCCATTTCAGTAACCACCCCTGAGTCTGCTCGTCGTCGGTCGTGAGACCCGACCGACCGTTCAGCACCTCAGGGAATGGTTCCCCTCATTTCTCTCACCGCCAGGCCGCACCTCGCTTCGAACCCAGTCGCGCTGCGCACCGGTTCGGACCGATGCGCCCTGAACATCCGTTGGCCTCATTTCAGTACATGCTCCAGAAGTCTGGTTCGTCTACAGTCGCCATCGCGGCTCGACCGTTTCATACTTCTGTCATGCCGATCAGTTCGCTGTCACAACAAAAACGTCCTGATCCGAATCCGATGGCATCTACCATGCATCAGTTCGCCTCAACGTACCCCAGTCGAGTTGGCCTCATTTCATTCCAAAATTCTCGGCAATCAGCAGTCACACTCATAAAACGACACCTTGCGCCCACGACATGGCACAAACGTTTCTCATTTCACTCAAAAAAAAAAAAAAAAAAAAAAAAAAAAAAAAATAATAATAAGTAGTGTATATGCACAGACGGGGGACACACCCCACGAGGCACACCTCACCAGTTCTCTTTATTTTTTCTTCCCTAGGTCAGTCCAAGTTCAGTAGGTCCACCCTGCACAGGTTGGACGGTGTTTCTCCAGGTAAAATATAAAAACTTACCGTGTACGCACGTCCACGTACGTGCGCACACTTGTCCTTTCCAGAGCACAGCAGTTGGGTACGTATGTTTACACAAGGAAAGAAACAGTCTTGGCTTATCTCATCCCCTTGAACAGCTCCGGTCGACCTTCTTACGACCTTAGACGCCTCAAGACATCGCCTCAGGGCACAGCCCATCCGAGGACCATGTCGCAAGCGGGCAGCGAGGATCTCACCGCCCCCTTGTCACGTTCCCCAGTGTCCATGAGCGACAGCATCCAGTCCCTCAGGGGATGGACCATCCCCAGACTGACGGCAGAACTTAGACGCAGGGGCGTGCCGTTCCCCGCCACGGCCAGGAAGGCGGAGCTCTTCAGGCTCTTGTTTCCTCCTCCTGCCATGGCAGGGCCCAGCACTCAGCAAGCCTCCCTCCAGTCTATATCTGCGGCCATAACACAACTCCACACCATGGTGTCGTCCTTGGCGAACACAGTCACGGACGTCCAAGCCAGAGTGACTCTCCTCGAATCTCACCCGGCCCCGGCCGTCCCCGGCCCCGCCGCGATACAGCCACCTACAACAGTCGCCACAGGTACCGCAGGGACATGTCCCCTGGTCTGCCCAGCACACCTGGTTCCAGCCAGCATTAAGAAGGACATACTGGATGGCAAGGACGTCAACCTCGCCTCCCTTCTCATTTCAGTCCACGACCTAGCCGAAAACAAGGCCTATACCTGGGGAGATGTCTCGGTGGTCCTCAAAGCTAAAGACCCCAGACTCAACCGCAAATTGTCCGTCCCAGAATTCGCGTTGTCATTTGGGATGCTTAGAGACATCATATGCTCAGCTTCCCCCGGCAGAAGGGAAGAGCTGGATTTATATCTCCACACCGTGGTAGATCTGGGCTACAAATACGGCGGGTTCTCATTTTATGACTACCACCGCTCCTTTTCCGCAAAAGCAGCCGCCAGGATGGCGCAATTCCAGTCACCCACAGATTGGAGCCTAATGGACACAGAATTATTCTGTCGCCATTTCGCCGGTCTGCGCTCACCATTGTGCGCAGTCTGCCAATCCTCCACGCACACCGCCGCCTGGTGCTCCAGTGCAACACTCCGCCACTCGGTCGAGTTTCCCTCGACCTCGGCTCCAGCACAAAACCCGCCAGCACCGACACAGAAACCCCAGCTCGACAAACTCGGACGCCCCGTCCGGACCATGGGAGGAGCGGCCATCTGCAATAATTACAACTACGGCTCGTGTAACTTCAGCCAATGCAGGTTGCTCCACGTGTGCGTCGTATGCCACAGGGCGCACCCGAAAAATCTATGCGAGCTCAAACCGAAAAATCTGTGACTGAGCCGCATAAACATCCTATGGTTAGGAGTCTATCTGGACTCACACCCCATCCCCTCACTAGCCACGTTCCTCATACAAGGATTCACGGCGGGCTTCCATACCGGCCTTGTCTCCCTGCCCCACACTACTTACGAGTGTGGGAATCTCAGATCAGCGGCCACCGACGAGCAGGCCATAGACCAACTACTCCTAGCCGAGCTGGAGCGAGGTTTCGTCATTGGTCCCTTCACACAACCCCCCTTCAACACCTGGAGAGTCAGCCCTATTGGGCTTGTCAAGGGCAAATTCTCAAATAAAGTTCGCTTGGTGTACGACCTGTCTGCGCCTCATTCTTGCCACGTCCCCAGCCTCAACTCCCTAATTCCCTCCGAGGAGTTCTCCTTAAAATACGCCTCCGTCGACTTGGCGATCCAGGCCATCCTCAAAGCAGGCACAGGGGCCTGGCTGTCCAAAGCCGACATATCGGACGCCTTCAAACTTCTGCCGATTCACCCGTCTCTTTGGTGTTGGCACGGTATCAAGTGGAGAGACAGGTACTACTTCGCCACCAAGCTCACGTTCGGCTCCAAAAGTAGCCCCTGGCTCTTCGACACGTTCGCTCAATCCCTCACCTGGATTCTCCTACACAAGGCCCAATGCACAGAAGTCATCCACTACCTAGATGACTTCCTACTGATAGAGCAGCCTAACGTTTCACCAGTAGACCTCGACAAATTAAGAGTCGTCTTCCAGAATATCAATGTCCCCATAGCCGAGCACAAGGTCGACGGACCCGCACACTCCATCACCTTCCTCGGAGTTGTCTTGGACACATGCTCCATGCAGGCCAGCCTACCCCTCGACAAGCTGACCCGCATCAGGGCAGTTCTTCAGGACTTCACCCGCACGAGAGGGTGCACAAGACGACAGCTCCAGTCACTACTTGGCATGCTCAATTTTGCCATGCGGATCGTCCCTCAAGGTCGTTCCTTCATTTCACGACTCTTAGTCCACCTGTCACAGGCACAAGACCCCGATCAGATCCTCAAACTGGACGCCGCGGCCATAGCAGACCTAGCGATGTGGGAAGAGTTCCTTTCCTCGTGGAACGGGATATCCATGTTTATCCCGGCCGTCTCACCCTTCTCACCACAGGTGGTGACAGATGCCGCGGCCTCAACGGGCTTCGCAGCCATATTTGGCCTCCATTGGTTCGCGGGCCCTTGGCCCCCGCAGATACTTTCAATTCCAGGTTTCAGCCGGACTTCCCCCCTTTTCGAGCTCTACCCAATCGTGGCAGCTGCCAAACTTTGGGGTCACAGCTGGACCGGGCAGACGGTAAACTTCACAACGGACAACCAGGCCACGGCAGACATCATCAACAAAGGCAGGTCCAAGTCACTCCAGGTGATGTCCTTCTTACGCAGGCTGGTCCAACTGTCGCTACGGCTCCAATTCAACGTCCATTGCTCTCACATCCCAGGTAAATACAACGTGGCAGCAGACGCGCTGTCACGCTTTAACTTCATCTCCTTCTTTCGACAGATACCAGAGGCCGATCGGGTGTCCGCCCCTATCCCCGCTTGGTCTCAGCTGACCCTAGACTAGACCGATACCTACGTGGGGCCACCCAGCTCATCAACCAGTCCCTGTCTCACAACACACTCAAAGCCTACCACGCAGCCTGGGACACCTTTAACAAGTTCCTAACCACCAACGCCGTGCCAACACCCACAGACACCAGGCATATTTTGGCCTTCGTCTCACATTGTCACACACAGCTAAACCTATCCTACAACACCATCCGCCTATACCTGGCCGGCATACAGCACTTTTTGGCCCTTCAAGATCCTACTAGACCGTCTGTCTTCTCGTCCCACGCCGTCCGAGCCGTCCTACGCGGCGTCCAGAAGCAGCAACCAGCAAACAGAACCAGACGTCGCCCCATCACTGGCGCCATCTTCCGCGAGATGTCCGCCATACTCGCTGGTTCCCCCTTTGGTGTCCTCCTCAGCCAGGTCATACAAGCCGCCATCTACCTGGCCTACTATGGGTTCTTACGTCCCAGCGAATTCACCCGTAACAGCTCGACCAGCCAAACCCTGTGCAGACACCACCTAGTTCGCCATCAAGACCACTTCGTGCTCCACCTCAACGTCTCCAAGACTCAGCAAGCTGGCCACGGGGTGGACATCCATCTATACAGAACCGGCAATGCCTGGTGCCCAGTAACGGTTCTCAACCGCCTGCTCTCACTCCTGCCAGAACAAAGGGACACCGATCCCCTTCTGCCTTTTCCAGTCAAACCCTTGAGCACTTGTCAGTTCATGACACACGTAAGAATTCTCCTCCGCAACCTACGCCTCAACCCCAGCGAGTACTCCGGTCACTCTTTTCGGATCGGGGCCGCCTCAGCCGCCTCACAGCAGGGGGTCCCAGGCCACATCATCCAGAGACTCGGCAGATGGAAGTCAGCCTGCTTCACCCGGTATATACATGACCCACAGGCGGAAATGTCACGGGCCTTCGCCCAGCTCACGCAGTAGTCAATACTAAAAGGCAATAAATATCTTCAAACCCTACCTCAGTTTTTGCCCCCTTATTTCTGGCGTACCGGCCATAGACCAAGGCACACTTCAGGTCTCCCTTTTCATGTTATAGATCTTATTGGTTAAGTTATTTCCCTTCAGATACGTGTCGGCCATAGGGCTTCAACCATAAGTGGAAGGCCAACATGGTGGCCTGAATTTATGGGAGGAGCCCGGGAGGGTATTTAACCGGCCCACTCACCTGTGGTCTTCGTCGGTTCCGGTGCGCGATACCCACCCTCCCATTCCCCCTTTTAAGGGCATTTCTCACAACATCACCCCCATCAAATACTCATTTCTAATCAGGGTATGCCCCCTTATTTCTGGCGTACCGGCCATAGACCAAGGCACACTTCAGGTCTCCCTTTTCATGTTATAGATCTTATTGGTTAAGTTATTTCCCTTCAGATACGTGTCGGCCATAGGGCTTCAACCATAAATATATATATATATATATATATATATATATATATATATATATATGTATGTATGTATGTATGTGTGTGTATATATCTAGCTAGTTCACAATATGTACCATATTGGGGAAACAAAGAAATAAGAGACATAATAACATCAGTGGGTTACAAAAAGATGCATCATATAATACAATGTATGATGAATGCGTTCAGATAATTTGATCTTCTCGATCCTGGCCAACACCTGAGACCAAGAGATGGAG
Source organism: Lithobates sylvaticus (assembly GCA_028564925.1). NCBI lineage: Eukaryota > Metazoa > Chordata > Amphibia > Anura > Ranidae > Lithobates > Lithobates sylvaticus. The sequence goes on from CM053026.1 coordinate 167,502,117, forward strand.
GGGCGCCAATTAAACCCAATGAATGGATACAGTTTCAGTCTTTGACAAGGGATGGGAATGTCAGGTATTGAGGTGAACAAGAGACATAATTGCATTGTTAAAGTAATGGGGCGGCCTGCTATTAAGGTAGTTTTCCTAGCTGCACGTTGTCAAATTGACTGAAGGTGCTTGCAGCGACTAAAAAATATGGATAAAGGAGCCACGGTCCAGGCAGCCACGAAAACAAGAGGGAGAGATTGTTGGGTAAATAGCATGTTCAGAAGAATAGGCAGAAATAAATGCACTTCAGTCAGTGACTAAGGTAGGAGAAGTCACTGATAGTGCTGTGCATGTAAATGTCCTCTACATATTTCTATCTACCAGAGTGAAAAAAAAAAAATTTAACCACTTCCCAAAAAGCCCCTAGGCCAGCCATCGTACCTATGTCGACTCGCTTTCAGACCACTAAGGGGCGTGCCGCTGGAGCCGATGCGCCGGGCACCTGCGGTTGCTCCACACAGAGACAGAACGGAGATCTAAAACAGACAGATCTCCGTGCTGTGGGGAGAGGAGACTGATCCATTGTTCATACTAAGTATCAACAACGATCGGTCTCCTCACCCAGGCAGCCCCATCCCCCCACAGTTAGAATCACTCCCTAGGATACACAGTTAACCCCTTGATCGCCCCCTACTGTTAACCCCTTCCCTGACAGTGTCATTTATACAGTAATCAGTGCATTTTTATAGCACTGATCGCTGTATATATGTCAATGGTCCCCAAAAAGTGTCAAAAGTGTCCGATCTGTCCCTCACAATGTCGCAGTCCCGATAAAAATCGCAGATCACTGCCATTACTAGTAAAAAAAATTATAATAAAAATGCCATAAATATAGCCCCTATTTTGTAGACGCTATAACTTTTGTAAAAACCAATCAATATTCCCTTATTGCGATTTATATATGTAGAAGTATACATATTGGTAAACTGAGGAAGAATTTTTATTTTATTTTTGGGGATATTTATTATAGCAAAAAAGTTAAAATATTGTTTTTTTTCCAAAATGCTCTATTTGTGTGGAAAAAAAGCACATCAATTTTGGTTTTGTACAAAGTTGCACGTCCGCATAATTGTCAGCTAAAACGACGCAGTGCCAAATCACAACAAATAACCTGGTCATTAGGGGGCAAATCTTCCGGGGCTAAAGTGGTTAAAACAGAATATGGATGTGACAACACTCAGACATTCCATGCATTACTGGTATAGTAAAATGAAATAAAATCAGAGCTAACATTGTGAATGAATCCTGTTATTGACTATCTGGATTTTTATATGAGACAATGAAAATTTCCACAGAGCTCCTCAAACATGGACAGAGCTTTGCTCCCCCATAATTGGTGTATTACTTGGTACCCCTATAGTAATAATGTTTCTGTCATTGTAAATAAAGTATTACTGGATCACATGCCATACAGCGCCATCACATGCCATACAGTGCCATCACATTCCGTACAGTGTCATTACATGTTGTACAGAGCCATCACATGCCGTACAGTTTCATCACATGCCGTACAGTGTCATTACATGTTGTACAGCGACATCACATGCCGTACAGTGCCATCACATACCGTACAGTTTCATCACATGTTGTACAGCATATTATGTCTCTGTACGGCATGTGATGGCACTGCACAGTATGTGGTGACACTGTACAACATGTAATGACACTGTAAGGCATGTGATGACACTGTACGGCATGTGGTGAGTCTGTACGGCATGTGATGACACTGTATGGCATGTGATGACACTGTACGGCATTTGATGACTCTTTGCGGCATGTGGTGACACTGTACGGCATGTGATGACACTGTACGGCATGTGGTGACACTGTACGGCATGTGGTGACAATGTTCGGCATGTGATGACACTATACAGCATGTGGTGACAATGTTCGGCATGTGATGACACTATACGGCATGTGATGACTCTGTACGGCATGTGATGACTCTGTACGGCATGTGGTGACACTGCTCGGCACGTGATGACTCTGTACAGCATGTGATGTCCCTGTACGGCATGTGGTGGCACTGTACGGCATGTGATGACACTGTACGGCATGTGATGACTCTGTATGGCATGTAATGACACTATACAGCATGTGATGACTCTGTACGGCATGTGGTGACACTGTACGGCATGTGATGACACTATACGGCATGTGGTGACACTGTTTGGCATGTGATGACTGTACGACATGTGGTGGCTCTGTACAGCATGTGCTGTCTCTGTACGACATGTGGTTGCACTGTACGGCATGTGATGGCACTTTACAGCATGTGGTGGCACTGTATGGCATGTAGTGACACTGTACAACATGTAACAACACTGTACGGCATGTGATGACTCTGTACGGCATGTGGTTACACTGTATGACATGTGGTGACACTTTACAGAATGTGGTTACACTGTACGGCATGTGGTTACACTGTACGACATGTGGTGACACTGTACGGCATGGGATGACACTGTATGGCATGTGATGACACTGTATGGCATGTGGTTACACTGTATGGCATGTGATGCCGTACAATCGTCCCCCAAATTGTATTCTGCTCAGCAGTAGATTCCATTTACTTTCTGATCAAAGCAGCTTCTGTTTCCTGTATGAGGTGGTATTACTATGGAAACAGAGCCATGTGACCAACGTGCGCGTTCCAAGCACAGCCACATCTCTCGGTGGATGGGGGACAGAGGCAGGGGTTGTGCTGCTGAAGTTGTATACACCCCCTGAGAACTTTTCAAACAGCAAATGGACTGTTTTTGGCAGCTGGAGGAAAGTTCAAGAGCACATGCTGAAAAAACAAAAGGAGGTAGGAAAAAAAGATGATCTGATTTGTGATGAATGTTGCTATTTATTTAACCCATTCCATACTTCTCCTTTAGCGGCTGCATTTAGTGCTACCCATGACAATAAGAAAAGGTTTACAACTTACTAATGGAACATAAATAATAGAAAATAATAACGGCATGATTATTATTCGTGAAACAACCTTTTCAGGCATACTAAATTCTGAAAAATCTTTCCTGTATTAAGGTGAAAAATAATGTGAAAAGTGCAATAACTATTGTAAAATCTTATTTTATTGGTCTAAACTTGCTAATGCTGAAATTAGATTTATGCATAACTCCACTTACTGTATAGTTGTCTTGTGGAGACCAGATTTTACTGATGTTTCTGAGGTTTAGTATTTAAAGATATAACAATGTAAGGGTTACTTTCCATGTAAGAAATGCAACGTCTGACTACACAATACACTGGGCAGACGAATGACCAATAGTTTTTCCTCCACAGTTACTGCACGCAACCATACTATGAAACATTTCACCACATGTGCCAGCAAATTCATTGTGTATTTGATCACCTATCCGTGTAAGTTGCAGTATGTCGGACGTACAATCCGTACGTTTTCCATACGGGTCAACGAGCACTTGGCTAAAATTAAAAAGGGGTGCACTAAACATAGTGTTCCCCGCCATTACCGTGAACATCACAATAGAGACCCTACAGGGACTCAGTTTCAAGTGATCGATAAATTTGTCCCCCACTGGCGGGGCGACTCTTGTATACGAGGTGTCTCCAGGTTGGAGACTTATTGGATATATGAACTGAAGTGCTACTCACCCTTTGGTATGAACGTTGAGTGGGACATCAACTGTTTCATCAACCGGGGGTGAGTAGCACTTCACTCACGTGAGGTGTGTTTGGGCATATCCATTTAGGGATTCTTTGTACATTTTTACAATTTATACAAAATCGTTTTGCTCCATATCCTAACAGATTTTGGAGTTTCTCATGAATTTGGGAATTTTTCATTGATGTCATCATGTTCAATTTTATGTAACTCACATTTCCGTCTCACTGTAATTCACACTGTATTGTATACCGTATGTGAGATCGATACATATTTTTACATAGAATGTTGTTAAATGTATGTGCATTTTTACTTGGTTATGTGTGATCGATACATATCGATACACACATATTTCGCATGCACACATATTTTCTTCATTTCTCCCCTTTTCCCTAATGGGCAGTTTTTCCTTAGACGTTCTTTGGTGCACCGCAAGGGACTGAGTTTGTTGTACGTCCTTAACTCCCCTTAGTGGTTTTTCTTTCTTCCTCCTTTTTTTGTCATATAAGCTGTGGTCTGAGCGCACGTCCATTCAAATGGCTGTATAGCCTACTTTAGGCCCAACACTTCCCACTTGCTGACTTCTATGTGTGCGCACATGCGCACCGTGGGTTTCCCCTATTTCAGTCATCTAGCGTGACGACGCTACTGCGCACTGACGGCGCCCATTCACTGAAGACCCGACGCTGTTTACATCCTTACCGGATGTGACGTCACGCTGGGAGGTAGCCACAACCCAGAGGATGCCGTCCGCGTCACGCTGGTCTGATTATGCGTTCCATTGACGCAACGTGATAAAGCCACCGCGCACTAACGGGGCCCACCCACCAGAGTCGATGTGTTGTTTACTTCCCTATAGGACGTGACGTCATGTGCGTAGCCACGCGCGTTAGGATGCTTGCGCCCTCCATCTTCCGGGTTTATCAGTTTGTATACATTCCTTCATTAGGGGATCGAGGAATCTATGGCGGCCCCCAGTGCTGGGGGGTCACTTGGGTGACTTCATGTGCCTTGTGCCCACTGTGAATTGTTATGTAAGCCATCTAATGTGAGCATCATTACAAATTCATTTGTTTACATTTGGGAGGTCAATTTGTCTGAGCCCGACCTGTCATGACAGCTGCTGCCATTGGCGGATGTCTATGGCGGGAATTTCACTCCCAGCCCTGGATTGGCTCACACATTCCAGAAGCTTGACTGGCCCAACAGTGGGGGACACCCTGTTCTTGTATACACATTTTTTGGTCATCTCCAGGCGCATTGATATATCGTCTATATGATCTATCTCACATCCAGGTTGTACCGTGACTGTATACTTGACTTTGCGTTATATGATTGTCAAATTATCCATGTTATTTGTATTTGAATTTTGTGTGCATTTAATCCCCCCTATCCTACTTGGCTCGGGCCGGAGGTGTGTACTTCCTGTTCAGGACCAGGTGGGTGGGACTATGTCAGTCCAGTGTCCATAAATTGTTTTTGGCAGTGTGGGGAGGTTAGAGATATGCCCCAGTAGAAGACCGATAGTGTCGAAACGCGTCGGGCCAGCTGTCTCATACTTTCCACATTGCCGACCCATTTTATATTATCTCGAGATTTCATTTCAATTTTTGATTTGTCACATACCAATGTGAATACATTTTTATACCCTTTTGACCTGCACCATTGGAGTTGTCTCCATTCTTTTCCTCCTGTTTCTCCGGTCGTGGGATCACTTCCCCTTGGATCATCTGGCGATTGGATGTCCACTGGCTGCTGTGTATACGGATTGGTTCACTGGTTGCCTTGCATGCTGCTCGGTTCCTGACTACCGGGGATTCCACCTGCTCCATCTGGCACCCACGGATGCAAGAATTCCAACCTTTAAGCCTGCTTGATACAAATACCGTACGGTAGCTGTATCCAACATCTCTGGTAAGAGTATATATTGCTTTTTCGTAACATCAGACAAGCCGTTCCTTACCTATGTTCCTGTGTCCCTGAGCCAATCCGAGGGACTCATTTGGGGTTATCATCACCTACATGAACTTTGCACTCATTTATCCTTGCTTCAGTTCACGCAATCTTTGGTTTTATCTCCAACAATATTGATATATGATTGCTATTACTCACGCTCACTATGGGAATGTCATAATACACACATTTATTTATGCCATCATTTTCACATGATATGTATGTGTTTTAGCGCTACATTTTTTTGTTTACATTTTCCCGACTTTGTTTGTTTTGTATGTTAGCTGCTTTTCACATTGAATTGTTTTTTAATTCAGGTAGCGCAGTGTTTTCCATATTTTCACTTTAGTATTTAAAGAGAGTCTGTTGCCAGACCATTCAACAAAAACATTTCTATACAATTGTATGTGCATTGAACCTTTTATGCATGTCATTGTCCCTTATGTAGACATCCAAAAGCTGCTGAGCCCAACCATTTTGAATGTGATATTAGCAGCCCCAGTAGTCTTGGAGCTGTCACTCAAGTGACATGCTATAGTATTCCACTTTGCTCCTTCTCCACCAATTTCATAAAAAGTTTTATAGGGAGGTGAGGGGAGGGGTGGAGGAGCTGGGACAGCAGAGAGTGTGATCAAACAATCCTGGAAGAGAGGAGGGCTATGACCTGCTCTTCCTGGATAAACAAGTTCAAAGGCACATTGAAAATGGAATAAAAAATCTTTTATGGAAAGGAAATTTAAAATACGTGATTTTTTTTTTTTTTTTTGTTTTATTTTTTCCCTTTTCCCCAATGTGTTTCTTTTCACATTGATAATTATTACATCCATTTAAGAATGTTTAGATAATTTGATAATTATATGCATAAAATCAAAATCTTGGTCTTACTTATAACCATACTGATACCATACTCTATTGTAAATTGTACTACAACCCAATTGTTATATTTAATATGACTACGTGATTATGTCAATATTACATTGTATTGTGTTTTTCTGTTCAATCAATAAAAACTTTGTGAAACAAAAAAAAAAAAAAAAACTTGATTTTACTGTCCTTTTACTTGGAATTTTTAAAGAGGGTCTCTTTCACTTCCCAACTGTAGTGAACACAACATTATGTTAAAAAACATCAACATATTTGTGATTTTGTTTTACTTCAATACAGCGGTTGCATAACAACATATTAGCCAATAATAAATGCAAACAAATTTGGTGAGAATTATTACATTTTATAATAACCATACCAGCTTCATCTGTATGAAGTACAGACATGTATATAAGAATATTATCAAACTACACAAAATGCATCATTGAATATTTACTGCACAAAAGCTAAAGGGAGTAGGATCTGCCTGGAGCCATGTTACAATCTGCAATTCAATTTATCTGCTCTGTTGCAATGCTATTATTACGAAAACCTTGCCTAAGCGGTTATAATCTAACATTTCACCCCTCCATATATAAAATGCTTTCACCTGCAAAGGATAAACTGTTAGATTATTGTACTCTTTTTTTTTTTTTTTGTGAGCAGTTTAGATTTTAATGGTTTCAAGTGAATCTGTGCCTACACTGCACATTAAAGTATTACCTTATAGATGTTCACAAAATGGAACAATTTTTCCTGTTTATTGCAGAATATGAAAACTGTTCCAGCTTACATGGGGCTGCCTTTGATTTTGTCTGTTGAGTGTGCATTCCGAGAGACACGCCAAATTATTTAACAAAAATAAATTAAAAATGATATTTCTTTTTACATGTAAAGGTTGCCTAAGAGTAATACAGTTGTTTCCAAATATTAATATAGTATTAAAGGTAAAAAGATGTTTGATTTCTTAAGTAAAATTTGGGGATAATGAACGTTTTGCCTGCCACTCGCTCTAATAACCCAGCACCAGGCCTACAGCAGATACCATCATTTACATTTGTGGCAATGTTTCAAAGTGCCAGAGAGAAACAGTTACAAGAGTTAATTAACTTAATTAATGCCATTGGACAAGGTAACCTTTGTGGCACAATTCTGACATAAAATACAATTTCCTGTAAACAGCCATGAATACCAGTAATCATTAGAATGTGTAATATACAGGAAATTATGTTTTATTTTGTTTGAAAGATTAATGTATCCTTTAGGTAACCAATTACTGGGATAAATACTTAAAATTGTTTATCTCAACTTAAAAGTACAATATCTTATAAGTGTTGAAAACTCTTTCTGTCTCTCTATCTCCCTGTCTCTATTTCTTTTAAGAAGGCAGACACCACCTGTAGAAGACCGAATAGTTAGCATTCTCAACAATGTGCACTTCCATGTGTTCACACTGCTAATATAACAAGACACAGGGGTTGCAGCACAAAGAGCTTGTTTTATTGCTCAAACTTCATTAGTAACAGCAATGGTTTAATTAGAAAAGGGCAAGATGCCCAAAACTGTTGCTGTTACTTATGAATTTTGAGTACTAAAACAAGCTCTTTGTACTACATGCCCTAAATCTCATGTATATACTCTATATTACCAAAAGCATTGGAATGCCTGCCTTTAAACGCACATGAACTTTAATGGCATCCCAGTCTTAGTCCGTAGGGTTTAATATTGAGTTGGCCCACCCTTTGCAGCTATAACAGCTTCAACTCTTCTGGGAAGGTTGTCCAAATGGTTTAGGAGTGTGTCTATGGGAACGTTTGAACATTCTTCCAGAAACGCATTTTTGAGGTTAGGCACTGATGTTAATCTCCTGGCTCGCAGTCTCCACTCTAGAGGACAGGGGTCAGAAGGATGGGGGACAGTTGTCAGCAGTGCAGAGGACAGGGGCAGCAGTGCAGGGTACAGGGGTTCAAATCCCCCCAACCCCCCTCTTAGCCAAAATCCCCCCCAATCCCCCCATTGTGTTTAAAGTAATGTTTCCCTGCCTGTAAGTTTTACCCCCTCCTGTCATAACTGCACTCCTACATAGAGCAGATATCACAGGATCGCTAGATCAGAATGTACACACACTGCTTGATTACCAGCCCCCTAAGTCCTCCAAGAGCTGCTTATCATGGGAGGTGGAAATGTGGGCAGGGGACTGAACAAACTGTGTGCAGTCGGATGTAAGCATGATCCAATGACATCTGCTCTCTATAGAGGAGCACAGCTATGAGAGGAATGGGGAGAACACAGCACAGCAGGAGGTGCTCCTCTTGTCTCTCTTTTCTGTGTCACTGTCACGTGTCTCCAGACCTTCTAGTTTACTGCACTTACTCTGCCTCCATGCCTTGTCCTGGCCAGTGAGCATGGGGGTAGGGAGAAGAGTTTAGCGGGCCAGGCTAAATGTCCATGGGGGGGCTGGGGAGGCACAACTTCACTTCACCATCACTATCAATTTCTAGTTTGCACTGTAAAATCAGCAGTTGGATCTGATTGGTTGCTGCTGTATAGTATAAATGATTTAACTTGTGACAATTTGAAAAAAGCCCTATATAAAATACATGTTACTGTATATGGGATGTTCAAAACGTGCATTGACCACAACCAAATGTTATTAATTGTTGTGTTGTATAATTTGAGCTCTAAATATCAGAAGTATGTCAAAGAAAAGTCTAACAAGGCACATATTACTTGCCAGAATGTTTTCACATTTTCCTTTGAAATTCATTTTTATATAAAATGTATCTCCTATATCATGTCAATATTAAAATAATAAAAAAAAATTTTTTTTCTTGACTTTACTAAAGCTATGGATGTTTATAATTTATCAGCAGTCACGGTCAGTTTCAATTAAAACATAATGCATCATTCAAATGTGAGATAATTGTACAAATCAGTGTAATGATCCTAAGAGTGTTTCTGACACTTTTCATGCTTGCTACACTGGAAATGTCACAACATCACCTTCATAATTAATTAATATTAACGATTATGTTTAGCATGCATCTAATACTGTAGGTTCTTTATAAACAAAATAAAAATGCTTGTCACGCAGCAATGATATTGACTTACAGTAATGATATACATTATATATATATATATATATATATATATATATATATATATATATATATATATATATATATATATATATATATATATATATATATATATATATATATATATATATATATATATATATATATATATATATATATATATAATTTATTAATAATGAGTTATGATTAAAGCAGGTATCTGCCCACTGCTGTAAAAATTAAAAGCCAGCAGCTACACATACTGCAGCTGCTGACTTTTAATAATATGGCACGTACCTGTCCTAGAGTCCAGTGATGTCGGCACCTCAGCTGATGTTTCCATCAGCTGTCGGGACTGCCGCCAGCCATTGCTACAGTAGGTAAGAGAACCTGGCAGTGTAGCATTGTGACTTCACGCTGGGTCCCTACTGCGCATGCACTCTCCTATTGGCCTGGCGGCCGGGGAAGAAAGAGGGAGGAGGAGGGAGCCAAGCTGCTGGTGTAATTCGCCAAGGCCTGGGCTCCCAGAAGTTGTGACCTGTCAAAGACAGGTATCCACTTCCCCCTCCCCCCGAAAGGTGCCAAATGTGGCACCGGAGAGGGAGGAGGAGGCAAATGAGCGGAAGTTCCACTTTTGGGTGGATTTCCGCTTTGACTGAAGATGTGTAATAAACTTATGTATAAAATAGGGGTTCTTTATAAAGCAGTGAATGTGACATTTACCAATCATTCACTGCAGGGGAATCAAACACTGTCATTTCAGGGCCGGTTCACACTTGTCTGAAATTCGCTCCGATTTTCAGAGCACATTTCGCATGAGATGTCAAAATCAATGGTTCCCAATGGGAGCTGTCTCAACCTCTCCTCCATCCCCCTTGGCTCCCCTTGGCGAACTGGCGTAGCTGTACGTCGGTTCGCCTTTTGACCACTAGGGGGCATGCGCTGCTGGAGGTGCGCCGCCAGAGCCGATGCACATGCCCAGTGGTGGCGATGACCGCCGGGCACCCGCGATCGTTCCTCACAGAAACAGAACGGAGATCTGTCAATGTAAACAGACAGATCTCCTGTCTATAAAATAATAATAAAAATGCCATAAATCTTTCCCCTATTTTGTAGATGCTATAACTTTTGCGCCAACCAATCAATATACGCTTATTGCGATTTCTATTACCAAAAATATGTATAGAAGAATACATATCAGCCTAAACTGAGGAAAAAAAATAGCTTTTTAAAAAAAAAAATTGGGGATATTTATTATAGCAAAAGGTACAAAATATTGTGTTTTTTTCAAAATTGTCTGACTTTTTTGTTTATAGCGCAAAAAATAAAAAACACAGAGATGATTAAATGCCACCAAAAGAAAGCTCTATTTGTGGGGAAAAAAAGTATGTCAATTTTGTTTGGGTACAATGTCGCACGGCCGCGCAATTGCACAGTGCCATATCGCAAAAAATGGCCTGGTCATTGATCAGCCAAATCTTCCGGGGCTGAAGTGGTTAACTGGTCCAACTTGTGTCGGTCCGACTTTAAAAATGTTCCCTGCACAATTTCAGCCTATTGATTTCAATGTAAATCGCATCTAAGTTGGATCATCCTGTTAACTGATCCGAATTGTGGCATGCGATTTGTGCTCTGAGGATCTTGAAGGGTAATGACAAAATTTTAAAACAAAATGGCCTAAGGGTCCTTCCAAAACCTACGGATCTAGTATGGATTTTAGGGGGAACCCCACGCCAAAATAAAAAAAACAGAGTGGGTCCCCCCAAAATCCATACCAGACCCTTATACGAGCATGCAGCCCAGCAGGTCAGAAGAGAGGGGGGACGAGCAAGTACCCCCCCTCCTGGACCATACCAGGCCACATTCCCTCAACATGGGGGGTGGGTGTTTTGAGGCAGGGGGCTCTGTGCCCCCCACCCCAAAGCACCCTGTTCCCATGGTGATAAGGGCAAGGGGCTCTTACTGACAACCATGGTCAGTGGATGTGGGGGTCTGTGGGCAGGGGGCTTATCGGAATCTTGAAGCCCCCTTTAACCCAAGTCCCCCCATGTGACTGAATAGGGGGTACATTGTACCCCTACACCAAAAAAGTGTCAAAAATAAATAAAAACAGTACACAGCTTTTTGACAAAGTCCTTTTTAAAAATGAAGAATGTCCCCCCTCATAGCTCCAAAATGTCTTCTCCCTCTGGCTCTTCTCCCTCCACTGTTGATGTCTTCTTGTTCCGGGTCTTCTCCTGGTTCTTCGCTAGCTCCCGCATTTGTGCCAGTTCCATTCTCTGTCGGTTTTTATATAGACATGGGATTATCAGCAGCGGAGGGAGAAGAACTGGAGAAAAATATTCCTGCATTCCGACTTGGGCACAAGTCGGAATGCAGGGCCTTTGGACCTGGTATGGATCTTGAGGGGGAACCCCACGCCAAAGTTAAAAAAAGAACGATGTGCAGTCCCCCCAAGACCATACCAGACTATTCGGTCTGGTATGGATTTTGAGGGAAAGCCCCATACCAAAATTGAAAAAATCAGCATGGGGTCCCCCCAAAAATCCATACCAGACCAAATGCCCTCAACATGGTGGGTGCTTTGGGGCAGGGGGGTCATTTTTTTTATAAGTTTGTAGTGAAGTTTAATCTATACCAGAAGCAAAGGAATTGTTTTGCTTAATCAAAGGACAAGTTGCAATTATCTAAAAATTGGATCAAAATTGTATCCCATTCATTGAAGTCACATGGTAGTCAGACCTGAAGTCGCAGGGCAGGGTCGGAACGAAAGTTGTGTGACTTTCGTGTCAGATCAGCGTTTACATGTCCTAACCAGGACGATTTACCTGCAGTAAATGATTGGTGAATCTGATACTAACTGCTTTCTAAATATGCCCCAAGGCTATGTAAAGCATTTTTGGATAGAATAAGGATGGATTAGACCCTTCTCAAAATAGTTTTTGTTGTCTGTGTCTCCATTGGTGAGATACACCTCTCTATTCGTCCTGGTAACAGTAAGAGAAAAAAGTAAGATGATTTACAAAATGTTGGAGTTACCACCAGAAACAAAAGTTATGGGGAAATCGTTCAATAGGGACAAATGTTTTGGTGATAACTGTGTAAGATAGGAATTCCTTTCACTTTGGGGAGAATCCTACTCATTTCCTGTTGCATCCTCAAGACAGAATATAAAAGGAGAATCTCTCTAGAAGGCAAGGGACAGCAAAAATATCCTGATAGAGGTTTTAACTCTTCCCTACTCTAGTCAAGAAAAAAAAAAAAGTTTTGGTTTTACATACTGTACACTTTAGGGATTGGTGTTTATAGCACATTTTCCAACATTTAGCATTCATTTACTGGTGAGATTTTGCATGTACAGTTAATATAAAAATGTGCAAATGTCTGGTGAATGTCACTAATACAGTTGGCTGTAAAAGGAACTAGAGATCTCAAAAGAACTGAAACTATGTTTTTTACAATATTTCAGCAATTGGAGAGTTGATTTTGCTCATGTGTTTTTTTTTCAGATTTGTATTTTCACAATAATAGAGCTGAAATCAAAACCAGCGAGACCCCCCCCCCCCTTCTCTTTTTTAAGCCTTTGGCAAAGAAGTTTGAAGGATCTCAGCAGCATCATGGCAGTGACATTACTAAGACTTAAAGTGTTACTAAACCCACAACAGTAAAATAAGTCTGTATATGCAGCATAGCATGCTTGTTATACTCACCGTGGAACTTAAGGGGTTAATCCTCTGCATTTTGTAAAAAGGCTGTTTTATCCTGTATGCACAGATCCTTCCCTCCCTGCACTGTCTATCTGGGGAAGGCCAGCTAACACAGGCAGAGTAGCCGACCTGCACATGCTCAGTTGTGTCTTTTATGCTGGAGAGCACATTTACTTGTTGATCAGAACTAGCCAGGTAACATGATATTGACATCACACATGTGGCGTGTATACAGGCTGAAGTGGAAATCTCCTCCTTCCTGAACTCTCAGCACTGGAGAAACTCTGCAGTTTATCATGTAACCATGGTATACTGATCATCCAAAAAGGTATATAGTGGTGGTATTTTAATGTAAAAAGATGATTTATAAGCTGTGGGCACTGTGGGTGTGGCGGATGAACTATTTTCATATTACTGGGTTTAGTAATACTTTAAGTCTGGTACACATTAACAGTTTTTTTTGTGCAACCAAGGTGGTTGGAGCTGCTGTACTAACTATGCAAGGTTAGTTCAGTAATCTCCCCCACTGAGCTGTTGTGTTCTGACAGGTGAACGCCCTCCCCAGCCAAAACACTCCCATGAGCGCTCTCTGCCATTGACTGAGAGAGCTGATTGGGAGTCGGTCGGCTGCTGGTTTTCCAGCATGCACGTCCGGCAGAAGCTGGCCAAACGGCCGGCTTCTTTTGGAAAGACCATCATGCACACAGACCGAATGTCGGCTATTTTTTTTCTAAACGGCTGCTGTCTGCTGACATTCGGCCCGTGTATGTACCCGGCTTTAGCGTACATTAGACTTATACTAAATACAGACTTACAGTACTGATGTCAGAGGGACACCGCTCCAGTCATCAGGTTAGGTCTAAAACAACCTATTATTTCAAATAACTAAAAAATATGAACACTGTGAAAAATTACTTTAATTGTTTTTATATTTGGATTATATGGCAGCAATCATACCATGCAGTTTTCTTTTCTTTTTACATTTGAAAATTTCTTTGCACGTACATACATTTTCATAATTAATGATTGTGCTGGCCAACTCATGCCATAGCATTTTAAGTAAGTGCTAATAAAGTACTCATCTACATAATTCACTGTATGTTCATGTCTTAGTAAGAACTATATGTGCAGCATCTTAAAAGCAGAACACTAGGTGGCATAGAATCCTGATAACTTCAATGTGCGCATATGAATAGGATCTGTCAAACTGACAAGTACTATACGACAAACTTAAAAGAAAAAGGGGATTATCAAGAAAAGTTATCTGTTTTTTGACAGAGCTGAGACAATTTCTAATGCATTTCCCAGGGTATTGTAAATCAAGATTGTGAATGCTATGCCATACATGTGTGAGCACTGGGGAATAAATTACATTTTTTCTTTAAAGCAAATATGGTATGAGCTGAACGATTTGATCTAGCTGACTAAAATGCAAATCAAGAACAAAGACTTAAAAAATACATTTATACATGGCACCAGTGTTCCAGTTATTTTGGTCTAGTTGTGGATGTGGTTGTATGTGTGACTGTGTGTGTGTTTGCAGCTTTGCTTGGCTAGTTCTGAAATGTATAATTTTATGAAAGTTACAGTAGTGTTAATAGCAGAAATGTACTAAACCTACGAGAATAAATATATAAAGTGCTATGCTTTTTGTGGGAACCCAGAACTCAGGATAGTCTAAACAAAATATCCAGCATGGGGCCCAAATTTTTAAAGGGTAACTGCACTTTCGTGGGGAAAAGAATAGCAAATAAAGAAAAAATAATATAGTGTTTCCAATTGCGATACAATTCATATTGTAATTGAATGTTATTAAAAATTACCTTTCCTGTGGGCATGATCGGCGTGCAAGCAAGATGGCCACATAAGGACAGAGCTCTACACACTGGCCCACTATTACGAGCATCTGCCAGCTTCCCGCTGTCTCTCACAGCATACACAGTCCACTTCTCATTGCCGCTTCACTCGAGTGGCCATGTCACTAAAAAGAAAGGATGATTGGCTCCCCCATAAGCTGACGGCCCACATGTACCAGCCGACGGCGAGGCGCAGCCAAAATTCCGCTGTGCCCGGAATGCTAATTGCAGCATCAGCGGCTCTCCTCTCCCTGCAACCAGAGCATCTCAATTGCTCCCAGGAGAACCATGACACCTCCCTGCACACTGTAATGGAGCTCCCCGCCAGGCACCCCAGCCTCCAGCAGCCCTGCAAAGGGTGAAAATGTGCCTGGAAGCTTATGCAAACCACCATGAGGTGAACCACACTTCCTCACTATCCACTAAATTGCCACTGAAAACACCTCAGCATGATTCTATAGCTTCCTTTCCCACTGTGGGGAAACCTGTGATGGACTATACACTGAAAGACATGTTAATGTCTCTAAGAAGCTCCCTGCAAGCTGACATGCTATCTCTCATGCACAGATTTGGCCACAACATAGAGGTGCTAGAGGATACAGTCTGCCACATTGAAGCTAACATAGGAGACTTTACTCACACTGTGAATTACATCATTGACACTCAAGAGGATCAGGCTCACGACAACAAATGGTTAAAAGATAAAATAGCAGATATAGAGGATAGGTTGCGTCGCAATAACATAAAAATTTGTGGCATACCAGAATCAGTACAGACCAATCCCCATACACCAAAAGCCTAAGTAAAGCTGTTCCACCTGAAATTAAAAATATTGAGCTGATCATTGACTGCATTCACAGGTTACCTCAACCTACATTTCTATCCAAGACAGTGCCTAGAGATGTGATCCTTCGTATTCACTTCTTTCAAGTTAAGGAGCAATTTATGCAGAAAAAGGAGCATTAGGCACCCTGCCTGACCCCTATGGCCAACTAAAAATCTTTTCGGACCACCTATCCCAGCACACACTGAGCCATGGCAGGCAACTCAACACCATCACCAAGGCGCTACGCAACAATCATATCCAGTACCAATGGGTAGCACCAGCCAAAATTTCTGTTGGTTATAACGGTTCAAAGCACATGGTTACCTCGGTTCAAAATGGGCTACGTCTCCTACAGGAATGGGGCATTATTCTTGACACATCTGATGCAATCCCCATGGATCAAATTACTGAAAGCGACCAGCAAACTCAGCTGTTACCACAGAGATCCAACGGAACCCGTCAAAATAATTAGCTACCACAGGAATGTCCGCATTAAAGCAGCCCAAAGTGTTCCTTGCCCACACTCGGTCTTGTGAACTCTTTACCCCCAACCTTGCATTCCTTGGCACCAGTTGTGCCTGCCCATAGGAAGCGATAGCTAGTTGCTGACCTAGAGCAAATGTTTTATTTATTTTTTTATTTTTTCTTACGTTCACTGCTTACCAGTTTCTTAAAGCGACTGCATCAGGTTGCTAAACATTAACATTTTAAGTTTTACGTCTATAGAACATTGTTCACACAAGTTATATAGCTGTACCTCTGCAACCCAATAGTCCAGAGCATCTCTTCTGCTCAAGAACAGCCACAAGCCTCAATCTTTTATCTTCATTCCTGCTACCGCTGATACCTCAACATGACCATAAAGATCCTGTCGATCAATGCTAATGGTCTTAATCACCCAGCCAAGAGATCATCCCTTTGGAAGTTAGCAGCACAAACCAAAATGTGATATCATCTCTGCCCAAGAAACTAACTTCTTCACATCTAATCCTCCTCCCTGTACTAACAGAATCTTTCCTAACATTTTTATGGCTAATGCCCCACACAAAAAGAAAGGTACCTTGATAGCCATCAGAAAATCTGTTCACTTTCAACTACACTCATGCACTAAGGATCCAGAAGGGCGCTACCTTATAGTGGTGGGAACTATCAAAAACTCCCAATACAGCATTGTATCCGTTTATGCACCCAATGTCCACCAACTGAGCTTTATCCGCAAATTACACAAAAAAGTTCTGGCTATCTAACAAGGTGCAGCGGTGTGGTGCGGCAACTTCAACATCACCCTGGACCACCACATGGACTCCACATCTCTTCCTAAATGGGGCAAACCTGCTTTAAATCCATTGTTATCTAATATGTGCTTGTACGATGTATGGAGATGTCAACATGCAGAAGAGCGTAAAAATAAAAATAAAAATGAAAAATTCCTTCCAATATAGTGTAATCCCTTTATTCTACCTGTAAAGTGGCAGATCTGTACCATGTCTAGAATCTGCTGCAGCAATAATTGCATATATAAATCCCCAAAAAATGTAGTGCACTTAGTACATTTAGTACAAAAAAGATTAGAGGTTTTTTGGATACATTCTGGTGTCACTTTGAATTTGGATAGAAGTAACGTGTGCGTAAAAATTTGTCTTTGGGTGCACCTTCCCACCGTAACCATATAGAAGTGCTCTTGATGAAAGCAAGAATTGGCCTTGCTGTAAAAAATTGCAATGATATGCATAGGTGCAGAAAAGTTGGTCTTTGGGTGTTAATTGTGCCCATGAAACCTATACCAAAAACATTCTTCCAGATGAAATGATTGAACACCCTCAAAGCTAGGCAGCATTGAAGTCCTTCAGGGATTCCACATCCCAAAAAAGACTTAATCAGTGTCATCGGCATCAGGGGCTTCATAGCTGGTAATCCAGGACTGATTCATTTTTATAAAAGTCAAATGGTCCACGGAGTCTGTGGACAGACGTGTTCTATGATCAGTAACGAAACCTCCTGCAGCGCTGAATGCCCATTCTGAAAGCATGCTGGATGCAGGGCAGCCCAACAACTCAATAGCATACTGGGCAAGTTCTGGCCAGTGATCTATTCTCATGACCCAGTAAGTCAGTGGATCATCAGCTGGAAAGCTCTCCATCTCTGTTTTGGCCCCGAGGTAATCGTCCACCATGTGATGCAGACGCTGCCGATGGGATGTGGAAGCTGAGAGCCCTGGGCAGTGAGGCACATTTCCGAAATGCCTCACTTAGGCAGATGCCTTCTTCAACACTCATCTCTTGACCAACAGAACACTCAAAACTATGTTTTCCACAACACTGTAACCTACTGGAGTCAGGAAAAAACATTCAATATAATCCTCTTTGACGTGTCCTCAAGAGATTTAATCTTCTGCACTCTCTGTCGGGACGGGATGAGTTCTGAGACCTTCCCCTTATAACGATGGTCAAGGAGGGTTGCCAACCAGTAATCATCCTTCTCCTTTATGCCACGTATTCTTGGGTCCTTTCGCAGGCTTTGAAGCATGAGGTTGCCCATGCACCTCAAATTTGCTAAAGCTTGAAAAGCAGACTCCTCAGGGTCACTCAGGATGACAGCATCTGGAATTTCCTCCTCCCAGCCACGTACTTCTCCCAAGGGTCCTGGGGTTGGAAAGCCATCGCTTTGGAAAACATCCAAAGCGATGGCTTGGAAAGCATCCCCTCTCTTCTCCTGTGTGTTCTGGGACATAGGAATGATGGTGTCTGGATAAAGTGGGCCTTGAGAGGAAAGGAAGTCCTCCTCTTCCTCCTGCTGCTCTGCCTCCAGTACCCTGTCTATAATGCCACGCAGAGTCTGCTCCAGCAGGAACACAACAGGGATTGTGTCACTGATGCACTGTCACTGCTCACCATCCTTGTGGCCTCCTAAAATGGTGACAATACAGTGTATTCATCCTTAATGATCAGCCATTGGCGTGGGGAAAAAAAGCTGAGGGGGCCTGAGCCCATTGTGGTGCCCTACTGGCACAGGTACTCGTTGATGGCCCTCTGCTGCATGTATAGCCTCTGTGTATTCCCAAAGTTGAGTTCCACCTGGTGGGCATGTCACAAATCAGGCGGTTTACAGGCAGGTGGAATTTCCGCTGAATTTCAGCCAACCGAGCACTGGCTGTGTATGACCGCCTGAAATGGCTACAGACTCTTCTGGCCTGCTTTAGTACATCTTGCAACCCTGGGTACGTACTTAGGAAATGCATGGCACATGTGTCAACTTTCCCTGTCCAGGGGCGGACAGGAGGTTTGAGACATTATCGGACTCCAGCTGGCATGGTGTGAACCACCTCTGGGCCTGTCCCTGCAGAGCTGCAAGAATCTCTGCTCCGGTGTGGTTCCTGTCCCCTAAACACACCAGCTGAAGCACTGCATGGCACCTTTTAGCCTGACTCTGGGGATAGCCCTTTGAACGCTTAGGGGGTACCTGATATTTATGGGACAATTCTGCAGAGGAGGGCATGGAGGTGGCGGAGGAGGGGGTAGAGCTCACAGGTCTGGCATTATCACCACCAGCTGTGTGGAGATGTGGGGGCACAACAAGCTGTAGCACCGAGCCCTGTCCTGCATCCTTTCCTATTTGCAAGCAGCGTTACCCAGTGTGCTTTTAATGAAATTTATCATCCCTGTCCATGTTTGCTGGACCACGTGTCAGCTATAAGGTGGATTTTATGGCTAACTGCCTTGCCCAACGATGCCAGAACATTCCCTTCCATGTGATGGTAGAGAGATGGAACGGCCTTACGTGAAAATTAGTAGCGACTGGGACTATGCCATTGTGGTACAGCACATTGTGCAAATTCTCGGAAGATAGCAGAATCCACCAGAAAGGCAGAAGTTGGTGAGACAACAGCTTTGACAAGCTTCCATTCAGACTCTGGGCATGTGGGTGGACGTCTTCCCGTTCCCTTTTATTAGTTGCCACCATCCCCAGTGGAAAAGAGCCATACCCATAGGCCAATTTATTAGAATTAGGCGCAAATTGTGATTTGATGGGCGACTATCTCACACAAACAGATGTATTAATTGAGAGATTTGTGGATAAATGTTACAATAAAAAAGAATTGGAGCATATTAGAGAGAAGGTGGGGAAGTACTAACAGAAATAATTTATTACAAGAGAAAAATAATAAAAATAAAGAAAGAAGGGAAAAAAGTGACGTGCCATTTATGACTGGATATAATATGGAATATAGGGCCTTAGAGGAAATAATAAATAAAAAAGAATTGGCCAATCACTTGTAATGATCCACATTTAAATAATATTTTACCATTCAAACCTAAGTTTATTTATAGACGAGCAAGAAGAATTAGGGATGTGATTAAAAAATGTACCTGACCCCCCCCCAAAAAAATGGTGACCTTAAGGGCTACTATAGATGTGGAAATTGCAAACCCTGTAGGACCACAAACAAAGTTGGAAAACTACAGAATTTCAATAAAACACAACTGCATTAAAATATAATATTGATAAACGTATTACTTGTAGCAGCACTCATGTGACTTACATATTGGAATGTAGCTGCGGATTGCAGTATGTAGGGTGAACAACAAGACCACTTAGCATTAGGATAGGAGAACATACTAGAAACATTAAAAAGGGGTTCAAGCACCAAAGTGTTTTGAAACATTTTAGTACTACCCATATCAGAAACCCACAACACTTGAAATTTTATGCCATAGACAAAATAGACCGAAATTGGAGGAATTCTAACTTGCGGAGAGCAGTATCAAGAAATTAAACTTAGTGATTTTTTTAATTAAATACTATGAAACCAAATGGGTTGAGCGTAGAACATGATATTAATTGTTTCATAGAGGATTATTATTGGTTTTATATATATATGTTTCATTTTTTCATTTTTATTTTCATAAATTTTTATTTTATTATTATTTTTATCCAGCTTCCTGATGATGCATGTATGTAGTCTTCTGGGTAATCGCTGATGTCACTTCCTGTCCAAAATCCGTACCAGATTGAGGCTTGGAACGCAATCCGATCTCGGGAAATGAACCGGCGGAGCTAAACCCTAAAATAAACTGCTGGAAAGACTCAGTTCCTGTCTAAAGGCACTTCAATTGTGAGTGCACATTTTACACATTCTGGATATTATCGTATTGGTTAAAATTAATTTTATATAAGTATGTTACGCAAAGATGGATGTTTACGTCTTATGAGATACCAAGACTGACATGGAGATATGAGGAGTAACTAGTGGCAACCTAGTTAGAGGAACGCCAGGAAAGTGGAGTGGTTATCCCAATATAAACCAAAGGCAATTTTTTTTCTAGGTTCTGGTGAGTGCCCATTTCAGAAGATGGTGGTGGCACACAAAGTGGTGAAAAGTCCTTTTTATAGAGCACGTTTTT
This sequence comes from Lithobates sylvaticus, assembly GCA_028564925.1. Classification (NCBI taxonomy): domain Eukaryota; kingdom Metazoa; phylum Chordata; class Amphibia; order Anura; family Ranidae; genus Lithobates; species Lithobates sylvaticus. The sequence goes on from CM053026.1 coordinate 167,523,472, forward strand.
GAATTGGTGCACAATATGCACATTGAATTCATATGATAAACGGAAGTTGACTTTGGGGATTATTGTAAAATACCTATGTTCTGGGGTTTTGATATTTTGCACTTGATAATTTGCACTCTATATTGACCTATTGACACGTTGCACTTTATAGTTTTTAGTGTTAACGGTAAAGACACCATTTTAGTGGTAATATTGCACTAGCACTTTTGGATCAGCGCAGTTACATTTTCAAATATATGTATCACATTTCCTGTCTTGGAAAGCAGAATTCCCAACTTGTGGAGAGGGTGGTATTAGGCTAAAAGATTTAGATTGACTAATGAATTAAAGCCTAACTCCAACTAACACTTTTAAAGCAGTCACTGCTATATTTTTTTGTCCATTGAGGAAATTAAACTTGCTCCATTAGCTTGGTCCATTAGGTCTTGTTTACACTTCACAAATGCTAAATGCTCCTATTTAGCATGCATATAACTGTCAATTTTTCCTTGTAGTGCAATGAAGGGGAGTGTGGTATGTGTTTTAGTGGATCGTATGGTTTAATTTTTTCTATTTTTTAAACTTTATTAAAAATGTTACAAAGTGACATTTCATTCATGTCTTTGCACATCAGCATGGTGTGCTGCACTGCCCCAGATATCAAGCAATTGTGCTGCAAGTTTGAAAATGACTTTCTAAGCTATTCTAAACTAAGCTATTGCTAGAATTGTCAGGCTTCACAAGTTTGTTGCACAATTGCAGCAAGTCCGCATTGCATGACTCCAGATCAACTTTCTTTGCAAACATACTACATGTTTTCTGAAAATTCTAGCTCAGTTATGTTGTTCAATGGTCATCTTACCACATGGGTCACTTGGCTGAATGTTCATGCTGTAGACTTGCAGAGATCTTGCTGTAGACTCACCACAGCAACTTTGCTTTAGCTAGAGACTTGCCATGCAATTTTGCTACAAATTGGAAAAGTGTCAACTAGAACATGTGCTTCAAGTGCTCTGCGAGTGTACACCTTGCCAGTGAAAATGTACAGCAAGTTAACAGACTTACAATTCAACACTGCAAAAAATGTGTGGCAAGTTATCCTTGCTACCTGGGGTGGTACTGTGACACACACAGTGCACTCTGGTAAAATGTTTTTTCCTATATTCTTTAGTGGTGAAATGCATTGATCCCGTGTAAAAAAAAAAAACTGTGTGTAAAATGGAAGTTGAAAAATCACAGACTTGCTGTCAAGATCAACAGATAATACAACTATGTTATGGAGAGACTTGAAAAGCTAAGAATGCTCTGCTAATTCTGGTGACACGCTGTACCATATACTGTATCTCAGATTTTATTTTACCTATGGTCCTACTTTAATTGTAGCTGAGTTATGCCCCATACACACGGTCGGAAATTCTGACGGAAAATGTCCGATCGGACCATGTTGTCGGAAAATCCGCCCGTGTGTGGGCTCCATCTGACTTTTTCTGTCGGAATTTCCGACGGAAAAAAAAGAGATCCTGCTCTCAAATTTTCCGACAACAAAATCCGATCTGACTTTTTCCGATCGTGTGTAGAGAATTCCGATGGACAAAGTGCCACGCATGCTCAAATCAAATTACGAGACCAAAGCTATTGGCTACTGGCCTCTACGCAGTTCCGTCGTACGCAACAAACGTCACCATGTTCAGAATGATCAGATTTTCTGACAACTTTGTTTGACCGTGTGTATGTAACACCAGTGTCGGACAAAATCTGTCAGAAAAAATCAGACGGATTTTGTGGTCGGAATTTCCGACCGTGTGTACGGGGGCTTAAACAGCTCCTAGTTAATCAAGCAATCCATAATGCAATTATTTTCAAATCTAAACATTACTAACTAGGCACAGGCTACTGCAAATCCAATGTGGAAAATCTTAACGCTAATGTATATTTATTTTGTATACAAGTTATTTCTTTCTTTTTTATGGCCGGGGCTAAAAGATGAGGTATAAAAAAAAGTTTTGTTAGGTAAATATAAAATATTGTATTTTTTTTTTTTTTTTATGCATTCATATACTCCAGCCAGTAGGTGGTATTCCAGGCTCATTTTCAAATGTTTGTCTTAGTCTCCTTACCCTATTTTGTTAAAAACCTGCTCACAGACCTCATCATGTTAAATTGAAATTTAAACACACTGTGAATGAGTCATAGGAATGATTCATCCTTTATTGGATGGTTCTGTTCAAGGTTTCAATGATCAAGACTATGCCTGCAAATAGAACACTACTACAGTGCTCTTTCTTGAGATTCATTCAGCCCTATGTTTATTTGCCATACACAAAATCTAATAAGGCCATTGTATAAGCTTATAACAAATATAAAAAAATGCATTTCCACAAGGTTAATTTTAAAGTACATTTAGAATATTTAGAATGAGGTTGTAGAAAATATACCAAGTGGAGGTTTGCTTTAAGGAAGCATTTAATAATTTATGTGACTACACCCTAAAAATTTGCTTTCAAACAGGAGAAATATGGTAAAAATTGAATTTTAAAAATAATTGTTCATATTTTACCTCTAAGGCACCAAGAATAAGTCAGCTATCAAACTGATATTGTAAAGTATTTAGCAAATCTCTTCAAATAGTTTTTAATCTTGGTGTAGAAGGCTTTGAGGGGGCCAGGTTGGGGATAGAGATCACCTAACAGATGTGCTTAGTATTCTACAAGCAATTATCTGCCGCATCATATAAAAGTATATGACATAGACATCCTTGAGAGTGACCTGTAGAGCTAGCCTCTTAGAATGTTCAAAGTTAAAAAAAAAAGATTGAGGTAACCTGTCCTTTTCTCTTATCTTTATTATAGTGGAAAAGTACTGTGTAAAGTTTAGTGTTTCCAATCACGCAATATTTACACTGTAATAAAAATGGCATTAAACCGTACATAATACTGCTTTACAATGCCACCTATCCAATTCTATTGTTATTACAATCCGTTTCTTAAAGTGATATTAAAGGATCCATTTTTTTTACCTATAATGAAAAAAGAGATTCATACTTACTAGCTCTGTGCAAAGATTTTGCACAGAGGGGTGCCTTACCTCCTTTTCTGGGGTCCCCTGATGGTGCTTTCTGCTTCTCTTTCCCTGTGTATGCCCCCATAGCAAGCTGTGTGCTAAGGGGGCACACGTGCAGGCGCGCTCACTAGCTGGGCTGTGTGCATCCATAGACGCATACAGTGCATCTTGGTCTTGCCCTCTACACCCACCCCACAGGATTTAATTGACAGCAGCAGGAGACAATGGCTCCGGATGCTGCCTGAGTCCATGTGAGAAGAGGGAAAGAGACCAGTACTGCTGCAGATGGCACATAAATGAATTGAGGGAGGTGACAGGTAATAATTTAGGAAGGGGGGGATATCAGCTAATGAAGTTTTTTTTAAAGTAGGGAATGCATTAAGGTAACAAATCTTTGACTTTTTTATACCACTTTAAAACTGCTGGGTGCTTTTTTTTCAGACCTGCAAGGTAAAGGCATAATGTGCTAGTATGGCACACTAGGACATTATGTGAAACTTACCTGAAAATGAAGCATTCCAGCCACGCAATCTCATCGATGGAGGCCTCTTTCATCTTCACCTGTCTTCCTTCCGGGTCTGCAGCTGTGTGACTGGCCGGAGCCGCTGATTACACCACAGAATTCTGAAGGAACGGCCCGGGTGGCTGTTCCTTCAGAGCGCATGCGCCGATGATGTCTTCTAGTAATATCTCCTAAACGGTGCACATTAAGGCTCGATTCACATCTATGCATGTTGCTTTTGAGTGTTTCTGCAGTGCTTTTTGCGGTGCTTGCCACGTTCTTGGACACATGTTTTTACCACGATTTTGCCACGCTTTGCGGGTTTTTTTACACTGTGGTTGTTTAGCAACCAGCTATATACAGTGTAAAAAAAATAAAAAAAATAGGCAAAACGCGAATCCCGGCAAAATCCTGGTAAAAACGATGTAAAACGCGGTAAAAACACAGTACTTGCGTTTTGGATGTGGGTCCATTGACTTCTATTACATGTAAAACGCTGCGTTTTGCATGAAAAAAAGTTTTTGGACCCTTTCCAAAAACGCAGAGGCACAAAAATGCATTGATGTGAATATGTTCCATAGGAACCCATGTTAAAAAATGTCCCTGCATTTCTGCAAAATGCATAAAAAAAAGCATTAGTGTGAATCAAGCCTAAGGAGATATTTACAGTACCTATAGGTAAGCCTTATTATAGGCTTACCTATAGGTACAAACAAATACAGGACCGAGGTTTACTTCCACTTTAACCCCTTGCCTACTGGGCACTTTTACCCCCTTCCTACCCAGGCCAATTCTCAGCTTTCAGCAATGTCATATTTTGATGACAATTGTGCGGTCATGTAACACTGTACGCAAACTACATTTTTATCATTTTTTCCACACAAATAGAGCTTTCTTTTGGTGGTATTTAATCACCACTGGGTTTTTCATTTTTTGCTAAATAAACAATTAAAATTGAAAATTTAGAAAAAACATTAAGAAAATTTTCATAGTCTGTTATAAAATTTTGCAAACAGATCATTTTTCTCCTTCACTGATGTGCGATAATTAGGCTGCACTGATAGGCACTGATAGGCTGCACTGATGGGCACTCTTGGACATTGACGTCACTGATTGGCTCTTTACCTCAATATGTGATCAGCAGTGTCTTTTGGACACTGCGATCAGAGAGCGCGCCGCAGTCACAGGACACTGTTATGTGACAGTGTCCTAGAACTAGACAACTGCACTGTAGCTGTCTTAAAGCTATAGCTCGGACGGCAAGTGGTTAAAGCTGAATTCTAGCCAGATAAAAAAGACAAAATTGCAGCTCTGTAATCATTAATACACACATTATTCAGTTTGCAATCGTGATTCTTTTTATTTTATTTGTTTTGTATATTTTCCTTTCTTTTTAAGTGTTCTGTTCTGGTCTAACCCCCCAGCTCCATTCACATCTAGGTGAGAATGAGGTAGCCACTACTCCGAAAGCTCCATCTACAGTACAGCATCTGAAGCAGAGTGGAGCTAGTGATGCATCCTCAGGGGGCTGGCTATCTGAATCCAGAGGAGACATCAGAAGCAAAGATGGTGGAGCAGGACCCAACTGTGCTGCACAGGATTTGTCAGGCACATGTGTATGTTTCAGGCATGTGAATATTTTCTTTTTAAATATAACCCTGCTTAACAATTAAGAAGGTATTAAAAACCCTGGGGGAGTGAAGTTCCTACTTAAAGTGATTGTATACTGTTTAGGGTATGCAATCCCTGTGTAGTTAGTTTTTCTATGTCATTTTGTTGGTAAATTGATGCAGTATCCAAGGTGTGGTAGATACACAAAGAGAATGTTACATATTAAACCTTACGGTGTGGTTATTTTGCTGGTGTGGACATATACTGTATTTGGTGCTCACTGACTGCAGATACATTTTTTTGTTTGTGGCATATGTCCAAGCAGAGTTCCAGTCATTTGTGCGTTTATTAAAAGTCAGCAGCTACAAAAAGTGTAGCGGCAGATTTTTAATAATCACACACTTACGTGTCTCACGGTCCAGCGGTGCACCCCAGCAGTTTCCTTCCTCTCTCCTCCCTCGGTGGCCCTCTTATCTCTACTATGGGCACCCAGCTGTGAAAGCTTGCAGCTTCACAGCCGGGTGCCCGATGCACTCTGTGATTGGTCTCAAAGTCTTCTAGGACCTGTCCTGTGTCCCAGAAGACTACGGAAGGGAGGGGGAAGGAGAACTTCCACTTCCAATCGCCTAAGGCAACTGGAATGGAAGTGGCTGTGGGTACCTGTCAATATTGGATACCTGCTCTCCTCTTCCTCCCCAAAAGCTCTGTTTCACCATCAGGAGCTAGGGAGAAGGCCTTAAAGTGGAAGTTCCACTTTTGCGTGGAACTCCGCTTTAAGAACGATGATAGGAGAATCTGCGTGGGTTCAATTTGTGGGCATATTCAGCCAACATGGCTAAAAATGTGGACCCCGTTGAAGATAGAGGGAGGAAAATATTGAAAATCAGTTCTCTCCATTTTCAAACTAATAGGGCAGTGATTGTCAAACAAGGCGCACAGGGAGCTGGGCATTGTCAGAAAGGACATGTACCAATGCAAATTTGTTGAAAATTCCTATTTGGTGGAGAGCAGCAGGGCTGAAATAGAAACATTAAAAATATAAAAATGTGCAATTACTTTGAATAACATGGATGGAGGGTGCCACAAATCTGGCCTCAAATCTAAGCCAAAACGTAAAAGAAGTTAGAGAGCTTTTCCCTTGGGTCTGCACTGTGCTTTTTCTGATGTTGGTATGGGCACTTTTTGCTTCTTCTGGGGCCTGTATGGGCACTTTACTGCTATGCAGGTGAAACTGCATAGCCACAGACTGTGTCACCCATGGGCATGCAGGAGGACATCACCTACCCAGGAAACCAAGGAGGAGACCCGGGAACCCATCCTTAGTGCCCATGATTACTGATGCCCCTAGCTGTATAGCTGTGATGGGGATGACAGTAAGTTTGTAATGATGGAGACAGTAATAGTGGTCCACTGAGTTTAAGCAGCTAAGTGGGTATGTATAATTTTAAAGACAGTGGGGCAATTTTCTTATAAATCAGAAATAGGGATGAGCTCCCAGTTCAGTCAGAACTCAGATTCAGACCAAATAGCTTTCTTGGATATTTGACCAAAATTTGAGTTTTTAGCCAGATCAGCGGGAGTCAAATATCATATATATTAGTGTTTTTTTTATACAACTACTATATATGACAACTTCCTTCCTCCCCTGGTACCTGCTGCTTAGAATTTAGGGACCTAGTTTTAATGTTCTGTTGTAAGCAATATTACAAAAGCTGCAGCAGTATTCTTTTTACATTTTTTTTTGTATTGGTTCATGTCCCCCAGGGTCATGCTCAGCAATCCATTCCTTTTTGACAATCACTTACCTGTTAGCCTTGAAAATGATCCAAACGTATTTTAATCACTTGCCGTCTGCCCCATAGCAAATTTACTGCTACAGGGCGGCTCTCTTGTGCAGGATCACATATATATATATACCTGATTCTGCATTTATACCTGCAGAGGGCGTGCACGCACCGCCAGCGGGTCGCTTCTGCTGTAATTGATTACAGCAGAAGTCGATCTGCAGATGTCACGCACTGGATGTCCTCCTAACCCTGTCGGTTGGTGGTAAAACACACAGAACTGAGATCTTACTATGTAAACGAGGCAGATCTCTGTTTGGACAGGGGTGAGGCATTCGTTTTGTGTTCCTGAAAAGCAGGGAATAAAATCTATCTCTTCCCCTAGTAAAAGCACCTAACACAGTACATACAAACACTGGCTAGGTACACAGTTAACCCTTGGATCACCCTAGATGTTTAACCCCTTCCCAGCCAGTTTCATTAGTACAGTGACAGTGCATATTTTTAGCATTGATCACTGTATTAGTGTCACTGGTTCCTGCAAAGTGTCAAAAGTGTCGGATTGTCCACAGCAATATCACAGTTTTGCTATAAGTCACTGATTGCCATTACTAGTATATAAAAAAAAAAAAATCCATTAATATATATTACAGTTGGTAGATGATATAATGTTTGCGTAAACCAATAAATATACGCTTATTGTTTTTTTTTTTTTTTTTTTTTTACCAAAACATGTAGCAGAATACATATTGGCCTAAATGTATGAAGAAATTACATTTTTAATTTTTTTTATTGGATATGTTTTATAGCAGGAAGTAAAAAATATTGTTTTTTTTTTTCTGAATTGTCTGTGTTTTTTTTGTTTTTCCATAAGAGTTTTTATTTGAAAAAGGTAGCAGTACATAGTTTTCATGCGAACAGTTTGTGTTCGAATAACAAAAACATATACAATTATAATACATTCTTACTCTCAGAAACTTTTAGGACAGTTAGAAGGGTTGCTTACAAACGCTGAGAAAGTCCACCCTGTTCTGAGATCCAATGCCAGGAACAGAACCGGTAGGCTTATATGTGTATGTCAACCCGTCTGTCCCTGGGCGGGTATTATAGCATATGGTCTTTGGGGTGAAAAAAAAACAGAGCGGGGGGCGGTCTATTCTGATTTGTCTAGTGCAGGGAGTAAGGGGCACAAACGTTCACCTAGGCTAAGGTGATCTTATGGACAAGTACATGGATCGTCTGCGTCTGATTGGGAAGTAGTATGATGAAAAGGAGAGGGAGGGGGCCGTTGGAGGGATCAGGAGGGGGGTGCTGTGTGCTGGGATGCATAGTTTGGCTGCGTTAAGAGCATATGAGAATGTTCTATATGAGTGGGCTGGGGTGGAAGAGTGATGAAGAATAAGCCGAGCTGGGGTGTACTCTATAGGACATGTGGTCACTTGAGATATGATATCATGAACCTGTGCCCAGAAGGTCTGAAGTATTGGGCAGGACCACCAAATGTGCAGGAATGTCCCTGTGACACCAGAACACCTCCAGCATTTGTCTGAAATGTCTGTGTTGAATTTGTTTAGTAGTTCAGGTGTTTGATACCACCGAGATATGGTTTTATAGTTATTCTCTTGTGTGGTAACATTGAGGGAGCCTTTGTGTGCAATTGTGAGAATTCTGTCCTAGTTTTCCTCAGAAAAACCCATTTGTAAGTCCCTTTCCCAAGCCTGACAAGCTTTCCCTTCTTTCAGGGAAATCGGTGTAAAGAGCATGGAGTGAATGTTCCAGACCAGTTGTTGTGGTGAAGATTAGGAGCAGAGAGTTTTTTTTTGTTTATAGTGCAAAAAATAAAAAAATGCAGAGGTGATCAAATACAACCAAAAGAAAGCTCTATTTGGGCAAAAAAAATTAAGTACCTTTTTGGGTACAGTGTCGCATGACCGTGCAATTGTCAGTTAAAGTAATGCAGTGCTGTATCGCATAAAATGGCCTGGTCGTGAAGAAGGGTAAATCTTCTGGAGGTCAAGTGGTTAAAGATTTGGCTCCCATTGACTAAAGTAGGGTTTGGATTCAGCATCTGAAACTCAGCTATGTTTGGTGAACATCCCCTGATTCGGAACTAGTCCTGGCTCATCTAAAAGTAATTAATGTTGACACTTTGGAAAAAGACTATCATGATGGTGTAGTCACTAAGTATGTAGGAAAACTTGCAGAGTCAAAATTTATCATTTTAGTATTTGAAAACAGAAAACGTTGATAGCCTACTTTGCAAAACTTTTTTTTTTAAAGTAAACACCATAAAGGAATGTACTTATCCTTATTTAGAAAATAATTGTTCAGATTTTGAGATTCCACTGAAGTTTGACCACTGTACTCAAAAGATATCCAAACCTACAAACAAAACTGTAATATATTGCTTGCAGCTTATAGATGTGGTGGCTACATTCATTTTTTTTTTTTTTAGACTAAGAACATTTCAGAAAGTAAAGAAAATACCTGCTGATCTGCCAGAAATGCAGTGTCATTGTCACTTCCTGTGAGATAAACTGGAAGTGTGATCTTCCTTCTGTAGACTACTAATCTCATAGCTCCCAACTGTCTCTGATTTTGAGGGACTGTCCCTGATTTGGAACAAAGTCCCCCTGTCCCTCGTTCCTCCTCATTTGTCCCTCATCCTGGTCTGATCTATATAGTTGTATATAGAATGCACTATTTATATTTCAAAAAGTGTTTCCCAGTGCTAAACCTTTCATTTAATTTCTAAATTGCTGCATTTGTAAATTTCAAAACCCATTATAAATCAATAATAGTGGTAAAAAAAAAAAGCACTTGTGGGTTTAAGTATCTTTTTTTGTATAATTCTCCTTTAAGGGAGTAGGCAAGGGGTCCCATGCCTACATAATCTTGCTAATAGGTGTCCCTCATTCCCATCTCAAAAAGTTGGGAGGTATGTAATCTCTCCATCTGTCATTTAATGGAGTTGAACAAAAGCAGGCATACTTGAAGACCAGCCTGGGTGGTAACTCCACTGTGACTGTTGTAATGCTAGGGATGGAAGTGTGTTTTTGGCAGATGAAAAAAAAAGAAAAAGAAAAAGAAATTGAATGCTGTGACTTTATCTAAAGACCGATAAGACTGTTAAGATGCAATATATTACTTTTTTTTTTTTTGGAAGGGGGTTTAAAGAAAAATTACCCTTCATTGATGTCCTTGTGCTTTATTTTGTTGAGAAATCATTTTGAAAAACAGCCCTAGCATTTATAGCTGTGGACATCTTGAGAAAGGGCAAATGATTCTTGTAGCATTTACTTCCTGGAAACTATTTGCTCTTAGCTCAGGCATTCTGACAGCAGAATGTGCTTATCTGAGAAAGTCCTTCCTCCCCTCCTCCAGATGAAAGGAAAAAAAAAGCCCATGAAGGCTCATGGGATGTATTACATCAGTTTGGCCTAGGCCATAAAACGGGAAGCAACTGAAAAAACAAACAAAAAAAACAATTAAAACCAATGAGTAAATATACCTTCCTATCTATTTACTAATGCTAGCAGAATAAGATTAATATACTTATGGTTGATTGAGAGAGTTTGGTTCCTCTTAAAGCGGAGCTCCACCCTAAAGTGGAACTTCCGCTTATCGCATTCCTCCCCCCCTCCGGTGCCACAATTGGCACCTTTCAGGGGGGAGGGGGTGCAGATACCTGAATAATACAGGTATCTGCACCCACTTCCGGACGAGATATCTGGAGCTGCCCCGCCCCTATCCGGAGATGCCCCGTTGTGTCTTGGGAAACACAGTTCCCAGGACACAACGGGGACCAATAGAGATGCGCAGCGCGACTCGCGCATGCGCAGTAGGGAACCGGGCAGTAAAGACGTTGCAGCTTCACTTCCTGATTCCCTGACAGAGGATGGCGATGGGGCAGCCAAGAGACGAGCGGTCGCTCGTCACATTCTGCCGACACCGCTGGAACCTGGAACAGGTAAGTGTCCATTTATTAAAAGTCAGCAGCTGCAGTATTTGTAGCTGCTGACTTTTAATATTTTTGGTGCAGGTGGAGCTCCGCTTTAAAGCAATAAGAAGTAATATATTTGACAACCTTGACATTACATTTAAATATATATAATATATATAAGATCTTTTTAAACTCAAAAAGCCTGTGCAGATGTATTCTATGGCTGCACCTTAAATCAGTACATCAGCGGAATGCTTAAACACAGTAATGCATGGCACTTATAGTGCCAAAACAATGCAAAGGAGACCAGGGTGTTCTACCAAATTTCAGAAAAATGGACAAATGTATCACTTTCAGCCTACTGTCTCATAAACATACTTTACAAGTCACTTAAAATATTGGACTTGCTTCAGGCTGTGTAATGATTTCAATTTCCATTGTACATTTTCTAAATTACTTATGTCCGGCCACACAAAATATACTACTGTCGTAAAACAACACAAATTAACCAAATTCATTATATTAAGGAGCCCATCTTGTTAAAAAGAATGTATTCCAGGCATTTTCTATGCAACATTTAAACTGTTTCTTGAATGAATGCATTGTAGTGCAGTTCAGGGTTGCTCTTTATTTACTAACGCAGTTGCTGTGTTTGAATAACTCTCTATAAATAGCACTAACTGAATTAGCTACAAACTTATATAAATAAATACATAAAAAAATTTAAATAAAAAAATAAAAATAAAATAAAAAATGTATTAATAAATATAAAATAAATAAAAAATAATACCTTAAAAAAATATGTTAGCGATTTAAAGGAAGAGTTATCAACTTTTGTGTATTTACAATACATCTTGTACATTTATGAATAAAAACTGAACTGATGATGGGTGGTAGTTGGGTAACAGTCAAGTAAGCAGACTGGTCATTCATCTGGTTCAGATCATCTGGTGTCTCACACACCTCAGTGGTTCTATATGTGTGATGTTTTTACTGAAGGGCATTTTATGAGGAATACAAGTACCTCATATCTGCCCACAGTGCCCAGTAAAGCAATCTTACCATGACCAACACGATAATGTAATGTAATAAAAATTCCTGGTTCAGTAACATGAAAAAATGTGTATGTGCATGCTTTTACCCTAAATTTGCTAGACTAAATCATTTGGTTAAACGGCTGCTACTAATTTAATGTAGTATTCAATTTTAAATATTATTTTGTAGTTACCATGGCTGCATTAATTTAACTTTTTGCATTTGTTTTTCTTTTTAAGGTTTTTATTCCCTTTATTTTCATCTGGCCAGTAAGTCTAGTATTTTTCAAACTCCTTAGCAGACCAAGCTGTCCAGCAAATGTCATTAATGTAAAACCTTTATTTTAAAAGGAAATAAAAAATGTTGCTGTAACAGCTTAAAAAGTCTTAGTTGGAGTTTGGTTTTTATTTGATAGCCAATTCCATCGAAATCTGTGCATCTAAGGCCGCGCATACACGATCGGACTATCCGGCGGACTTGGTATGGTGGACCAGAGTCTGCCGGACAATCCGCCCGTTTGTGGGCTCCGGCAAACTTTTTCTTCCCAAAAGTCCGGCGGACTTAGAAAGAAGTTTTGACTCAAAATTATCCGCTGGACTCAGCAGTCAGGCGGACAATCCGTCCGCCTGTGTGCTAGTCCACTGGACTTTTGAAATGAACGGACTTGCCCACACATGAGTAAAGTCCGTTCATTTTGAACGTGACTCCAGGTAGACGGGACTAGCGAAGGAAGCCAATGTCGCCGCCTCCATTGGCGAGATTGACACCTTGCTAGCCCCGTCACCTGGTATGGATTTAAAGGGGAATCCCTACGCCAAAAAAATGGCGTGGGGGTCCCCCCAAAGTCCATACCAGACCCTTATTCGAGCATGCAGCCCGGCCGGTCAGGAAAGGGGGTGGGGAGGGGTGAGCACCCCCCTCCTGAGCCATACCAGGCCGCGTGCCCTCAACATGGATAAGGGTCTGGTCCACGGGACTAAGTCTGCGGGACTGATTCCGCCAGATAGTCTGATCGTGTGTACGCGGCATAACACTACACTTTCCTCAGATTAACAATATTGCTGTCCAAAAGATTCTCAATTGCTCCGCCATCCAGAGAGGAGACCATTTAAAGTGGAACTTTATTCAGAAAATGAAGTCTTGATAGATCACTTTAGGCTGGCTACTTTTTCAAAAAATATAATATAATATAATAATATAATATAAAAATTTGAAATAAGTGCCTATATTGTTTAAAATCCAGTGATGCCCTGTTTCACCCTGTTCTACACATGCTCAGTTGTCCTGAGTTCTTTACACTATGCCACTACAGGCCAATCAGCTGGCAGCCTGAAGATTTACTACTGGGGGGGGGGGGATAAGACAGACTGTGTAAGGGAAGGGAGAAAGAAGAGAAAATCAAGAGAGGTGGCCGCCCACAGCAAACAGAAACAGGAGTAATGCTGGAGGCAATTTACAGCACGCACTAATTTTGATAGCATAATTATTACTGTGGAATGTATGTTCTTTTGTTAAAAAACACTCATTGTCATCAAACTGTTATAGATAAAGTTACACGTTAAAAAAGAAAGTGTGTACTGGCTGGATCACCAGGTGAAAATAAAATAAAAAAAAGCCTTTTCAATACCCCATGTAATTTTAAAATGATGGGATCTCCAGGTACTTGGGGTTGCTTTACTAAATCTGGTGCAGCTCTGCATAAAAACCAATCAGCTTCCGTGTTTTTAGACAAAGCTTATTTGAACAAGCTGAAGTTAGATTGGCTACCATGCACAGCTTCACCATTTTTTTACCAGATTTTGCCTGGTCACGTTTAAACAATTGTAAATCAGGTATGTTCACCTGTGCACTAAACCTAAATATACATTGCTGAAAGCCAAAATGATCAGGTTAAGGTTTCATACAATATTTAAAAATGTATGCTATTAGCATTATTAGCTTGCAATTAGTTTAATAAATAAATAAACATTAGAATAGACAATGGACCTGAAAATGGAAAAGGCGCATAGAGGATGATGTGGTACTATTGTACAACTTGTTTGGCTGTATTGTAGTAGACATGTACATTAGTTTTCGTCCGAATTCCTAAATTTAGTGCGAATTTCGGGTATTTTCGTTATCATTTTAACAAACGATAACGAACGTGCAGAATCCAAAAAACGAAAGATCCAACATAAACAAATGCTTTATTTTCATTTTCCTTGCGACAAGAGTTTGATATAGATAGGAGATTCGACATGACGCTGACAATAACGATTTGTGTCCATCGAACCTGTGGTTGAATGTGCCTAACCTTAGCTCTAGTAGTCCAAAATTATTCTACATAGACAGAAAAGATTCGACATAGAGAGAAAAGATTCAACATTATAGAGACAATAGCAAAAAAGGTTGAATGTGTCTAGTCTAACTCTATTAGTCCAAGATTATTCGATATAGAGAGAAAAGATTTGACATGAAGATTCGACGAAGCAGTCGGTGCGAGCGGACATTTATGGTCAAATGCTCCTCCCATAGGCTATAGAAGAATTCTAATGTTGGCTGACTAGTAATAATTAATAAATATAATTATTACTAGTGTCATACAACATTAGAATTCTACTATAGCTTGTAAGCGGAACAATCGACCGGAAATGTACGATTGCGGCGTCGTACAGTTTAGCTGCTCAGTCAAATCTTCTTAGAACATGCGACAGACACCATAAGCCTTCAATGACAGATTCGACCTTAATTATTTCGGATTTTCAGACGAATGCATTTTTTAACGAAAGAAATAAATAAAAAACTAATTTCGGGAGTAACTAAATAAATGTATTTTTTGTGGAGAAAATGTAGTCCAACCTGGAGTAACTGTCGTGCGGGTGGGAATAAAATGTGTACTCCTTTGCCCCTACATTATGGGCCCTCCAGGTGTCTATAAGCTGGTTTGACTTGATGAGGTACTGTAGGGTTTTAGGGAAAACATTAGAGGCGTGGCCAGTCCTGCTCCTGTCAAGAGACGGATGGGCCACTAAGTTAAAGTCTCCCCCCACTATCATATGTGGGGAGTGGAGTTTATCTAGGGCCATGAAGAAATCCCTAAAGAATCTAGCCTGAGCGTCATTGGGGGCGTACACTGATGCTATTGTGACAGACTTCCCTTGCATATTACCTTTTATTATGACAAAACGGCTGTCAGGATCCTTATATTCTTGTTGTAGTTCAAATTGTGTATTGTGCCTAAAAAATATAGCAGCACCGCGGGTCCTGGACTCATATGTAGTGAAGTATCCTTGACGGAAGGTTTTATCAAAATATTGTGGGTGATTTTGGGTGGAGAAATGCGTCTCCTGGAGGAGCACTATGTCCGCTCCCAATCTTTTGTATTCCCTAAAGGCCTTCCTTCTTTTAGCGGGGGAGTTAAAGCCCTTAAGGTTATGAGAAATTACCTTAATACCCATTGGGAAAATTTAGGTTGTAGCTTCCCAGTTGTTTTGTGCGCCCTGAGTCCAGAATCCGCATGAACCACAATTACATTGCTAAAGCAGCCTTCGCACACAGACCAATGTGAAGACACATATACATTTAAACCTGGGTCAGAGGTTAACGTCGTAGGCACCACCCCACCCCCGGAGAGGCCGGGGGTAGGGTGAGCGCCCAGGAGCGTCAACCAATGAGAGGCAAACTCTTGTGAGGTTAGCAGCAGTACAACACCTATAGAGCCAAAAACAGTAAAAAAAAAAACACAAACAAACAAAACAGAAAAAGGAGCATTTCAAGACTAGACTCAAGTCCTGCGAGTGCAACAATCGCAGAGTAGGTTTCGCTAGAGGCATACTCAGTGATAAGGGGGTCAGGGGTATAACCAACACCCCGACCAAAAAAACTAAAAAGGGGGCATGGGAAGGAGACAGCAGAGGGCAAAACAAAACAAAAACATAAAAAAAAATTGTGCCCTCACCTCTCTCCCACCGCCCCAAGTGCATCAAAAAACTCAGACCAAATGGTCTAAACCTCCAAGCAAGGAGAGGGAGCCGATCCGCCCGTGTAAATGTGGGGGGATCACAAAAGGTGATTTCTTGGGACTTCGAGGTCTCCATCTGGCTTGCTCGGAGTGGGGGGTAAATCAGACGGGCGCGACCGAACATCTGGCCAAGGGTGAGACAAGAGTTCTTTTCTTTCACATGCGGGCCCTCTCATGAGTCCAGTAGAGAAGTGGGGAATTGCGCTGGTTAATGAACTGTGCGACGGTCCCTTCTAGGAGGTGGGGTGGCCCAGATGGCCGGAGAGCGGGGGGTGGATGGCATCCTGGGGTGGTCAGCTGCGTTCAGGAGGCCCAGTTTTACCAGAAGATCTTTTCCCTCTGAGATCGTAGTAACAGTATACGTGGTTCCGTTATGGGGAACTTGCAACTTAAAAGGGAAACCCCATCGGTATCTAATTCTGGCAGATTGCAGTACTGTGGTGATTTCTTTCATTCGTCTCCTTTTATCAAGTGTTGTAGGAGAGATGTCCGGGTAAATTTGCACCGCCACCCCATCCAATTGGATGTTAGGGGTATTTCGTGAGGCCCTCAGAATCTCCTCTTTAATTAGATAGTCCTTGAGGCACAATACAATGTCCCGAGGAGGTCTATCATCCGGGGGTTTTGGGCGCAGGGCTCTATGCAGCCTGTCACAGGTAAAGGCCGTCCCCGGGGACTCCGGGAGCAGAGAGTGAAACAACTTCTGAATGGCCTGTGTAATATCAGTAACAGTCTCAGGGACCCCCCTTACCCTCAGATTATTCCTCCTGTTCCTATTGTCAAGGTCCTCGAGGTGGGCTTGCAGGACCTGGACTGTTTCAGTAAGGGTCTCATGGTCCTTGCGGAGGTCATCGTGTGACAAGCACAGCTCATCATGTTTGGTTTCTAATAAGTCCGTTCTGGTGCCCAGGGCCGCAATCTCCACTGACAATGTGCTGGTGGCTTTGCTCAGTTCCGACTGGAACTTCCTAGCCAGCCTATCATACATTGTGGAGAGGCTTTCCTCCAGATCAGCTTTAGTAAGCTGGCGTGTGTACTCACAGTCATTCGCGGGGTAGTCCAGTGATGGGATTGAGGCCTGCGAGGCCTGAGAGTACGCCAGGGCCGGCCCTGCCTGGGCGCCATCTTGGGACATCTTGTGTTGTTCCCGCACTCTGAGCAAGTAAGTTGTTAGGGATCGTTGGGCCGGTTTGCCGCGGCGAGTCTTGGGGCCCGGCATGCGCTGGATGTTCCGCCAGGGGTTATAGGAGGTTTGGTGCTCGAAATGTAGCTGTAAGGCCCCGGGGAATCAGCTTTTGTCTCCGTTCCTCACGGAGCTCTCAGCCCTTGCTTCCGTCCAGGATCGCGCCGCGCATGCGCCCTAATAAATGTATTTTTTGAATGAAAACGAAATTGCCAAATGAAATATTTCAGTGTGCACATGTCTATATTGTAGTTACGATGACATTGCTCTTACAGGAAATTAAAACTTCAGCAGAACATACCGCAAACAAACATGTCAAAAGACCTGTATTTCTTATATTGTTTTATGCTAAAATCAAAAAAATAATAATGCCCACAAGCTACATACAAACAATTTTTGTCAGCCACTTTGTATTCAATTACATACACTAGAAGCCAATTTATTTCTATTCAAAGTTCCATAATTAATGTTAAAAACAGAATAACTCCGTCACAAAACACAAAGGGAAGTGAATGCAAATGAAGCTGTTGATTACACACCCAAGAAAAGAGCTTGCTGCAGGCCTGAACGTATTTATAGTCTTTCTTTTCATGAATCAAATATTGTAAATCAAAAATAGTAGGCGTGAAACAAATTGTATGAGCTTGTAGTCTCTGTTCCTGTTTACTTTTAACATGTTTTATTAGTTGTGTGTGGGGGAAAAAGACAGATATATGATTCCTCCTGTATTGAATTGTATTGCAACTGTACTGTCTGCCCTTGTGCTGTAAAGTGCTGTACAAACTGTTGGCGCTATTTAAATCCTATATAAAAATAATAATATAGATATCTATAAGTCTACGTTTATCTCAAGCATGTTTAACTTCACTTCACTGTTGACTGACTATGCTGGAAGTCAAAGCATCCACTACACTTTCGGTAAAACAATATGCACACATGCAGAGATCAGAGCCTACCTGCATAGTTCTTTCTTTTCACCCAGGCAATTTGTTCAAATATTTTATTAAAGATTATTAGAAAACATTGAATGTAATGAGTAAAGAGAAAATTTTTACATCGTACCATTAAGATAATCGTATTACAGGAAAGTAGATCTCTAGTCGCACATGACATCATATAATTGTTTAGTTAAGAATTAAATTAAGACAGATCAATGCAGTAAATTAATACTTATCTAAACAAGAAATAACCTTATACACGTATATATAAATTTAAGAGTCACTAGTATATTTGGTGCTCTTTTCAATAGTGGAACATTATGGTTAATCTACTGCTGATTTGGAGCCTAATATCAGCACAATATTATGGTATGTCAGCCAACTATAGTGGAGTTTACCTGCATTAAAAATGTATATTTTGATAAACAAGGAGGGGAAAAAATTTACAACAAAGAGGGGAAAGAAAGCAATTAGGAAGAGGGAGGTATAGGAGGAGGTCCCCGAAGGTAGGTTACTCAAGAAGGGAGGTATAGGAGGAGATCCCCGAAGGTAGGTTACTCACCCAGGCAATTTCATGGTTCAACCCAATTCCTTTTTTAATAACCTAGTAATCTGAAATTCCTGGCTTTTGATACTAATGAGCCATATTCATACACACCCAATGCAGGCCATTGCTATGCCTCACATACACAAGGACCAATGTAAAAATATGTCAATACTAAGAGCTTTTCCGCAGCAATCAATCTGATTCAAACCTGCATTTGAAGTTGGAACATGAATAGTGATACAGGATACATAAAGAGAAAAGAAGTTATATGAAAGCACAGACTTTAGGAAATGCACTCTCAGCAATTGTATGAGTTGCTTTCTGGCTGCAATGAATTACCAATATATCAGATTAAAGGAAATATTTTTTATTGGTTTTGGTCATATTTAATTTGTGGGGTTACAAACCTTTTATATCGGCCTGTTGATTCAGTTGTACAATGGAACAGTACTACCCAAGGGTCATATTGAATACTACAAAGGTGAATCAGAACTATTAAACAAAGCACTTTATGCCAATAAGGACGGATATATGGGCAATTCCATTATATATGACCATGCGTAGCGGAGTCATCACATTCCCTCCAACACAAAGATGAATGAGAGGGGAACATGACATGAAGTTTCACATGTGTATAATGCTAACAATTGAGGGGTTTGTAGTTAACTTTGATAATCCTGGATCAGGGAGAGATGCATTATTTTATCTTTTTGAACATCAGCAAGAGTGGAGTGTAAACAGATTCCCAATAAGTGAAGTAATTCAGACATTGAGACCCCTGTATATCAAGATAAAACTGGGAGACATAGGCCCCTTTCACACGGGCGTCTGTTCTGCCGCTGTTAAAAGCATGTTTTGTTATTTTGAAATTCAGAGAATCCTGGCACGGTGTTTACTTGCAGTTGTACATTGCAATTAGCTGCATTTACGTGCATTTACATGCAGCTGTGTTTAGCTGCGTTGGAACATTCTTGTCATTTCTGATGTACTTCCTGTTGTTTTTCTTTCCTTGTTGCTGCTGCTATCTGCAGGAGAAATAGTACACTGTAATTACCTGCAGTTATGTGCAGATAGCTGCAATAAATCGGTCTTGGACGCAGTTAAATTTATTTTTTCTAAGTGCACCAAACCCCATGTAACAAAACTGTTGCTAAATGCAGTGTGTGAATGGGGCCATAGGAAAGCATTGTGTGAGTTTAGCTGCGGTAGATAACTTTTATCTATGTGCAGCTAAAAGCTGAATTCTATCCGCCTGTGTGAAAGGGGCCATACTGTAATGGAGGATCTTTAGGGCGGAGGATTGACTCAACAGAATTTAGGTCCTCCAGGGAATGAAGTGGCTGAGGTAAGGAATGGAAACATTTTAAAAATTGCATGTAGTTTCATTGATCCTTAAAAGTTGGGTCCCTGAAACTATTGATAGACTGCAGCTGTTTAATGGTATGATCCTGAAGAATATGATGTAGTAGTAAGGGGCTCTCCATGAGCAAGGACTAAAAGAGTTGATCAAGAGTTCCAGGTACAAGGAAATGATGGTTCAATAAAGACATTAAAGTTGACTAGAATGACCAGGAATTACGAACATGTAAAAAATCACAAATCAAAAACAGATTTGAAGAAAAAAAAAATCACAAATCTCTAAGGATGAAGTCGTCAGAAGTGAGGTCAAGGGTGCCAGAGCTCTGAACAAACAGGGCATCCAAAGAACATCAGAAGTTCACCCAGAGCTTAGCACCAACAGCATACTTCCAATCAGGGATTCTAGTAAAACCAATAGCGTGGTAGTACATTTTGAAATTAGGGAGAGTTAAACCCCGGCCCCCATTCTTTTAAAACAAAATAGGACATTGCGGGAGATCTTAGGGTGTTTCCCTTACCAAACATAGCATGAGATTAGGGACTGGAGAATAGTAAAAAAAATACCCATAGGCACACCAATTAAAATAGTTTTAAAAACAAATAAAATTCTGGGAAGAATATTCATTTTTCAACATCAATTTTACCCAACTAGAAATGACAGGGATGGGACAAGTGACGGAGATCAAATATAATTATGCCTAAAAAAGTCGGAAAGGTGAGGTGTTAAATGTATCCCCATGTATTTAAAACTAACCTGTTGCCAATGGAAGGTGGAGTTTTGGTTTTAAAAAAATAACATCAGAGGATGGAACAATAATATTTAGGATTTCTGATTCATTTTAAAATTGGATAATGCTTGAAAGGTACAAAAGGTGGACATTAAGTTTGGTAAAGATATACATGGTTGTTGAATATAAAATAAAATATTGTCTGCATAGGCAGCATGTTTATGTGTTCTGTTTCCAACCATAATACCATAAATATCTTTATTATGCCTAATGGAAGAACAAAAAGGGCTCCAAGAAAATAAAGGTGTCAACAATTGACGACTTAGCCAATGAGAAGAGGGAGTCCAGGGACAGCCAAGGCTCTCATGCACATTGCTGGACCAAGAGGGGGCTCAGCTGAGTGTTAGGGGGGCCATGGGGGGTGCAGCACCCAGAAGGTTTTTTACCTTCATGCAAAGAATGCATAGAATGCATGAAGATAAAAAAAAACTTCAACCTACAACCACTTTAAGCATTTTAGTACCTTAGGTGAACTTTTTTTAGCATTGTTAGTAGGTAGTTCCAGTCGACCCTATCAAATGCTTTTTTGGCATCAGTGGAGCGTAGAAGGGTGGGGTGTCCCCAACATAAAAAATAAGGGAGAGAGTACGTAGGGAATTATCCCTGACCTCAAAACTTGGAATAAATCCAGTTTGATCTGGCATTATCCAGCATGGGAGAGAAGGGAGCAACCTAGTAGCCATGACCATAGCAAATTATTTTACCTCTATGTTGAGTAGATATTGAACTGTCACAACAGGTTGGGTCTTTCCCAGGTTTTGGGATGACAAAGATGTAAGCAGAAAGGGATTCTAGTTGTAAACCCTCAAATGTCATGATGGAGTTAGCATAAGTGAGATAAGGTATTAAAATGTTCTGGAATGTTCTATAATATAGGGCGGTAAAGCTATCGGGACCCGGGGCTTTACCCACAGGCATGGACTTTAATGCTAGGGTAAATTCTTCAACAGAGAAATCCTTTTCCAACTTTTTAAATATTTTAAAGAGGGAGCTTGGGTAAATTGGCTTCCTTAAGTTATAAAACAAAAAGCATCCATTTTCTTCTAAAGCAAGGGAAACGAAATCCCCTTGGACTTTAAAAAGGTGAACAAAGAATTATTTGAAAACTTGTGCAATACATGGGGTAGCATGAACCCCCTCTCCAGAAGATGTTTTGAACTTCGAGATAAATTAATAAGTTTTTTCTTTTCCTTTAAGGAGTGAGCAAGCTGTCTTCCTGGTTTATCGCCCAATGCATATATCTTTTGTGAAACAAATTCAAAACGTCTGTTCTGGTCCAGATCAAGTGATGACTTTAATTTCTCTCTTTTTGTGCTCTAGCCCTTCTGGAAGGGATTTATGCAGAGAACGTTTTGATCTGCCATCGTAAGATTACAGAAAGCTGTTGACTATGCTCCTTTTTTCTGGCTCCTAGTTCAATCAGTTTACCCCTCATGTCTCCAATGTATAAGATTGGGATACCCAGATCAATTATCAATATTGGAATAATCTCACCCATTTTTCTGTGAAGAACCATGGGTGCCAGTGCGCTTCTGTTTGGATGGGGTTTGCACCTCTGTGACTCTGGGGTCATGGAGAAAACTGGAATGCCTTCCTGCCAACTCGGAACAGAACTTAGGAAGGCCATTGGGATACTGCAGAGTAGATGAATGACCATTTTTGGTAGCTACTAGGCAAGAGGGGAAGGTGGCATTGTCAGACCTCATTTTATCGAGAAGAGGTCAAGAGGTCTAAAGGTCTGAAGGTCTGAAGCTTCATCATTGTCTGCAAAGTAGTTTAAGTCTCAGATGATGTCTCATGGCTGATCTTCTAATATGTTGCCCAATTGTAGGGTTCTGTGAACGTGATCAAATCTCAGCAGGCTAGGTACTGGTTGCTTGAGAATTGTGTTAAATATACCCTGCACCTTATCCGGTAAATAATCCTCATCTTTAGTAGCTTCTGGCAGCCCGGGCAATCTAAGATTATTTTGACGGTTTCTGTTCTTGAGAAAGCTGCCTGATGTTTAGTAGCAAGCTGAATCACTTGTTCCTGTAGTTCTTTAACCACTTCAGCCCTGGGAGGTTTTACCCCCTTCATGACCAGGCCATTTTTTGCGATACGACACTGCATTACTTTAACTGACAATTGCGCAGTCGTGCAACACTGTACCCAAATAAAATTGATGTCCTTTTTTTTCCACTAATAGAGTGTTCTTTTGGGGGTATTTGATCACCTCTGCAGTTTTAATTTTTTGCACTAGAAACAAAAAAATACCAACAATTTCCTGCTATAAATCATACCCAAAGAAAAATAAAAAAAATCGAATTTCTTCATCAATTTAGGCCAATATGTATTTTGCTACATATTTTTGGTAAACAAACGTTATCGCGTCTACAAACTATGAGATATATTTATGGCAATTTTATTTATTTATATAACATTATAACAGTGATCAGTGCTAAAAATATGCACTGTTACTATACTAATGACACTGGCAGAGAAGGGGTTAACACCAGGGGCAATCAAAGGGTTAACTGTGTCCCTAGGGGATGCTTTCTAATTTTGTGGTGGATGGACTGACTAAATGAACAGAGAGATCTGTGTTCCTGCAGGAACATAGGATCACTCTGTTCATCCCTGTCAGAACTGCGATCTGCCTTGTTTACATAAGCAGATCACTGTTCTCTCTCTCTCTGGGGAGCGATCGTGGGTGGCTGACAGACATCGCATCCGCTGGACCCACTGGACACGCTGATTGGCTTTCCCTCTGGCCAATCAGCGTGCATGCGACACCACTGGCTATTGCACGAAATTACGTACAGGTATGTCGTTTTGCGCAATAGAGCCAAATTGCTGCAGTATATGTACTGCGGCCAGACGGCAAGTGGTTAATGGCTTCCTCGTGGAACAAGAAAAGGAACAAACTATTGAACTGCTTATAAAGTGTTAGTTGGACTTTGGCTTCAACTTATTAGTGTATCTGAATCTGCTAGTCCATCTGAGACTACCTTCCCCAAGATGGCAATGCTGCTGTCCAAAGGTGCTTCTTCATCCAGAGCGGAGGCCCTCTAATACAGGCGGTGTGTTACTGGCTAGATCACAAGATAAAAACAGAGGGAAAAAAAGCCTAAAAAAGAAAACTGATGCAGCCACCACATCTAATGATTGGTAAGCTGCAAAATATTACATGCTTGGTCTTGCGTTTAATACCACTTTAATCAGGCAATATAACTGCAAACCAATTAGCATCAGCTGTGTTGTTTCTTTAACCAACCTATAGTACTTTGAGAATTGATTAAATCTTCATTATATTGATGACAGATACAAAATAAAAAATTTCGAAGTGTAAAAAAACTACAAAATATTCCCAAAACTATTAAAATCCTCCTTTATGGCTCATTTACATTTGTGATGTGCATTATGGATGTGTGTCAGCGCATGGCATGTTGCATGTTAATATGCATTGCAGCATTATGAGTAAAACACCTGTTGCAGCAGGAGCTTTGAGACTGCATGGCCAAAAAAGGGGGGGGGGGGACAGGAACTCCGGTGAGCGGATCTTGCTGCTGGAATCAGATTATATCAAAATCTGCTAAATGAATACAACCATTGGCCTCTACCTATAATTTTAATATTAGCTTTGCATACCCAGTAATTTTGTACCTCTGTAATCAGTGTGTGTAGGTTGCTTTCCTAAAGCTGTGTTTGAATCCATTTTTTAAGTAAAAAAAATGACCTGCTTAAAATAGTTTAGGTTAGAAAACATAATTTTTTTGTTATACACAGAAGGCAGACTCTCTAATTTGAATAAAATAAATAGCAATTTGCTCACCTAAAGTTACCTTTGCAGAAGTAATAATGTTCCAGTAAATGCAGATTTGAACTGCACAGTTGATTAGAAATGCCTTGGCTGTGCTTCGAGTTGATAGGCTCCAGGCATCACAAGTGAATCCTGCTGTATATTTACTAGTTTAGCACTCCACAAGGTTTACCTCCTTTAATTCAGCCCTCTTTCTCCATATGATTTTTTTTTTTTTTTATGTAATTATCAGAGGCTTTAACAGTCAGTGTAAATGAGAAAGAAATAAGACAAATCAGTAAAGAAATAAATAAAGACTATTCTCATGTAACAGTGTGGATAATGCTTTAAGTGACAGTCATAAGGGAACTATGGGGGCTGCCATTGCTGGTCATCTTTTGAAAAGACTGTTGTCAAACTGAAATACTTTTGCTCGTAATCCTAAAAATATACTATGCTGCCCAGTAATGGAGGCACATCTTTTCCCTTCTTCCTGCTAGTAAAACTGCCTGAAATGTATCTGTATTCTTCTCCACAATTCCCTGCACAGCAGAAAGTAAACTGCTCTCAGACAGTGGGAAGTGGAATTGTTTTGGCTGAAGAAGGATGGTGAAAGAAAGAGGACTGCAATGTGATAATGCTTATTCAGAGTCTAGTGAGTAAACAGGTGGTGAAAGAACCTGCAATATTAAATAATGTTATCACCATCCTGGCAATCTAGTGTATAAATCACAAAATGGCTGAAAAAATATATAAATATATTTCTGGTATAAAAAACACATGCTGCTCCATTTTAAGACACATGAGGGGAAGATGTATTACAATTTAAGAATCTGGTGAAGCTGTGCATGGTAGCCAATCAGCTTCTAAGTTAAGCTTGTTCAATTAAGCTTTGGCAATAAAACCTGGAAGCTGATTGCTTTCTAAGCAGAGCTGCACCAAATTTTGCACGCTCTAGTTTTGTAAAGCTCCCCCATGTTGTCTGAAGACCCCAATTCCCATCTAGGTAGTCTTGTGCATTTGAATATTTATGTATTTTCTTTATGTGTTTATGCATTCTTGTTTACCTATTTATTTATTATTTCAGATCAGTTTTTTCCTGGATCCAGGGCCGCTGATAGGGCAGTACAACCAGCCCTGTTGTACCGGGCCTGGCCAGCAGGTGGGGCCCGAGCAGCTTTGTAGTTAATTTCTAGCTAAAAAAAATAATTAGCTAAATAACTTTAATAATATAAATTAAGTGCAGCGTTACTCTTACAGTCAAGTAAATGTGTATATCTGTAACAACACACAAATAATACAAAAAGTGAACTAAACCACATGTGAATGGTGTAATGACTACACCTCAGTGTATAAAAGTACACTCTTAAGAATGCACCACTGTTGCAGTGCACAAACACCTCTAAATTTAAGAGGGAGCTCACAGACATTTTCGCCTTAGCGGAGGTGACTATAGTTGCAGGTTAAATGTTTTTTTTTTTTTTTTGATGATTGTTAGGCTGAGATAATACTATTGCCAATGCTTTTTGCTAAACATATAGTTAAAAGAAATAGATGCAGTGGTCAGTGGGTATAATATTTACTGGTACTAAGTTGCCTCTTCTTTCAGCAACTTAAAGAGGAGCTCCAGGCTCCTTCACAAAAGAATTATAAGTCAGCAGCTACAAATACCGTAGCTGCGGACTTTCAATATTAGGACACTTACCTGTCCAGGAATCCAGCGGTGTTCTCACCCGATCCAAATTTTCAATTGGCTATCAGGTGCTGCTGCTGCCGCCCTCTCCACTAAGGGAAACCGGCAGTGAAGCCTTGTGGTTTGCTACTGTGCATGAGTTTACTGCAGGGGAAGGAGGAGGGGGCCAAACTCCTGGATGAGTTTGCCGTGGCAAACTCAGCCAGAAGTGGGAGCAGGTACCTGTCAAAACTGCCTTGAAAAGGAACTGAATTTTAGAAGCTGTGCCCAACACAATACAATCAGAGGTCCAAGGTCTAATCAGCAGGAATTTCTGCGGTCTCTAAGCAGCTGATCTTTTAACCACAGTAGTAATGGTGTAATGGTGCAATAAGTGTATGTACATAAAAGTCTATGCAGAACAGCAAAAAGTTCATAGAGTCCAATCGGACCATTCAGGATAATGGCATGCACCAGGTGCAGCACCTCTGAAAAGACTGAAGTATCTCTAGGCAAACAGAAAAAGAGCAGCAGGGCACTATCTGAGTGTAGTATATTAATGTATTTATTGTGGTGAAAAGACAAATGGCAACTAACACTGTGACAGTTATAATCAGGCTCATCACATAGTAAGGACTTCCAATCTCACAACAACAGGGAACCTCAGACCAGTATAGAAACACTGGGTGGATGGATAGATATACCTGCAGGAACAAGAGAACACACTGAAGGGGCACCAAACTAAGTGCAACATTAAACTTATCAAGAAACACTAGTGAATTTTTCAACTAGCGTAATATAAAGAAATTGCACATTTTGTATGTAATCTATGAGCGGTAGGGTCATGCATCTAGGATGGGAGGCCTCTTCCTAAAACTTACAGCCTGGAAAGTCTAGATGATGGGCTGGATGACAGCTTAGATGAGGAAGTGGAAACCAACAAGATGACAGAGGGCTTCTGTAGAATCCCATAGGTGTGTTTGGAAGTTAACGTATAGTGGAACCATGTGTGTTAAATGTGTGATATTTGTTATGTTACTGTTTACAGAGAAAAAAAAATGATTGTAATGACGATTTGTTGAAAATGATTATTATATTGATCATAATTATGAATGTTTTCTGCTATTTGAAAAAAATCACAAACACCTACTTGGCACAAGAAAAGGAACACCAAACAAGTTATAAAATCCACAAAATTCTAGAAAAAGATAAACAAATTAATTTGTAAGTTGCCTGCCTTATTCTTGCATCTCAAAATGTACCTGCTTGTAATAAAAAACAGAGATGACTATTGGAGGATTATAGTATCTAATGCATTGGGGTTCATTTGTTAAAGGTATAGAGAATGTTCTCTTAGTAAAGTTAAAAGTAAACTTTGGAATATCCAATAGTTTTGCAAGGGGAAAAAATGCATTTTGCTTGTGCACAGTTGGATGAGTGAAGTAAAAACAGCTGCACCTTATTCATTAAACTAAGCAAGCATTCACTTTGCAGAATGAAAAATAAAATAAAAATCAACCCCATTGTTTCACAGTTCGGCAAAGAGTAGAACAATTAATTCGATTTGATGTAATTACATGCAAGCCACTAAGAGATCATCAGCTGTTAGTGGCTGATTAATTTTTAATTTAAAATTAAAAGAGTCACTTTAAAACTCATTTGCACGAGGCTGCCCTGCCATCTTTGTCTTTTCCTTACTAATTTCCTTAACTAATAATGTTAGGATCACAGATTTGTAATCATTTTCTTGTTTCACCTGCAGTGGGTAAATTATGTAACAGAGTATACAACTAGAATTGTAACTTATTGCAGATAGAAGAAGTCAGCATGTACAGTTTCAGAGAGGAATACCCCAGTCAATTGATAGAGTTTAAACACATACATTACAAAAATAAACATGTTTTATACACATAAGCTCCCTATTGCTATTCTTTTTTTGTTTTGACTAATACAGTAAGTTTTTTTTTTCTAAATCAATGATATAGAGGATATTTAAGAGTATTATTTGTGTTAAAGAATTCCCTGCACTGATAACTTGAGAAATAAACCTGTGTGGTCCATTTTAGCAGCCCTTAGCACTATTTATGTTGGGAATGGATTTTCTGTACAACACCTCCCCCAGCTTGTGAAGACAGCATGGCTGTGAGACTTAGAACACTTTGGGGTTCTCAGAATGCACTTTTATTAAAGTAAAAGTATTATCAGGTAAGGTATTATCAGGTAAGGTCTTCTTCCTCGTGTGCAGGAACCCAGCCCTATATGTATGGAGAGCAGCAGCAGTGTGGAAGAACATATGAATGTAGTACGAGAGAAAGGCCAGCTCACCCTCATGGCTGAGAGCCATGCCACCATCATGCTCATCAAAGATGCATTCTTAGTTGCTCTCCAGTTAAACAGCAAAACACGCTTCAGCGGGGTTCAGATGCTATGATGGTGGGGCACCCACATAGGGACAATTCTCCCAACTCCTCTCTCCCATCTATGATTCCACCCTTCCACCATATCTTCCATATCTTCGATCCAGATGGGCAGGGACAGCCTCCACACAGACTGGAAGCAGAGAGGGTGGGGAGTTAATTTAACAGTAATAAAATCCCACTACATTATAATTTCAAGATGTTCTTATAATAAGTGTAGTTGTTAATGAGGAAGAACTCTGTATGGAGCAGCAAACCAATGATGTGTGCTGCTGACAATCCATTGTACCTGTACTGTGGAGCTAGTAGGGTGAGCTAGGAAGACACTCCACCAGAGTGTGCAAAGTTAGTCAGAAGGAAGCCATAAGTATAGAACTGGATCCTTGGCTTAGGGCATCAGACTTCAACCTAAAAGCAGGCAGTTAAGTCTCCTATTTTAACAAAATGCCTGGAAGTGTTTCTGAATGCTTGAAATAATACTACTAAATGCTAAATGATCCACAAAGAATACAATTGCCTTTGATGATCAAGAAATCGTTTTCCTTTTTAACCCAAATTGGACTATGCTTTTTATGGTTTTCCATTATTTATTTGATTGGAGATTTGTCTTTTTTAAACTGACCAACTAAGCAAGACTTTTGCAGTAGAACAGTATATCTCAATAGTAAATCACAGTCGGATAATGCTATTCAGATAAACCAGAGACCAGAACACACTACAGGGCAAGAGATTGTTAGCGCAGTAGCTCTGCAAAAAAGCTGCAACGCAGCTTGAGCTGTCAATTTTTTATGGAGGTGTGCAAAAAATCCATGTCAACCCTTGTATGAGTGTGTACTGATCAAAGGAACCTACTTAACATATGTTGCAATCTGGCCAACTGTCACTGTGTTTGGATGACTTTGAGTGTTCTCAGCCTCAATCATTTGAATATCTGATAGAATAAGAACTGTGACCAAAAGACCTTATTTCACTATGCATTGGCAGGTAATTTTAGAGTTTTATTTCCGGAAGTATCTTATTGTGCCTTAGACTCCCAACTTCTTGCTGCCACAAGTCTGCAAACTTTCTAGTCTTTACAGCAGCAGGTAAAGTCACAATGCAATGATTTCTGAACACAGCATCTCAAAATAGCAGTTTTAATACCACAGCTAAAGCCCTGCAGCAAGAACTCAAAGCATACTCAAAGTAATCTTTGTTGTATATATTTATTTCTTGGAGTCAATAGTATTATGTTAATATACAAAGCAAATGATTATGTGTATACAGACAAGTACCCTCTGGATTAGTTTTATTTAAATGAGAGTAAAGTATTAAATTGATGAAAAAAATGGAACGTGTACAATACAATAAATGTTCATTCTTTCAAGTACAGACAATTGTTATCACCATAAAGCAGATAGCTATTTAATATGTTCTTTTTTTCCATCTATCTCTTTCTTGTTAAGGCACTTTTCATTCTCAGGAGAGCATGGTAACTGAGAAAAATTAATTAGAATCCAATATATTTTCCACTACATGAGACTGTACAGAACAAATAAAGGTTAGGTACACAGATGTGCCCTTTATAGAAAAGCTTTTCAGTTCTGTTAGAAAATCTGTTACTGCATCAAGAAACCATAATATTACCCATTTTGAGTTATGTTGCTGTTAAGTATTATTTTAACTGAATTTATTCTCTATTGAGAAGAGTAGATTAAGGGGGGATATGATCAAAATGTATAAATACATCATAAGTGGTCCATTTAATGAACTTGGTGTTGAGTTTTTTCACTTTAAGGTCATCATAGAGGACCAGGGGGCACTCTTTACGTCTGGAGGAAAATAGATTTCATCTCCAAATAGAGAAAGGTTTCTTCAGAGTAATACCCCATAAACACGATAGGATTTTCCGATGGAAAATGTTTGATGGGCGCTTGTTGTAGGAAATTCCGACCGTGTGTTCATTGGACATTTTACATCGGAATTGAGCAGAAGAGCCGCACTGGCTATTGAACTTAATTTTTCTCGGCTCGTCGTACGTGTTGTACGTCACCGCGTTCTTGGCGTTCAGAATTTCCGACAAGATTTGTGTGACCATGTGTATGCAAGACAAGTTTGAGCCAACATCCGTCGGAAAAAATCCCGTGGATTTTGTTGTCGGAATGTGTGATCGTGTGTACATGGCATTAGGCTCTAATCATGTGCTTGGAAAAAAAACCCCTCACAGAAACCTATGAGTCCAGTGCCCCACATGGAGATTAGGGGGCGGGGCATGGAGGTTAGGGGGGTGACGCCCCTGTGCCCCTTGTGGACTGGCCGCTGCTGAGTCCTGGTGTCTATCTTAGGCTACACCTGTGCTGTAGATAAGCAGCACTGGGTGGTTCTGGTTATGCTTTATGGATGGTCATAGCAGTGATTTCAGGGCAGTTGAGAGGGCTCAGGAGGGGGTGTAGGAATTTCTGCCCTATAATTGTTACCACTGTCTAGCAAGCACTAATAAAGAAGGTACAATAAGTCCACTACATACGAACAAGTTTCGTAAGTCCAGTTTGTTCACAAGTCCAACAACGTTAACCTGGGTACCCATCTAACATAATTGGCGTAATAAATTACTGCAATAGTTTTATAACAAACTTAACACAAGTAATACATATAAAAAATATTGAAATAAAGATACAGTATTGTATACATTAACCACTTTCCGACTGCCCGCCGTCGTTATACGTCGGCACTTTGAAGAGGAATATCGCTGTTATGACAGCAGCTAGCTGCCATAACCCCAGTATCCTCTTCTTCAGTGGGCGGTCGGCTTTTTAGATAAAAGTGGTCTCTGCATCGGTTTTACCATGAGATCACTTTTAGCGGTGGGGGGAGAGGGGCTGCCACCACTCTCCGGTGCCCTCTGCCGCTTACCGGACCCTTCGGTAGCAGCGGAGGCAATCGTATTATTCTCCCTGTGTGGTATGGAGCTGAGTGAGGGAAGATGGCCCCCACCCGGCTCCATACCATTGCAGGGCAGAAGCAACGTCAATACGTCAGGGACATTTATTTTTTTTATTTTTTTTCAAACTACATTTTTATTTACATTTTTTTATAGCATTTTAGTTTAAATATGAGATCTGAGGTCTTTTTGACCCCAGATCTCATATTTAACTGCTTCCCGACCGCCTCACGCCGATATATGTCGGCAGAATGGCACGGCTAGGCAAAACCACGTACAGGTACGTTGGTCCTTTAAAAGGCCAGCCTTGGGTCGCGCGCGCGCGCGCCAGCGGCGCGCTCGTGACCCGGTCGGGGGCTCCGTGACCACGGCCGCGGGACCAGCGGACCGGGTCACAGAGCTGAAGAACGGGCAGAGGTCTGTGTAAACAAACCTCTCCCCGCTTCCTACACTGCCTGTCATTGATCGGCTGTTCCCTGTCATCGGGAAAGCCAATCAATGGCGTCAGACGTCAGCCCCGCCCCTAATGTAAAAAAAAAAACACACGTCACACACCATAACCCCTCCCCGCCCCCTAGTGGTTAACTCTTTCACTGCCAGTGTCATTTATACAGGAATCAATGCATTTAAATAGCATTGATTGCTGTATAAATGACAATGGTCCCAAAAATGTGTCAAAAATGTCCGATGTGTCCGCCATAATGTCGCAGTCACAATAAAAATCGCTGATCGCCGCCATTACTAGTAAAAAATATTAATAAAAATGCTATAAAACTATCCCCTATTTTGTAAACGCTATAACTTTTGCGCAAACCAATCAATAATCGCTAATTGCGTTTTTTTTTACCAAAAATATGTAGAAGAATACGTATCGCCCTAAACTGAGGGAAAAAAATGTTTTTTTATATATTTTTTGGGGATATTTATTATAGCAAAAAGTAAAAAAATATTGAATTTTTTATTAAAATTGTCGCTCTATTTTTGTTTATAGCGCAAAAAATAAAAACCGCAGGGGCGATCAAATACCACCAAAAGAAAGCTCTATTTGTGGGAAAAAAAGGACGCCAATTTTGTTTGGGAGCCACGTCGCACGACCGCGCAATTGTCAGTTAAAGTGACGCAGTGTCGAATCGCAAAAAGGGGCCTGGTCCTTTGGCTGCAAATTGGTCCGGGGCTGAAGTGGTTAAGAGGTCCTGTCATGCTTTTTTCTATTACAAGGGATGTGTACATTCCTTGTAATAGGAATAAAAGTGACACAATTTTTTTTAAAAGAACAGTGTAAAAATAAAGAATAAAAAGTAAAATAAATAATAATAAAAACATTTTTTAACACGTACGTGAGTAGCGCCCACATATGTAAACGGTGTTCAAGCCACACATGTGAGGTATCACCGCAATCGTTAGAGTGAGAGCAATAATTCTAGCCCTGGACCTCCTCTGAAACTCATAATATGCAACCTGTAGAATTTTTTAAACATCGCCTATGAAGATTTTTAAGGGTAAAAGTTTGTCGCCATTCCACGAGCGGGCGCAATTTTTAAGCGTGACATGTTGGGTATCAATTTACTTGGTGTAACATCTTTCACAATATAAAAAAATTCGGCTGACTTTAATGTTGTCTTATTTTTTTTATTCAAAAAAGTGTATTTTTTTCCCAAAAAAGTGTGCTTGTAAGACCGCTACACAAAAACGGTGTGACAGAAGGTATTGAAATGACCGCCATTTTATTCTCTAGCGCATTAAAAAAAATATATATAATGTTTGGGGGTTCTAAGTCATTTACTAGAAAAAAAACTGTAGAGTATGCACTCATATGACTGAGAATGTACTCCAGACACATGAACTAACTTACACGATTGGACACATGAACGCATATTTTCACCTTTGTATGTTTGCAGTTTGAAAATTCATATGAAGGGGCTAACCATATATTATATATAACCATATATTATAGGCATGGAACAGCTTTGTTATTTAATGTTAATTAAATTAATTAATTAATTATTAATGTTAATACTTTTAGAACACCAAGCACTGTAATGGGGGACATGTACAAATGACAAAATGTAAAATAAATACGGTAAATAAAAAAACAGTATCTCTCCCTGTAGAGAATTTCAGCTCTACCTAACAGCTTCAACTGATACTGACATTAAGGCTGCTGAGCCCACTCTTTTTGTATAAAGGGGACTGGGTTATCTATTCCTTTAAAGACTCACCTGAAAATGAGACTCACCTGCCCTGATTCATGAAGCTGCACTCATGGGCTTACTAAAATAACCTCACTATACCACAGCAAACCTGGCGAATTCAAGTCTTTTCTAACCATCTCACGAGAATTTTCTTCGTCGACATCACACATCTTCTATTATCATCATATATAGCCTATTTAGGGTCTTTCTATGGGCCTCAAACTGATCCCCTTCAACAATTGTTTATTGATGTAGTGCTCCAGAGAGACGATTACTCCGTCTCCAGTTTATACTCATACCTCATTACACACTAATCTGATAAATATCATCTTGCTCCATTCCAGAACACACAACGAGAACACACTTCCAGAAAGTGTCCTAGAGGGATACCGATACATCCACAAACTCACGATCTCAGAGACGTTGTGTGAAACTCAATTTAAAGTCATCCACAGAGCATATTATCCGCTCTGAACCAATATGGTAGACGCTACTCAAACAAAAAGCCCCTGGTGTTCACTACCATGTCCTACTTTACTCCACCGCCCTTTGGAAATGCCCAACCATTACTAGATATTGGAACTCGGTGCTAGCATCCATTTTCAAAATCAATAAGATTTGGCTACCCAAAAGTCTGTTATTGTGTATATTTGGATGCGAACCACCAGCTTCCACAACATCATAAGCAGGCTCACTCAACCTTACACAGTGTACTCATATAACTCCCCTAGTTGCTCGTAGGACGATCATGTCCCATTGGATTAAACCAACATCACCCAGCCTTCCAGCGGTGGAACACTCAATGTTATCGCTCTTCAACCTTGAGAAACTGGATCCCATCGTACTGAACTTCCGCTTTATTTAATGCTTTTTTGCAAGATGGCATAAATAATTGGAGGTCACGTTCACTCAACAGGAACTGCAGGATATTATGCGTCCATTTAGATTCACGGACTGGTATTTAAAACAAGACCTCTTAAACTCCCCAGGTAAACTTAAAGTATCCAACTTATTGGATACCTCCATCTTTCTGCCACCCTAGAACTGCCACCCCTTTGCGAGGCTCTTTGACGATCCAAGATATTTTATCCAAAATAGGTTGCTTTTTCTGTTGATATCATTGTTGTTATGCCATTGCCTAAGATCACCACTCAGATGTAGGTAATGTTGCTTCCACTCCTGAAAGAATTAATATATACTATGTCATTTCACTTTAAAATGCTATGTCACGTTATTGTTTAGGGGTAAATCTCCTGTCACCTTTCCCTTTCCTTCCTCCCTCCCTCCCCATGCTCCCCTTCTCTTATTTGTAATGAAAATTTAATTTATTAATAATTATGAATCAGGGCTACTGAGCTCTATGTTATGTACTTGCTTCTATTCATGTACTGTGAAAATCTCAATAAACATAAAAAAAAAAAAAAAAAAAACATGGGTGCTGATGGTGGAAAAGGGAGATTTAATAGCCGATGTGAACAAATAGTCATTTGTGTGTGTGTATATATATATATATATATATATATATATATAAACATATGTGTATATATGTTGATATAAATATATATATATATATATATATATATATATATATTTTTTTTTTTTACAATTATTGTTTATTGAATCTGATAATAATTATATTCAATAGTCTTAATGCCCAGAGGGAATTGATATACATTCAGTGGCGTTTGCAGATTTACCAGGACTTCAAATTACAGGAGTCAGCAACTATACATAATGAACCACTGTGACTCTGAAATCACCTTAGGCAAATTCATATTTGTATGTTAGTGACCTAGAGAGGTCTGACAAATATGTTGCCTCAGGGATATGAGCACAGCAGCATCTCTGCTTAGCAACCCACTCTATACAGCTATACACTTTGTATGTAAGGAATTAGTCAGTGGAGAGCTCCTAATCACCTTCAGTAAAAGATACTACAGACTCATAAAATGGTTATATACCCCTAAGGGGCACAGGGATGGGTGCAGTTGAAAATCCTTGCAAACTTTAAAAAGAAAAATATCGTCCTTATTCATTAGAAAGCAAAGAGCATTATTGCTGTGCAAAGTGCAGTAACCTATAGCCAGGGCGAAAATGCAGGCAATTGATGCCCTAGGCACTTTTCAACAAATGGAGCCTTCCTTGCCACCTCCTTTACTTAAAGAGGTGGTCCACCTGAATTTTTTTTTTTTTAAAGTCAGCAGCTACAAATACTGCAGCTGCTGACTTTTAATAAATAGACACGTACCTGTTCCAGGTTCCAGCGATGTCGGCAGAAGATGATGAGCGATCACTCGTCTCTCGGCTGCCCCGCTGCCATCCTCTGTCAGGGAATCCGGGAAGTAAAGCTTGCGGCTTCACTTCCCGGTTCCCTACTGCGCATGCGCGAGTCGCGTTGCGCGTCGTTATTGGTCCCCGTTGTGTCCTGGGAACTGTGTTTCCCAAGACACAACAGGGCATCTTCGGATATGGGTGGGGCAGCTCCGGCTATCTCGTCCCGGAAGTGGGTGCAGATACCTGTATTATACAGGTATCTGCACCCCCCTCCCCCCTGAAAGGTGCCAATTGTGGCACCGGAGGGGAGGAGGAATCCGATAAGCGGAAGTTCCACTTAAGGGTGGAGCTCCGCTTTAACTAGCATGGCTTTATAAGTGAAATAAAAGTTTTAAAATTTTTAAAGCTTCTTCGGTTTCCCTCTAGGTCAGCCCAAGCCCAGACCCCACAACCGTATTCAATTAAAATGTTATCATTATATTTATTTACCAGATTGGGCTTGGATCAAAATCAAACAACTCCCTTCAATAGATATATATATACTTACTGAGATCTATTTATTTACATTCAATGCTTATGTTGTCGAATCCAGCCCTGCCTATAGCATCAATTAAGATATCAGTTTACTTTAGGAATTTTTGGGGGCTCCCGGTTAAACGGGAGCAAGATAAATGGTTCTTGCTATGTAGAGGCAGCTTAAAGTGATTGTAAAGGTTTGTTTAAAAAAAGCTTTTACCCCTCTTCTTCACCGCAAAGCTTTTACATATCACCCTCATTTTTACCCTTTTCTTACTGTACTCATCACCTCTTGAAAAATACTTAACCCAAATGCTGACCCAAACACCAAGACAGGGAGGTATTTGCACTCATACACATCCTGCTTCCATCTTACTTTCCTAATCTCTGGTGATAACTCCTCTAATTCTGGTCTTTCAATATCTCACTGCCACACCCGGCACCCTCCTTCCTCTGGCAAAAGCCACAATTTACTCAGTTTAATCTTTTTCTTTTTTCAAAATATTATGTAGTTACGGTGAAATAAACCAATAGATTGCAAGTGTCGCAAACCATACATATATGTATGAAAATGACATGAGTCATAACTTTGCTAAACATTTAAGTAAAGGCATTGAAAACGTGGCTAAACTTACAATCTGCAATCTCGAGTATGAGAAATAACTTCAAGATAGAACGACAGTTTGAGGGAATATCGTTGGTGACGGGTGATAGGTGAACAGGGTGGAGAAGGCAGAAAGGCAAAGGAGGACGGGAGAAGGGGGGTAGATGGGTAGGGGAGCAAGAAAGGGGAGAGAGAGTGAGAGCAGCAAGATCATCAGAAGGTTAAACATTCTAATCATCAGTGTTTACATTTTTCATTGTACCAGGTGGACCAAGGAATCCAAAGTTGTCTAGTTGTGGAGTGTTTGTTTGTCTTACTTGTAAGGGTATTTTCATAGATAAAGTGTGTTTGGACTAGGTTGATAATTTACGCTCTAAGCAGGATAGTGTTTGTTTTCCAGTTCCTCGTGAGTAGGAGTTTCTTGGCTAGAAGGACATGTGTGACTACCTGTCTATGAGCTGGAAGTAAGTCATCAATAGTTAGGTTGAGGATGGCTAACTGTGGAGATAGAATGATAGAAAAGTGTAGAATTTCCTGGAGCATGATTTGAATGTCGTTCCAGAGTTTTTGTATCAGGGGGCAGGACCATAGAATATGTAGTAGGGTACCTGAGTGTCCGCAATTTCTCCAACAGTCAGGTGAGGTA
Source organism: Lithobates sylvaticus (assembly GCA_028564925.1). NCBI lineage: Eukaryota > Metazoa > Chordata > Amphibia > Anura > Ranidae > Lithobates > Lithobates sylvaticus. Next base: position 167,561,223 of record CM053026.1, read on the forward strand.
GGTCTGTGAAATTTGGCTATTCTGTGGGGGGGGGTATGTACCATCTTATGAGTGCTTTTTGTGTGAATTCCCACAGTGAGGTGCATGTTGTAGCTTTGTATATGGAGTTGATTGCGAAAAGCCATTGTTGGTCTGAGAATTGGAGTTGTAAATCCAGTTCCCAGTCTAGGAGGGGTTTAAATTTGTGAAATACGTGTTGTTCCTGTAGGGTGGAATAAATGATGGCCACTCCCTTAGTAGTGGGGTTAGTAGAGAAGAAATATTCCCATAATTTTGTGGGAAGGGTCCCTTCTATCGAGGAGTATGCTGTGAGGCATTTTTGTAGTCTGTGATAAGTCAAGAAGTCTTTAGTGGGGGCTCCGTATTCCGTATGGATTAGTTGAAAGGACTTGTTGTTTATCATGTTACGTAGTTCATGGGTGAAGGATATCTGAGCTGTAATCCATTGTGGAATAGTTAGGTCAGGGGTAAGGTGTTTCAGAGCGTTGAGAGGAATGTAAATTTGTTTGGTCGGAAGTTGCGACAATTTGGTGTGATGTAGTGTTTTCCATGCTTTTATGGAGGCCTGGATGGGAGGGGAGTAGTGTTGTAAGAAGGGGTCGATGCAGTTGTACTAAGCAGCCAGTCTAGGAGGTTTGGGCCTGGTGTTTCTGCATTTTCAATAGAGCCCCATAATGTAGTGGGTGTAGGTAGCATCCAGTCTTTCATCTGAGATAAAATCGTAGCTAAGTAGTAATCTCTTATGTCAGTGTACCCCATCCCTCCTCTGGATCTGTGTTTGATGAGTTTAGCATGGTTGCATCTAGATTTTTTCCCTTGCCAGACGTATTGGCTCAGGATGGACTGTAGGGTCGCAAGGTATGAAGCTGAGAGTGGGATGGGTAATACCCTAAAAGTCTAGAGAAGCCTTGGTAATATCATCATTTTAAAAGCCGCAAGGCGGCCAGCCCATGAGAATTCGTGTTTAGCAAGCTTGGATAATTCAGTGAGTAGCATTTGTTTGGCTTCTGTATAGTTAAGCGAGAAAAGGTTGTTAGTGGATTTGGTTAGTGTGATACCTAAATACGGGATACCGTTGTCAGCCCAAGGGTAGGGGTATATGGTACGTAAAATATTGCTTGTGATAGCGTCCATGCCCAGGTCTAGTATGTAGGACTTGTGTTCATTAACCTTGTAGTATGAGATAGTACTAAACCTTTGCAGAAGGAGTTGTACCGAAGCCAGTGAGGAATGGGGGTTTGTGATCATCAAAATCACATCGTCTGCAAAGATATTTATCTTATGTTCTATATCACGGATTTTGAAACCAGAGATTAAATGAGCTTGACGAACATGTTCCGCCAAGGGTTCCATTACTAGATTAAAAATAAATGGGGAAAGCAGGCATCCTTGGCGGGTGCCATTCGTGATGGAGTAAGGTTTGGATAGCATTTCATATGTGTATACCTGTGTGGAGCGGGATGAATACAAAGCCATTATGGCTGAGAGGATTGAACCTTGGAATCCGAATTTAGTCAAGGTGGCTTGGAGATATTTCCAGTGGACTCTATCGAACGCCTTCTCTGCATCTAAGGTAGGAGCAGAGAAAGCGCTTGGCTCGATTCAGCTTTGTGAATTATGTTAATAATTCTTCTTGTGGCATCAGATGCCTGTCTTCCCTTGGCGAAGCCTGACTGATCATTATGGATCAATAGGGGCATAAATTAGAGTAATCTGTTGGCGATCAACTTAGCGTAAATTTTCGTGTCTAAATTTAGTAGTGAGATGGGTATAAAATGTTGTGCTTGTGTTGAGTTCCTTACCTAGCTTCGGTAACGTGACAATTAAAGCTTTGAGCATTTCGGGTGGGAGGGAGGAGGAAGAGGCAGCGTCATTACATACTGTAGTCAAGAAGGGTGCAAGAATTGAGCTGAATTGTTTATAGTAATTGCTAGTGAGGCCATCAGGGCCAGGTGATTTGTTGGATGGAAGAGCTCTGATCCCATACTGTTTCAATTTCCAAGGCAGTGAATGGGGTATTTAATGAGGCCAATTGGTCTGGTGACAATTTTGGTAGGTTAATTTCCTGGAGGAATGATTCTATGTCTTGGAGGGAGGGTTGGGTAATATAAGTGTTGTCTTTTAGGTTGTATAATGTATTGTAATAGTGACTAAATGCATCTGCAATGCTTTGGGGGTCTAGCAGTTTTTGTTTGGTAGAAGGGTGAAATAAATGTGCAATTTTAGATTTAGCATGGTGTCCCTTAATTCTATTTGCCATTAGTTTGTCTGCCTTATTGCCTGTAGAGTAGTAGTTTGCTTTAAAATAAGTGTGGGCCCTCTCATAAGATTGTAGGAGGTGTGATCTGAGTTCTAATATAAGGGAATCTAATTTAGCTTTGGTTGTCAGGGTGGGAGATGATTGGTTTAGGTGTTCTAACGGTTTGATTTCTGAGGTTAGTAGGTTCAGACACTGTGATCTCTTCCTCCTCTCTCTAGCACTGAGTTGTATAAGGATCCCCCTAATGAACGCCTTGTGAGCATTCCAAAGAACAGTATTGTCTTGAACAGTGCCAACATTATTTTTAAAAAATTCTGCTAAGCAATCTCTGATATAAGAGGAGTGGGTTTTAGAAGCGATGATCGCAGCATCGGCTCTCCAGAGCCAAGTTCGGGAGTGTGCTGGTGAGTCCTCTAGGGTAATGGTAACTGGAGCGTAGTCCGACCACGTAATGGTGTCTATTGTGGAGGAGGAAATTTTTGGTAATGTCCATTTATCCACTAGGAAGTAGTCGATTCGGGTATAGGAATTATGTCGGGGGGAAAAGAATGAGTAGTCTCTTTCAGTGGCGTGGTGGCATCTCCATATGTCGAACAGATCTTGGGATCTGATAAAGGCTCCCATAGGAGAAGTCAGTCTTTTGGAGTGTGAGGAGGAGTCGATGGAGTAGTCAGGTACCACATTGAAATCTACACATATGATAAGCTGACCGTGTTTAAATCTGTTGATTTTCTTCATCAGTTTGGAAAGGAAGTGAATTTGCCTTTTATTCGGAGCATATAGAGTTACAATGGTGTATCTGATGTTGTTTAGGTCGCAATCAATGGCCAAGTACCTGCCTTCTGTATCATAGAGGCTGTCATGTAGGGTGAAGGAGCAAGTGTTTTTGATGGCTATCATAACACCTCCTTTCTTTTCCAGGCCTGAGGCCTTAAAGATATGGGTGAACTGTTTGTGGGAGCAAGTAGGTTCAGCTGTATTCTTGAAGTGCGTTTCTTGGACGCAGAGGACATCGCACTGCGAGTCACAAGCTGTACGCCACAGGGATGTTCTCTTGGCTGGATGGTTTAACCCTTTCACATTGAGTGATAGAAACTTGGGCATTGTGCAGATGAAGTGTGGTGATACAAAAAGATAGGGAAGTACTCACAGTTCCTGGTAGGGCTGGATGGATAGTGAAGATGGTCCTGGTCTTGTAAGCTGCGTCGAGTAGATGAGGTTACAGTCGCGAAGAAGGCTCAGAGTCTGAAGATCTTGTGCTCTCGGAGGTCAGGATAGGTGGGGGAAAAAATGTAGTTAAAAACAAGAAATATGTTAAGCTGGGGAAGGGGTAGGAGGGGATCAGCAGTGTGCCAGAGAACTGCTAATCAAGATTGAGGGTTAAGTCCGTGAACTAGCTGCAACGAGCAGGCACCGAGTGGATTGCGGTGGAGTAGCTGTATTGGTTCAGCACTGACCTTATAATCATTTGTGGAAGTTAGAGCGTTGCTGTTTGTTGTATACCGGAGGGTTGTTTGTGGATGTCTGCGGACCAGTGGAATCAATCTCAGGGATGATGTCCCAGGTTCGGAGCAGTTTTATCCCTTCATCCACTGTGTGGATTTTGTGGCGGGCACTGTTTCTAGTGACCATCAACTTGGTCAGAAAAGCCCAACTGATAAGGGATCTTGTGGTTGTTGAGAGGTTTGGTGATGGTCTGAAGTTGTCGTCTCTGTTGACGTGTGTATTGTGAGATGTCAGAAAAAAGCTGGAGCTTCGCATAAGGTGGTGGAAGTTGGCCCATGCGTCTGGATTGAGCAAGCAGCATGTCTTTAGCATGAAAGAAGTGAATTCTCATCAGGGTGTCACAAGGTACCTCAGGAGGCAATTGTGGAGGTTTTGGTAGGCAATGTATTCAGTCGACTGTGGTATCGATCTGAGGTAGATCTGGTAGAATTGTTGAGATGAGCTGTCTGGTGTACGAATTCAGGTCCGAGGGAAGGACTGATTCGTGTATGCCTCTGATTTTTATATTGTTACGTCTCGAGCGGTCTTCGAGATCCGCCATTTTAGCCCTCATCCATTGTTGTTCGCCACGTGTGGTCATGGGCATCTACTAGGTCATTCACTGTTTCAGTCATGGCTCCCATCTGTGACTCAACTCAGCCTAGTTAGTGGCCTATGTGAGTCAGCTTGGTTTGGAAGGCAGTGAACATAGAGGAGATGTCATGATGGAGGGAGCTGTGGAGTGAGATCAGAATCCTCTTTTAACATGGTGTCTATGACCGGTTGGTTGGATGTGGGGAATGCTGCTATGGGGGAGGCAGGAGAAAGTGCCTGTGAAAGTAGCTGGTCTAGTGCAGGCCTTACCTCCAGGTTCTGGTCTGTAGTCTCTAATCACATCCGCAATTTAGCAGGGCTATTTGTTGTGGACGCTGACCCAGAAGAAGGTGGTGATCTTATGGGGTCTCCTTGAGGCAGTGTGGAGTCTTCTTCCTCATCAGGGAGATCTGTGTAGGAATCATCCGTGCGCTGTGTCCCTGTGTGCTGTGAGGCGCCGCGGGCACCATCTTGGATTATTCCTCCATGAGGTACATGGAAGAAATCAGTAAGTTTTTTAGGTTGTTTGAATTCTTTTCTTAGACCCTGGTTCCCCCGGGTGTGGGGGTCTGCTGGGAGCATTTTGGAGCCTGGATCGGTGCTGGAAAGGTCCGTTTGTATTGCTTGGTGCAGGAGCTGTGAAATCAAGCTACCATTCTGCTCGGCGGTCAGCCACGCCCCCACTCAGTTTAATCTTGATCCCTCTGCTTCCAAAAAACATTCCCCCCTAATGTGCCCTCTGGAATGCCTGCTCTGTTTGTAACAAGCTCAACTCTGTCTATGACCCTTTGTCTCCAATTCTTGTAACCTACTTGCAATTACTGAAACCTGGCTTCAAGCGTCTGACTCCCTCTCCCACTGCCCTCTCCCATGGAGACCTCCACTGGACTTATTCATCCAGACCCAGTGCATGGAAAGGAGGTGGAGTTGGTTTGCTTCTATCCCCACTGAGCACCTTTCAAGTCCTTCCTACCCCTCCCTCTCTACTCTTCTCTATCGGCTTCCTGGACTGGTGTCAAACTTCCCTGGCTACCATCCTTTCTCTCCTTTGAAATACCTACAAACATTCTTGGTGGTTTTAACATGCCTATTAATGTTAACAGCCTGGCTACATCTTAACTTCTCAACTTAACCTCATCTTTTGAACTAACACAATGGACACAGTCCCCCACTCACTCTGATGGTAATACCCTTGACCTTGTTTTCTCCCATCTTTGCAATCTTGGCAACCTCACCAACACACCTTTCCTCTCTGGTCACAACCTTATCACTTTCACGGTGTTCCTGTCTTCAACCACCTATCTCTCCAAGCAGCAAACAATTACACACAAAAACCTTTGCCAAGTTAATCATTCTCTACTCTGCAACTGACCACCCCTATGACAAAATCACACACCTGTACTGCCTTGACCTGCACACCTTTGTCTACAACAGTTCACTCTCATCCACACTGGACTCACTTGTTGCTCTCATCACACAAATTATCAGGCCCTAACAATTACAACCTTAACAGACTGATGACACAGGCACATTTAAGAGACATAGAGACAAGAGACTGGAACAATTGTGGCATAACACCAAATACCAGCAAGCATTCACTCTATATAAATCTGCTTTCCTAAAATACAATTCCTCCCTCCATGCTACTTAACAATCCTACTTTTTCCACAATCACCTCCACCCAGTAACTCACTCACTGCTTATGAGATTGCCAAACATTTCAAAAACAAGGTTGATGCAATTTGCAGGGCATCTCCACTCTAACATAACATACCCTGTTCAAAACCACATTCAATACTTTCCTTTTTTGACCTTTCTATTACTAATCTTTTCTTAGAAGCCCACATTACCACCTTTCCACTGGACCCAATTCTCTCACAACTACTAAGGCACCCTCTTCCTCTATCCTATGCTCCCTCACTCACATCTTTAATTTCTCCCTCTCTACTGGCACCTTCCCCTCCCCTCTTAAACATGTGCTGATCACCCCCATACTTAAACAGCCCTCACTGGACCCCACCAGCCTGAACAACCTAATATCTATCTCCTTGCTCCTGTTTACCTCTAAACTTTTAGAATGTTTAGTCTACAACAGTCTGAGAAACTATCACACTAAGAACAACTGTCTTGACCCCTTACAGTTTGGCTTTCACTCCATTGAAACAAACCTACTAAAACTCAGTAATGATTTAGTAACTGCTAAAACCAATAGCATACTACTAAACCCTTCTGCGGCCTTCGATACTGTTGACACTGATACATCTACTCCTCCTCAAAAAAATCCACTTTCTTGGCCTTCAAGACTCTGCCCTTTCCTGGTTTTCCTCCTACCTATCACTCCTTCACTCCTTCAGTGTTACATATAACTCTTTCTTCTCCTCTCCACTTCCTCTTTCTGTAGGGGTCCCCCATGATTGTGTCCTTGGGCCCCTCCTCTTCTCCACCTCCCCCTCTCCCCTTGGTCACATGATAAACTCTCATGGCTTCCAGTACTATTGCTATGCTGTGGACACCCAACTATATCTCTCTACAACCGAACTCACGCATTCAGTCTCCTCTCACAGTACTAACTGACATATCAGCATGGATGTCGCATCACTTCCTCAAACTCAATCTTTCTAAAACCAAGGTCATAATAATCCCTCCTGCCCATGCCCCTCCCCTGGCATCTCTATCAAGTTCAATAATACAACAATCAAGTACTCCCCTCATGCCAGGGTGCTAGGTGTAATCCGGGACTCTGACCTGTCCTTTCAGCCCCAAATCCAATCACTGTCTAAACCTTGTAACATTCACCACTGTAACATTTCCAAAATACGCCCATTTCTTAAAGTTGAAACCACTAAGCAACCTATTCACTCCCTTTTTATCTCTCGCCATGACTATTGTAACTCCTTTCTGATAGGCCTACCTCTTTGCTATTCACTCTTCAGTCTATAATTAATGTTGCTGCCAGACTCATCCACCCTACCAACCACTCAGTGTCCGCCACCCATCTCTGCAAATCTCTCCACTGGCTTCCCATTGAATAAAATTCAATATATTAACAACAACATACAAGACCATCCACAACTATGTCCTGAGCTACGTCACCAAACTTGTCTCCAAATATCACCCAAACCATCCTCTCTGCTCCACCCAAAATATCCTGCTCTCTAGCTCCCTTGTCTCCCTCTTCCATGCTCATCTCCAGGGCCTCTCCAGAGCCTCTCCCATCCTCTGAAACTCCCTACACCGATCTGTCCGGCTATCTGCTACTCTGTCAACTTTTAGGCAATCCCTTAAACTCATCTCTTCAGGGAAGCCTTTCCTACCTTCAGGTAATAACTGAATATTTTATTTCTCCCATCAGTGCATCCCTCATAGTTATTACCTTTTGTTCAACTAGCCCCTCCCTATTAGATTGCAAGCTCCCAGGAACAGGGCCCACCTAACCCTCTTGTATTGAATTATATTGTTGCTGTGTTGCCTCCCTTTATTTTGTAAAGCACTGCACGAACTGTTGGTGCTATATAAATCCTGAATAATAATAATATTTAGAGGGTTTTATGTAATTTTATAGCCAAAAATGCAGACTTTAACATGTGTGCAAAAAAATGAAAAAATTGCTCTGGAGTGGAACCGGTTAATGATGTAATAATAATCACAGATCAGATTTATTTTGTGTCTTTGATATCTGCCTAGAGCTCAGCTTTAATATTTACTATAAAGATGAGAAATGCTCTTTCTTTCTTGTTATAATTTTCCTGATAATACTCTGATAGCATCAACATGCCCATGCTAAAACAGACCAATAAAGGATACATTTACATTTCTATATGGTCTCACTGATTGATCTTACTCCCCTGGAGCAAGTCCAAACATAAACATCACTTAAAAATGATTTGTATTAGAAATACAGAATGCATCCTTTTTTGTAGGAAACAAGTGAGGTGGGAATTATTTTTAGCAATTGTTTAAATTGATAGTTTACTGCCAAATCAGTGTCTGGATGATTGGATTTGCTGACTCAACCACAGTTAAAGTGATACTAAAGGATACTTTTTTGTTTAAAATAAAAAAATAACATTGCACAGAAAGGTCACTTACCTTCTCTTCTGGCAGTCTCCCAGTGGCACTGTTCACTTCTCCCTCCTCTGGGTGATTTCTAAACAAGCTAGGTGCTAAGGAGACACCCATGTGTGCAAATTCCTGATCCACGCTATGTGCTCCCATATTCACACACAGCACCTGTAAGCCACGCCCCCACTCCTTCCTCACAGAAGTTTGACTGACAGCAACAAGAGCTCATGGCTGCCCTCAATGTCTCCTGTGAGACCTGGAAGTGAGGGGAGTGGTGCTGGAACTGAGATAGTACTGGAACCAAGAAAGGACCCAGGTAAGTGTTTAGGGATGGGGGTGGGTAGGATAGATAATGGTGCATTTTTTACCGTAATGCAGAGAAGGCATCAAGGTGAAAAAGAAACCTTTAGACTTTAGAACTACCTTAAAGAAAAAAAAATAGGGTTGCTATGAATATGTAAGTTTAACATGAGCTTACACCTCCTTAGTATCTCCTGTATTGTAAATATGGAAACAATGGAGGATCTAAGCACAGACTTACCTCCATTTCTACTACATAGTGCAAGTCAGAGATTAACAAGGAAGGGATGCCTGACATTGCTGGATTATACTTTTATAGGAGAAAAAGCATGTTTTGTATGCTGTAACCCCCTTTGCTGAATCAACGATTTTAATACCCCTTCACAGTCATTTAACCTCCCTGGCGGTATGATTATTTCAGATTTTTGATGCTCAAAGCGGTACAATGTTTTGCATGGAAATTTGGCATTTTATGCTGTAGGCCTGTAGTTCTTAGGAATAACACACTTAAATCTGTCCAAACAAGAGTCTAGTAGACATCCCGGGTATGATAAAGTTTGAAACACAAAATCATAAATTATAATATAATAAATAACTATAACTAATTATAACAAATAATAATATAACAATAATACAAATTATTCAATAATGTAATCAAATCAAAAACACTGAAATTTGCTCAGTTGCAGAATTGTCGCTGTCATTACTTTCAGTGTTTGATGACAAATTTCCCCACAATCACTATTGCTCAGTTTTGATTCTAATTTATTATCGCTGTTTTCTAGCTGGTCTAAAACTGTTTTGATGTAAAGGGACGCTTTTTGGTTGCTATGGACATTCTCCAGTTTCCAGGCAGAAAGAACAGTATTTATAATATAAAACTGCATGAAGGGCACTGGACAAACCATTAGGGACAAAAGGGATGTGAAATAATTTGATACAGTAATGTAATCTGTAAGATTACAGTGTACTGTATGTGTATTGTGTTTTTCCCTTTTTTGAATTTGGCGTTGCGCTCTGTCCCCGTGCATCGCAACGCTCGGCGGGAATGAAGCTCGGCACTTTGATAGATCCGGCGGAGGACATCACAGGATCCTGGGGACAAGGTAAGTAACTTTGCCTGGATCCTGTGATGCGATCCCGAGTGTGGCTCGGAGTTACCCATTTTGGTACTGAAAATCCACCACTCGGGATTACCACTAAGGAGGTTAAAGGGTTTCGTGCTGTGCCACTTTTCAAAAAAATACTAGCAATTTTCCTAGTATTCTATCCACAGTTACATTTACAGTTATGTCATGCTGTACAATAGTTTAAAAAGAGGGATTATATTTGTCTGTTTAGTTCCATCATAGCAGTAACAAAGTCTGAACTCTATTATATACTGTCTATTTTCATAATCACTCTCAAACAACTTATATATAGATCTATATATGCACACACATGCTATATTGTAAAAAGTTTAGGGGCAGCTGCCTTTATTTATTACAGGTACTTATATGGCGTCATCAATTTACGCAGCGCTTTACATATACAGTACATTGTACATTCATACTAGTTCCTGTCCCCCCCCAGGAGCCTTTACACGCACATGAACTTTAATGGCATCCCAGTCTTAGTCCATAGTTTTCAATATTGAGTTGGTCCACCCTTTGCAGCTATAACAGCTTCAACTCTTTTGGGAAGGCTGTCCACAAGATTTAGGAGTGTGTCTATGGGAATGTTTGACCATAATTCCAGATGCGCATTTGTGAGGTCAGGCACTGATATTAGACGAGAAGGCCTGGCTCACAGTCTTCGCTCTAATTCATTCCAAGTGTGTTCTATCAGGTTGAGGTGCAACTCAATATTGAACCCTACGGACATTCCGACCACAAAATCCATCAGATTTTTTCTGATGGATATTGACTGAAACTTGTCTTTTATACACATGGTCGCAACAAAGTTGTCGGAATTTCTGATTGTTCCGAACGAGGTGACGTACAAAACGTACGACGGGACTACGAAGAGGCCAGTAGCCAATAGCTTTCATCCCCAAATTTATTCTGAGCATGTGTGGCACTTTGTGCATCGGAATTCTCTACACACAATCGGAAAAAGTCAGATCGGATTTTGTTGTCGGAAAATTCTGGGTCCTGCTCTCAAACTTTTTCGGTCGGAAATTCCGACTGAAAAAGTCCGCTAGAGCCCACACACGATCGGATTTTTTCGACAACATACAGGGCATTAGACTGGGATGATTATAGTTCATGTGCGTATAAAGGCAGGCACCCCAATACTTTTGACAATATAGTATATATATATATATATATATATATATATATATATATATATATAGATGGATTTCAGTGACTTCTTATGGAATTGAATTTTGCATAGGTGTTGGTATCTCGTCTACTTAATTACTCTATGTTTTCATGCAAACCCCAACCGATTTAACACATTAAAAAAGGAGTCAGGATGCCCAGACATCCCCAGCCTTTTCAGCTACTCACTACCCACCTGCTCAGCTCCTTCTACTGGCTTTCCACATGACCTTAGCTGAATATCCTGCTTTGATTTGGCTTATTTTCTAGAGATACTTCAAACAATGGCAGTGCACAGCATAATAGTAAAAAGATGAAGTAGTAGTGATCAGTCTGTTGTGTAATAAAACAGGGCACTGTGCTATCTTCAAATCCCAAAAAAGTGAAATTATACCTCCACCATATGGATCACAACTCTAATATACATATTGCCCACCCACTACAGATAAGTCCCAGAGATGTGGAGGAAAAACATACACGTTACCTAACTTACATATAGTGGGTGGTCAATATGTATTAGTGACTTTGAGTGCATACTGGCAGGGTTGTAATTTCACTTCTTAGGATTTATAGATATCACATGTGGTGGAATTATTATTGCATAAATGTCTGATCTCTAGAGTGGACCTTTTTGCTATTATACTATGTGCTGTCTTTATTTGAAGGACAGAATAACTGAGGACACTTTTATGCTGGTTCAGGGTATGCAGAACTGAGATATAATTTGTAGTGTCATTATCAATTAGGCAGACACAGTGCTGTCACACTTAGATATTTTCAAGAGAAATACTAAAATTGTTTACATCCTTAACCACTTCAGCCCCAGACCAATTTGCAGCCAAAGGACCAAGCCCCTTTTTGCGATTCAGAACTGCGTCGATTTAACTGACAATTGCGCGGTCATGCGACGTGGCTCCAAAACAAAATTGGCGTACTTTTTTTCCCACAAAAGAGTGCTTTCTTTAGGTGGTTTTTGATCGACCCTGCGTTTTTTATTTTTTGCGCTATAAACAAAAATAGAGCGACAATTTAGAAAAAAATGCAATATTTTTTACTTTTTGCTATGATAAATACCCCCAAAAATATAAAAAAAAAATTTTTTTTTCCTCAGTTTAGGCCGATAGGTATTCTTCTACATATTTTTGGTAAAAAAAAAATGCAATTAGCGATTGTTGATTGGTTTGCGCAAAAGTTATAGCGTTTACAAAATAGGGGATAGTTTTATAGCATTTTTATTAATATTTTTTTTTTTACTAGTAATGGCGGCGATCAGCGATTTTTATTGTGACTGCGACATTATGGCGGACACATCGGACATTTTTTACACATTTTTGGGACCATTGCCATTTATACAGCAATCAATGCTATTTAAATGCATTGATTCCTGTATAAATGACACTGACAGTGAAAGAGTTAACCACTAGGGGGGGGGGCGGGGAGGGGTTATGGTGTGTGACGTGTGTTTTTTTTTTACATTAGGGGGCGGGGCTGATGTCTGACGTCATTGATTGGCTTTCCCGATGACAGGGAACAGCCGATCAATGACAGGCAGAGTAGGAAGCGCGGGGAGAGGTTTGTTTACACAGACCTCTCCCCGTTCTTCAGCTCTGTGACCCGATCGCGGGACACCAGCGACGATCGGGTCCGCTGGTCCCGCGGCCGTGGTCACGGAGCTCCCGACCGGGTCGCGAGCGTTCCGCCGGCTAGGCTTTTAAAGGGCACCTGTACGTGTTTTGCCTAGCCGTGCAATTCTGCCGACGTATATCGGCGTGAGGCAGTCGGGAAGCGGTTAAATGCATCCAGAGATTTTCTGTTACTTTAAGTCCTGGTTCGCATTGGTGCGATTTGGCATGCAATTTGACATGTCAAATAGTAGTTTCTGTACTACTTTAGACGATTTCGGAAACCTGCACAGAAATCGCCTCTGAAATCGAGACTGACATGCAGGAATGGGCTTAATCAAATACTGTGTCAGATTCAATCTAGGTATCAATGCCAATGCTAATGAGAATACCCTGAATGTGTTTATGTTCACTGCTTAGGTCAGTTTGTTTTTCTTCATCTGAGCAATACCTGTGTTGTGTGATTTCCTTACAGAGTGATATAAATAATCGATGTTCTCCACGGACGTGGAGAAGGCCTTTGATAGAGTAGCCTGGGATTTCATGTATGCAGATACATAGGCCTGTGGGCACATATGATGTCATGGATATCAGCACTATACAAGAACCCAACAGCAAAATTGCGCATTAACGGCTCCTTATCAGAAACAGTGCAAATTACCAATGGCACAAGACAGGGGTGCCCCCTATCACCCATCTTGTTTATGATCTCACTCAAACCATTCATTAAAAGATTGATGTCAAACCCAGACATAAAAGGTTTCCAAATAGCAAATTCTGAATATAAGATAGCCGCATATGCGGACAACCTTTTGTTCTTTTTAACAAAACCACACACATCCCTCCTAAATCTAATACAAGAGTTCTCTACATATTGATACATCTCTAATCTGAAAATCAATCTAACTAAGTCTGATGCATTGAATATAAAAATACCAGAACACTCCCTTAAGTTGGTACTAACTAACTGCCCCTTTAAATGGGAGAAAAAGACGCTCAAATACCTGGGAATCTGGCTGACACCTAAGCTCTCCCAGATATTTGATAATAACTTCCCACCACTTCTCAAAGCAATAGAGGCAGACCTGGTGAGCTGGCATCCAAAAAACTTCTTGTGGTTCGACAGAGTGGCCATCTGTAAAATGGCAGTTCTCCCCAAAATACTTTACCTTCTCAGAACCCTCCCAATAAAAATTCCAACAACCTTCTTTAAAAAATTACAGTCGATCCAGCTCCAATTTGTTTGGGCACATAAACGCTCACGCATTAAATACTTCTGACTAAACCCAAAGATAAAGGAGGGATGGGACTACCTGACTATAAGAAGTACTACTACGCAGCACACGTTGCCAGAATCATTGACTGGCATTACCACAATGATATGAAAGATTGGGTCACCTTAGAGGAAGATTTGAGTCCCATCACACTGAGATTCTCACCTTGGACACCAGAATCAAAATATCCACCTACATTAAAGCAACACCCCCTGATTAACACTACCCTCTCGATTTTTCACCAGTTACACAAAAATTCAATTTTTTCTACTTCACTGAGTCCACTTACGACACTAAATCCCAACCCAGATTTCCCACCAGGAGAAGGGAAGCAACTCCCGAGAGCCTCGAATCCACGCACCCCTCTCCTCGCAAAACACTGCTTTCAAAACGCACAAATGAAAGACTTTGCAGCACTCAAAATGGACAACGACATGACACACTTGCCTTTATGGACTTACTTCCAAATCCTGTAGTTATGCCAACAGAAGAATATTTCATTAGACAATTAACTGAACTAGAATCAGCCTGGAGGGAGATCACATGCAAAAAGCCACTTCCCTTTCATACGCATGGTTGCAGAACTCAGAGAGAACTGGTCGAAGGATGTTGGTTTGGAACTAACTGACAGGCAATGGCAGAAAGCCTGTATACTGGCTCACAAATGCTCATTAAGTACTAGAACGCAGGAAACCGCGTACAAATTGCTAACGCAATGGTACGCCACCCCTGTGAGGTTACGTAGATGGTACCCTGAATCCTCAGATCTCTGCTGGCAGTGTCAAAAAGATACAGGCACTCTGTTACATATTTGGTGGCAGTGTCCCATGATAGCCCAGTATTGGACTAAGGTGAAAGAAGCAATTTGCAACATAACAGAGACTTCATTGAGACTCGACACGGCCTGCTGCTTGCTCCATGTCACATCCTTTCCACTTTGACAGTATAATAAATCACTGTCTAAACACTTACTAAACACTGACAAATCTCTTATACTGCTTCACTGGAAATCTACTAGCATCCCGTCTATCAGAGACTGGCTACTCAAAATTAAAGACATATGTGACATGGAGGAAACAATAGCACAATCCAACGATTCTGTTGAAAGATACCATGCAACATGGTCACCATGGTTCACCTTTAGATATTCACAAAAATATGAAGATCTGAGAGGAGAAACTTATACTTCCTCACCTTAGTCACTACTAATAACTCTCCCTTCCCAACACCTCCCTTTCAAACAGTCACGTGACAAAACTAAAATCCGACCAACTACCACCTCAACATCTTTGTAAGTAGAATCAACACATTTCTTTTCTTGGATTTCTTGAAGCATAATGGGAAAACTGTGTACATTACATCTACCGTATATACTCGAGTATAGGCCGTCCCGAATATAAGCCGAGGCCCCTAATTCACCACAAAAAAACTGGGAAAAACGTATTGACCCGAGTATAAGCCAAGGGTGAATGCAGCAGCTACTGTAAGTGGAAAAGAGGGTCAGCAATGCCCATCTGCAGCTGCATGTCCCCTGTACAGACCCCCCTGTGTCCCCATTGCAGCCTACCTGTGCCGACCTGTGCCGATCTGCGCCGTTCTGCATCGATCTGCATCGATCTGCATGTCCTGGGTCCTATGTCCCTCCCTGTGCGATCTGTCTTCCACCATTGCAGCCGATGCAGTCTCGATCTGTCCCCCCACAGCGTGTAAGGCGCCATTCCAAGATTACAAAAGCCTCGCCTCCTCCTCCTCGTCCGTGATAGGAGGAACACTGTTTTCCCAGCAGTCAGTGTGCAGTGTTCCGCCTATCACGGATGTCCTCTCATTCTCGTCCATGAGATGAGAATGACAGGACGTCCGTGATAGGCGGAACACTGAACACTGACTTACTGCTGGGAAAATTTGTGTTCCTCCTATCACGGATGAGGAGGAGGATGAGGCGTGGCTTTTGAACACTGCCGTCTGTCTGCATGACACGCTGTTCATGTAGGCAGACGGCGGTGACTCGAGTATAAGCCAAGGGGGGACTTTCAGCCCTAAAAAAGGGCTGAAAATCTCGGCTTATACTCGAGTATATACGGTAATTAAGATTCAACGAGATTCCTTTTTTGCTGTGTTAGGTTTTCGCTAACTTATTTTTTAATGGTCCATTGGCCTTTTTTGAGATCTGTTAACATACATAATTTCATTATCCATAGGATATTAGATCAAATCTCACAAAATACTACACAAATCCCAATTGATTTTTGTTCTCTGTTAAATTCTGATTTTTTTTGTATAGCCCACTAAAAGGTTTAGTCCTACCTCACAACTTTCTGAGACGGGAAGTAGGAACATGTTGAAGCACAAAGTATGAAGTCAAAATAAACACCAATGTTTCCCTTATACAGACCATGGATAATTACTTGTCAAATAATTAGTGGTTCCTTGTACTGTTACTTTATAATGGTTTTTCAAAATAACAAACACAAAGGTCTAGAGGATAGATCAAAGGTTTTGTTAGAAAAATAAGATTTAATAGTTAAATATCTGGTGTTTATATCAGACCATAAGGAGAGTGAACAGTCCATTTAACCCCCCTGGCGGTATTCCCGAGTGTGGCTCGGGGTTGATTTTCAGCACCAAAAGTGGTAACCCTGAGCCACACTTGGGATTCCATCGCATGATCCAGGTACAGCTTACTTACCTTGTCCCCAGGATCCTGCAATGTCTCCCCGTACGAGCCGTCCTCTGCTCAATCTATCGTGGAGCCGGGCTCCGTTCCCTGTGAGCGTTGCGATGCACGGGGATGGAGAACGGCACTAAATTCAAAAAGTAAAACACATAATACAGTACACTGTAATCTTAAAGATTACATTACTGTATCAATTTATTTCACATACCTTTTGTCCCTAGTGGTGTGTCCAATGCCCTGTATGCAGTTTTATATCATAAATACTGTTCTTTCTGCCTGGAAACTGGAGATTGTCCATAGCAACCAAAACCGTCTCTTTACATCGAAAGTGGTTTTAGACCACCTAGAAAACAGCGATAATACATTAGAATCACTTGCAGAATTGAGCGCTAGTGAATTGTGGGGAACTCCTTCATCACTGAAAGTAATGACAGCGACAATTCTGCAACAATTCTGCAACTGAGCAAATTTCAGTGTTTTTGATTTGATTACATTATTGAATCATTTTTATTATTATTATATTATTTTTTATAATTATTTATAGTTATTTATTATATTATAATTTATGATTTTGTTTTTTAAACTTTATCATACCCGGGATGTCTACTAGACTCTTGTTTGGACAGATTTAAGTGAGTTATTCCTAAGAATTACAGGCCTACAATATAAAACGCCAAATTTCCATACAAAATAATTGTACCGCTTTCAGCATCAAAAATCTGAAATAATCATACCGCCAGGGAGCCTAAACAGACTGTCAGGGCCTGGACTTGAACCGGGGACTTCTGCTGTGTCTTGCAATAACTTTTTTCACTGAGCTACCTGAGATGCTGGAAAATGCCATGTCTTATTAATTGGACAAGCCTGCCTTGTGCCCTGACTACTGGTGAACCTTGAACTCTTTGCTCCTTCCATGACCTTCCTGATTTAAGCCATGTCTCTGCACTTCCCATTTCCAGATTATTGTGCTCTCTCCAGCCAATATCTTGCTTATGTTTTCCCTGCTGCTGTCCATATTTTTTCTACCACTCCTACCGGCCTTTGGCTTGTTCCTCAACTATGCTTCTGCCTGTTTCCAACCTACAATCACTTGTTATCTGCCTTTTGGCTTGTTTACTAACTATGCTTCTGTTTGATCCTAACGTGCTATATCCGCTACTGGACCCTTGCTTACTCACCTCCTGGTGGGGGGATCCTGAGGACCACGACCTGGTATTAACATTAACACACAGCAAAACCCATCACCACCATCAAGACCTCTGATGAACACTGGTTAGTACTTAGACTCCACCCACACCTTAGGTAAGCCCACGTCATCCGCCTGGGTATCCTGCTTGTATACCTATCCTATCTGGTCGGTGGGAGTCCCCTTACTGCTATAGCTATTGGTCCTTGAGCCTGACCCTTGATTGTGGCAGAATAATCTGGCCTAAAACATGGAGACCGCTATAGCAAATGCTGTGGTTCCTTTCAGGCAGCAAATTGCAGAGCTGCAGGAGTTCGGTGTTACCTACCAAGAAAAATTTGCCGGACTGGAAAATGTGGTGAAAGAGCAACAGGAAGTAATCCATGCTCTGGAGAAACATTTACTGGACCTACGTTCCCCAGATGATGCTAATGTACATATGCCTCGCCCACCCAAGTTCAATGGAGACTGTCGCCATTACAGAGGTTTGCCTAACCAGTGTCACATATATTTCCAAATTCAACCCACTGCATTAACTTCTCAAAAACAGAAGGTAATGTTATTTATCAACCTCCTACTGGGGAAGCTCTAGCTCCCCTTATATATAACAGGACATTGCCAGTCTGAATAATTTTGAGACTTTTGTGAGCGCAATAAATCAGGTTTTTGATGATCCCAACTGCTGCGCTACTGCTGAAGCAAAGTTGCATAGTTTGTGGCAGGGTAAACCCTCTGTTGCTGAGTACACAGTTGAAATCAGATGTTGGATCAAGATACTACTTGGAACCCTGCAGTGCAAAAAATTCAGTTCCGCCTAGGGCTTTCTGAACAGGTAAAAGATGAGTTTGCTGGAGTAGAGACTCGTAATGATCTCGAGGCCTTTATCCAACTATGTATTCAAATGGATCACAGACTTACTTGGAACCCTGCAGTGCAAAAAAGTCAGTTCCGCCTAGGGCTTTCTGAACAGGTAAAAGATGAGTTTGCCAGAGTAGAGACTCGTAATGATCTTGAGGCCTTTATCCAACTATGTATTCAAATTGATCACAGACTTACAGAAAGGAGGAAGGAGAGCCTGGAAATGTTTGGAAGTAATGGGGGCATGCGTTTCTCTGCTAGTCAATCTGTAAACTTGGCTTGTTTATGAACTATGCTTATATTTTATCCTTACCTGATAAATCCGCTACTGGACCCCGACTTGCTCACCTCTTGGTGGGGCGATCCTGAAGACCACAACCTGGTACTAACATGCAACAATACCCATCTCCACCATCAGAAGCTCTGGTGAACACAGGTTTGTACTTAGATTCCGCACCTCAGGTGAGCCTGTGTCATCCGCCAGGGTGACCTGTCTGTGTACCTATCCTGCTGGTTGGTCCCCCTACTGCTAAAGCTACTGTTCTCTGAGCCTGACCCCTGATAGTGACTTGGACTATAAAGTTGGGTGAAATGGTTTAGTGTATAGAGCAATTGCATGCTATAGTTTTCTTCAGTAAGACATAAAGCAATACACATATTGCAGTAACTCTTGGTAACCAGTTGATCTGTATTCACTAAACAGCAGTGAGCTACTCATTGGTGGCCCTAGTCTTTTTGGGGTCATCGATCTTTGCAACATTACAATAAATAAAGGCCTAAGTGTCATTTGATGTGCTGTATGGTGCATGCAAAGAATTGTGACTAAAGAATGTGCAGCAGCAATTACTGGCAGTTAATCTATACTATAGTCTTCAGTTCATGAATAATTATAGAGGCAGAACTAACCTAGAAATATGCTCTTACACATAAGATTGTAATGTATCCTGGAAAGTAATGGCCTTGTGTGCTGTTGCATAATGTGAATTGCTTCATAAAATTTGATGCAATTTTACCTCTTCAGCATACTTATTTTCTGATTAAATAAAGTACAAAGTGTTTCATGTGCAGTAATTTACAATAGACATCACTTTGCATGCCAATGCATGCTTCCTTGAAAGATGTTCCTACTTTTTAATTATTCTCTTGTATTTATGCTTTCTGTAAGTCATGAAAAGAAGCCGCTTCTATCTTTCGTAATTCTTGCTCAAGTATACAATATATTAAAATGAGCTTTCCAAGTAGGTTTGCAGATATGTTTAAAGTACAATAAGCCAGTTACTAAGGAACAACAATAATTCTTTATCTACTGTGTTACCAGAATTACTGTTTTTTGCTCGGATCTTCTGAATAGGAAACATCAGCTTGATATTACAGCGTACAAGAACACGCATTTTTTTCTATTTTAAATGGCTGTTCTATAACACAACAAAAATGAATGTTCTATAACACAATACTTGTTAAATGTGTTTGATACATGTTGACCTTGTTTCCAATGTATAACCTAGTCATAATCAATTTTTTTTTTCTACCAATTCTTTTTACACATTATATAAACAAACCTTGGCAATGTTTTTTACCTGAGTTCACGTCACCTAATTTTGTTTTGCTCCAAGGCAAGACATTGGGGATAGAAGCTTGGCTCATGTACGATAGTTAATGATTTATACTTTATTATGATTAAAATATATACAGTAATTTAGAAAGTTATTTATTTTTTAATCAGGTAAAAATTAAGAATTGTGTATGAATATATCTTGTTTATTATTTCTCACCCAAACGTTTAGCTCTTGGCTTTTTTTACCTGTTTAATGGGCTACTGCTTTGTGAGGAAAGCCTGTCTACAGAACAGATTGGCTGAGGCTCAAATGATGGACATATCTAAACCAGTGAGAGAAGTGACTATGCTTGCTGTGTTCAGGCCAAACCTAGTGGTGGTGAAAGAGACAAATAAATATTCTTATTTAGGACCTTTTCAGGTACTTTTTGACACTATTGTCTGGTTTACTAAAAGAGTAGAAATAAATGTTCACTTTGTAAAGTGTATGTTTACTAAGCTTAGTAAATAAAGTAAATATGTGTTCATTTTGAATACCCAAACATGTACAGTTAAATAAAAATGCAGAACTTTTGCTTGCACATAGTTTCATGATTTAGGCAAACACAGCTTCACCTTTTTTGATTAAGTGAACAATTACTTTGCTAAGTATTTGTTCAAAAAATGAACCGTACAAAGTTGGAACTCTTACAGCTTAACCACTTTAAGACCGCCCAATGCAGATACACTGCGGCAGGGCGACCCTCCTGCACAAAATCACGTGTAAGGTATGTGATATTGTGCACAGGGTCTGTGCCACTCGTGCGCGCCACTGGCGACCTGCTCTCACTGTGATTGGACACAGCAGGAGCCAATCAGCGGGTCCGGCATGCGCGATGTCCGCCGGGACCCAACAATCGTTCTAAGGAGAGGCATAAATGCGGTCTGCCTACGTAAACAAGGCAGATCGCTGTTTTGCCAGAGATCGAAAATGGAGATGCTAAGCAGAAAAATGGATCTTTGTTTTCTTCCAGTCAAAGCATCTCCCCCCACAGTTAGTAAGCACCCCCTAGGGACACACTTAACCCTTTGATCGCCCCTGATATTAACCCATTCCCAGCCAGTGTCATTAGCACACTGACAGCACATTTTTCTTATCACTGATCGCCTGCCCCCGAAAAAGTGTCAGTTAGGTGTCAGATTTGTCCACCGCAATGTTGCAGTCCCGTTAAAAATCGCTGACTGCCGCCATTACTAGTAAAAAAAAACAATAAATAAAAATTCCATAAATATATCCTGTAGTTTGTAGATGCTATAATCTTTGCGCAAACCAATCAATTTACACTTATTGGGATTTTTTTACCAAAACATATGTAGCTGAATACATATTGACCTAAATTGATGAAGAAGTTGAATTTTTTTTAATTTTTTTGTTGGGCATGTTTTATAGCAGAAAGTAAAAAATATGTTTGTTTTTTTTCAAAATGGTCCGTCTTTTTTTGTTTATAGCGCATAAAATAAAAACCGCACAGGGGATCAAATACCACCAAAAGAAAGATCTATTTGTGGGGAAAAAAAGGACATTAATTTTGGTGGGGTACAGTGTCGCATGACTGCGCAATTGTCAGTTTAATTAATGCAGTGACGTATTGCAAAATAATACCTGGTCAGGAAGGGGGGGGGTGAACCCTCCGGGGGCTGAAGTGGTTAAGCTGTGTTCTTTTCTGTAGGGTGTAGTTCCCCCCCCCCTATTGTTCCCTTTTTATTTTCTACAAATTAGGTGCTGCCATAGATCAAAAGTAATGATACATTTTTAAATGTCAGAAAAAAATGTATGATGCCATCCAATGTGCTTCTCACACAGATAGGCATGTAAAAAAGTGACAACTTTACACCGTGTTTTCTTTGTCTATATCCTACCTTGTCAAGCTCTGGAAACTAAACCCATTTCTTGAGTGCCATCTTAGGACTCAAAAAAACAAAACTATTTTTGTAAAGTTTTCTAAACTAAAGTAGGTGCTACAGGAATGCAGTATACAAGAGGAGATGTTTTTCAAAGGTTGCAAGTAGATATAATTGATTAAATTCATTGTGGTGATGTTCTCTTGACTTCTCAAATCCTCTACAGCAGTTCCTCCTAATAAATCAGGAGGTCATGAACTATAAAAATAAAAAAGGTCAATGTTGAAAAACTACTGAGGATGGCACTACTCAAATCTGTAAACTAAAACCTGACCCACTAAGGTATTAAAGATTATGAGGCTAATTTAAAATAGGAATAGTTTTTATTCTAACCTTTGTTCATTTCAAGTGCTAAATAAAAAAGGATAAAAAACACACATATCTGCTAGCTAACTGAAACCAATTGGTTATCTGAAATGAAGAAAGGCTAGGATGAAAATTATTTTTTATTCCATATTAGCCACTAAACATAAAAGTATTGAAACATTTTGTTCAAGCAAAGTATTTAAAGTGATTGTACACTCAATGTTTTTTTTTAATAACAAACAGGTTTATACTTGCCTCCTCTATGCAATGGTGCTTCTTATCATGGCACACCTATGGGCTCGATCTCGAGCAGTGCTGCCTGTGTCCATAGAAACGGACATTGCGGCTTATCCCAAACCCTGCTCTGCCATCACAGAATTTGACTGACAGCAGCGCGAACCAATGGCTTCCACTGCTCTCAGCAAAACCTGTGACATCAGGGAAAAGTCAGAGTGCTGCTACAGATGGGTACAGTGCTGGATCAAGTGAGGGCTCAGGTAAGTATAAGGGGCAAGGGCGAGAGGCAATACAAATACCCAAATATATTTTACCTGAATGCAAGGAATGCATTCAGGTAAAAATGTTTAGGCTTTAGAATCACTTTCAAGTGTTTACCCTAAAATTTCAAAAATCCGATGTAGGGTCTGCTAAAAAAAAAGATAAAGTGTTCGTTTAAAAATCAATCATTGCAGTGTATAAAAATAGATGTTATGCACTGCAAATTATTTATTTTTAAACAAACACTTTAAGGATTTATTGTGCTGCATTTCTTTTTCTTTTATAGATAATGACTTTCTATTCTTGACTTTACAGCTCATTTTGCACACATAGGTGCAGCTATACTGGACATTAATCATATGTGACATATAATATTCCAAGCTGGGTGAAAAATACACAGCCAGTCACTGACAGCAAAGCTGATATTAAATGGATGGGGAATTTAATTATAAAATATCAGTTCACTAGGACAAGAGTATGGGGTAAAACAGACAACATAGTGATATATATTTGCATTAAGTAAGGCATACAGAGGTTGTCAATAACAGGGGCAGCTTGTTTGTTTTATATTTAATCTATTTATGCCCTCGAAATCTTGGCATATGTTATCAGTGAGAGCCAGATGAGATATCTTTTATTTGTTACATTATAGAGTGAACAAATGGGAGTAAAAGATGAAAAAATATCACAAATTCAGATATAGCATAAACAGCAGGCACCTCCAAGTGCTCTCTGGCACCCAAAACCTGTGTTGCTCTGTAATGTAATTACAGGATAAACTTCAGGAAGATCTAAAAGACAAAAGTGAAGCAGCTATATATTTAATAAATTCATAAATCATTAAATGTGTGTTCTTTTATAATGCAACTAGTTTAAGTACTTGAATTTGTAAACCCCTTTACGGGAGCATTCAGATTGAAACAGTAAGCAGCAAAATAAACATTTTCTGTGAAAAAAACAAACAAAACAAATGTAGAACTGTAGCTTTTACAGAGAATCAAATTGTTGAGCACAAAGGCACATTAAACAAAAGAGAATTAAATTCTGTTGACATTTTTGAAGCTTTTGTTTTTTTATTTAAAAAAAAACACTTGAACCCAATCAACTCTTTAGTCACTAGTTATACATGGCTGCATGAAGCTTTTCTATGCTATAATGAAAATTGTTTAGAGCTTATAGAGAATAGAATTGTGTGCTCTGCTCCTGAATGCATACCATGGGTAAATAGTCCAGTGATCACCGAAAAGAAGGTAGGCTATTAGTAAGCCTTAAATGCTCACTTATTCTAGGAAGCGTGGAAAGCAAAGGGATACTTTACTTCATTTCTCTCTTAAGCATGCTTATCCCCCAATGGTTTAAGATTCATGGCAGGTCAACCAAACAAAGCTGATTCTCTTTGCTAGTTTTGTGACCCCTTCATCATCTTGTACAATGCAGGACAAGCAAGAAGAGCATTGGCTGTTGGGGGAGCAAGGAATAAGGCAAGATTTCCTTTATTTTATGCACTCTTTAGATTTAGCAAAGATTTAACCCTTAGCCCCCGTACCCACGGTCGGAAAATCTGACGACAAAATCCGTCTGATTTTTTCCGAAGGACTTTGTCCAAAACTGGTGTTGCATACACACGGTCGGACAAAGTTATCAGAAAATCTGATCATTCTGAAAGTGATGACGTTAGTTCATTACGACGGGACTACGTTCACGTTAGTAGCCAATAGCTTTGGTCTCGTAATTTGATCTGAGCATGCGTGGCACGTTGTCCGTCGGAATACTCAACACACGATCGGAAAAAGTCCAATAGGATTTTGTTGTCGGAAAAATTTGAGATCCTGCTGAGTTTCCAACAGAAAAAGTCTGATAGAGCCCCTACACGGTCGGATTTTCCAACAACATATTAGGATCGGACTTTTCCAGTCGGATTTTCTGACCACGTGTAGATTTCTCCACAATTTTTGTCTTGATGACTATGTTTTAAGTAAAGACTAGAATCCTGTAAGATTTTTGTTGCAGTCTTAACTTTTAGTCTATTCTTTAACTCTCTCTAGAGGTACATTTTTAGCTATGTCATCAGCATATAAAAGATTGTTATGTTTCCTTTACCAATCTTGAAACCTCTATCATCTTTTTCTATCCCTGCTTCTCTCGTTATACATTCAGTACAAATTTTAAAAAGTATTGTGAGAGTATGCAGCCTTGTCTAGCTCTTTTGCTGATCTTGAAACAATCTGTTTCCATTTTCTGTCATGACTGTGGATTTTTGATCAGTGTAGAGGTTCTTTTTAGGAACAATGACATATCTAGGTACCACCATTTTCCTTAGGACTTTCCATCAAGGCTTTGCTGTAATCAATAGAGCATATATTTACTTATTTCTTGATTTCCATGGCTTTTTCAATTATCCGGGGTGAATCTACAATAATATCGCTAGTTCTTCTGTCTTTTCTAAATCCAGTTTATACATCTTATTATTCACTTTCAATGTAAGGTTGTAGTCTGCATTGAATAATGTTGGGAATAAGGGTAATGTTTTTTCATTATTTGCACAGTCTGTCAGTTCTCTATTCTTCAACATTTGAAAATAAACGTATCTCTTGCAATCTCTTGATTGGTTTTCCAGACTCGTTGACATAGGTTTTTTAGCACTTTCATTGACACTATTTCAGTCGCTTTTAGTATTTATGATGCAATGTGGATTGCATGTGGACTTCCTTTTTAGCAGCAATCTCTGTGCTAGTCTGACCTCCTCTTTTATTAGAAGGCTCTTCTGTGTAGCTGGTTTCAGAGAAAGTATCTTGATGCCTTTGCTATAAAGGTCTTCTGTGTACTCCTTCAATTTTTGCTTGATTTTAGTTTTATTGGTGCTGATTTCTCCATTAACATCTTTGAGCATACATACTGGAAGCTGAAATTTTATTTTGATGGAAGGATCATTTAGAAAGCAACCCTTTTTTCCACATGTGTTCCCATCTTTAATCTCTCTATATTCAACCCTATTACAAAATTGTTATCATTTTTGATTTTAGCTTCTCTTCTTGTTTGTGTAATTTCAACGTATCTTCTGTCATCCACATCAGTTTCTTGGCCTTTTTTTATTTTATTCAAGTTATTCTCCAATTTATCCTTGATGATTTCTTTGAATTCCATTCACAATTTATCTTGCTCTCCATCTAATAAAGACAATACCTTTGTTTTTCTACACATACCTTATTGCAAGCATCACAAATTTTTAGACCTGTGGCCTTCAACGAGCTACTTGCACTATGGTATGAGCAATAGTATAATATCTAAAATGTAGATGACTATCAGGATTCTATTTGCAGGAAGAATCTACAGGACTGTATGAGGAATATAATGAATAAAATATGGAGCAGAACCAATAATATATGAAGTCTACAAATGTCTGACAGCTAGAGGTTGCAATAATAAATTAATATATACCGTATATATTTTTTACTTTTAAAACACAACATAGCTTTCCTTTAGAGCCGATAAAACCCCACAGCATATAATTTCAGGAGAGTGAAGTAGTGAAGTGAGCAATTACAACATGACAGGCAACTGTCAAAAAAGATAAAGGAAAATTTTCTATAATGGTCACTTGATTGATACCTCTGGTTCGTCACCACTGCTTGCAATAGCTGGGGGAGGAGTGCAGCTACATTAAAACTTTTTTTCTTCTGATGTCATAAGGAAAGCCCTAATTGGTGGAGTTCTAGACTAACAGTGCTGCTCTCTCTCAGAGTCACTGTCAGTCATACAGAGGATGTGCACTGGCTGGGCAGGATTACAGGGCATGGAAATACTGTGCACCACTGTGTCAGTATGTAATAATCCTTCAATGATGATAACACCCCCTCTAGGCCGGCTCTCCTGTTCTGACAACTGTGGATGTGCAGAGGAGCAGATCTGACCTTATGCTAATCAGCACAGTCTGAGGAAGACTGGGAGGACCCAGGCATTTGAAGTAGAGGCTTTTGGACCATTTAGTTTTGGAATCTCTTTTTCCTGCTGGTTAATGAGAAAAAGAAGGCACTCTGAGGTGATACTAATCTCTGTGTGGAGATGGTGGAGAATAGTGATCTGACTGGAAGGGGAAAAAGAAGTCTATACTCTGAAGCACATTTTGACCTTCTAGTTTTAGGTGGTCAACTGATTCTCGTCAGTGATTCATTTTTAACGGGCACCAGCACTGGAGTACAAGAGTGGAATTTCCTGCACTAGTTGTGCACAAATGCACCCTCAGTTTGTGAAGTGTGGAATATATATATATATATATATATATATATATACACATATATGTGGTTGTTAATTTTCTTTTTATATGTAATTTATTTATTTTTGTTTTAATCTGAACCTTTAACACAGACGTGTGCCCTCAGTGAGGTGGGGCTTGTTGCAGGGAGTCCTGTTGCAGGGAGCATGCGCGGTGGTTGGGTGGATGCGGCGTCATGACATCACATCCCGGTGCCATTTTGGATGTCAGGCAGGCAGAATGCTGGCAGTGGGGGGTGACCTCCCACAAATTTACTTTCTATGCCTGGGCACTACTGTCTCAATATGCTAGCATGAGATATGAGGCCATATGTGAGTATTGTCTACAAATTATTCACTTACATACATAGGAATTTAGATGATGACATCCGTTAATGTACTCTGCGGCCCTTTACTTTTTGATCTTTCATAAGGCATCCCACTATTAATTCTTCTTACATACAAGCCGCCCCAGGGAGTGTTTTTGGTTTGAGACCCCTGTGCGTGCCCCCATGACTTATCATACGTGGCATACTACATTCAGCCATTCTGATGTGAGAATACAAACTATAAACCTAGTTTGTTATATGTGATTTATTCATATAATGTATTTTAGAGAAAGTAATATTTCCCTTTTTTTTTGCTATATAATCATACCCCACAACATATGGTCTCAAGGAAGCTACGCTATATTCAAAACGCTTTGACCACTGGATTTGGAACTGCACACCTTAACCACTTAAGGCCTGGAAGGATTTACCCCCTTCCTGACCAGGCCATTTTTTGTGATACGGCACTGCGTCTCTTTAACTGACAATTGTGCGGTCGTGCAACGCTGTACCCAAACAAATTTAAGTCCTTTTTTCCCACAAATAGAGCTTGCTTTTGGTGGTATTTGATCACCTCTGTGTTTTTTTTTGTTTGCGCTATAAACAAAAGAATAGCAATTTTGAAAAAAATTTATTTTTAACTTTTTGCTATAATAAATATCCCCAAAAAAGTGTAAAAAATACGATTTATTCATAATTTTAGGCTGATATGTATTCTTCTACATATTTTTGGTAAAAAAATCAAAATAAGGTATATTGATTGGTTTTCGCAAAAAAGTTATAGCATCTACAAAATAGGGGCCAGAATTATGGCATTTTTATTATTAGTTTTTTTTTTTTACTAGTAATGGCGGTGATAAGCCATTTTTAGCAGGACTGTGACATTGCAGCGGACAGATCGGACACTTTGGACACTTTTTTGGGACCAGTGACATTTATACTGCTAAAAATAGCCACTGATTACTGTATAAATGTCACTGGCAGGGAAGGGGTTGACACTAGGTGGCAATCAAGGGGTTTTAGTGTTCCCTAGGGAGGTGTTTCTATCTGTGGGAGGAGTGTAGTGACTGGAGGAGGAGACAGATCGCTGTTCCTAATCACTAGGAACAGAAAATTTGTCTATCTGGGATCTGTCTGTTTACATTGACAGACCCCCCTTTCTGACTCTCTCAGAATAAATTGCGGGTGGCCGGTAGACAACGTGGCTGGCGGCCGGGTGCATCGGCTCCGGCGTCGCACCACGGGCTCGCGTGCGTCCCCTATTGGTCTTAAAGAGGCCAACGTACAATGACGGCGATTCACCCAGGAGAGCCAACCTGCCGCAGTACAACTGCAGCGGCTGGTCTTTAAGTGGTTAAATACATTTCTTTCCGATATACTGGTGTTAATAGGTTATAGGTGTCTGTGTCCTTAATCCTATAGGGGGTGAACTGTTTGGCCATGTTTTTACATACAGTATAGTTTACTGGCAAGGTTGATTTTATTGTTGTATACTCTTAACTATTTTTGTAATAAAATGTTTATTCTATTTATGTTTTTATGCCTCATGTATGTGCCATTAAAGTCCAACATTTATGTTAGGGCTTATCCCCACATATGTTTGTTTCCACATATATTTCTGGATGTGGCACAATGGAAGTCCTAGATTTATTTACTTTAACACAGACAGCTGCATCGACTGAGATGCAGAATGGAGCCTGGGCATTTTTGGGGAGTTGAGACATTTTACTTTCAGTTTAGATCCCATCAAAATATTTAAAGTAGTATTATTATTATACACGATTTATATAGCGCCAACAGTTTACGCAGCGCTTTACAAGGTATAGAGGGGACAACACAATTACAGTACGGTTCAATACAAAAGGTACAGGAGGGCCCTGCTCTTAGAGCTTACATTCTAAAGGGAGGGGGTGGTGGTACAAAAGGTAATAGCTGAAGAGAATGATTTGATGGGGGTGGATCGGGGACAGTTGTTGTTAGGTGGGTGTGGGATAGGCTTCCCTGAATAAACGAGTTTTCAGGGATCTCTTAAAGGTGGACAGGGTAGGGGCTGATTGGAAATACTGGGGAAGGGAGTTCCAGAGGATGGTAGAGGCTCTGGAGAAGTCCTGAAGGTGAGCATAGGAGGAGGTAGCTAGAGAGCAGGAGGTCCTAGGAGGAGCGGAGGGGACAATTTGGGCGATATCTACAGATGAGGTTGGTGATGTAGATGGGGGCGATGTTGAGGATGGCTTTGTATGTTATGGTTAGCATTTTGAATTTTACAAGGTAGGGTAGGGGAAGTCAGTGAAGAGATTGGCAGAGAGGGGTGGCAGTCACGAATCGATTAGTGAGGTGTATTAGTCTAGCAGCAGCATTCATAATAGACTGAAGGGGGGATATCATGCTTAAGGGTAGGCCATTAAGGAGAGAGTTGCAGAAGTCAAGGCAGGAAATAATCAAGGAGTGAATGAGTTGCTTTGTGGTGCCATTGGTCAGTATAAGCAATGAACAGTATATAAATATTTTGATGACAGAATAGTTCAACAATTATTGCTTCATAAATTATTTTCTTTATGTATTTGGTATTTAATTTCTTATTATTTCAATAAAACCAATATAACAAGCAAAAATATCCAGCCATTTACATATAAAATGATCAAACTATGGATCCATACCTATTTTTGAAAAACAATACAAAAATGTATTAGCACTTACTGTGATGTACCAGTCTGTGTTTACTGTGGCCAAAATCAATTAAATAACAACAGAGCTTCTAAAAACCTTATGAAAAGTCTTCTTCATCCAAAACCTGGCATGCACAGCTCAAATTTTAGCTGATTTCAGCTGAATCATCTGACATTTGTGTGTAACCATGTGGGCACTACCCTGCTCAACAAAAGTACATTTTTTCAGCAACTTTTGTTGAAGTAGCCAGGTGGAAAATTGTGGGCTGAACAATGACTGCATCCAAAAAAGATGCAGTTACTGTTGGGGTATTCTGGCAGTCATGGGTGTCAGTTGTCAGAATACAATAGCCAGCAAAGGACATTTATGCTGTTTAGCATGGATGGCAGAATCTATTGGATCTTTCTCTTTTAATGAGAGAAATCTACACATGTATGGCTAGCTTAAGAACCAGGTTTGCTAATGTGCTTCCTATAGCTATTTTTCCAATCATTTGTTCATTTACGACTTACCTATTTACTAGCATTTTTATATATGAATCCCATTGTGACCTGTTATTGATAAAACTTATGAGATCATCCTTGTTCTAACTGGCTGATAGTGATTGGGTTAGAGAACAAATGCAACTCCCAGTTGATCTCAGGATCTTCTCAAATCGATTTTGCTGGGTGAATACAAATATTTCCTTGAGATAAGCTCAGCATTAGGGATGTTTTCTAAAAGCAATTAACAAGCACGCTTAGCCAAAGAGATGGATTTAACAATGGGGTTGATTTGCTAAAACTGGAGAGTGTAACATCTGGTGCAGCTGGGCATGGTAGCCAATCAGCTTCTAACTTCAGCTTGTTCAATTAAGCTTTGACAAAAAAAAATCTGTAAGCAAAACTGCTCCAGATTTTGTACTCCAGTTTTATCAGATCAACCCCAATGCCTCTTTAAAAAGCTAAAGACCAGCCGGAATGATTGCTCTTGCATATAACATGATTTTTCTACACAATCCCTCCGGTCAGATCTTCTTGTGTCTATTTTTCATTTACATCTGTGATCAAACAGTTTTGCAAAATAGTTTTTTTAAGCTATAGAACGTGCACATACAGCCAGCCGTGTTTTGTTTTTCAGAAAAACAAGTATACCAATAACAAGAAACCATTTAGTCGCTATAGTAATACGTTAAAAATGATTTGCTCACCATACAGTCGTATTCAGTTTTGAGTCCTTGTGGCCAAACGTAAAGCTCCAGGATCCATTAGGTATGCTCCCGTACAATACTCTCTCTAAAAGGTAAGTGAATATTAACAGGTAACAAACAACGTAATTCTGTTTCTTGATATTTTGCAATGAGTTTCTATTGAGGGGAAAAGCCATTTAATGGTAGAATAATACCCAGCAATGAACATTCCCATGACTTAAATAGAAGGTTCCTGGGCAGAGTATTTCCCTTTTTTTGTTCATTACTTTTCAGGTTGAACAGCTTTTTGTTACCTTTTATTAGAAGTAGAAAAACACTTAAATGTGTCAGTCCACCATGAACCGACAATACAGTTTTGAGTAGATGCTGGTGAGTTGTATGACTCACTATCTTACCAGCACTCTTTTGGCAAACAGTATTTCAATTCTTAGAGTTACCGAGAGTCATATACATGGCACGTGTGTCTTGTTCTCCTCTTTTTACAATTAATTCATATCAATATTTTTATCATGATGATTACAAACTCTCTGCAGTGGAAGATTTAGTCTACCTATGGTAACAGAAAGATTTTGTATACAATATACCAATGTTCAACCTAATCTCAAATAGCCAATTTAAAGTTTTGATAATTTTAACACTATAAGCACTATAATGACACAACTATTTTGCTTATCTAGAAGTTATGCTGCCAGGTGTTGCCTTTTAGTAGAATGTTACGCCATATCTGTGAACTTCATTCTGAATACTAGTGAGCATTTTTCTTTTAAATAGTGAGCATTGCCTTTTAAAATCTTTATTTAAAATCTTTATTTCTGTTATTGGTATAGTTGCTTATTTTACGAATAAACAGTTTTAGACCTAAAACATTAATTTTGTTTTTATAAATTTCCATTTACAAAAAGTATATTTTCCAAAATTAACACTGATAAAATGACACTTACCAAACTGATTCTTATGACACTTCTGAAGAGAGGAGGGATGAATCTGGGCTTTTTATTGCTTTAAAGTGCTCATTATCATTTTCTAATAAATATTATAAAAATCTAAATATAAAAAAATAATCACACTGTTGTTGTGGTTGATTTTCTCAATATAGTTTTTTGTGGTTTTGGTGCAGTTGGTGGTGGCTGACTTCCTGGTTTTGAAGGCAGATGGCAGACACCACTGGTAATTCCTAATCCACCATTTTCCATAGGATACGATGGTTTTGATGGCAAAGGACAATGGTGAGGAAGTTTTGCTGCTAAGGGGATGGACTCCTCATGAAGATGTACCTCTTTGTTTTTTATTTCAGATCGAACATCACAGTCTGGACAGTAGCCATGATATAGGACATTTTCACTAAAGCGTACTCGTTCTCTCGTTGAAGCCTGAGAACAACGGTCCTTTTCTGGTCTGTGTGTCAATGGCTGTCCTGTCATTTTATCCACTTTGATATTATGAATTGCACATACATCACCATTAGGAAGTGTGACAGGTCCCCCAGGAATTCCACCATTTCTAAGTAATCCTCCATTTTTCTTTATAGTGTTGGTGGAGTTGAATAATCTTTGAGTTTCTTCAATTTTCACTGGAGTTAACCGTGGAGGCGGTGGTGGTGGATTGGGCTTCCTAAGTACTGTTAAGACAGCTGACGGATGTGCAGGTGGATTTATTAAAGGTGCATTGGCTCGAACTTTAACCTTGTCTATGCTAGAAGCTGTTGTGCTACTTGAGCTGCTGTTCAACGTATCTGTTTTGGAGCTGTCTGTCATCTCATCCTCCAGCTGCAGATCTGAAGTTAAATTGTCAATCTGGTCAACCACCTGTGGAACATGAAAAATATATGCAATTATCTTTTAAAACATCAACGAAGCAGCTAAAATTAGTCAGGGTGATAGATTTTGTAAAAACCATGAAATTCTCCTTATCCTATCAGCAGTGCTCAGATGATTGTGACAGTTTAATGAATGAAAGAAATAGATCTGAGAGACAGATGTTTATAGATATGTTATCACAACATCTGAGTACTTTTTGCAGTATGTATTTATCTTTAAACCATGCAGTTTTCTGCTTTTTTCTGTTTCCCATCTATAAATGTATTTTCAAAATTAAATCATTTTGAATGGGGAAAACATCATGTTGTGCTTTTCTCTACAAATTTGTAATTTTGACCATGTCTGTGTTTTTTTTTTTTTTTAAAGATGGCACTCTGTGTCCTTGTTGTTCTGGGTCTCAGGTCAAATCAACATGGTAATTGAAAAACACACAGTTATATACTAGCATATCTGTTACTTGCATGTCCCTTCATTGATATACCCAGTACTTCCAGGAATTGGAGAGTATGTAACAATTGGCCCTTTCTCTCACAACACAGGGACCAAGAAATGTCACACAAGTATAGGTAAATAGGTTGTTCACTTTGCAAGGTGATTTTCACTTTACAAATAAAAATTTTCCTTAGCTTAGTGAATGAGGCAAAACTCTATTTATTTCGATCATCTAGTCATGTGAAAGTGAAAATACAGTTTTTGTGTCATCCTTGCACATGATTGGCTCTTGTTTGCAAAGTAAACTTCCGTCACATTCACTAAGCCAAATAAAAATAAAAAGTAAATCAACCTCAAAGAGTTCATAGCCCATTTAAGTTTCAATCAAATTACCTTGAATGTTATATAGAGCCTTTTCTCTGTGCTCTGGTTAATGAAAAGGGAGGCAGTGCATTAGTACATTTTTACAGCCAGTGTTGGAGGGTGGCAATCAAAACGGTTGTTTTGCCCTGCATGGGTATACACATGTACACTTTATTTGTAGGTGAAAAAATTGAGCATTTGTAATTTCACTAACTATATGGAATATTAGGATCATGTCTAGTAAGATGTGACTTCTGAATTTGTGTAAAGAAAAAAAAAAAAATATATATATATATATATATATATATACACACACACACATATACAGTGTATATATATACAGTGGTGTGAAAAAGTGTTTGCCCCCTTCCTCATTTCCTGTTCCTTTGCATGTTTGTCACACTTAAGTGTTTCGGAACATCAAACCAATTTAAAAAATAGTCAAGGACAACACAAGTAAACACAAAATGCAATTTGTAAATGAAGGTGTTTATTATTAAAGGTGAAAAAAAATCCAAACCATCATGGCCCTGTGTGAAAAAGTGATTGCCCCCCTTGTTAAAACATACTATAACTGTGGTTGTCCACACCTGAGTTCAATTTCTCTAGCCACACCCAGGCCTGATTATTGCCACACCTGTTCACAATCAAGGCATCACTTAAATAGGAGCTGCTTGACACAGTAAGGTCCACCAGAAGATCCTTAAAAGCTACACATCATGCCGAGACCCAAAGAAATTCAGGAACAATTGAGAAAGAAAGTAATTGAGATCTATCAGTCTGGAAAGGGTTATAAAGCCATTTCCAAAGCTTTGGGAATCCAGCGAACCACAGTGAGAGCCATTATCCACAAATGGCGAAGACATGGAACAGTGGTGAACCTTCCCAGGAGTGGCCGGCCGCCCAAAATTACCCCAAGAGCGCAGCGACGACTCATCCAAGAGGTCACAAAAGACCCCACAACAACGTCCAAGGAACTGCAGGCCTCACTTGCCTCAGTTAAGGTCAGCGTTCATGCCTCCACCATCAGGAAAAGACTGGGCAAAAATGGCCTGCATGGCAGAGTTCCAAGGAGAAAACCACTGCTGAGCAAAAAGAACATCAAAGCTCGTCTCAATTTCTCCACAACACATCTTGATGATCCCCAAGATTTTTGGGACAACATTCTGTGGACCGATGAGACAAAAGTGGAACTCTTTGGAAGGTGTGTGTCCAAGTATATCTGGCGTAGAAGGAACACTGCATTTCAGAAAAAGAACATTATACCAACAGTAAAATATGGTGGTGGTAGTGTGATGGTCTGGGGTTGTTTTGCTGCTTCAGGACCTGGAAGACTTGCCGTGATAAAAGGAACTATGAATTCTGCTGTCTACCAAGAGATCCTGAAGGAGAATGTCCGACCATCTGTTCGTGTACTCAAGCTGAAACGAACTTGGGTTCTGCAGCAGGACAATGATCCTAAACACACCAGCAAGTCCACCACCGAATGGCTGAAGAAAAACAAAATGAAGACTTTGGAGTGGCCTAGCCAAAGTCCTGACCTGAATCCTATTGAGATGTTGTGGTATGACCTTAAAAAGGCCGTTCATGCTCGAAAACCCTCTAATGTAACTGAATTAGGACAATTCTGCAAAGATGAGTGGGCCAAAATTCCTCCAGGACGCTGTAAAAGCCTCATTGCACGTTATCGCAAACGCTTGGTTGCAGTTGTTGCTGCTAAGGGTGGCCCAACCAGTTATTAGGTTTAGGGGGCAATCACTTTTTCACACAGGGCCATGATGGTTTGGATTTTTTTTCACCTTTAATAATAAACACCTTCATTTACAAATTGCATTTTGTGTTTACTTGTGTTGTCCTTGACTATTGTTTAAATTGGTTTGATGTTCCGAAACACTTAAGTGTGACAAACATGCAAAGGAACAGGAAATGAGGAAGGGGGCAAACACTTTTTCACACCACTGTATATATATATATATATATATATATATTCATGGTTCCCTCAATGAACTCCCCAGTGCCGGCATCACTCATGCAGCCCTAGACCATAACACTCCCACCACCATGCTTTACTGTAGGCACACTTGTCTTTGTACTCCTCAACTGGTTGCCGCCACACACGCTTGACACCATCTGAACCAAATAAGTTTATCTTTGTCTCATCAGACCACAGGACATGGTTCCAGTGATCCATGTTCTTAGTCTGCTTATCTTTAGCAAACTGTTTGCGGGCTTTCTTGTGCAACATTTTTAGAAGAGGCTTCCTTCCGGGACGAGAGCCATGCAGACCAATTTGATGCAGTGTGCAGCGTATTGTCTGAGCACTGACAGGCTGCCCCCCCACCCCTTCAACCTCTCCAGTGATGCTGGCAGCACTCATACATCTATTTCCCAAAGACAACCTCTGGATATGACACTGAGCACGTGCACTCAACTTCTTTGGTCAACCATGGCGAGGCCTGTTCTCAGTGGAACCTGTCCTGTTAAACCGCTGTATGGTCTTGGCCACCGTGCTGCAGCTCAGTTTCAGGGTCTTGAAAATCTTCTTTTAGCCTAGGCCATCTTTATAAAGAGCAACAATTCAGAGAGTTCTTTGCCATGAGGTGCCATGTTGAATTTCCAGTGACCCGTATGAGAGCAATAACACCAAATTTAACACACCTGCTCCCCATTCACACCGAGACCTTGTTACAGTAGCGAGTCACATGACACCGGGGAGGAAAAATGGCTAATTGGGCCCAATTTGGACATTTTCATTTAGGGATGTACTCACTTTTGTTGCCAGCGGTTTAGACATCAATGGCTGTGTGTTGAGTTATTTTGAGGGGACAGCAAATTAACAGCCACCTTAAACATCCGAAAGGTAATGATGGTCCTAGAACATGCTAAAGACAACACGGGGGCGGGGGTGACCACGCCATCATCACTCTGGATGCGGAAAAAGCCTTTTGACGCCGTTAGTTTCAAATGGCTCTCAATGGCCATATCTAAAATGAGGTTGACTGGCCCCTTCAAACTTCTCATAAACTCTATGTACGCTTCCCCCACGGCCAGACTGGTGGCAGCTGGCCTCCTCTCAGATGAATTCCGCCTCCACAACGGCAAGAGACAGGGATGCCCCCTATCCCCGCTTCTTTTTTAATATTGCGCTAGAACCCTTATCTCGGTACTTAAATCAAAAGGCCCCACTACATCGAATCAGTATTGCCAAGCATGAACTATATACTTCCCTCTTCGCCGACGATGTCCTCATATTCTCAGCTAACCCCTCCTCTGAAATGTCCACTATTAAAACAGTATTTGATGAATTTAGACTCTGCTTGGGTCTCCGCATAAATTATAGCAACAGTGAAATCCTCCCCATAGGCACCCTCTAGAAATCCTCCCTGGGCCCACCATTCACCTTTTACAGTAGCCAAATCACACATAACCTACCTAGGCATCAAAATAGGGAAGTTACCCTCCTCTATCTACCACCTCAACTATCCCCCTCTGATCAGAAAAAATATCTCAAGAATTGGGAAACTGGATGGATCTGCCCCTTTCGCTCCTGGGAAGATGCCATTACCCCCCGCTAGTGGCCGAAAAGGGGTTAAATCTGCCCGCAAAAATGAAAAAAAAAAACACGTTTTGCCGGCGGTATCACAGTGCTGCCCCATTGATTTCACCGCTCCAAAGAAGCTGCTGGCAGGACTTTTTCTGACGCCCGGCCAGCGCACCACTCCAGTGTGCATGGAACAGCTGTTTTAGGTCTTTTCGCAGGCACTATTTTTAATACTATATCGCCTGCAAAACGCCCTCAGTGTGAAAGGTTCTTAGTGAGGATTCAAGTTTACTAATATCTTTACTTTCATATTATACAAATACTGTATGTCATAAAGTATACAAGCATGATCTAAATTACAGGTTATATTTATATATATATTAATTGTGTGTTTTTCATTTCAGATTGAACATCATAGTCTGGTCTAAAGCTGTGACATTGGACATTTTCACTAAAGCACACTTGTTTTCCTATTGTACCCTGAGGAACAACAATCCTTTTCTGGTCTGTGTGTCAATGACTGACTGTCATTTTATCCACTTTGATATTATGAATTACACATACTGTACACCAACATTAGGAAGGTTGACAGGTCCCCTGGGTATTGCACCAATTATAAGTAATCTTCCAAATTTCACTGGAGTTAACCGTGGAGGCTTGGTGGTGAATTGGGCTTCCTAAGTACTGTCAAGTCAGCTGACGGATGTGCAGATGGATTTATCTAAGGTGCATTGGATTGAATCTTAACCTTGGCTATGCTAGAATCTATTGATATGTTAAAAGCTGTATATATAGTACATATATAAAGTATTATTGTTTATTTTACTTAAAAGGGTACATTGCCTGAATAAGCCAATATTAGAGTTTCTATGATGTGTTGATCTGTAAATAATGCATTGTAATGGCAGAGGATTAAACTATTATTTCAAATCTTTGCAAAATACCTTTGAGTCTCAAGCGTTCTGCTTCTGGCAGTCTAGTAACATCTTCAAGGTGATTTAAATTCTTTTTATTGACAGAGGTATAAGTGCAATTTGTATCCTACATGTTTCTGGCAGAAAGCCGTATACCTAATGCATGATATCTTCCCAAATCCCTGTGCAAAGTTCTTCAATGTCCATCTCTTGTATTTTTATTAAATTACCAAGGAAAATAAACATTCCTTCATATCCCAATACCTGACATTTCCTTACCATTTGCTCAATACTGTATCACACAAGCTTTTCATATTCCTCGTAATTTGCATTCCAGAATGTTTAAATTACCTATTTATTTATACTTTACATTCCTCATAAAAAGAGCACTTACTTAGAATTTCAACAAAATTAAAATGATTTTAAAAGATCACCCCTTTACATTAACCATACCACCAAAAGAAAGCTCTATCTGTCTCAAAATATTATAAAAATTGCATATATGTACAGTGTTGTATGACCGCGCAATTGTCATTCAAAGTGTGACAGCACTGGAAGCTGAAAACTAGCCTAGGCAGGAAGGGGGTGGAAGTGCCCAATAAGCAAGTAGTTAATAATTAAAAAAATTAATTGTGTGCCAGCCTAAGAAAACTTTTCAATGATGTGCAAAATAATATTTTATAAATTCCAACCAAAGAAGCTTTATCAAAGAACATGACCTGTGTCACCCATAGAAATTCATTGGGCTATGGGATGTTTTCAGTATGTCCGTGGCAGGACATTGAAGATAGCAGGTACGGGAAAGAAGGTAAGTATTTCATAATGCGATCTGCACTTGAGGGGTAGGCTTGTAACACTTTTGCTGAGAAATGTTTATATTGCAAAAATGTTTGATTCACACATTTTTCTGTTCTAAAGAGAACTGCTGTAAACAGAACTGCTGTTTGTTTCATCATGTCCTTTTGAAACTGAATGTGAGGGTCGGCATTCACTATGACCATATAACCCTAATGCCGCGTACACACAATCAGATTTTCCGACAACAAAACCATGGATTTTTTTCCAAAGGATGTTGGCTCAAATTTGTCTTGCATACAAACGGTCACACAAATGTTGGCCAAAAATTCAGAACCTGAGAACGAGGTGACATACAACACATACGACGAGCCAAGAAAAAAGAAGTTCAATAACCAGTGCTGCTCCTTCTGCTTGATTCAGAGCTTGCGTGAACTTTTGTGCGATGGACTTGTGTACACACGATTGGACTTTCTGAAAACAAGTTTTGTTGGTGGAAAATTTGAGAACCTGCTCTCAAACATTTGTGGGCAGAAATTTCAACAGAAAATGTTTGATGGAGCATACACAAGGTCGGACTTTCCGACAACAAGCTCACATCGAACATTTCCCATCTGAAAGTCTGACCGCATGTATAACACTGATCTAACCACTAACCTGAATTATTCCTTGCAAAGCATTCTTACCATATTTTAAGGCTAATAAAATTGCACCAAAAAAAAACGAACGCAAGCACAAAAAATGGACCAAAACAGAGAAGTCAACACTAAAAACTTCTATTCGGAGCAACAAAAAATTTAGCATTTCACCAATTAGATAAAGAAACATTTTTATTTAGTCTGCCAGCATACAGATACATTTACAATGTACTACAAAAGTCTCTCTGGGCACAGCCTCATGGAAATAGTCTCTACAGCATTCAGGCATAGAGCAGTCTTGAGAGTACCAACATCATGCATGTTCTATGCAGAATTTTTCAAAGATATAGATGTGATTAAAACGTTGTAGTGTGGATAAGAGTGACAAATTTAAGGGCTAATAAAATTGCACCAAAAAAAAAAAAAAACTCAAGCACAAAAAATGTACCAACACAGAGAAGTCAACACTAAAAACTTCTATTCGGATCAACAAAATATGTAGCATTTCACCAATTAGATAAAGAAAATTTTTTATTTAGTCTGCCAGTGTACAGATACATTTACAATGTACTACAAACGTCTCTCTGGACACAGCCTCATTGAAATAGTCTCTACAGCATTCCGGCATAGAGCAGTCCTGAGAGTACCAACATCATGCAAACATTTTCAACGCTATAGATTGAGACAATAGAGTGACAATGCAGCAATCCTCAAGGATTTGA
Organism: Lithobates sylvaticus; assembly: GCA_028564925.1. Taxonomy (NCBI): domain Eukaryota; kingdom Metazoa; phylum Chordata; class Amphibia; order Anura; family Ranidae; genus Lithobates; species Lithobates sylvaticus. The sequence goes on from CM053026.1 coordinate 167,601,799, forward strand.
CCATTACTAAAACTGGACCTTTACTAGTCATTGGTTAAAGAGATCCAGGAGGTAGTAGGGATTGCAATCTTTGCAATTTCCTACTGAACTGTCATCTTCAACCTAAATAAAATACATCTTTCATATTGTTATTTTTACATAAAAATACATTGAAATTGCAGACACTCCAGCCAATAGAGACATTATGCTGAAGAATGACTTCCTCTAGAATGGCTTTTCTTTGTGAGAGAAACAAATGATACAGCATAACAGCACTCCCATGGCTGATAGATTCCTCATTTGAAAGTTATTGCTTGGTAATGACGTGCAAGCACTTGTCCATTTTTCATGATAATTTGGCTATTGTGTGACGCTGTTCTACTGTAGTCATTGAAAGATATTTTATTTTAATTTGGCAGCGCAACCAGTTCTGAGTCATAAGACTCTGTGCACAGCAAGTTATATTTTACCGAGCATTTATAGAATAATAACACGAAAATTAACCCAACTATAGTGTCATTTATAAAAGTACAATATTGCTCAATTCTACCAATGTCAAAGAGCACTATAACCACAGACTTCAACTGCAATTCAACCTACTTTTCTTTAATTTTACCCAAATCTGTTTTCAAAAGGTAAACAGAACCGTGTCAATGAGAGTCCGCATTCTAAGCAGTGTGATGTGGTGGTATACAAGCAAGCTGCCCTATAAAAAAGCATACAATATAGGTCCTTACCAATCCCCATTAGAGGACTTACTTCAACAAAAGTTTTATAATTAAATGACTTCTTCACTTGGTATTGTGAACCAGCACACAATCTGTACATCATGTGTAAACATTAAATTAATAAATAGCTACAAACTTTGCGTATTAACACATATGGGCTGAGTACATATGGGCTGAATGGTTGCTGAAAATAACCTAATTAAATATTCAATAGTGTTTATCTATTGAATATTTAATTAGGTTATTTTCAGCAACCATTCATTTACTTCAACAAAATAAATATAAAATTGTATAAAGTATGAGTTAAAATGTATTTGAGCAAGAAGCTATACAACTATAAAGAATAAGGGAAAAACAACCCCACGCCATAATCCACCCTCCTCTAAATGATTTGGTCCAGTTCACAAAGCAAGGTCTATAAAGACATGGATGAGTGAGTTTGGGGTGGAGGAACTTGATTGGCCTGACCTCAACCCAATAGAACATCTTTGGGATGAATTAGAGCAGAGGCTGCGAGGAAGGCCTTTTCGTCCACATAAGTGCTTGACCTCACAAATGGGATTCTGGAAGAATGGTCAAACATTCCCATAGACACTCTCCTAAACCTTGTGGACAGCTTTCCCAGAAGAGTTGAAGCTGTTATAGCTGCAAAGGGTGGGCCAACTCGATGTTAAACCGTATAGACTAAGACTGGGATGCCATTAAAGTTCATGTGTGTGTAAAGGCAGATGTCCCAATACTTTTGGTAATCTAGAGTATATAAGCATAGACATCCCTTTACAGGAATATTACCTCTGTCAACCTGCTATTTCTGACATGCCAAAGTAAGGTTGGAAACATCCCTAAAATTCATGCACTGCTTGAATAATAAACATCTCACAGCATTTCCATGTAATATTGTACTTGCCACAGTGTGTTACAGAAAGGTAAGGTAGTCTCACATTATACACTGTGGCTCCACAAACAGGGCCTATTTGGTGGGTGATACATCTCAAATGAAAGCTGAAGCCGTAGGGAACTTGAAAGAGAAGAATGTTTAAGAATAGAATATGAATCTGAATACCAATACGTACACTGGCAGGACGCTTTTCACAGTTCAGGATAAGCTCCTTTTCGGTTTAAGGCAACATAGATGCAGAAGTATAAAAAGTGCTAGTGTACAAGATTCTTTATTATATTACACTATCTTTATCTTTACTTTCCACAAAATAAATATTGTACTAAAATACCCTCTAGAGAACACATTGACATCAAGGTGTACAAATGTCCATTTGCTCTCTAATAAATCTCACAGACTTAGGACCATTATGGGTTTAATAGCAACTGTATTCTGACATTATAATATATTTATATCCTACATGCATTACTCTCCTATTTGTACATGCTGCCTGCTAGTAATGGCCCTGGAATGGCCCTAAAGTAGTCCCCTGCAACCTGTTTCATCAGTACAAAAGAGTACAACAATATGAAGAGATGGAGACATCTAGTGTTATTTGCTCATATCCATTTAACTGCATAGTTTACTATTGCAGAGTAAATACATTCACAGTAAATGTGCAGGTTGGTTGTAAAACATCCATGATTTGTATAATAGGGAAATAGTTGTGCTGTGAAATCCAGCATCCTTCCCTTATTCATTTTTTTTGCTAATAGTAACAAATCACAGTAGTGGGAAAGAGTCTTCTATTGCATATCATTGCTTAGTAATAGCAATCTCAGGGCCTGGGTTTGAACCCGTAACCTCTGCTATGCCAGGTAATGTATCTTCTTGATGAGCTACCTGGAATACTGGATAGCTCCTGGGACAATTCCTTGAATGATCCTGTCTTGAACCTTGTTTGTCTTGAACCCTGAACTCTTTGCTCCTCCCATGAACTTCCTGATTTAAGCCATGTCTCTGCCCTTCCTGTTTGCCATATTATTGTGCTCTCTCCAGCTCCATGCTGCCATTCTTTGCTAACACTCATTATTGACCCTTGGCTTGTTCATCAACCACGCTTCTGTTTGATCCCAACCTGCAACAGCTCATTACTGACCTTTTGGCTTGTTTACTGGCTACGCATCTGTTTGAACCCTAACTGCTTATCCGCTACTGGACCCTGTTTCTCACCTCCTGGTGGGGTGATCCTGAGGACCACGACCTGGTACTAACACGCAGCAAAATCCATCTCCACCATCAACATCTCTGGTGAACACCAGTTAGTACTTAGACTCCGCATCTCAGATGACCCCACATCATTAGGTGGTAGTTCTGCTACTGCTATAGCAACTGTCCTTTGAGTCTGACCCCTGATTGTGACAAGCAATGTGCAAGCTTGTATTTATTGTCTACCGCATGTACACAAAGAATGCAAACATGTAATGAAAACATTGTGTAATTATAATACATGATAGCACCCATCATCATTTCATCATGGTCATGTGCTGCTCTGCATTGTTTACAATTCATGCCTGCTACCATGCAAAAGAAAGAACCAGTGTCTCCCTCTTCAAGTTGATCCCTCAATTTTACACCTTAGGCCTAAATGACAGAAAACCAGACAGGTTTTCTGTCATTTAGACCCAGGGTGCGCAATCATGGGAATACTTTGTATTCCAATATCGTACAATCATGAAACATGTACATTCAAAGTTTAGAATACAGTATTGTGAATTTATGGTGAGAAAAATAAATCAACCTATCTGACTGTGGTTAACTTAAAAAAAGTTGAAATTCACTGATATATAGGACATTATATTTTAATCAACCAAGCTGTAAATAATAACGGTATGGTTGTAATGTAACACGAGTGCCAATTTTAAATACGGTACACATAAGTATCTAATTAATACTTTGGGTTATCTTAAAGTTAATCAAGTGTAAAAAGTAGCGCTCGTAGGTCTCATCTAATCAGGTATCTGTACAAAACTATTTAGATAAAGTGTTTATAAATTACCAAGTGTAAATTCATCTATGAATTGGTGACCTACCCTACACTTCATAAAACTATGTCTACTACTAATAGAGAGGTATCCATTACAGTCATAGTTTAAAAAAAATTATGTTGTAAATTATGTCACTTATGTCTGTTTTAATTAAACACTTTCATTACTGATATATACCATACGCTGGCATGTTATTGTTTAGGTTTTAATATAGTTAATGTGCTATGACAGCAAAATTCCATGCCCATTTTTATATACTGTTCTCTGGAGCTTATTCTCACTTCATGACAACTGTAAAACAATCATAGAGATCACCCTGTTGTATAGTTATTCAAATTCTCTCTCTCAATGTGACAAACACATACGGTATTCAGAATATAAGGACAAATTCATGATTTGCTTATGATAATTTTTGTGTATGTGTGCCAAAAATATTAAATATGTTTAGTAAAATATTGCACCTAATACTCCCTTAGCCTACTTCAAAGTGTATCACTTACTTCAGAAAAGGTCATTGTTGGCATTAGCTAATATTATTAGTCTTTTAACAGGAAAAATAAATTTACATTCCATAGTGTATGCCATTACAGATAATGTTAATGACATTGTTTTTCAAAGACTAAAATCAGTCAATCACTAGTTAATGTCAACTAGGAGGCACTGCAATTGTGCTAAAGTCAGAAAATAACACCAAACTGATCTAGGATAACAGATTCCCAGAACTAGGGAACACTTGGGTTGATTTACTAAAGACAAATAGACTGTGCACTTTGCAAAGGGCAGTTGCACTCTTCATGTGCAGTTTCACAGGAGCATAGCAAATGAGGTAAAGCTTCACTTTGCGAAGAATACCCAATCACTTTCAAGGAGAAAAAAAAACATTTTTGCTTGCACATGATTGGATGCTGAAAGTCACCAGTGCTTCTGCACATTTACTGAGCTCTGGAGCAGCTGCATTTGCAGAGCGCAACTGCACTTTGCAAAGTGCACAGCCTATTTGCCTTTAGTAAATCAACCCCTTAATCTGAGACAGGGCTGCTTGTCCATAGTCTCTGATCTGTGTTTCTCTCAAGTAGAGGCAACTCTAGGGATTTGTAATCAGGAACAAATGTACAACATAAATGGCAAGATAAAAATTGGACCATTCTGCATAAATCTGTTCTCTGAATTAGTTTACCATCCGTGTACTACTATATGTTTTTGAGTGACAAAGTGGTACACGCTTATTTTTCCAGTGATGTTTATAAACGGCACAGCAGAAATCACCCTTGAGGACAGTACACCTGTTAATAGCTGTGAGATGGCTTGATCTTTAGACTCTTTAGAATCCCTAAATTGGGGGGGGGGGGGGTGTAAATGAAGTGCCTTTAATAATGACTGAACACTGTACACAAGACTGCCTGTTTAGGGCTCAGAAATGTAGGCATACCTACCTTTCTTTCACCCGACCAAAACAATGCTTTGATCACCATATCTCTGATGGTTCTCCTCACCTATATGATCAAAATGGTGGCGGTTGAAAATACTTAATTGCTGATTCATGTTTTTTTTAAGTGATTTTAATTAGACAATAAATCTAATGTAAAACTGAATAGTATTGTGACACAAATAGGAGCCACTTTCCCTTGTGTCTCTGAATGTAAATACCATGATTGTCAGCCTTTAATTCCTCAATTTTCCTTCTCGCTGCACACAATAATTTAACAGGTTAACCCTGTGCTGTTAATTTATTTTGCATTTCCTGCCACCTTTATTTTCTGACCACTTCATCACTGACCATGCGATACATGAATGTGCTGTTTTTCAATCATATCTTTAAATGCATTGCCATTCTCATGACTTCCCTTGCTACCTGTGGCTTGTCTCCTGGCTACCCTTGCCTGAGTATTTTTTAGAAAGATTAACCAGGGATTGATGAAACTGGGGAATGAGTAAGGGGGCTATGGTTTTAATTTACTTGACAAATATTTATGTAGACCTAAACTCCAGGTTCAGCCAAAAATGAACATGATTAGTATTGTAATCCTCACAGTCCCATTGATGTCAATGTGGTTTAACATTAAACTATGTAGAGGGTTATTTACTGTAAGAGCAGCAAGGATGTGGAATTCCCTTCCACAGGCAGTGGTTTCAGCAGGAAGGATCGACAGTTTCAAAAACTATTAGATAAGCACCCGAACGACCCCAGCATACAAGGATATACAATGTAATACTGACATACAATCACACATATAGGTTGGACTTGATGGACTTGTGTCCTCACCTACTATGTAACTATGTAATTAGGATGCAGCAGCTGCAGAGACACAGCCACTGCTCCCAATCTGAACACAGACAGCGTGAGCCCCAAAGGCTGACAGTGGGAGTTTAAGAACATGCACCTGCACCCACACAAATTTCAATTTGGGAGCAACAGCTGTGTCAGTGCAGCTGCTGCATTCCAATTGACATCAATGGGACTGCCTGCATGAGGATGCATGGAACACCTGTGCGTTCACATGTAGGTAAACATGGCTCTCACATGGGCATATGCTGTAGTATGCTCCTTGTAAATGAGGCCTTGCTACTTTTTTATTCTTTTTTTTTCTACAATCTTATTTATATTATTTAATTATTTTACAGCCCTTTTTCAGACAGAGAAAGGGATTGAGGAAACTCATTCTAAAGAGTCCTCATTCTCTTTCTTTGCAGCCTTAGCTGCACTGCAGATGAATTAACAACAACAATGTTTACTATGCTTCAGTGATGAATGAACACAGGAGCAAAAGGTTCTAAATGCTCACCATGTTCATTCAGGAATAAAGGGGTCTTCATTCTGAAACTGATCTCTGTTATTTGCACCAGCAACAGCTGACATCTGGCAGAAGGAAAAGGAGGAAAGCCAGCCAGCAGCACTTTGGTATAATTCCCATGTGGCTCCCCTGCAACAGCTGAAACTGGCAGGAGGGAGTGGAGGAGAAGCTGGTAGCGCTGCAGGACAGCCACAGGGTGAAGACCAGTGCTGGGTGGGGGAGTGAACGGATGCAAGGGGGGATCGGAGGAGCAAGGGGGAGGATCAGAGTACAAGAAGGGGAATTAGGAGTTTTAAGGTTTTAACACATATCATTTTTTTTTATTAACAGGCGAAGATGTAATGAATAATAAATTTCATTATATATCCTGCCATTATCATGCTACAGATTTATATTTGACAAAATTGATCTTAACCACTACATATTACAAACTACAGAACAATTCCTAACACCACTTGAGTCAACTCTTCACTGGTGCTGATTTACTAAAGGACTGGAACATGTTTAGTAAATAAAGTGAAGCTGTATCTACTTTACAAAGCCCAATGTTTTCATAGGGAACCTAAAGAGACAAAAAATTATTTGACCTTGCATATCAATTATTGATTGAAGTGAACACAGCTTCCACTTTATTTCTAAGTCTATATTAACATTCCATACTCCTTTGGAATATCACCCCCATAGTATTGAAAAGGGATAATTTACAACAGTTTTTTTTTTTTTTTTAAATGGTTTTTTTTTGTCCTTTTGTTTATACAAAAAAAAATTAAAACATAGTGGCTATTAAATGCCACCAAAAAGAAGCTCTATCTGTCTCAAAATATTTTTATAAATTTAATTTGGATACAGTATTGGATAATGGGGCAATTTTCAGTCAGATTATCACAGTGCTCAAAACTGAGAAATGGCCTGGCAATGAAGAGTTATTACAGGCTTTTACTCAAGTAGTTACAAAAAATGATGGTGGTGATGATGATAGATAAACACTTTATTACGCACATTGATAAAATCCTTCATCACCAATGATTAGTTAACTGTATTGCACTGTTATTATATAGTACAGTACTTTTCATATACGTGTGTATAATATACAATCTTCAAGCTACTTTTCTGTAGGCAGTTTGCTGAGATAAAATACAAGTACATTTATACCGAACTTATAATTTTTAAATGTCACAGTTGTTGTTTTTCCACTTTTTTGTTCAATGTACTGCTTTTCAATATCACTTGTTCCTGAAATGTTACTCTGATCAATTTCTGCATTTGATGTCTCCATATCTTCACAAAGGTGAAAAAAAAACTCACAAAATGTGTTTTCTATACTTCACCAATTTATAAAGACTTCCGGCTGTTTTTGCTGAACATTTAACTAACATAAATTCCAAAGAAAAGATTTTCCCTAGAGTAGAAAATTCTATGAAAAAAAATAAAAAAAACATATGTAATTGCAAAATTTTTGCCACAATGGCAATCCTACAGAAATCTTCACAGAGCTGGAAGTGAAAATAGAGTCATTCCCTGCAATCGGGATTTTAATTGGTAATAATAATAATATTGTTACAGCTTACTAGTTCTTAGATGTGATGGCTGCATTGATTTACATTTTTTAGGCTTTTTTCTTGTTGATCCAGTTAATAAAATGTATTTTTCATCAGATCAAGCTGTCCTGCAAAATTGGTGGTTAGAGGGTTGAAACAAAAGAAGAAGAAGAGAAATAGAGCCCTCATTTCTCAAAAACAAGGCAGACTTTATAGGCATAACATGAGGCAATTTGTATTTAAAAATATTAAGAGACAACTGTAAAAAAAAATAATGGTTGCACCCTATATTATTTAATTTTTGATCAGAAAATACCTAATCCCAAGTATGGAGATACAAATCCATATGGTATAGAAAAAGTCCATCAATAGGAGTAAAGTTTATCAGCGTGGATGTTGGAGACCAAGTCCACAGTTCCTCCCTACTGTAGTTTCAATGCGTTTCGCGATATTAGCTTGCTTGATCAGGACTGATTGGGTGGGTGCTGATCAACTTTGAATGCAAGAAGATGGGCGGCAATGGAACATGGGGGAGGACACAGGGGCCCCACCAAGGAAGGACAAGGGGAAAGAGGGGGCACAGAAAAGTATAGGATCAACCAGACACAAAGACTCAAGGCGAAATACCAGAGCCACAATGCTCATCAATATAAAGAGCACAAGAGCGGGAGAGAGGGAGACACCCGAAAGAAATATAAGGACCCACAGGGGAAGGATAATCTCAAGGCAGGAGTCTCCAAATTACTGTGCGCCCCAATATTTATTTATGTAAAGACGTTTTCCCAAAAGACAAAAAAAGAAAAAAAAACTGTTGCTATAACTGCTTAAAAGTTTTTGCTTTAATTCAGCTTTCCTTTTCTTTGTGAAATCCATCCAAATCTGCTTGTGCATCTAACACAACCCTCTCCTTGACAATGCTGTCTTAAGCCCCATACACACGGTCGGATTTTCCGATGGATTCTGTCCTATCGGACAATGTTGTCGGAAATTCCGACCGTGTGTAGGCACCATCGGACAGTTTCCATCGGATTGTCCTATCTCCTGCTGGATAGATTTTTTGACAACAAAGTCCGATCACACCAAATCCGATCGTGTGTAGCGTAGTCCGACGGACAAAGTGCTACGCATGCTCAGATCACATTACAAGACCAAAGCTATTGGCTACTAGCCTCTACGTAGTCCCGTCGTAGGCAACAAACGTCACCACGTTCAGAATGATCGGATTTTCCGACAACTTTGTCCGACCGTGTGTATGCAACACCAACATCGGACAAAGTACGACGGACAGGATCCGACGGAACTGGTCCTCGGATAATCCGAGCGTGTGTATGGGGCATAAGGGTGGTTCAATTGCCCACCATCCAGACTGGAGCCACACTACTACTGGCCATATTAAAAAAGAAGAGGGTAGGGGAAAAGAGAGGCGCCAATCCTCCAATAGTGTAATACTTTTTTTATTATGTAACAAAATGTAAATCCAATAAAAATATGCACTCACAAATGTCCATAAGGAATAAGCATGTAACAAAACTCCAGAGCAATCATCAGTTGGGAATCCATGCAGGGCCGAAGCCGCCGAGATAACTGGTATGCTACAGCGATCCATGCAGAGGTCAGCGTAAGCAGCTGAGAAGCCTCCACGAGGAAGACAATTTGTCAGAGGAGCTGTCAGATGCCTGTGACAAAGGAGCCAATCAGGAATATGTTTCAGAGGGTAGGTACTACCTCCTTCATCAGCCATATATTTTTTTATATTCCCAAGCTTATACCTCTGGGATGTTTTTTAAGATTTATTGTCTATATGTTTTCTTTTTTTTATATGCACATCTTGCAGCTTAATGATTAGCAGCCTTGTATTTGAATTTATCTTCCACACACAATTCAATTTTAATTGTATACTATTATCTATAATTGACAGCAAGTGCAGCACTGGGTACAAAGTCCTTGGCCATATTACCAGGTGAAAATAAAGGGGGGGGGGGGGGCTGAAACAAAAATGAATGCAGCCACCAGATGCAAGGATTATTAAGCAGAAATATATTACATTTTGAATATATCTCTGCAGCCCCCATACAGTATCTCACAAAAGTGAGTACACCCCTCACATTTTTGTAAATATTTTATTCTATCTTTTCATGTGACAACACTGAAAAAATGATACTTTAATACAATGTAAAGTAGTGAGTGTACAGCTCGTATAAGAGTGTAAATTTGCTGTTCCTTCAAAATAACTCAACACACAGCCATTCATGTCTAAACCACTGGCAACAAAAGTGAGTACACCCCTAAGTGAAAATGTCCAAAATAGCCATTTTCCTTCCCCAGTGTCATGTAACTCATTAGTGTTACAAGGTCCCAGGTGTGAATGGGGAGCAGGTGTGGTAAATTTGGTATTATCGCTCTCACTCTCTCATACTGGTCACTGGAAGTTCAACACGGCACCTCATGGCAAAGAACTCTCTGCGGCTCTGAAAAAAAAAATTGTTAATCTACATAAAGTTGGCTTAGGCTATAAGAAGATTGCCAAGACCCTGAAACTGAGCTGCAGCATGGTGGCCAAGACCATACAGTGGTTCAACAGGACAGGTTCCTCTCAGAACAGGCCTCACCATGGTCGACCAAAGAAGTTGAGTGCACGTGCTCAGCATCATATCCAGAGGTTGTCTTTGAGAAATAGATTTATGAGTGCTGCCAGCATTGCTGCACAGGTTGAAGGGGTGGAGGGCCAGCCTATCATTGCTCAGACCATATGCCGCACACTGCATCAAATTGGTCTGCATGGCTGTCGTCTCAGAAGGAAGCCTCTTCTAAAGATGATGCACAAGAAAGCCCACAAACAGTTTGCTGAAGACAAGCAGACTGGATTACTGGAACCATGTCCTGTGGTCTGATGAGACCAAGATAAACGTATTTGGTTCAGATGGTGTTGAGCGTGTGTGGCGGCAACCAGGTGAGGAGTACAAAGACAAGTTTGTCTTGCCTACAGTCAAGCATGGTGGTGGGAGTGTCATGGTCTGGGGCTGCATGAGTGCTGCCGGCACTGGGGAGCTACAGTTTATTGAAGGAACCATGAATGCCAACATGTACTGTGACATACTGAAGCAGAGCATGATCCCCTCCCTTCAGAAACTGGGCCGCAGGGCAGTATTGCAACATGATTAATTACACATTACAAATCCAAGACTACTGCCTTGCTAAAGAAGATGAGGGTAAAGGTGATGGACTGGCCAAGCATGTCTCCAGACCTAAACCCTATTGAGCATCTGTGGGCCATCCTCAAACAGAAGGTGGAGGAGTCTCTAACATCCACCAGCTTCATAATGTCATCATGGAGGAGTGGAAGAGGACTCCAGTGGCAACCTGTGAAGCTTTGTTGAACTCCATGCCCAAGAGGGTTAAAGCAGTGCTGGAAAATAATGGCGTCTACAAAAAATATTGATATTTGGGCCCAATTTGGACATTTACACTTAGGGGTGTACTCACTTTTGTTGTCAGCCGTTTAGACATTAATGGCTGTGTGTTGAGTTATTTTGAGGTGACAGCAAATGCACGCTGTTATACAAGCTGTACACTCACTAATTTACATTGTAGCAAAGTGTAATTTCTTCAGTGTTGTCAGTTGAAAAGATAGAATAAAATACTTACAAAAATGTGAGGGGTGTACTCACATTTGTTAGATACTGTATATATTTAATACAGCTTTAATTAATTTTCTAAGATATTTTCTAAGATTTTTCATGGCTAAAATAATGCATGGGATGCTTTTTTCATGTATCAACATTGATATTGTTCAGGTGGTGGTGATGAAAGCAGATCTTCCCATTCTGCAGTCTGTTTGAAAAAGATACTTTTACCTCAGTTTCTATAGCACCGAAGAAATGTAGGGCCGAAGAAATAAAAGTCTCCTCAAATCCTTGCAAAAGCCCTAAAGAAATGTCTTTTGCCAACAAAATTGTTTATACTGTAGTTACACGTTTCTCCTTCCGCTAGACCAGTGGTTCTTAACCTCGGTCCTCATTACCCCCAAACAGGCCATGTTTTGGTAATTTCTCTTAGATAAAATAGCTGTCCAAATTTCCAAGCCATTGACACTGATTTAAAGCACCCGTGCAAGATCAAGAAAAACCTGAAAACATGGCCTGTTGGGGGTAATGAGGACCGAGGTTAAGAACCACTGCGCTAGACTTTCAACGTCCAAAGTGGCCCTATGTTTCAAAGTGCATAAAGGGAGCAATGTACATGCTGATAATAGTATCTAATCAAATTCTCCTTCTCCTTCTCCAAATGCAGCATGGTTGAGATAAGCAAAAAAGAACACAAAGGATATAAAAACAAAACTTCAAAAGATATGGTAAATAAAACCCAGTATTGAAGATGGTGCGTACGTGAACCTACGCAAGAGGTGTTTGTTACTGTGAATGCCTATTACCCTAAGAAGGATTATAATGTGACTCACTGTTTGTTTTAACTACTGTACCCACCAGACAGGCCTTCTCTCCCTAATGTTGATCTGGAGGTGTTATATACTTTGTATATGTTGGCTATGATATCACTGAAGCTGCTGAGTTATAGGGTCCTGAGTTTGACTCTCAGCTAGGATCCAATCTGTGTGAGGTTTGCATATACTCTATTTATTTTATTTTATTTTATTTTGCATATACTCTATTTATTTATTTTAGTTTTCTCTAGGTTTCAAAAATTAGTTTAGCGTTCTACTTTAACCCAAATAACTGATTTATTGAAAGCTTTTTTTGGTCATACTCCTCTTTTGAGTCACAGGAGTGCATTTACTTTAGCACTCCTGTGACCCATAATCGTCGGACAGTGGGCTAAAGCTCCAGAAGGGTGACATCACAAAGCCGCTCCAGGCTCTGAAAGAATCCTGACCATATTGTCAAGATCCTGCCAGCTGCCTGATTGGCAGCTGTCACCAGCTCTCAGTGTGTGGCTGAAGGCCGAAGCCAGCTGCTCCGCATCGTTCTCCAGCCTGATGCTCCAGCGAGGACTGAAGAAGCAGAGCGGAGAACGGTGTCTGACTGTCACTGTGCTCTCTGTTAAGAGCTGACTAAGAACTGAATGATCAGGGGTCATGTGATTGCTCAGGTCATGGTCTTAGAGCCAGCAGAGGACAGCTGCAGCTGTTTGCTTTTTTTTGTCTACCCCAAACTTCTTTTTTAATTCTGTTGCATTCACTATTCTTTGCCTTTTTCCCCAACTTTCTTCTTTTTATTATTTCTACAGTGCACTTCGCTATTGCAGCTACTTTGTCTCAAATGGCATGTTAATAAGAGATTCACTAACCTTGCTTCCCAATATAATCTCAAGGGCTTTTCAACTAGAATCAAAGCACTCAGACGTTAATTTAGCTATTTGCAGAATTTGAACACAGCAAGGTAACATTATGCGAAGTAACACAACCGTGATGAATCTGTAAAGTACTTTAATGTGATATATCAAGGCGTTTTTTTCTTTTACTTATATGAAGCATTGCTTTGTTTTCTTATTTTTTCATAAAAGCTGCATGAGTCATAGCCTTGTCCAGATATCTATGAACAGCTATAGTGTTTATTTGGTTAGCCTGTCATACATGGGGTATTCTGTCAACGATCAATGTACAAAGGGCAGCCAATCATAGAATTCATTCAGTTCTCATTTTGCACCTAATCACATATGAATGAAATGAAATATGGTTGATTGCCTAGGTCACTGTATTTAACATACAATTGTTACTTTTTGTCCACCTAACCAAATGTGTTCAATTGTATCTATACAACTACTCCACATCCACCTCTAAATAGCCATAGGCCTCATGGTTAAATAAAATGTCCCTTTGACAAAGATTAAAGCTTTTCCAGTTATGTCAAGTTAAGAGCAGGATGAGGCAGAGCCATTGCAGATGCACAATAATCTTTGTAAAGCCTAGTGAAACTATTGTTCTTTAATTTCTACCTGAAAATGGAAACTTTTAAATACAATTAGACAACTAAAGAAAAGGTGATAATTCCCTTGTTTTATTATTGAGCGAAACACGTGGCATCACAGAGTGGACCAGTGCTGGCTGGTGGCAAACAACCACCCCCCGGTAGCGTGGCACTAACAACCCCCAACCCCTGCCCGAGCATCTGCCAGTTGGTCCGGTACTTACCTGGATAGATAGATCCAGATAAATAGGGGGTGTCATCTGACGGGGTCCTGGCAGCGGCTCCAGGCTAGCGGGTGCAGGGGCTGGGCAACAGCTCCAGACTCCAGGCTGGCGGCGTCCGGGCAGAGGCTCCAGGCTAGCGGGTGTGGGGTCTGGGCAGCAGCTCGGTGGCGGGCTTCCTCTCTGGCTCCAGCGGCTTCCTCCCTGGCTCCACGTCAGGCATCCAATAGAATTGCCTGGCATTTTGCCCAATGGGGAAACAGGTCTCACACCTGCTTCCTGATTGGCAGGGAGAAGATTTAGTATGAAAATATCAAAAATGTATTCGCTATCCTCACACAACTGGGTGGGATCGGAACGCTGCACCCCAAAACCACCCTTTTTTGAAGCCTATTGAGCCTCTGGCTCTAATCATGTGCTTAAACCCCCCCCCCCCCAAACCCTGCCATAGGTATTCATGCACCCGGTGTCCTGATACATGGATGGGAAGGACATCGGTGGCGTTAGGGGGGGCGGCGCCCGTGTGCCCACAATGCACCGCCACTGGAGAGGACCAATCTCTTGTAGGTCTTTCTTGAGAGATCTGCAACTATATACTTCTCCTATAGTGTCACCTGCTGGTAAAATATTGTACTAAAATATTAACTTAATTCTATCATTACATTTTTTGGATGATTTACTATAGGAGCTTCTATCAAACAGCAGATTTTTTGCTTGTGTTTCTAATCCCTTATAAACACAGCAGACCAAAATGTCTCTTAAATTGTTACAGCAAGTATTAAACTTTAGTAGTCAAGCAAAGGAACAGATGAAAGGGAATTCTTCAGTTATATACGTTGTACTCTTTGTTATTTGAGGATGAGAATCTAATGGGAGTATAAATACTATTTATTTTCCTTTGCACGGCAGGTGTCTAGCCTTGCCCTGAACAGGCAGTATGCCAGGAATGCTCTTGTTTAAATTGCAGCACCACCATGGTGCCCTCACAGCTAAGCTCTCAGATATAAATAAATCACTGTGGTGACATGAGCTATAACAAAAGGCCAACTGCTTGGCATACATTACAGTCACACCCAGATTTATACCCAATGCCCTTAAATCATTGCAATCATTGTATTAGGTTGTGAAAAATAGAAATTCCTTAGCTACATCCATAGATCAAGTCAATAGAAACGGTAATATTAAGTGAACGACTAACGCATTCCAACACAGTGCACCTTAATCTGAGTTCTCTGCAATTTACTGTAATGACAGTACAGAAATGCACTTCCTGGATTCTGTTTCCTGAATCACCTGTTACATTTACTATACAAGGCAGTTCCAAATCTGTGAGAAGTATCTTTGTACTTTGCTTTTACATCCGGCCTTCTGTACGTGGGAAGGGTGTTCCAGCTTCATAAGCAAGGGTGCTATAGAACCACCAAAAGGAGTGGGATGGCCTATTGTACAACAGCAACGCCTGGATGAATAACTGAAGTACTGAGAAGGCAGGCTTTGCTCAACATTTGCATCTCAAGGCATAAGAGACACTGTCACGTTAGGAGAACAAAAATCATTGACAGGTATTAAGTGCAGGTATTTAATGGTGCCTACTACCTACATATATATACCTGTATTAGACATTTTTACCATTTAATTCACCTGAATGCTGAACTGTTTTATGGGAAAAGCTAAGACAGTTCTGTGCAGGAGAGGTAGGCTATTCATGGCACCTCCGCTCATCCATTTATAGAAAGCCTTTTTAGCCTATTTAGTGAGAAGAATGCAAGTCTTTTTGTGAATGGTTGAGGAGAGAGGAAGGGGGGCTTAAACAGGCTTTTGAAGAAGATAAAGATTTGGACCAAAATCTAGTGAGTTTTGGCACTTCCACCAGGTGTGGGGAATATCGCCCATCAGACCACAATTGTGGAACCAGGCTTATGAGGTTATGTAGTTGAGGTGGACAAGTTTATAAGAGGTTATTCATCACCTAATAAGAACTTTCCACTGAGAGTATTTTCATAGAACAAGCACCTTCTAAAGTTCAGAACAATTTTTGGTTGTTTTGGAAATTGAGAGATTGATGTCCTTTTCAATTTTACTTTGAAATTAATAAAAATACAAAAGACATTGATACCACTGAGATCCATGAATTTTTTTTTTTTTCAATCTTCATATTTTAGAAGTGTTAACAGTTATTACAAGTATACATTATAAATAAGAAGGATGTTATAAGCAGATAATATTTGGCTATACACACAGAGCCAAATCTGTCACATCAGTATGCTTACTGCAAAAGCCTATCATCAAACAAAAAATGTCTATAGCTAATACATATGTCTAATGTCTAATATATAAGAGAAAAGTGATTGACTAGATTCAGATATGCCCATATGCCCAATATGAAAATGGGGCAACACCAAGGGTTTGGATATAACAACCTCTACTAGGCCTTTTACATCAAATGTCTACAGAATTTTTTTTTTTATTCGATTGGGACATTCACTTTAGTCTTTAGCTAACACCGGGGCATGATCAGACAGAAGTATGAATAAATTTTTTGTGGAGATTGAAATTTTTTTTTTGCAAGACCCCAAAGTAGTGCAGAAAGTAGAGTCAGAAATAAACTTAGAGACTATAGAGACTATAGAGAAATAGACTTACCTGAATGATCCGGCAGACAAGGGCAACAGTGTTGGAAGCTCATAAGACTTACAATAGTATTTTACATTAGGGCAAACTATATCCCATTGCTTTATTCTGTGAGAGAGGAACTAAACTCATTGAGATATGAACCCCTTTCATGGATGGGTAGAATAAATAAAGTAAAAATTAAACTTGTATTACTTTTAGATGCTTCCGATCCACTTACCGCAATCATTTTTTACAATCTTAAGATCAGGTGTATCAAAATGTATCTGTCTGCATGGGTGTCCTAGGATAGCTTATGCAGTGTTGGCAAAGGTTAAACAAAAGGGAGGGTTGGCACCAGTGATGTAAGTAACTGAGTTAAAATAAACTGAGTTACCTAACGCAGTTACTTTAGAGGATAACGAGGAATCTAACTGATTACTTTTCCCCTCATGGTAACTCAGTTCCCATTACTTTGGCTTAGTTACCCCAATTACATCTACCGCCACTAGATGGCAGTAGTGTAATTCCAGTGTCCTGCCGAAAAAGTTCCCCCGCCGGATAAGGACCCCCTGTACTGTGCAGGCGCAGGGCTTGAGCAGTACGAAGGACTACGGAGCTTCCAAAAATTGCCGAACCTAAACAGCTCTGAGTGAACTCTACACCGCGCAGGTGCAGTTAACATGTAATTGTACGAGGCGATGCCGTACGCTCCTGATGCTCGTGCTACTCTGCAAGGGGCGGCTATCTTGTAAGTAAAGGGCGGGTCTAGTATTACTGTAACCAAGGGGCGCATTTATTATTATTGTTATATATCGAGCTCTGCCCATTAATTTAACATTCGCCCTCTTCTGTAGCCATCCGCCCCTTACACGATGTAATAATAATAGACCCGCCCCTTGCTTACACGCTATAACAGATCTGCCCCTTGGTTACAGTAATACTAGACCCACCCCTTAGTTACACGTATAGAATATTTTTAAAAAAAGTCAGTTACTTTGCTGCGTAACTAATTACTTTTCCAATGTAATAACTGAGTTACTAACGCAATTACTTTTTGGGAGAAGTAATTTGTAACTTAACTAATTACTTTTTTAAAGTAAGATGACCAACACTGGTTGGCACTGCCAGATTTTAAGAGATATTACCAAGCAGTAGGAATTGCACAGGTGGTGGAATGGGCACACAATAATTTGAATACGAGTTGGATGAAGATAGAATTTATATAGAGTTTACTCCAAGATTTGTGAGAGAAGTGGGGTGGGACACCTTTAGACAAATGAAAATATACACAAATTCAGCAATTTGTAATGTCATTACCACAATCATTGCATTCACAGGATAACGTGTTGCCTATGGAAAGATTATATACTGTAGTGAATTAGAGGGAATGGAACACTATACTGTACCTCTTGAATTTACAGTATTGGTAAAGGAGACAGAACCTAAAATACCATCGTATTTACCTAAATTGGAGCAAGAACTGAGCTTATTATAGAGTGATTATCAGAAGTTAAAGATACTAAGACTGGCAAGCTTTTCCTCAGTTAAAGTGTCAAAAGGATAATATTAAATGTTAAAGAATACCTGTTTTCCGGAGGGGTGAAGGGGGAGTGGAACTGGAGGGGGGGGCGCTCTTTTTCTTTTTTTGGAAGGGGGGGTTGGTTAGATGGGGGGGGGGTAGCCAATATCCCTGTATATTGATTTTGATGTTTGTATTTTTTCTTCTATTTTAAATTGGAAATTAATTAAAAGAGAAAAATATATATAAAAAACAAATGAGCCACATGTACTGTATAGATAATAGGAACATTGTTTACACACCCCAATTTCCAGGATAATAACACTATTCATAAACATTGTGCTATGTCTTTACCAGATCTGTGTTAGCCACCTTTATCTGTTCTTATTTGGCTTTTATTTTCAAATATAGATAGAAAGAGAGGCAATATATAGTACTGTATGTGCATGCAGACAAAGGGAAAATATGTTTCTGCTAATGCAGATTTTTTTTTTCAGTTTCCAACTTGACACTAAAGTCTTCAAGTTCAAAATAGATATTCACTGATGTATTGTTAGAGGCATCTTGTGCTGTTTGATACCTCATGATGCCTTTTATAATGCGACATGCTGTGCTCAGTCTAAAAGTAGAAATGAAAGAATTACTAACTACCATGGGCCTTGAAGGGATAAGTACAGGACTTACAAGTCAGTAGTAAAATGCTGTTACTGCCTGTCTGTGTCTGTCTATCTATCCTTACTTATGTATTATATCTAGAGAGATATAATTAAGCCTAATGAAATCACAGTTTATCGTGAGCAATTTTACAATGTAGAATATTAGGATTTTTAGGAGACTTGAAGTTTATTTATTGTGTCATTATTCAATCATTATTATTTTTTTTATTTATATATTTTATTTAATTATTATTGTTTACTTAATTACTACTTGCATGAAAAATTCAGAACTGCCAAAAACACAGTAAATCTGAAGCTGTTTAGAACTTATTATGCAAATTGATTGATGGTACTGAATATTTAATTTGCCATTTGTTCCTATATTTATTTAGATTTTACACATATATTCATAGACTAGCCACCTCGGGATAACAAAAAGAGCATGAGAAAAATATAGCTGAATCTTACAGTACTAAAGAAATAACAATGTGGTAATATAGGCTTCAAAAATGTTCTGAGCGCAAAAGGGTTCTGCTGTGTTACCAGTAAGTTATATTTGCGATTTAATATCTCTCAGATATGATTTGGGTTAAAGGGTAATTCCAGTGTTAAATAAAAAAAAAAAATCCCCTTGATGTATATAGCATTTTATCTGCTTGCGGACCAGCCGCTGCAGTTTTACTGCGGCAGGTTGGCTCCGCTGCATGAAATCACATTATTGTACGTGATCACGCCAGGTCCGGATAGCAGGCGTGCGCCCAACGTGAGCTCCGTGAGTCCGACCACGGGTCCCGCAAACTCGATGTCCGCGGGGACCCCCGCGATCGTCTCACGGAGAAGAAGAATGGGGAAATGCTAGCCTAGTGACAGGACACTGATCACAGCTCCCTGTAATCAGGATCGGTGATCAGTGTCGTGTCACACATAGCCCCTCCCCCCACAGTTAGAATCACTCCCTGGGACACACTTAACCCCTACAGCGCCCCCTCCTGGTTAACCCCTTCACTGCCAGTCACATTTACACAGTAATCAGTGCATTTTTAATCGCACTGATCACTGTATAAATGTGAATGGTTCCAAAATAGCGCAAAAAGTGTCCGATGTGTCCGCCATAATGTCGCAGTCACAATAAAAAATCACTGGCATTACTAGTAAAAAAAAAAATATTTATAAAAATGCCAAAAAATTATCCCCTATTTTGTAGACGCTATAACTTTTGTGCAAAATCAATAAACACTTATTTTTACCAAAAATTTGTAGAAGAATACGTATTGACCTAAACTGAGGAAACATTTTTTTTTTTAATATATAACATTTGTCTTAGTAGACAAAAATCCTTGCACTGACCCTGCCTGTCATTGTTTGGTAATGGATTTTTTTCTCTGGTGATGGCTTCATTAAATACACTATAATCCTATACTTAATGTTTGTGTCACTTTCTTTATTTTGTAGAAGTTGTGTTTGTTCCAAAAGGCTGTTATATGTGACACAGGTGTTCATAGGTGTGTGCAGTCCTTTGCATTAGGTTGTCCACCACAAAGCTCAAAAACAGAGCAACAGAGGCAGAGGCTAGGGGTATGCACATGCCATGGCTGTGATGCTATGCCATGGCAGAAACTTTAGAGAGCAAAACAATCGTTTTTAGAATTTAGATTTATTTATTTACATTTTTTTTTACATTTTTATTTTTTTTTACATTTTTAAGTGCCTTGTTGATGTCTCACATTCAAGACTGAGCCTCACCTGCACATATGAATGGACAGGAAGCACTTACTGGCTTCCTATTCATTCGCAAACTGAAGCATAGTAAACACAGTTTACTATAATTCAGTGATGAATGGACACAGGAGCGATGGGTACTGCTCACTCACTGTGTTTCATTTAGAACAGTAAGGGGCCAGTAAATTACATATTTACCAACCCCTTCTTCCCCTGATCCCCTTGAAGCGCAGCTGCAGGAAGAAAGATGAGGAGAAGCCAGCAGTAAATAGGAAGCACTTATATACTTCCTATTCATTTGAAAACTGAAGCATAGTAAGCACAGTTGACTATGCTTCAGTGATGGACACAGGATCGTTTGGTACCGATCTTTCACAGTTTTCATTCAGAAACAGGAAGAAATTACATATTTACGAGCCCCACCCCCCATGCCCCTGCAGCCCAGCTTTAACGTTAAACTGTGTAGAGAGTTGTGTACTGTAAGAGTGGTTAGGATGTGGAATTCTCTTCCAAAGGCAGTGATTTCAGCGGGGGGCATCGATAGTTTCAAAAAAACTATTAGATAAGCACCTGAATGACCACAACATACAGGGATATACAATGTAATACTGACATATAATCACACACATAGGTTGAACTTGATGGACTTGTGTCTTTTTTCAACCTCGCCTACTATGTAACTATGTAATGTATCTTAAAATTGATTACTCCTGATGTTCTGACAGCCTATTTCAATTCTTGAGGCCTAAAAACACCAGGAAAGTACAAATACCCCCCAAATGACCTCTTTTTGGAAAGTAGACAGTCCAAGGATGACCTCTTCCACCTCCACTACATAATCATTTTTTGTGACTATGGAGAGAATAGTGCCTGGACGGCCAGTAACATTTACCCAGCCACCATAACTTTTATATATGCATTATTTTTTATATTTACAGTTTTTAAAATAAGTTTTATTTCCATTTTTTTTTCCTTGCAGGACAATTCCTGTCCAACTTTAGCAAATCTAGACAGGGTCAGCTGTGAAAACTAGATTTTGTGAGACTCATTTCAATTCCCCTACAGTTCTCAATTGTCTCTTCCCATGAGTCTTCCTCTAGGGACAAGAGTGGAAGGGCAGACAGCAACAAAAATTAAGCATACAATCCCTTGGCCCTAGGCTGCCCACACTTTCCTAGAGTGAAACCTTAAAACTAAAAGCAACCCATCCTACTATGTCCAGTAACAACCTTCCAAAGCCAAGTTCTTTCTAGAGTGGAAGAAAAACTGCTCACAGACACCCCACATGCCCACTGCATGTATGCCAGCCTAGTATTTCAACTGATTCCATACAAGCTGGTACCACTAGCTGAAGGCAGACCAATATGCCCACACATTTTATGTCAGAAAGGGTCTTCAGCACAGTGGGATTTTTGACTGAGAAGCTAACTTTAATATAGTGAAACAGACCTGGATCACAGAAAACTACAAAACACAGACTGACTGCAGATGTTTCTGCTAAAATCAATGCATCACAGTCCTGCTCCTGTAATGAGCGATCACGGGTGCCTGGCTGACATCACGGCTGTCGGGCACGTGCATCGGCTCCTTGGTGACGCGGCGGTCAGCGCGCGCACCCCCAATACCGCTGGGAAGCCAAGGACATCATATGACGCCCGCCCAGGATGGGAGATCCCATCTACAGATGTCATATGACAATGGGCGAGTAGGGAAGTGGTTAAAAAAGTTTCTTTCTTTATTAACCCCCCTGGCGGTAATCCTGAGTCTGGCTCGGGGTGGAACTTTAGTACCATAAGCGGTAACCAGAACCCTCGGGCTCGCATTGCAGGATACAGGGAGACTTACTTACCTTGTCCTATGGATCCTGCGATGTCTCCCCTCTGTGTTGCGAGCGGTCTCCTCGCTCGATTCACACAGTGCCGAGTGCCGCTGATCTCCGTTCCCTGCGACATTACGACGCACGGGGGCGGAGATCGGCGCCAAATTCAAAAAAGTTAAAGCACACAATACACATACAGTACTGGAATCTTACAGATTACAGTACTGTATAAAAAAATACACATCCCTTTGTCCCTAGTGGTTTGCCCAGTGCCCTGCATGTCATTTTATATAATAAATAAAACATTTTCTGCCTGGAAACTGGAGATTGTCCATAGCAACCAAAAAGTTTCCCTTTATGTCAAAAGGGGTTTTAGACCAGCTAGAAAACAGCGATAATAAATTAGAATCACAATTCATCATCAAACACTAAATTTAATGACAGCGACAATTCTGCAACTGAGCAAATTTCAGTGTTTTTGATTTGATTACATTATTGAATAATTTTTATAGTTATTTATTATATTATAATTTATGATTTTGTGTTTCAAACTTTATCATACCCGGGATGTCTACTAGACTGGTTTGGACAGATTTAAGTGAGTTATTCATAAGGATTGCAGGCCTACAATATAAAACGCCAAATTTCCATGCAAAATAATTGTACCGCTTTTGGTACAAAATTCCAGACATAATCATACCGCCAGGGAGGTTAAAAACACATTGAACTCACATTTAGAGGAATCTCCCGACATGGGTAAACAGGCATAGATTATATATGGGTCTACTCCGGATCTCTCGATACCATGAGCAGTTGTATACCGTGACCTGTTGGAGGTATCGCTACCACGCTGGTAGTGATACCTCCAACAGCACACCCTACGTACGTTTTGGCGTTAAACGTCTTCACGGGGCAGTCTTCATGTCTAACGATGAAACATACGTAGGGTGTGTAAAAAAAACAATTTTGTGCACATCCGATTGGATAATATCAGATGAACTGTCATGATCAGCGCTCAATAGCTGTGTACTAACGATCAGTTTATCGTACAATAGCTCCAAGAGCAGTATTTTTCGTATGATTTTCTGATCGTGTGTCCACTGCTACTTTTGTATAAGGGAAAACTGCATGGGGTTGCAGTGCCTCTGGGTGAGGGTGTGCTGTGTTTTGGGTGTACAGTGTTTCTACACTTTTAAATAAGGGACTGGCTTATCCAAAAGCTCCCTTATTGTTTTTTCTAAGTCAGCTGCCCTAAGTTAAAAGACAATGTAGTCCATTATGTTTACAACATGTTTGGTTCAAATTTTTGAATAAATTTGCCAGGACCACAAATTATGAACCCGTTCGATCCGCTGACATCCCATGTTAGTGGAGAACCAAAACTTTATTTCTACAGATACTTCTGAAGTCCATGATAGAGAAAAAATGCAACAGGAACACAAAAATTGATCTTAAAGTGGTACTTAACTCCCCCTCATACTTTTTTTCCCACAGGACCAAAGGTACATCATTCTGGCATAGGCCAAAGTGGCAGTTGAGGGTGGGCCTGGAGGAAAAATAATAATAAAAAAAAAAGAATGCATTTGGTATTGCAGAGCAGGAGGGTTTGAATAAAACAAGCTCTTGGAAGTTCCACTTTAAGAACATTTACTTGAAGTTTATTTCCTTCATGTAGTTCCCCTTCAATAAACTAAAATAGCCACAAAATGTGTGAGGTGTGAAGAAAAGAACAACTGAAGTTACAAGCAAAGTATGCCAAGCCAAGCACGGATAATGCTATTTCATGAGGTGAAATAAATGTCTTTGGCAGAGCAGCCCAGAGGTAAATCATTGATTAAGTTGTAGTGAATTGAATGACAGCAGAGAAAGAGAAGGGTGCAGAAGCGTATATTAACAGAGAAGCCTTGAATGCAAATATTTCAGTATAATTTAGATTCTATCAGATAAGACTTCCAGAGGAACTTAAAAAATAAAATCCACACATGCTACTGAATTAAAAATGTTAACATTTAATATGTGCCTAGGAGTTTTGACTTACCCGATAGAGTACAAGACATGTATTATTAGCCTATGGGATGTATGCAGGCTAAAATCTCCTGAAGGTAGCCCCAAAATAACCCAGGTCTATGAATACAAGTCCTGTATAATGTACTGTACAATTAAAATAAAGCCTTTTTTGCTTTTGTACCATGAACTGTTGAGAGTTGGAGAGTTAATGTTTAAAACAACAAAAAAAACAGGACTTTTAAAGTTGTATTGTGGGTAGCTCCCATAAACAATACTGCAGCAACTTAAAATATCGAAATGTCCTAAATACTCAGCTAAATCTATGGTCACGTGGCAAGAAGGGTTCCAGGTTTATTCTCTTTTGGACTGCAAAGTGGGAGGGTCCTTCTTTGGGTGTCCATGGCATTGTCTGGTGATGTGGACACTTCTCATTGGCTGTAGATTCCCGTGACTGCTTGGTAACATCAAGATGATAAATGGGGACAGGACCAAGACCAATCTGTGATGGTCCCCGGACTGCACTGCTTGATCACTGGTGGTCTAAATAGGCAAAAGGGCTCAGTTCCAAGGGTAGCCACATCACTCTATGATTGAAGTAATTGCCCAGGTGCTCAACCACATAGAAATCCATATAAATCCAAAACTAGTTTAGAGGCACTCATGGTTTTTGCAGAGGAGGAAGATGAAAAACAGCAGGCAAAAGGGCTCTGCAAAAGGGCTCTGCATATGGTTACATGGTGTCAGGTTAAGTGGCTTTAGAGGGTTTTTTTATAACACAAATTAATTGGTGAATGGGCCAGTATGAGCAATGGTGTGTAGTTTATATTTGCTTGAAGATGGGCTTTTTTTTTAACCTGTACTTTGTCCATGCATGGGAAAACAACAAGTTCACGTTAATCACCTCCACCATCCTCCAACATTATACTGTATGCTTAAATTTCCTTCACTCCCTTGCTGCTACATTCAGCAGCCAGGGGCAGTAGATACCATCCACTGTAAGTTGCATAGGGCTATGGATTCCCACTATGTGGTCACTTGCTGATTTGGCTGGTGCTTGGTAATTGGCCCCGCACTCCTACATGCTCTCATAGCCAGACATATCCAATATATATTTTCTCCTGGCAGCTGAGCAGAGCGATGGGATAGCAAAGGAATGGTGAGTATGTGCTGCTGGGGTTTAAATCAAACATGTTGCTTTGTTTTAAAAAAAATTCAAGTCAGCATCTACAAATACTGCAGCTGCTGACTTTTAATAATCAGACACTTACCTGTCCCAGGGTCCAGCGATGCAGGGGAACAAAGTTCCACTTGTCTCCCCCTCCTCTCTGCGGCGCTGGCATAGTCACTGTGGGCACCCAGCTGTGGCTTCACAGCCGGGTACGCACTGCCCATGCACGAGCCACGCAGTGCACTGTGACTGGCCGGGCAATCATCTGGGACCTGCGACGTGTCCCAGATGATTTCCGAGAGGGAGGGGGGAGAGGTGATCTCCCTTACAGTGCCACGGTGCGCGGGGAGAAAGTGGGAGCTGAAACCCTCTGAAAAAAAAAAGGGGGCATGTCAGGGGGTCATTTTCCCTTAAAGCGAAAGTTCAATTTTTGGGTGGAACTCCGCTTTAAGAAGCCACATTCCATTTCAATAATTACTCATCAGAATTGCTAGTTTCACTTCCAGGACCACACATTGGTCTGCACTTTATGAAATGATTGTGTTCTTAGAACTCTTAAGCTGACCATACATTAATAATTTTTTTTTCATTCAACCAGTGGGTTGAGCGAAAAAAAATAATTGATCCAATCTCTCTATCCATACACTCGATGTGGATGGAGAAATAACCCCCGTTTTAAAATTGTGTTCTGAAAACACATAGCATAAGAATACACAGTGTTGCCGACTATAGGGGTAATTTCACATGTTTTCATTTGTTTAGACACGTTCAGAGTATCTAATCTGCCCTAGGACACATAGGTTTCTGATTTTCTAAATGCAATTGAACTGGATGTATTTGAACACAAGTACGGTAAATTATGATGATGTCAGTTAAAATTATTAAATTGATTTATATGCACCTAGTAATGTCCTATAAATGCATACAAATTTAAATTATTATATGTATGTCTTTGCCTGTGAGAATGATGCTGAATGAGGCGTCCTAATAGAAGCAGAACATACATATTTCTAGAAGTCTTGTCCTAGACTGCATAATCATTTCTCATCTATCACAAAGAAGGGATGGGAAAGTGTTAATATTTAGCTCATTTTAAAGCTGAACACTGGGAATTAGATGAAAAAAAAACAAAAAACGTCCACATTGCAAGGGTTGAATGCTCATTAACTCTAGGGGCAGAGGAATAAGTTGTAATACGGTACTTACCTTAAAGTGGTTCTGAAGGTGCAAGGTTTTTTTAACTTCATGTATTCTATGTATGAAGGTAAAAAACCTTCTGTGTGCAGCAACCCCACCTTGTACTTACCTGAGCCTCATTGCAATCCAGAAATGTTCACGAAATTCTCTGCTCCCTGGGCACTCTCTCTCCTCATTGGCTCCTGCTGCTATCAATCACAGCCAGTAAGCCAATGAGAGAGGGGGCAGGACCAAGCCACGGCTCCATGTCTGAATAGACACACACAGCTGGAGCGAGCCTGCTTGGGTGCGCCCATTGCAAGCTGTTTGCAGTGAGGGCACTTAGCAGGATTGAGGAGCCAGGAGCACTATGGAGGATCGGGGCTGCACTGTACAACATCACTGCTAAGAGCACAGAGCAGGCAAGTATGTTTGTTTTCTTTAAACAGGACACCCGGATAAAGGAAGGAGGGTGACAGTTTAGAGGTAAGTAACCCTATTTTCCGCCCTCACTCACTATGCAGAGCTCCTGGCAGCAGAGAGATTACATCATCTCTCTGCTGCCCGCCCTCTCTCTCGGGATCCTGATGGGGGGGAGTGCTCTCTCCTCTTTGGGGACCCTGATTTGATGGAGGGGTCCTCTCTGGGGACCCCGATGTGAGGGGGGGTCCTCTCTGGGGACCCCAATGCCCGATGTGAGGGGGGGTCCTCTCTGGGGACCCTAATGTGATGGAGGTCCTATTTGGGGACCCTGATGTGATGGGGGGTCCTCTCTGGGGACCCCAATGCCCGATGTGAGGGGGGTCCTCTCTGGGGACCCCAATGCCCGATGTGAGGGTGGGTCCTCTCTGGGGACCCCGATGTGAGGGGGGGTCCTCTCTGGGGACCCCAATGTGAGGGGGTGTCCTCTCTGGGGACCCCAATGCCCGATGTGAGGGGGGGTCCTCTCTGGAGACCCCGATGTGAGGGGGGTCCTCTCTGGGGACCCCGATGCCCGATGTGAGGGGGGGTCCTCTCTGGGGACCCCGATGTGATGGGGGGTCCTCTCTGGGGACCCCGATGTGAGGGGGTGTCCTCTCTGGGGACCCCGATGCCCGATGTGAGGGGGTGTCCTCTCTGGGGACCCCGATGCCCGATGTGAGGGGGGTCCTCTCTGGGGACCCCGATGTGATGGGGGGTCCTCTCTGGGGACCCCGGTGTGGGGGGGTCCTCTCTGGGGACCCCGATGTGGGGGGGTCCTCTCTGGGGACCCCGATGTGAGGAGGGGTCCTCTCTGGGGACCCCGATGTGATGGGGGTCCTATTTGGGGACCCTGATGTGATGGGGGGTCCTCTCTGGGGACCCCAATGCCCGATGTGAGGGGGGGTCCTCTCTGGGGACCCCAATGCCCGATGTGAGGGTGGGTCCTCTCTGGGGACCCCGATGTGAGGGGGGGTCCTCTCTGGGGACCCCGATGTGCGGGGGGTCCTCTCTGGGGACCCTGATGTGCGGGGGGGGGTCCTCTCTGGGGATCCCGATGTGATGGGGGGTCCTCTCTGGGGACCCTGATGTGATGGGGGTCCTATTTGGGGACCCTGATGTGATGGGGGGGGTCCTCTCTGGGGACCCCGATGTGATGGGGGTCCTCTCTGGGGACCCTGATGTGAGGAGGGGGGGTGCTCTTTGGGGTACAAGTGGCTACATTTGATAGGGGCACAGGTGGCTGCATTTTACAGGCGATTTGCTGTGGGTGATGTGATTTGCTTGGGGCTATGTGATTTTCTGTGGGCGATGGAGTGTGATTTGCTTTGGGCGATGTGGTTTGATGCGGTGCGATTTGCTGCGGGCGATGTTGTTTGATGCGGTGCGATTTGCTGCGGGTGATGTGGTACGGTTTGATGCGGTGCAATTTTCTGCGGGCGATGTGGTACGATTTGCTGTAGGCGATGTGGTTTGATGCGGTGCGATTTGCTGCGGGCGATGTTGTTTGATGCGGTGCGATTTGCTGCGGGTGATGTGGTACGGTTTGATGCGGTGCAATTTTCTGCGGGCGATGTGGTACGATTTGCTGCGGGCGATGTGGTTTGATGAGGTGCGATTTGCCGTGGGCGATGTGATTTGCTGTGGGCGATGCGATTTGCTTGGGGCGATGTGATTTTCTGTGGGCGATGGGGTGCGATTTGCTGTGGGCGATGTGGTTTGATGCGATTTACTGAGGGCGATGTTTGATGTGGTGCGATTTGCTGTGGGCGATGTGATTTGCTGTGGGCGATGTTATTTGCTTGGGGCGATGTGATTTTCTGTGGGCGATGGGGTGCGATTTGCTGCGGGCGATGTGGTTTGATGCGATTTGCTGTGGGCGATGTGGTTTGATGCAATGCGATTTGCTGCGGGTGATGTGGTTTGATGTGGTGCGATTTGCTGCGGGCGATGTGATTTGATGCGGTGTGATTTGCTGCGGGCGATGTGGTTTGATGCTGTGCGATTTGCTGCGGGCGATGTGGTTTGATGCGGTGCGATTTACGGAGGGCGATGTGGTTTGATGCGGTGCGATTTGCTGCGGGTGATGTGGTTTGATGCGATTTACTGAGGGCGATGTGGTTTGATGCGGTGCGATTTGCTGCGGGCGATGTGGTTTGATGTGGTGCGATTTGCTGCGGGCGATGTGATTTGATGCGGTGTGATTTGCTGTGGGCGATGTGGTTTGATGCGGTGCGATTTGCTGCGGGCGATGTGGTTTGATGCGGTGCGATTTGCTTTGGGCGATGTGGTTTGATGCGGTGCGATTTGCTGCGGGTGATGTGATTTGCTGCGGGCGATGTGGTTTGATGCGGTGCGATTTGCTTTGGGCGATGTGGTTTGATGCGGTGCGATTTTCTGCGGGCGATGTTTGATGCGGTGCGATTTGCTGCGGGCGATGTTTTTTGATGCGGTGCGATTTGCTGCGGGCAATGTGGTACGATTTGCTGTGGGCGATGTGGTTTGATGCGGTGCGATTTGCTGCGGGCGATGTTTTTTGATGCGGTGCGATTTGCTGCGGGCAATGTGGTACGATTTGCTGTGGGCGATGTGGTTTGATGCGGTGCGATTTGCTGCGGGCGATGTGATTTGATGCGATTTACTGAGGGCGATGTTGGTTGATGTGGTGCGATTTGCTGCGGGCGATGTGGTTTGATGCTGTGCGATTTGCTGCGGGCGATGTGGTTTGATGCTGTGCGATTTGCTGCGGGCGATGTGGTTTGATGCGGTGCAATTTGCTGCGGGCGATGTGGTTTGATGCGATTTACTGAGGGCGATGTGGTTTGATGTGGTGCGATTTGCTGTGGGCGATGTGATTTGCTGTGGGCGATGTGATTTGCTGTGGGCGATGTGATTTGATGCGGTGCGATTTGCTGCAGGCGATGTGGTACGATTTACTGCGGGCGATGTTGTTTGATGCGGTGCTATTTGCTGTGGGAGATGTGATTTGATGCGGTGCGATTTGCTGCGAGTGATGTGATTTGCTGCGGGCGATGTGGTTTGATGCGGTGCGATTTGCTTTGGGCGATGTGGTTTGATGCGGTGCGATTTTCTGCGGGCGATGTTTGATGTGGTGCGATTTGCTGCGGGCGATGTTTTTTGATGCGGTGCGATTTGCTGCAGGCGATGTGGTTTGATGCGGTGTGATTTGCTGCGGGCGATGTGGTTTGATGCGGTGCGATTTGCTGCGGGCGATGTGGTTTGATGCGATTTACTGAGGGAGTTTGATGTGGTGCGATTTGCTGTGGGCGATGTGATTTGCTGTGGGCGATGTGATTTGATGTGGTGCGATTTGCTGCGGGCGATGTGGTACGATGTACTGCGAGCGATGTGGTTTGATGCGGTGCGATTTGCTGCGGGCGATGGGGTTTGATGCGATTTACTGAGGGCGATGTTGTTTGATGTGGTGCGATTTGCTGCGGGCGATGTGGTTTGATGTGGTGCGATTTAATATCACTTTAAGGCTCCCCTAAAGCCTCATATGTAAGATGCTCTGCCCAGCAGTCCCACACTGATGTCATCAAGTTAATGAGGAGAGGAATGGCCTGTCCACAACCTGGAGTGTCAGAGAAAAGAAGAGAGCACCAGAACCTACTGGAGCAAGGAATAAGGTAAGTACTGTACCTTGTTCCTCTACTACTAGACTTATTGAGCATTTGACCCTTGCAGTGCAGGTGGGGGCTCCAGCGTTAGGGCGGTTGCTGTGTAATTCCCAGAGTTCGGAGTTAAAGTCTAGTTAAGTCAACAGTCTGCCTATCAAAGTAATTTTTAAGGAAATTCAAGTTCTATAGGTTCTTTACAAAATTCTTACTACAGCTGTATGTAACATATCATGTAAAAGTCTAAAACTGTACATACAGTTCAAGTCACTGAGACAGTTATAAAACTAAAATCCACAATAAATATAAATCAATTTTAATTAGAAAGCAATCGATGTATGAATTAACAAAGCATGAATATAAATATTTCACAATAATTGTTCTGTATGTAAATATGGTTTCTCTCCCAGTGCTTAAATAAATTACTCCCCAGGGTTCAGTGTAAACATTTGCAAGGGTTACAATTCTACGGAAAAAGAAAACAAATTATAATTCCCACGGAAACTTCTGCGTTTTAAATGCATGTTCGCAGTGTCACTATAAGCATTAATTATCTGAAAGCTACTAATTTCTCCACCAGTTCACACAAGTGTTTGTGGTATAGTGATTTATTTCTGGCTCATCACACCCACTACATGTGTCCAAATCTGTAGAACAGCAAAAGACTGTAAGAGATGGAGGCCACCTGCGCTCTAGCAAATACAATTTGTGTAATCTTTTAATAACATACTAGGATTATCATGACAGCATGTAGGCTCAAACCTCTGAAGATTATAGGAGTACATTTCTGTCAAAAAATTTGGAAAAAAATAAAGTTTATTTGCTAAAAGTTTCCATTATTATCTATTCTACAAGCATGATACACTTTGCATTCATGGCATGTGCTTTTATTTAATGAACAGAATTCAAGTGCACCTCCAGCCAAAAGTTGAATACACAATTTAAATACATGTTAGCTGTATTTTCTGCCAAGTCATTTGCAGTTTTTGATTCAAAGACCCCTACCAATCTGCATTACCCAAAGGATGTTTTCACATGGGCAGCCAGATGGAGGTAAGCGGAGATGAGGTTTTACAGCCTAGCTAAATTATTTTGTTGCAGCCGGACGGGGCAATACACGTTGTGGTCACAATGCTTTGCTGCAATTTTAACTTGACTTGCAAAGTTTGATAGGTGGCACGTTAAGGCCAGTTGGAATATGCCACAATGTGCAGTTGTGGTGCAGTATTTATAAAAAAAATCTTCTTTGGGATTAAAAAAAAAAGCAGACATTCAAGAAATGATTCCCTCCTGAATCACATGACGACCCTCACTCTCCTTTGAATAGAAAATGTAAGGTCATCTGACTTTCTGTAAAGTCAGAAAGCATTTTCATAAGACGGTTGCCAGTGTCATTTTCCCGGTTACTCTCATGGCGCATTTACACTGCCAAAAGTCTGGAAATCATAAGAACCCTAACTGGCTCCCTGTGAACTACCTTATACTTGTAAATGGCATTGCGGCCAAAAAGACTGAAGATAATGACTGGCAAGATTTTACACTACAAATTCGATTTTTTTAAACTGAATACATACTTGAAGTAAAGTATGTTGTGTACATATTTAAAAAAAGTAATGCCGTGTACACACGAGCGGATTTTCCGTCGGAAAAATCTTGGATGGTTTTCTGCTCAAGCTTGGCTTGCATACACACGGTCACACAAAAGTTTGCTGAACTTTCGATCATCAAGAACGCGGTGACATACTACGACGAGCCGAGAAAATTAAGTTCAATGCTTCCGAGCATGCGTCAAATTGTTTCCGAGCATGCGTAGGAATAAGAATATATATACAGTATCTCACAAAAGTGAGTACACCCCTCACATATTTTATTATACCTTTTCATGTGACAACACTGAAGAAATTACACTTTGCTACAATGTAAAGTAGTGAGTGTACAGCTGGAATAACAGTGTAAATTTGCTGTCCCCTCAAAATAACTCAACACACAGTCATTGATGTCTAAACCACTGGCAACAAAAGTGAGTACACCCCTAAGTGAAAATGTCCAAATTGGGCCCGAAATTTCAATATTTTGTGTGGCCACCATTATTTTCCAGCACTTCCTTAACTCTCTTGGGCATGGAGTTAACCAGAGCTTCACAGGTTGCCACTGGAGTCCTCTTCCACTCCTCCGTGATGACATCACGGATCTGGTGGATGTTGGAGACCTTGCGCTCCTCCACCTTCCACTTGAGGATGCCCCACAGATGCTCAATAGGGTTTAGGTCTGGAGACATGCTTGGCCAGTACATCACCTTTACCTTCTTTAGCAAGGCAGTGGTTGTCTTGGAGATGTGTTTGGGGGCATTATGTTGAAATACTGCCCTGTGACAAAGTCTCCAAAGAGAGGGGATCATGCTCTGCTTCAGTATGTCACAGTGCATGTTGGCATTCATGAAATGTAGCTCCCCAGTGCTGGCAGCACTCATGCAGCCCCAGACCATGACACTCCCACCACCATGCTTGACTGTAGGCAAGACACATTTGTCTTTGTACTCCTCACTAGACATGTGCACACTAAAATATTTTGTTTTGGAATTTCATTTCCGTCCGAAAAATATATTTATTTAGTTACTCCC
The DNA here is from genome assembly GCA_028564925.1 of Lithobates sylvaticus. Lineage (NCBI taxonomy): Eukaryota > Metazoa > Chordata > Amphibia > Anura > Ranidae > Lithobates > Lithobates sylvaticus. The sequence continues at coordinate 167,635,297 of CM053026.1, forward strand.
GAAATTAGTTTTTATTTATTTAGTTTTTCGTTAAAAAATTGCATTCGTCCGAAAATCCAAATTAATTAAGGTCAAATCTGTCATTGAAGGCTTATGGCGTCTGTCGAATGTTCAAAGAAGATTCGACGCAGCAGCTAAACTGTATGACTCTGTATAGTTTAGCTGCTTCATGCCGCACTCCAAAAAAGATTTTTGCCTTTTATTTAAAAATGATTGTGAACAAAAATACAAGCCACAGCCGGAACAGACAAGAGCTAGCGCGTTTCACACTTCAATGTAGTGCTTAGTCAAAGCTCATGACTATGCACTACATTGAAGTGTGAAACGCATTAGCTCCTGTCTGTTCCGGCTGTGGCTTGTATTTTTGTTCACAATAATTTTTGAATAAAAGGCAAAAATCTTTTTTGGAGTGCGGCTATCCAGATCTTCTTTCTGTTTTGATTTCTCACATACACATAGCGAGGGGCTCCAGGGTTTGTGACTGATATAGAGTAAATATTTTTTGTCCTGTTCTGAGACATGTGGCCCGCAGGCTTTGTATAGGGTGGAAAAAGCCTTTATGCCTCCACATATATATTAGTCTGTGAACATGCCTTTATATACAGTATATGAGCTACAGGTAACTGATGCTTATTCTTCATTTCCATTTCTTTCTGCTTGGAGAGAAGGCTGACTTCTGACAGAACAAACAAATGACCACTATCCCAACCTATAACTGGCCTTTGCAGCAAGGAGAACATAGAAGGGCAGGGCATATAATAAAACAACAAACAAAAACAAGGGGGTTCGTTTGCACACAATTGTAAATATGTGTAAGCTGCAGCAGCCACATCACGGCACTCCAGCATACTGCAGTCCTAACTCTATAAATTTGAGTGTCTTCTGAGTTGGAGCACATATATAATAATGGATAGATTAAGGGCAGGTATGTCTGGAGGGAGCACATCCCTTAAAGGTGTAGGAACGCACTGGACACCCAGCAATAGCACAATGGCAGCAAAGGTATCCAGTCCATTCCCTCATCAATTCACCCACAGTACAAACAAATGGCAACCACCCGACCTGTAACTGGCCTTTGCAGCAAGGAGCACATGGAAGGGCGATACATGTCAAAAAACAACAAACAAAAATTCCCAGCTCACTTACCAGCCAGCCTGCAGCAAACTAAATTGACCCTGTCTAACAGATTACATTATAAACAAGGTGTTTAGTTTAGTTGGCTTTTGACAGAACACTAGAAAGGTACATGTTCCTTCCTGTCTTGGGAAACCCATTAGATGCACCCTGTTAGTCATAAACTGACCTGAGCTTAGTTTGTGCTCAGATAAGTAGAGGTTTTGTTTGTTTTATGCTATGGACTTGCTGTGCAAAGCCCTCCTTTATTGAACTTCGTTTGTTTACTGGCTTTCTGAATAAAACATACAGGACAAATCTGCTTGGACTGTTTCTGGCTATCCCTGTCTCATGCATGGTTTACTGCTGTTGACTCTTCCCCCCTTACTATACACACACATATATATATATATATATATATATATATATATATATATACTATATTGTCAAAAGCATTCGGACACCTGCCTTTACATGCACACAAACTTTAATGGCATCCCAGTCTTAGTCCGTAGGGTTCACTTTTCAGTTGGCCCACCCTTTGCAGCTATAACAGCTTCAACTCTTCTGGGAAGGCTGTCCACAAGGTTTAGGAGTTTGACCATTCTTCCAGAAGTGCATTTGTGAGGTTAGACACTGATGTGGACGAGAAGGGCAGACTTGCAGTCTCTGCTCTAATTCACCCCAGAAGTGTTCTATCGGATTGAGGTCAGGTGAGTCAAACTCACTCATCCATGTCTTTATGGACCTTGCTTTGTGCACTGGTCCAAATCATTTGGTAGACGGGTGATTATGGTGTGGGGTTGTTTTTCGGGGGAGGGGGGGGGCTTGGCCACTTAGTTCCAGTGAAGGGAACTCTTAAGGTGTCATCATACCAAGACATTTTGGACCATTTCATGCTCCCAACTTTGTGGGAACAATTTGGGGATGGCCCCTTCCTGTTCCAACATGACTGTGCACCAACATGACTGTGCACCAGTCAATTTGAATATAAAGCACTGGTTGATAAGAAGACAGATATCAGAACTGCAATGTTGAAATCTTGGCCTTAAAACTCACAAAGAAGATACATACATACAGTAAATATATATATATATATATATATATATATATATATATATATATATATTATGTTATATTATATTTATATATATAAAAATATATATATATATAATTTGTTGATTTCTTTATTAACAAAAGGCATCTTTCACCTTAGATTAATGAAAGACTCAACCCACTCCAACATTTTAATGGTGGTTTTATCATGATGGCTCACTCAGCCTAAAGGTTCAGTCAGGGACAGTTGATATGGCTGATAAGAATTCATCCTCACCATATAAAAAAATGTAATCAACAGAGACACTTTATATAGTTAAAACAATGTTGTCATCATTTATTAGTGTTAACTCAAATAGAATAGTATTAAAACACTCAGAAGAAGACCCTTCAACAAAATCTAGCACAGCAGATGGTGAAAAGAATTACTGGAAAGAGTTACTTGTAATTTTCTAGAGAAAAAAATAATTTAGCTTTGGTTTTGCGAAAATACGATGCGATCACTTCTAAATTATGAAGCTTCTGTGAGTATTTACCATGGTAATATTTATCCATTTACTCTCAGCCATTTTTACTTCTTGATTCTTTATGAACCTGCTCACCTGAAACATAGTGGGTGTCAATGGACATCCACAGCTGCTTCCAATATTTTAATATGTTTAATTTTCAGGGGCGATCATTGAACTCCTGCATTAAAGATAAACTGACACAACTGAGTGTATGCAAAGATCTTCATATTCAGTCTAAGTGACTAACCACTTCAATTTTACCTTGTTTCTGCCAGGCCAATTTTCAGCGCTGTTGCATTTTGAATGGCAATTGCGTGGTCATGCAACACTGTGCTAAGGTTGCCACCTCATCCCTTTAAAACCCAACACATATGAATTACACAGGTTCTGTGGCTGATTAAGGTGTTAATTAAACTCACTTGTTGCCTTATCTGCATTAAATTAGCCTCAGAATCTGTAATAATCTTATATTAAACTACTTATATTAAACGTATATTAAACTAAATTAATAAATTCAATTAAATATTTAGATTTAATTATATTAGGCTACTTATATTGCCATGGGGCTGGGCCGCGCCCCTTATGATGTTCTTACCCGGGGCATGGTGGGTGGTGACATCATAAGGGCTGGAACTCCGGTGACCCCGCCCCATGCAAATATAAGTATTGGCACACCATCCCTCCGGCATTAGAGCGGGAGAGAGCGGTCAGTCAACATCGGAAGAAGAACAGAGGGAGAAGACAGTGAAGAAGACCCAGCAAAAGAGTGAGAAGATAGCAGAGAAGACCCAGCAGTGGCAGAAGACAGCAGACAGAGGGAGAAGAACTGGGGAGAGAGAGGAGAAGACATCAGCGAAGAAGACCCGGAGAGGGGAAAAGAAGTTGGACGAGATGCCGGAGCTGCCTTAATAAATTACTTTAACACCCTGTGTGCTGTGTTTTATTTTTGACACTTCTTTTTTCAGGTGAAAGGGTAGGGGTACAGAAGACAGCAGACAGAGGGAGAAGAACTGGAGAGAGAGAGAGAGGGGATAGGGTTTTGTACCCAAACAAATTTTTTTTTCCCACAAATAGAGATTTATTTTGGTGGTATTTGCTTATCTCTGTGGGTTTTTATTTTTTGCGCTATAAACAAAAAAAAGAGCGTCAATTTTGAAAAGAAAAACAATATTTTTTTTACTTTTTTACTATAATAAATATCCCCCAAAAAAAAGTAAAAAAACAAATTGCTTCATCATTTTAGGCCAATATGTATTCTTCTACATATTTTTGGTAAAAAAAAAATCACAATAAGCATGTATTGATTGGTTTGCGCTAAAGTTATATAGTCAAAAAACAGTGTTTATCAACTCCAGTCCTCAAGGCGCCCCAACAGGTCATGTTTTCAGGCTTTCCATTATTTTGCACAGGTGATTTGATCAGTTTCACTTCCTTAGTAATTACCACAGCCGTTTTTTATCTATAGGAAATCCTGAAAACATGACCTGTTGGGGCTCCTTGAGGACTGGAGTTGAGAATTGATTTTTAGCAGGACTGCGACATTGCGTCGGACAGATTAGACATTTTTTACTCTTTTGGGACCACTGACTACTGTATAAATGTCACTGGCAGGGAAGGGGTTAATACTAGGGGGCGATCAAGGGGTTAAGTGTGTTCCCTAGGTGTGTTCTAACTGTAGGGGGGATGGGACTGACTAGAGGAGGTGCCAGATCGCTGTTCTTACTTAGTAGGAACAGACAATCTGTCTCTCCTCCCCTGTCAGAACAAGGATTTGTGTGTTTACACACACAAATCCCAGTTATGGCTCTCGTGCCCACGATCGCGGTTGGCCGGTGGCAATTGCGCCCGGGTCCCCTGCTGTGCAATGGGCATGTGCGCACGCTTGCTATGGCTCTTAAAGGAGCCATCGTATGGGTATGGCGATTCGCGCAGCGGTGCCACTCTGCCACCGTATATTGGTGTGAGCCTGTCGCAAGTGGTTAATAGCAATATAAGTAGTTAGGACTATATATGCTCAGAATATAGTGAGGGACATTTATGAAAACTTTTTGTTTGCAGTTGTTAATCTTTTAAATCCTTCTTTTATTTTAAATGTGATTTTGGAGTTAGAGTGGAATTAAAAATGACACATATAACGGAGTCTGTCTCTACAGTTTTGAGGTTGAGTTTAATCTCTAAATAAGTGTTCTTACATGCGGCACAGCAGAGAAATGAGATGGGTAAGTATAATCACCCAACTCAGCGCTACAGACATACAATATCCCAAAAATATGAATACAATGTGCAATATCGCGGCAGCCTTCAATTCGATATATATCAAAAATATGTAACACAATATAACATTAAGAGATGCACTGCAAACAAAAAAATATGTGTTTATATCAAATAAACACCAAAGTGACAAGGTGTATGACAAATAAAGATTCAACAGTTCTAAATAAACTCGAAAGTTCAATCTTTCCATCGTGAATGAAAAGTGCTCCTATCCTTAAATAATGATTAGTCCATTCTGCAACAGGTCTAAACAAACTCTTCTTAAGAAAGTACAATCTCTCCACTTTGAATAAAAAGTGCTCCAGAGCTCAACCACTTGACCCCGGCAGACGAGGACACACCAAACAACAATGCCTATCTTTTTACCGATTGGCATAAAATGCTTATACAGATGACTTCCATCTAATGTGGCTTCTGGTCCTGTCTCTCCTGTGAAACTCCCCATATGGTAAACAACAAAAAAAAAATGTTAATCACATAGTGAGACATGTGCGTTGAGTCATGACGAGTAAGGATGGGCCCGGTGTTCGATTCGAACCCATGTTCGAATCGAGCACCGGGCGTTCGCTCGCTCGGCGAGCCCAGAACTATTGGGGCCGCTCGCATCAAATTCGTGTGATGCGAGCGGCCCCGCAATGCATTGCGGCCCGCGCAGTGCAATGCTGGCTGGTGATTGGCCAAGCATGCACTGTGACCCCGCATGCTTGGCCAATCACAGCGCCGGCAGCGAGGAGAGCCATAATTGGCTACAGGCAGGATGCCTGTAGCCAATTATAGCTCAGGGGCTTTAGTACACGCCCCACGGTATAAGAGGCCGCCGCGCCGGCGGCCTCGCATATTATGTTTCAGTCAGTGTCAGCGTGTCAGTGTGCTGCTGACAATATGTGCTCTATTTCTGGGGATATGTGTGTGCATGCTGTTAGAACAGCATTGCAGTATCACATCTGGGGGGTGTCTATAGGTGGCCTGTGAAGGGGGGCAGGTTTCCTGTGCTTAGAACTTTCCCTGCAAAAAAGTGTCATTTTTGCAGGAAAAAAGCTATTTAAAAACACTTGCGGCTAATGAATTGATGGCTCCTGTAACACAGAGAACTGTCATTCATTAATAAAAAAACAAAAAAAAAAGCGTAGGGGTCCCCCCAAATTCAATAAACCAGGCCCTTCAGGTCTGGGATGGATATTAAGAGGAACCCCAGCCAAAAAAAAAAAAAAAAATGGCGTAGGGTCCCCCTCAAAATCCATACCAGACCCTTGAGGTCTGGTATGGATTTTAAGGGGAACCCTAGCCAAAAAAAATGGCGTGGGGTCCCCCTCAAAATCCATACCAGACCCTTATCCGAGCACGCAACCTGGCAGGCCGCAGGAAAAGAGGGGGGGACGAGAGCGCCCCCCCTCCCCGCCTGAACCGTACCAGGCCACATGCCCTCAACATTGGGAGGATGCTTTGGGGGTCTAAGACCCCCAAAGCACCTTGTCCCCATGTTGATGAGGACAAGGGCCTCTTCCCCACAACCCTGGCCATTGGTTGGTTGTGGGGGTCTGCGGGCGGGGGGCTTATCGGAATCTGGAAGCCCCCTTTAACAAGGGAACCCCCCGATCCCGCCCCCCCGGTGTGAAATGGTAAGGGGGTACAAAAGTACCCCTACCATTTCACCAAAAAAGTGGCAAAAATGGTAAAAATGACAGGAGACAGTCTTTGACAATTCCTTTATTAAAATCTTCTTTCTTCTTTCTTCATCCTTCGGTTTCTTCATCTTCTCCTTCCGTCATCTTCTTCCATCTTCTTCTTCCATTTTCTTCTTCCTCCGATCCGCTTCTTCTTGCGCTGGTCTTCTCGTCCTTCTCGTCCGGCATCTTCTTCCGTCGGCGTCGGCGTCGGCGTCGGTGTCGGTGTCTCTGTCTCTTCTTGGGCCGCTCCGCGCAATGGGAGGCTCCCGCTGTGTGAGGCTCCGCTCCGTCTGACAGGTCTTTTATAATGGAGGGCACCTGGTGACCCCGCCCCCTCTGACGCACAGGGACGTCATGGGGAATTCCATGATGGCTTTCCCCATGACGTCAGAGGGGGGCGGGGTCACCAGGTGCCCTCCGTTTTAAAAGACCTGTCAGATGGAGCGGAGCCTCACATAGCGGGAGCCTCCCATTGCGCGGAGCGGCCCAAGAAGACACCGACACCGACGCCGACGGAAGAAGATGCCGGACGAGAAGGACGAGAAGACCAGCGCAAGAAGAAGCAGATCGGAGGAAGAAGAAGATGGAAGAAGAAGATGGAAGAAGATGACAGAAGGAGAAGATGAAGAAACCGAAGGATGAAGAAAGAAGAAAGAAGATTTTAATAAAGGAATTGTCAAAGACCGTCTCCTAGCATTTTTACCATTTTTGCCACTTTTTTTGGTGAAATGGTAGGCCCCCCTTACCATTTCACACAGGGGGGGGGCGGGATCTGGGGGTCCCCTTGTTAAAGGGGGCTTCCAGATTCCGATAAGCCCCCCGCCCGCAGACCCCCACAACCAATGGCCAGGGCTGTGGGGAAGAGGCCCTTGTCCTCATCAACATGGGGACAAGGTGCTTTGGGGGTCTTAGACCCCCAAAGCATCCTCCCAATGTTGAGGGCATGTGGCCTGGTACGGTTCAGGCGGGAGGGGGGCCGCTCTCGTCCCCCCCTCTTTTCCTGCGGCCTGCCAGGTTGCGTGCTCGGATAAGGGTCTGGTATGGATTTTGAGGGGGACCCCACGCCATTTTTTTTGGCTAGGGTTCCCCTTAAAATCCTTACCAGACCTCAAGGGTCTGGTATGGATTTTGAGGGGGACCCTACGCCATTTTTTTTGGCTGGGGTTCCCCTTAATATCCATCCCAGACCTGAAGGGCCTGGTTATTGAATTTGGGGGGACCCCTACGCTTTTTTTTTTTTCTTTTTTTTTATTTTTTATCAATGACTTTTTTTTATGAATGAGTTTCAATAAATGACTGTTCTCTGTATTACGGGAGCCGTGAATTAACATTAGCCGCGAGTGATTTTAAATAGCTTTTTTACTTTCAAAAATGACACTTTGCGCAGAGACAGTTCTAAACACGGGAAACATGCGCCCCTTCACAGGCATACTATAGACACCCCCCAGGTACGAAATTTAAAGGAATATTACACTTTTATTGTTTCAATTTAAGCATTATTAAAATCACTGCTCCTGAAAAAACGGCCGTTTTAAAAAAAAAAATTTGCATTGATACATGTCCCCTGGGGCAAGACCCAGGTCCCCAAACACTTTTTATGACATTAACATGCATATTAGCCTTTAAAATTAGCACTTTTAATTTCGATCGTTCGCATCCATTATAACTAATAGGGTTCTAAAGCTCGCACGGACTTTAGGTCCGTTCGTGGGTTCTGGTGCAAGCCGAATGGGGGGGTGTTCGGCTCATCCTTAATGACGAGGATGTATCCGATGGTAATGCACATCATGTTATGCACATTAGGAGACACAAGTGTTAGAGCACTGGAGCACTTTATATTCACAGTGGAGAGATTAAACTTTCTTGAGAAGAGTTTTTTTAGAACTATTGCAGGATGGACTAATCGCTATTTGAGCACAGGAGCACTTTTCATTCACGCTGGAATGACGGAACTTTTGAATTTATTTAGAACTGTTGCTGGATAAACTAATCGTTATTTGTCATGCACCTTGTCACCCCGTGTGGTGATAGTCACTATTGGGCTGCATGATCACTCAAAACCAAAACTGTTGTTTTGGTCACAAAACAGACAAAAAAAATCAATAATAACATATTTTCACAAAAAATGCACATCCAAACTGCAAATTTTGGGCAATGCTGCATTATTAAATGCGTGCTTTACGCATACATTCATACATTTAACAGGGCAGCAACTGGCAGATCTCAAGGGGCTTCTCATCTTTGGCCCTTGGCTTTCAGAATCATCCTCAGATAGCCTTAAAGCCTAACTCCAAGTTTCTTGTGACTTTAAATATTTCATTTTGACCAAGCTAGTCCAAAAGAATGAGTTGCTTCACTAACAAATATGCCCTCTGGGAGTGCTGTATAAACTGTATGTTGCATTAACTACATACAGTAAAAAATACTGTGTTCCAGCAGCAAGATGGGGACTCCAAAACAAAATTGAGTCAGGCTGAGTGCTGCCTTCACAGGAAGCATGGTATTTCATCAATGAATACAAGGCCTCCCCCGACTGGCTTAGGTGAAGATTGTGATGTCATCCACCTGCCTCTCCACCTTTTCCAATTAGAGGAAGCCCTGTATTCATTCAATGCAATGACTTCTATGAATGGCAGCATCTGTTAGTGAAGAATAAAACACAGCATGGAGTCCCCCCAAAAAGCAGAAAAAAGGAAAGGTACCCATTAAAAATGAATACCAGACTTTTAAGCAAGTGTTCAGCCTGGATCCCTGGACTCCTCCGACCGCAGTCTCCACCGGCACCCTGAGCAGCCTCTGCACTGCTGGATGAAACCACAACACACGTGGGGGGGCGGAGCTTCCCTTGCCAGTCAACCCGGCAGCCCATGGCTCATTGGTCCCTGGTCTAAACTGTGAGCTGGCTTCCCCGCCGATGGCCACGCCCACGTGTCACCACTCTGACACGCCTACCTGCAGGATGTGCAGAAGGCAGAGCAACTTCTGCGGGCGATCCGTGAATTTGTTCAAGCATAGATCCTCATAGAGGACCTGTACACAGGGCGAGGGCGGACCCTGTTCACTTCCCCTGTGATCGCTGGCTGTCAGGGCCAGTCTAAGGATGTTTGTCTGCACAGAAGAAGGGGCATTCCCCCTAAGGCGGCTGCCTGTGCTGCCTCAGCAGTATTAACTGATTTTTCCTGGAGGACTAAGCTACCTTCTTTATCTGCTTGTCTTATAATCAGATCTGAGTTGGTGGTTAGTGTGCTCAGAGCTAGCCTCTCTTCTTTAGTCAATTTTTTTTTCTTCTGGGATGAGGGCACTCCTATATTGGTCTTGTATAACTGTAAGAGCTCAGAATAGGTAATCTCATAGAATCTTTCCAAAAATTTGACCTTAACATTGGTGTGATAAATTGTGGACTTAGGTCTAAAACCTGTAGATAGAATGGAGGGGTACCGCCATGAATCAACAACTTTTGACTACCTCAAAAGCCTAAGGTCCCTGAACATAATTACCATCAAACCAAATGATGGCATCACTATGTATGCTGTGATGGAGACTAGAGGCTGAACTATCACCTTTATTTTTGGCTATGGGTATCATAGATTGAATATAATAAAAACCCTTTACAGTTAAAGTGGAAGTAAACCCTGTTTTTGAACTTGTACCTACAGGTAAGCCTGTAAGGCTTACCTGTAGGTACAGTATCAGCGAAACCTGCACGGTTTAGGAGATATTCACACTGCATGCAGCCAATGTCACCTGCGCATGCGGTCTTAAGGCGATCTGTTCCGCAGTCCGCAACGTCATCGCATCGTGGCCAATCAGAAGGCCAGAGGAGCAAACCTAATATTGGTAGCTCTAAAGTGACTGATGTGGAAGCTCCAGGCAAGGTCCCAAGTCTTCCAGAAGTACAGATCTATTTCGCTTAATATGCAAGGTGCAATCTAAATGGGCCTGTATACCTAATCTAGATTTCAACCCACTAGTGGTTTGTACCCAATTTGCTTAAAATTATCTGGTGGATCTGTTCCCTCTGGATGATCTAAGCCTTCCAGGGATTCAACACCATTGTGTGTTGGAACATCATATATTAACTTTTTTTACTTTCCACAAGCTCTTTTTTTTATATTTCTATAGTCAAAAGTATTTTAAGTGTGCTTAAAAAATCTGGTTTTATTTTCATTACCCGTGGCCTTAGCAGCTTCTGAGCTATTAGTCACAGAGACCCTGTCTGATTCTGAGTTGCTCCAATCCCTGATGGATAAGCTTGCCCATAAGAAATTGCAGTGTTTTGCTATTACTTCCAAATTGTTATTGCTTCTGATGCACAAAAACATCCCAATTGTCAGGACTGTCACAACATTTTGGCTACACCACACTATTGTGTGTTGCCATGCATTGCAGTGTGTTGCAATGCATTGGTGTTTCCTTAGTGCATTGGGCTGTTATTCAAGATGAATGGCAATGCAATGCATCAACACATGTAATGCACGTTGTGCGTTGCGGTAACACATGTGTTGCCGCAATGGATAGATAAAAATCAGCCCTAAAGGGATACAGTACATTTTCATTCCTGTGTTTTGTGTGATGTATCCACACCCTTGTGGGAGTTGACGATGGGGAGTAGTAAACTATAGACTACAACCCTGTTGGGTAGAGGAAGATATGATATGGTTATTCTTTTCAGGGGTCCAACAATTTGAGTAGTTCAGTGAACCTTTTTATTTTTCCTTGTAATATATGAGCTCTTATATTGGTAAACATTCCCAAATAGTATCCTAATTAGTTTACACCATTTTTGGGTAAGGGTTTATGTGGGATGTTTACACACCACTATGTGTAACATGTTTTATGCTACGTACAGTATTATAATTGCAATATGTTTTTCTCTGATTGTTTGTGGTATTTGGATAATATCTTTTTTTTTTTTTTGTATAAATTTATATGGAATGAAATTTCTATAAAATTGTCATTCCTAATTTAATCCATGATTACATTACTAGAAGTTATCCATTATAACAAGGGTTATTTAAATTAATTCAATTTTTAGCTATAATTGACAGCGATCTTCAATATTTCAGCATAATTTTCTTTAATTATTCAGTTCAAAAGCCACCTCCGCATCCTTTCCATCAGATTAAAACCAACTTCAATCTTTTAGCAATCTATTGTGATCTCTTTTGACAGAATGGGACTGCAGAGACGTTGTTATAAAAGGTAAATTGGGCCAAATTGTTTTAGTTTTTAAAAGGAACACAATGGAAAAACATTTTTTTTTAAAGCAGGCATAATAGCTACTATAATAATAGCCATAATAGCTCTATCAGTGTTCTTTCCCCAGTTGCATAGCTGTTTTATCAATTAACAGGAAGATCAGATTTGTCTAGATCTTTAATCACCTAATCAGTGTAGCCAGATGCTTGGCTAAAAGAAGCAAGTTTTGACACTGTTTGCATTGGCTCTATACACTATCACTAAACTGACATACTGGATTTAATCACAATATGGGGGGTATGGTCAGAAGGGTTGGCAGGCAAGTCAAAGGAGCTCTATAGATTTCTATGCTGGTTACAATGGAATGTGGGAGATGAAGATGTAGATGAAGGGGAGCCATGCTGTGGACTTCTATGGACTGTTGAACTACCAGGGAGGAGAAAGAAGTTGTATTTCCTGGGCTGCAGATGAACTAGCTTTCCCTTTGCTGCAAGGGAACTGGAGTGAGCACAGATGTAAAGTAATGTTCATATATGCATAACGAAAACATCTGTATAATAAGGATGCACCATTAGTACCTGAATAATTTATAGTGACATTAATCTGAATCATAGCTATATAATGAGCCCATGATCAGAGACAGCACTTTGCAAACATAAGCAAATATATATAGTTAAATAAAATGGATACATCAGACTATTAGATCTGTACAAAGTGCTATTTTCAGCAGCTTCCAATGAGATGGAACACTAAGGCACAATAATTCCCTTGCCACACACTATAGTGATAATCGAGGCAATCTGACTAGGCGTTGATGCAGCTCTTTAAGATATTTTGCTTGCAGCCACAGCATAATCTTGTTTGTTTTATATAGTATATATTTAGTTAAACAAGACTTGGCTCAAAAGAGCAATTTAAAGGATTTAGAATTGTACATGGAGACCAGAGAGAGAGATACGGAGTTGATCAGAGTGTGCAGAGACTGAGGACTTAGTTACTGACAGGACACAGTCTTTTGGGGCAAAGACACCAGGATGCTGTACACTTGTGGCCTGAGGACTGGAGTTGCACCAGGCCAATCCAGAGGGCATCTGAACAGCGGGACCATTGTGGCTGTATCGCTGGGCCTGGTGAGAAGGCCTTGCAGCCATTACCTGTTTGGCTCAGTCTCTGTTAGCAGGTTAACTGCTAGCAGAGACTGAGCACTTAGGGACTGGACACTTGACTAGCAGCCTGTAGCACTATATGCAGACTTTAATGGCACTGTGTTTATGTGCACCACCAAAAATACTGGGCCCCAATGCTAGCTGGCTGAAGATCTAGGGCAGAGGACTGGCTTTATAAGCTGCTCGATAAGGAACTAATTCACAACCTCTAGAAAGTGTTACCCCTCCAGTGGATCTGGCCTTAGCATAGTAATTCCTAGAATGCACTCCAGCAGTATAGTATACCAGTGGCAGGAAAGCTATTAGATCACTGTTTACCATTGCTGTTAATGTGGTTTGAGCCATGGTTTAACCACTTCAGCCCGGAAGATTTTACCCCCTTCCTGACCAGAGCACTTTTTATAATTTGGCACTGTGACACTTTAACTGACAATTGCACAGTACCTGGACAAGAAAAAAGAATAATACTTTTGACCTTGCTTAGACTTCAATAGCTAGGAAAGAAGCATTTTAAGAAAGGTGCTCATCAATGTCAGCCTTCAGATTTCTCTTGCCACCAGACGTTTTGACCAGGCTGAAGTAGTTATTCAAAACCAGCTCACCAGTTTCCCTTCCATTCTTTTTCAGCATTCATAATAGGCTAATCAAAGTCTCCAACTTTCATCTGTTGAGTGCTTGTTCTGGGTCTGTAACTAAAGGATATGGTCAAACACAATATAAAAACTAGCATTTTCAGAATGCAAAATGACAGCCCTCATATCTCTCCTGTGAGAGGTGTATTTTAAGAAATATCAATGTTACAAAAAATAATTGGGGATTGAAAAATTACACCAACTAGATCACAGACAGGTCTCATGGGGTACCATACTGCAGAAAACAGGTAGCTCATGCAGTTTTATGCCTGCTGTAAGTATTGTGTCTTTTGAACTGAACCGGGCTCCATGACATTGCATGATGCTACAACTGCCACTGTAAAAATGTATCTAATTGTGGAGAGGTTTAGCCCATTCCAGAAACATTTACATGTACAATTCTAAATCCTTTAAATTGCTCTTTCGAGCCAAGTCTTGTTTAACTAAATATATGCTATATAAAACAAACAAGATTATGCTGTGGCTGCAAGCAAAATATCTTAAAGAGCTGCATCAATGCCTAGTCAGATTGCCTCGATTATCACTATAGTGTGTGGCAAGGGAATTATTGTGCCTTATTGTTCCAACGCATTGGAAGCTGCTGAAAATAGCACTTTGTACAGATCTAATAGTCTGATGTATCCATTTTATTTAACTATATTTATTTGCTTATGTTTGCAAAGTGCTGTCTCTGATCATGGGCTCATTATATAGCTATGATTCAGATTAATGTCACTATAAATTATTCAGGTACTAATGGTGCATCCTTATTATACAGATGTTTTCGCTATCCAGATATGAACATTACTTTACATCTAAGGCTATTTAAAACACACAGTAAAGTAACCATTCTGTTCACTTTACCCTTAACAAACCTACATTATGAAGTCTGCTAGACTGATACTCAATGAAAATGCACATTTTAAACCTATTTCACATTCATAAGGTCTGATCAAACATATTTGTCTACATATACATTATATTATTTAACACACGTAAATAAATCTAAGGACCTGTTTACACTACAATGCATTTTGTGCATTGAGGTACATTACAGATAGTCTACTCTCTATCCGTAACTGTTTCTGTCCCCATCCTAAAGCCAAGGTCTGGGAAACAATATCAATGTCTCTTGCAGTGGGGTTGTGCCCATGCTGCAAGGGTTAGTTGCTTGCTTAGGTAGGGGACATAATAGCAGATCTACTTACCCAACCCTCCACTCCTTCACACTACTCGACCAGTCCCCGCAATGTTTTCTCCTCTTTGCTCCACTGGTTAAAGGTCATATTATCATCTAGACCAGTGAGGGTCCATAGCCCTGCACTCGACATGAGGATGCTGAGGGACAGTCCACCTCTGAAGCATGAGGGAGTACCATCTTCTGAAGCAGAGGAGGATTGGGTAAATAAAGTCACCTATTCTCCCCATCGACAAACATGTATTTAAACCTTGCAATGCAGGCTTTCTTGGAATTGAGCTTTAAAAAAAAGCTGTCTCACTTCCTATCCTTGTGGCATCATGTCACTAGGACAGGAAGTAGGGATACATTTCCTAAATGTGAATACAGCCAGGAATAACAACCCGGACACTGCTTCTAACTATTCCTCCTTCTATGCAAAAATAAAAAGAACATTTTGCTTTTATTCATATTTAGGGTTCACTTCCCTCCCTATCATGGTCTTGAAATAATATCTGATAAACAAGTGATGTCAAGCTCCTAATCTCAGTAACTATTTTGGGTCAGTGACTCTGAGTATTTAGACCAGAGGACCAGCAGCAAAGGTTGAGAAAGAAGTCAGAGATGTCAGTCTACATATTTTTTGCAGCACAGGTTTCTTTTAAAATAAGACCTCCCACAACAACTAAAGGTTGACATCATATCTGTTTGTGGTTCCTCTTTAATTTTAACACATCGGGTAGCTTTTTTTGAAACGATTACCTACTTAAGGACCGGGACAATTTTTCAGACTTTGTGTTTAAAATATTTATTTTTTTTGCTAGAAAATTACCCCCAAACATTATATATATATATATATATATATATATATATATATATATATATATATATATATATATATATATATATTTTTTTATTTATTTTTTTTTTTTTTTTTTGTACAGACACCCTAGAGAATAAAATTGCAGTTGTTGCAATACTTTATGTCACACTGTATTTGCGCAGTGGTCTTACAAGCGCAATTTTTTGGGAGAAATACACTTTTTAATTAAAAAATAAGACAACAGTAAAGTTAGCCCAATTTTTGATGTTGTGAAAGATAATGTTACCCCAAGTAAATTGATATCCAACATGTCATGCTTCAAAATTGCGCCCCGCTCGTGGAATGGCGACAAACTTTGACCCTTAAAGGTGACATTTCAAAATTTGTACAGGTTGCCAGTTTTGAGTTACAGGTCTAGTGCTAGAATTATTGCTCTCACTCTACAATCGCGGCGATACCTCACATATGTGGTTTAAACACCGTTTTTATATGCGGGTGCGACTTACGTATGCTTTTGCTTCTGAGGGTGAGCTCGGCAGGACGGGGCCTCTTAAATGTGAGATATGGGGTCAAAAAGACCTCAGATCTCACATTTACACTAAAATGCATTAAAAAAATAAATAAATTAATTCCTCTTTAAGACCATTGGGCATAAGTGACGTTTGACGATGTTATGGAGCCAAGTGGGGGCCTCACTTGGCTCCAGACCTGTCAGGGGGAAAGATGCGATCGTCTCCGCCGCTACGACTACTCCGGTAAGCGGCAGAGACATCCGGAGCGCAGCGGGAGGGTGGCCCTCTCCCGCCCCTGATAAAAGGGATATCGAGGCAAATCCGCCGCAGAGACCACTTTTATGTGAAAGCAGACTGCCCGCTGTTGAAGAGGGGATTGGGGTTATTGCAGCTATCTGCTGCAATAACAATGGTATTCCCCTTCAAACAGCCGACGTACAACGATGGCAGGCGGTCCGGAAGTAGTTAAAGTGTAACTAAAGACACATTTTGTTTTGGTTTTGAATAGAGTAAAAAAAAAAAATTAGAACATCTGTCAGTTTTTATTCCTGTTTCTATCCATATTGGGGAGATTCATCCTTTCTATTCTACCTGTTTAGTATTAGCACCAAAAGTGAAAGAAGATCTCAAATTTGGGTTGTCAGAAAAGTAATAAAGGGGAAATCTTCCAATGGGGATACTAGTGAAAATCAGGTATTACCTCACTTTTGGAGGATTTACTTTTACATGCTGTTTTGGATTTAAGACAGGAAATTAATTCCTCCCTGTTTTGAGAATGAGGAGAGTGTTCTGTAGTCTTAAAACACTTCATGTCCAAGACTAAAAACTCTGGTCCTCCATAGATACAATAAAGTGATTACGTTTTGTTATCCTAGCTCAAGAAATATGTTACAGGAAGGTAAAACAAAATTGCCATTTTGCTATATCCTTTAGATATATCACTAAGGCAGCTACCACATTTAGAGTGATACTAAAGACTCACTTCTTTTCCAAAAAATAAAAAAAAGATGTTATACTTAAGGATATTGAACAGAGTGGCCTGATCCTCCTCTTCTTGTGTCCCCTGCCTGTGCTGACCGCTCCTTCTATACTAAGGGTGTCCCCATAGCAGGACGCTTGCTATAGGGGCACACTTGTGTGTGCGCTACCGAACTGGGCTGTGTGCATCCATAGACACACACAGTGTGGCTCGGCCATGCGTCCAGCTCCCTCAAGATTATACTGACAGCAGCCGGTTCCAATGCCCCCCTCTGCTCTCAAACTGCCCTGTGCGAACAGAGAGACAGACCAGCACTGCTGCAGATGGCACAGTGCTGGATCAAGAGCAGAGAGCCACTACAGATGGGCACCACGATCATGTGAGGTATTGGGTCAGTATAATGGAGTTGAGGGGGGGCAATAATGCAACTGGGACATTTTTTACCTTAATGCAGGAAATGCATTATAGTAAAAAAAATGTCTTGCCTTCAGAACCACTTTAAGGCGGCTAAACTGTTATATTTCACATTATTGTTCTCGGGCTTAGATACACTTTAAGCAACATTTAAGTAAAAATTTACTACAAAATTAACAATGTAACAAATGGTATTGCTATATACACACTATATATCTACATTTTTTAGAACCACGCATAAAAATGGTATGTCATAAAAATCATTCTGCAGTTTCTGTAACCCAGAGAAATTCAAGTAATAAAACAAAATTGCTATTTTCCTATTTCATTTGGATTTATCTGATATGACAGCACAAGCATTATATTTCAAAGATATAAAATGCATCCACAGTGAAAGCAGCTTTCAGTATTGTTGTTTTTAGTTTTCTTGGCAGACTGACAGGTAATTCTGATAAATCAGGCAGTATAATATCATTTACGGTAGAGAAGATCATGGTGTCTATTGACTTGAGAAGAGTTTTCAATCCCATCTATTTTGTTTTTGACCAGTTTTAAAGGACGGACACTATATATTTCACAATTATTGTAGGCCACTTGAAAGGACATATAAATCACAAGAAACTTCATATATTTTATAGAGCTGGTCACTGTGCTCAAACATGATGATGAACTGAGCATTAACCAGTGGAAGGAACCATAGAAAACAGTGGCACATTCATCTGTGACACAGTCATTAAAGAAAGTGTATACTGGTTGCTATGGGCTACAGCTGCTTCAGCACGCTCTCTGCCGAAAATGGGTCACAGGAGTGCCAAACAAACTGCACTTCTGTGATTCACATGAGAAGTACAGCCAAACAAGCTCAGGCTGTACTTATGCTTTAACCTTTTTCAGTCCCACATCTTCTTTTCCCAAAATGCAGATTTTACTGATATTTGAATTTGAATTTTTTTCTCAATAATTAGCATATCATCTGCATCCTAAACCATTCTCTCTGACCATTAACTGCAAGCAGAATTGGCAATGATTGTTATAGGAATAAAAGTGAGAACTTTGTCTCTCATGAAAACTCGGAATGTCAGCCTGGCTTTAGCTTCTGTATGATGCATGGCTGCAAGATGGCACCACGCGACACGGGAACAACTGGATCTTGGGGAACAGGCTGGGGCACAGTTTTTCCATTCACAGATTAAGATTATTTCTTAAAGTAGTATTCTGTGATATACCCAACTAATCTTAAAACTGCTCCCCCCCTCACCCTTAACACCTACACTAACCGGCCTGTGGAAGAAAGATCTGTATACTTACCTATTTTTAGGCTGTTTTGGTGTGATTATGTGATTCAGCTCCCTTGTATCAGCTAGCGGGAGCTTTAGGAGAGAGGTGGAACAGCCGACAATGGATGGGCTATAGTAAACCTATGGGTGAGGTCACCGCTCAGGCATTCCAGCCATTACAGTGCTCTCTCCTCTCCCCTAGTTAAGTATACAGATCTTCCACGGGTAAGTTTTAAGATTAGTTACATATATCCCAGAATTCTACTTTAACCACTTCACCCCCGGAAGGATTTACCCCCATGCTGATCAGAGCACTTTTTGCGATATGGCACTGCAACGCTTTAACTGACAATTGCGCGGTCGTGCGACGTTGCACCCAAACAAAATTGATGTCCTTTTTTTAACACAAATAGAGCTTTCTTTTGGTAGTATTTGATCACCTCTGCGTTTTTTATTTTTTTTGCGCTATAAATAAAAAAAGAGCGCCAACTTTTTAAAAAAAGCAATATTTTTTACTTTTTGCTATAATAAATATCCCCAAAAAATATATAAAAAAAAAATGTTTTCCACAGTGTAGGCCATATATTGACTGGTTTTCACAGAAGTTATAGCATCTACAAAATAGGGGATAGATTTATGGTATTTTTATTATAATTTTTTTTATTAGTAATGGTGGTGATCTGCGATTTTTATCGTGAATGCAACATTATGGCGGACACATCAGACACTTTTGACACTATTTTGGGACCATTGTCATTTATACAGCGATCAGTGCTATAAAAATGCATTGATCACTGTATAAATGACACTGGCAGGGAAGGGGTTAAGTGTGTCCTAGGGAGTGATTCTAACTGTGGGGGGATGGGCTACCTAGGACATGGCAGCAATCACTTCTCCCGATGACGGAGCAGTAGATCTCTGTCTTGTCACTAGGCAGAATGGGGAAATGCCTTGTGTACATAGGCATCTCCCCGTTCTGCTGCTCTCTGACACGATCGCAGGACATCATCGGACATTGATTCCACGGGTCCCGCTGGCACGGTCATGGAACACACGGCGCGAGCGCCCACAATGCCCTTAAAGGGGACGTACCTCAATGCCCATTTGCACAGCCATGCCATTGTGCCAATGTATAGCATCGTGCGCTGGTAGGCAAGCGGTTAAAGTAGTATTCTGTGATATACCTAACTAATCTTTTTTTTTTTTTTATTGGTAATTGAATGGAACATACACGTATGTTGAAATACAGAAACATACATCACAGAATGTATGATATCTAACATGTCATTTAAACAGTTGTGTTACAGAAAGAATAAGCAACTTGGCGTGATTCGGTAACTAGGTGCATAGGGTGAAGGTTGACTCAAGTATATTGGGGACTTCTCAGTGTTGAGTCGCGGGTTTTGAGTAAAGGGCATAGGAGGGAGTTGTTCAGTGGGTTCACTTGAGCTTGTGTACTGATCTTGTGGGTTTTTGTCTGTGCATGTTTGAAGGGCTTAAGGGGTGGGTCGCAGGTTATGGGTGAGAGGTCACTGGGGGGCGTGAGTTTTTGTTCAGCAGGGTTGGGGTGTCCTGTTAGGGGTTTGTTTAAAGTAGGAGGTGTTTATCTCAGTGAGGTGGCGGGTTTCTGTGTGATGATGAGTAGAATTAGGTTCCTTAGGTGGGGGGTGGAAAGTGAGAGGGGCAAGGCCGGGGAAGGGCTGGGCCGGGGAGGGGATAGGTAAAGAGAGGGCTGGTGGATATTGCAGTGGTTATAGAGGGGTGTGCAGATGAAACGGAGGGGGTGGGTGTCCATCTCTCTCTCCCTCCGTTTGGGGTGATAGGTAGGTTGCTGGCTCATTGAGATTCTGGTTTGTTAGTAGGAAAATGGTCTAGTGGTAGTTGTAATTGTTGCTTGTTTTCAGTTTCGGGGCCAATCCTGAGGCGAACTGGATTGAGTTAGAGCCGTTGAGCTGTCGGCAGCGATAAGGTATTGGTGTTCTGCTGTTGATTGGAAGTGTATCCAACAGGCCCATTTAGTTGAGAATTTGGAGGGTGTATCATGTGCAATGCTGATGAAGCTTTCCATTTCTGCTACTTTGGTGATTCTGGCTAACCATTCTTTAACTGATGGGGTCTGTGTGGTGCCCAAGTCGACTGGTGTGCATTGCTTTGCGGCATTTAACTTGTGCATTGCTGGGGACTTAAAATAGTTCCTTTTGTTGTGCATTTTCCATTTTGCAGAAACACACTACAGTCCATTTAACATGGTTTCCTATGGATGTAGGTGACATCTGTGCAATTTATGGAAAGGGCCAGGGACTTTTTTTTCTGGTTTTTGGTTCCATGGACTTCAATGGATCAAAAATGTGTATTAAAAAACACAAAATGCACCTGGAATATGCAAACTGCAACCGCATAGGTGTGAATCAGACCTAATAGGAGTACCACATTGGGTCAGAATATTTGAATATTTGGAAGTTAGAGCATTTGACATTATAAACAGAATAATCATGTAATCTTAGTACAGAAGTGCAAGCCAACAAAAAATGTGTTTAATCATTTAAATTGTAATTGTATTTCTGGTTACAAACTTACAATGCTTTACCAGACAGGAAGCCGGAAAAGTTCTTAAAGAGGGAAACAGGCAACAGTTTCCTTTGTGACAATCGAGGTGTCAGATCCAACCATGCTGTAACCAATATGTGATGAATAGGTTGCCAATTCACACTGCATTGTCACAAATGATATTCTCAGACTCAACCTGCACAAAGGTGTTCTAGCTTCTTGGACCACAGTCTAGGTGCCAGCAGTTAACCTGTTACACTACCACCAGTTATTTTATCGTAAATACCAACCGTGCACAATATCTGCGATAGCACTTTTGACTTTTAAAACAGTAGTAAACTTAACCTTTAAAAAAAAAGACAATTGCATAATGTGTTAGTGTGCATTACATGCTAGCAGATTATGATATACTTACCTTAGAACGAAGCCCTCCAGTGTCACAATGTTACCGCTGACAGGGCTTCCATTTTTACCCAGTCTTCCTTCTGGGTTCAAGTGCTCCTGCTGGTGGGAGTCACGGGCATGGCACAGAGCTCTGAAGGAATGGCACGCGTATGCCGTTTCTTCAGAATGCATGCGCTGGTGACATCACTGGCTGCATGCAGTGTGAATATTTCCTAAACGATGCACGTTTAGAAGATATTCCCTGTAGCTACAGGTAAGCCTTATTATAGGAAAAAAGGACTTTACTACCACTTTAAGAAATGTCTATAATATACACTGGACTCCATTTGCAAATCAGTATCTTACCACATCCAAGTACGTGGTAAGATACCTCATAGCGTTTTTCGAAGAGTTTTTTTATGAAGCGATGCAGTATTTTAGTAGTAAAAGCCTGCGGTAGTTTACCGCTGATGGTTAAAACTGTTATAGTTATTAACGAGCGGGCGGCCGCTGTGTCCTTGACCACCGATGAGTCGTCATCTGTAAGCAGGGTTCCCAGCTGACAGTAAAAAGAAACAATTGCCGGAAATTAAAAAATCAGCAAAAAATGGCATGGGGTCCCCCCAAGTCCATACCAGGCCCTTCGGG
This sequence comes from Lithobates sylvaticus, assembly GCA_028564925.1. Lineage (NCBI taxonomy): Eukaryota > Metazoa > Chordata > Amphibia > Anura > Ranidae > Lithobates > Lithobates sylvaticus. Next base: position 167,657,674 of record CM053026.1, read on the forward strand.
TTTGTTATGGATTTTGAAGGGAACCCCCGTGACAGCATTTAAAAAAAAAAAAAAAAGACGTAGGGTCCCTCCCAAAATCTATACATAACCTTTATTCGAGCATGCAGCCTGGCAGAGCAGAAAAAGGAGGGGACGAATGAGCGCCCTCCCCCCATCCTGAACCATACCAGGCCACATGCCTTCACTATGGGGGGGTTTGGGGCAGGGGGTGCTCTGCCCCCAAAGCAACTTGTCCCCATATTAATGGGGACAAGGGCCTCTTCCCCACAACCCTGGCCGGTGGCTGTGGGGTCTGTGGGCGGGGGGGCTTATTGGAATCTGGAAGCCCCCTTTAACATGTATAGTCCACTAGGCTAAGCAAGTGGCCCCACTACAAGAGAACATTTTCAGGTCTCCAGGAGTTCAGCTTAAAAAAGTATTTTTGTTTGGTACAAAATTACATTCCCTTTCCAGTAAATCATTGCATCGTTTATTTATTTATTTATTTACATTACCTTCCCAGTATGTCATTACATCATTTTTTATTATGCAGGAAACAACCAATGCTCCAAATGTCACAAAAAGCTTCTACAGTATCTGTACCTAGGTAGAAACACTTAAGAGCATCAAAGTGCTGTCAGTAATTAGCAGAAACAGGGAGGGTGCCAGGCTACAGCTTTTTTTACCATAGCGAAGGACTTTCAATGTTCTCTCTGGAGTGAACAATAACTTTAAAGTGATTCTGTAGTTTTTAAAAGAATTCCTTGTAAAGAAAAAAAATGAATACTGCCGTACCCCCTGTGACACCAGTCTTTGCTCCTTTAGAGCTACAACGGCTAATGAATGTCCAGCATCTGACACATTTCAGCTACAGCAGTGACATATCAGTCAGTGGATGGAAGCACAGAGCACAGCAGGGGACCAGCCATCCAACACACCAAGAAATGTGTAAGATGCCAAGGATACTTCAGGTACCATAGCTCTTCAATAGGTGGAGTTGCAGGTAAGTATTAACCCTTGTCTTTACAAGAAGCCATTTTTATTCTAGCAACAGAGTCTATTTTTCTGTAATATTACTTAATATGTAATGTTTGTTTGTTAGTCACTTTCCCTGAGTGGATGTCATATGACGCCCTAGGAGTGAAGTGGTTATACTGGGATGATGGCTGCACCTGCACTGATATCAAACAGCCACTGAACTGAGCTGAACAGCCACTCAATCACTTCTGCAGGCAGCACCCACCGCCGCTGCCTTTTCCGGTCTTTTTCATCTGATCATGGAGCCAGTTCTGACCAGTGGCATCTGTACCAGTGAATAAAGTGAGAAGGACTGACCTTGTTCATTCCTCTCTGTAACCCCAAAAACCAGAAGCAACAAGGATTTTGTCACTTTCAGTTTCGGTTCTTTGCTTATCTGGAAGTTAGCGGCCAGGGAAGCAACCAATCAGACTTAGCTGTGTCAGATCAGCTGCATTGGAGGCCAGAGGAGAGATTTGGAGTCTAATAGATCCCAGATTTCTCCATAAAGGGGACCTATCATGACCCATGCTGTTACAAGGGATGTTGTTGAAGTCGATAAAAAAAGTTTTTAATACATTTAATAATAATGAAAAACAAAATTACAGCGCCCATGTCTCCCGGTGCTCACGCGCGAATGTCAACACATACGTAAGTCCCCCACATATGTAAGCGGTGATGTCACACAGCGCGAAAGCAATAATTTTAGCTCCAGACCTCCTGTGTAACTCTAAACTGGTAACCTGTAAAGGTGTTTAAATTGTAGCCTAGATTTTTAGGTACTGTAACTTGGTGCCAGTCCACAGACATACGCAATGTTAAAGCATGACATGATAGGTATCTATTTACTCTGCGTAATATCTTTTATATTTTATCAAAAAATTGGGTGTTATATAGTGTTTGTGTGCAATAAAATTCACTAAAGTGTATTTTTTTTTTCAAAAAAAATGTACATTTGAAAAACTGCTTCACAAATACCATGTGACTATTATTCTCTAGGGCCTCTGCTAAAAATATATATAATGTTTGGGCTTCTAAGTAATTTTCTAGCAAAAAAAAATTTAGATTATGTTTGCATGTTGTTTAATAAAACATTAGGTCAGTTTTAATTTCAGAAGAGGCATTTGAACACTTTTATGTTACCGTTCATTGGGTAAAGAGTACAAAGTATGTTTCTATTCAATACAAATAATTACTGCATTCATTAAATATGTTTCATTTCAAGCCATTATGATCCTGTAAATGTTTGGTCCCTAATTAACTAAGTAAGCTAAGATATAGTTTATGCAATAAAATAGTTTGGCCTAACCAAAAGTTTTAATTGCCTTAATTGAACAAGCTGATATTAGAATCTGATTGGCTATCATGCATAGCTGCACCAGATATTGCACTCTGCAGTTTTAGTAAATCAACCCCAATGTCTTAAAGCGGAGTTCCACCCAAAAATGTAACTTCCTCTTTAAGCACTCCTCGCCCCCTTACATGCCACATTTGGCATGTCATTTTTTTTGGGGGGGGGGGGCTTCATTAGGAGGGGGACTTCCTGTCCCACTTCCTCCTTCCGCCCAGGGACCGCCAAGGCGACTCCTCCTTTCACCTTAGGAGGCCCCTCCCTCTAGGCGCTCTCCTGGGACACGTGACATTTCCCAGGAGATCGCCTGTCCACTCCGGGAGCACAGTGCGACTCGCGAATGCGCCGTGCATGCCCAGCCGTGAAGCCGAAAGCTGTCATGGCCAGGTGCTCAGAGTGGCAATGGAGGCGCCGGCGGAGAGGAGGGGGAGAGGAGCAACCGTGGAACAGGGAAGTGTCTGTTTATTAAAAGTCAGCAACTATACTTTTTGTAGCTGCTGACTTTTAGTAAACATAAAAAGCCTGGAACTCCCCTTTTAAGGCTTAAAAAAATGCCTAACATAAACTCCCAGCATTTGTCCACACCTAGGGAGCCACAAGTGACACATACAACTGGCGGTAGAAGTGAATGACTATGCACAGCTGTACTCAAGTAAACACCAATGTTTTCTTGCATCAGAATAAACATTAGCATTCATGACTGGCAGAAATGTGCATTCAGGGAAATACATCATTGGCACATGCATGTTTTTTATGTCAATACATGAAAACATGGACTGTACCTGGGCATGGATGCATACAGCTATTCATTTATTTGGCCCTGAGTGCAGAAAAACACAGAGATGTTATGCTAGGCATGTTTTTAGGTCTCCAAACGTGTGCATGTAGCATAATAAGTAACACCAAGTGTTAATTGTTCCTAAACAGTACCCTTGAAATCTTCCTAAGTACTTCACTTCCTGCTTTATAAGGGCTCTTTCACACGGACGGACCGTATGTCCGTTTTTCATCCTTCCGTTTTCGTATGAAAAACGGACATACAGGTATCCCTATGGGATAGCGGGTGTCAGCGGATGAGCATCCGCTGACACCCGCTCTCGTCCGTGCCCGCTATGCTCCGTTTCTGCAGACGGAGGAAAACCCCATTTTTTCATCCGTCTGCAGAGCGGATCGGATGACGACGGACTCTACGGTCCGTCGTCACCCGATCTCCGATAGGGGAGAGCGGCGCTCTGACAGGTCCGTCCCTGCACAGAGTGCAGAGACGGACCTGTCATCTTCCTGCTCAGCGGAGATCGCTCCGGCGATCCCCGCTGAGCAAGCGGCTATCCACGGGGCGGATCTGCACTGATCCGCCCCGTGTGAAAAAGCCCTATGGGTGGCATTCCTGTGCCTCGTAACTGCATGTCTGCAGTGTAAGATCATCCAAGGCACTGTTGTCTGCAACTGACAAAATAAGGCACGTTAAGTCTGTAATAGGACAAATATAAGCTGCAATGAGAACACAGGGAATATTTGGTGACTGTTCTTTTGCCCTCTGTTTGCCATTTTGGGCACAGCTTACAGACGTTAAGTCCTCTTTAATTGAGAGTATACATTCTCTTTAATACTAACAACACTAGAAAATGTTCTACATTTTTGATGTAATGTAGCACTGTAAAGGAGCTTTTGTGATTTATTACACATTGCAGGCTATTTGTATACATGCACCTTTTTTAAGATGGTTTTTACCTAATGTTCACAGCATCTTGTCAGTAATATATTGGAGCATCTGCATAATGATTTGCTTTCCTGTTTTGCTGCATTTTAATAAATTTAAAGTCAGTTCTGAAACAGATGTTTTGGAAAGACAGTGATAGAGTATAGCCTACAACAATACATTTTAAATCAACACCTAATAACACTTGAGTATACATATCACTATAAATAACATTATCATGAGTGATAGAAAAAGTCATTTGTTTTTAGGTTAGAATCTGTGCTTAAGAAAGATTCTACATAAATTACAATTTGGTTTATCTAAACATTTGTTTCATATATTCATTTTTATTTTAAAATGTCATTAAATACATCTGATTTTTTGCTTAAGGATGTTCATGTCTTTTTTGTAAAAATAACCCAAATTAGCGGATCCCTTTTTTGAAAGTAGACATTCCAAGGTATTTAGTAAGAGGCGTGGTGAGCTTTTTGATGTTGTCATTTTTTCCACAATTCTTTGCAAAATGAATTATTTTTTTATTTTTTATTTTTTTTCACAAAATTGTCATTGTAATGGTTATTTCTCTCACATGGAATGTGTATACCACAAATGACACCCCAAAATAAATTCTGCTACTCCTCCTGAGTATTACGATACCACATATGTGGGACTTTTACACAGCCTGGCCACATAGAGAGGCCCAACATGCAGGGAGCGCCATCACGTGTTCTGGGAGCATAAATTACACATCTAAATTGTTGACTACCTATTACACTTTGAAGGCCCTGGAGCACCAGGACAATGACACGTGACACTGACGTGGCACTGATGACACGTGACACTGACGTGGCACTGATGACACGTGACACTGACGTGGCACTGATGACAAGTGACACTGACGTGGCACTGATGACAGATGGCACTAATACGTGGCACTGATGACACGAGACACTGATGACAGACGGCACTAATATGTGGCACTGATGAGAGATGGCACTCATAGGTGGCACTGATGACACGTGGCACTAATATGTGGCACTCATGCGAGATGGCACTAATACATGGCACTGATGCGAGATGGCACTAATACGTGGCACTGATGACACGGCGCTGCAGACATAAATTACAATTTGGTTTATCTAAACATTTGTTTCATATATTCATTTTGATTAAATACATAGAAGCTTAAGGATGTCATGTCTTGTTTTCTGTGTAGATATGGCCAGGCCTGGACTGGCCATAGGGCATACCGGGCATTTGCTTCAACTTCGGCTTTAACCTCGGGGCCGCGGTCCGATGCCTGTTGATGACCGGGCTGCACAGCGGGAGGTAAGCGGTGACCGCGGCCTGGAGAGGGTTAACACAGGCCACGGTCCCCGCTCACCTCCTGTGCAGCCATGCCTGTGTCTCCTCTCCAGGCTCTGCTGCCCTGCCGACAATGTCATCTATCAGCAGAGCAGGGGTTGGAAGAGCCGGAGATCTGTACACTGAACAGGGATCCGTGGTTGCTAGGCAGCAAGTCCGATCCAATTAAAACCACGATCGATGTACGCACACGCGTGCTGCGGACGACTATCACTAGGCAACGGAACGCTGCCAGGGCTGGTGCCGATGATGAAATGAAAACGGATGACGTCAGGAGACCCCGCCCACCTAGGCAGATTACTTCCATTCAAAGTGAAGAAGAACGTAAAGTGAGAAGTCAAGCCAATTCGGAGTGTATACAAGGAAAGGAGACCCAAGGAAGGAAGGAAGGAAAACAGATACACAAGAAAAGGCAGTCCGAGGAGTAATGGAGGACACAGGAAAGTGTAAATAGATAAAGATAAATGGTGGCAAAAAGGAGATAAGAAAGGGGGAAGAAGAGGGGAAGGAGGGAAGAAGAAAGGATAGAAAAAATGGGGGGATATATAAAGAGAAAGAGAGGGAAAAAAGGGAAAAAGAGACAAAGGAGAGGAAAATAAGAGAAAAGGAGTGAAAAATAAAAAAGAATAAAGATAGAGAAATGAGAATAGTAAAAAAGGAAGAAACGAGTGGGAAAAATCAACAAATTAACCACTTAAGGACCTTCTCCTGCACATTTACGTTGGCAGAATGGCACGGCTGGGCACATCAACGTACAGGTATGTTGCGCTTTAAGAGCCCAGCCGTTGGGTCGGGCGTGCTCGTGACCCGGTTCTAAGCTCCGTGGCTGCGCCGCCAGTGTCCCACGATCGGGTCACAGAGCTAAAGAACGGGAAGAGGTGGAAGAAGGTGGAAGAAGTGTAAACAAACCTCTCCGCGTGCTTCCTAGTGAGACTGTCACTGACCGTCTGTTCCCTGTCATAGGGAAAGACGATCAGTGATGTCACACGCCAAGCCACGCCCCTACAGTAAAAAAAAAAACACACAGGTCACACTTAACCCCTACCCGCCCCCTAGTGGTTAACCCCTTCGCTGCCAGTGTCATTTACACAGGAATCAGTGCATTTAAATAGCACTGATTGCTGTATAAATGACAATGGTCCCAAAAATGTGTCAAAAATGTCCGATGTGTCCGCCATAATGTCGCAGTCACAATAAAAATCACTGATCGCCGCCATTACTAGTAAAAAAAAATTATTAATAAAAATGTTATAAAACTATCCCCTATTTTGTAAACGCTATAACTTTTGCGGAAACCAATCAATAATCGCTTATTGCGATTTTTTTACCAAAAATATGTAGAAGAACACATATCAGCCTAAACTGAGGAAAAAAAATGTTTATTTATATTTTTTGGGGGGATATTTATTAAAGCAAAAAGTAAAAAATATTGCATTTTTTTTCAAAATTGTCGCTCTATTTTTGTTTATAGCGCAAAAAATAAAAAACCGCAGAGGTGATCAAATACCACCAAAAGAAAGCTTTATTTGTGGGAAAAAAAGGAAGCCAATTTTGTTTGGGAGCCACGTCGCACGACCGCACAATTGTCAGTTAAAGCGACGCAGTGCCGAATCGCAAAAAGGGGCCTGGTCCTTTAGCTGCAAATTGGTCTGGGGCTTAAGTGGTTAAGAGGATAAGGTGAAACTGAGAAAAATGTTGGAAAATTAACTTAAAAAAAGTAAAGAAAATTACCTAAGTAAGAAAAAATTAAAAGTGTGAACAAATAAAAATATTAATAAATATAAAAATAAAATAAAGATAATAAAAAATAAATATAAAAATAAATATAAATAATAATAAAAAGAAAAGAAAAAAAAGGAGAAATAAAAAATAATAATAAGTAAAGGATAAAAATGAAAACACACAAAGAATAAAAAAACGGAAAGAGGGAAAAAAGAAAAATAGGAAAACCTAAAATATTATAGGTGAAAAAGGATGATCTACTTACATAAATTTGATATACAGAGTGCTTGAGAGAGGGGATACTATGCGGCCATGCCTGTGTGTCCTCTACTGGTTCTCCCACCCTTCCAACAATGACATCCTATCAGCAGAGTAGGGGTGGGAGGATCTGGAGATCTGCATAGAGAGCGGGAGTATTTTCACATCAACAAGTGGGTAATCACCCGTTTGTTAATAGGATCCAGATCTACAGATCCTCCCACCCCCTACTCTTCTGATAGGATGACATTGTTGGAAGGGTGGGAGAGCCTGTAGAGGACACACAGGCTGGATCCTGCCTCTGCCCTGCCAAAGGTAGGACTATGCAGGGGAGGCAGAGAGAGGGGCATGACTGCAAGGGGCACTGTGATATGGGTCTGTGATTGGTAGATGCACTGTGATGGGGGTTGTGATTGGTAGGGGCACTGTGATTGGTAGGGGCACTGTGATGGGGGGCTGTGATTGGTAGGGGCACTGTGATGAAAAGGGAACTGCACTGTAAAGGGGGACTGTAATCATTACAGTTTCCTTTACAGTGCAGTCCCCTTTATATCACAATGTCACATTACAGTGCGGAGGACCGACTCCGTGATTATCCCGTCATCAACCGCCCTCGCGAACGGGCGGTTGCTGGAAAATTGGCTGCTCAGTCTAAATTGCCCGGGCCTATTTTTTGTCCCAGTGTGGGCCTGGATATGGTTATTTTCAACCTTTTACCACAGAGTACATTTTATAGTTTATGTTTACTTTTATTTAAAATGCAAGAAAATATACAGTATAACCATAGGTGTGCACAGCCTATTGCATTAGAGTGCGCACATCAAATCTCAAACATATATGTGTGTGTGCATAAGTATTTATACTGACGGTGTCAGTAGAGCAGTAGACAGTGTCAGTAGGGCAGGGATTGGTGTCAGTTTTTATTTTAAGTATTTTTTACATTTTATTTATTTTTATTAGCTTTTTTACCATTTTGTTAAGAGCCCTGTTAGGGGGCTTTGGTGAAATATCAGGGGTTTAAACAGGGAGAATCTTTGCCACACACAGTGAATAGGGTGTGCCCAGGAACACCTGGCATACCCTGTGTGCACGCCAATGAGTATAACAATTATGCCGCGTACACACGATCGGACATTGATCGGCCATTTCAACAACAAAATCCATGGATTTTTTCCGACGGATGTTGGCTCAAACTTGTCTTGCATACACACGGTCACACAAATCTTGTTGGAAATTCCGAACGTGAAGAACACGGTGACATACAACACTTACGAGTAGCCAAGAAAAATTAAGTTCAATAGCCAGTGTGGCTCTTCTGCTTAATTCTGAGCATGCGTAGCACTTTGTGCATCGGAATTGTGTACACACGATCCGAGTTTACGCAAACGGATTTTGTTGTCGGAAAATTTGAGAACCAGATCTCAAATTGTGTGTAACTGAAATTCCAATGGAAACTGTCTGATGGAGCCTACACATGGTCGGAATTTCCGACAACAAGCTCCGATCGCACATTTTACGTCGGAAAGTCCGACCATGAGAACGCGGCATAAGAGTTGTCACATTTGGCCCCCGATTTCTCCACAAATAATCCCATTGCAAGCTTAGTCACTTCACTTTCTTTTACACCTGCCCCAAATGCCCTTTTTGAGCCAGTTAAAAAAATTGAAGCAGGAATTTTGGCCTTGTCTATACACTTACACACCTTTACACACCTATACTGAACATTATTTAGGTCTTTACACACAGTTCTTTTGCTCAGGGACTTTCTGTCAACAAGTTCCTGAGTAACATCAGTAAATTATGATGCCCATGTGGAAGGGGCCTAAAGCTCTCATACTATTAGTAATCGTTTCAAGCATTGTCAGCATGAGCTGTGACACTTGTGGGGAAGCTTGAAAATATTAGGATCTAACCGCCCCTGTGTCTGATTCCTATTCATTTTGTATGGCCTATAAAAAAGGGGAAAAAAATCAACTAATTGCCATCAGCAGGATCAATTGGAATGCTGGTAATAATAAACTTAAACTACAATCACTGTAGAAAAAATTTTACTTAATCAAGATAACAATGTACTCATTTACTAATCATGCTCAGATGCAGGCGCAGTCCTCTTTTATTCCCTTCCTGGGTTCCTGGACAGGTACATTTCTCTGCTTCCATACCTCAGAAGCTCAGAGAGGCCACACCCTTGTGATGGCAGAGGTGACTGGACAAGTGATCTCCAGCCAGGTTAGTTGCCCTCCGCTGTCAGAACCAGCATTCGGGCAGCCAGGTGAAAACCTAATAGCAAGAACTTACCTGGAACATTTAACTACTGTGGAAAATTTTTCTCCCTATTGCTTGCTTTCCTTTGTCCTTGGGCCTTGGATCCCTCCAGCTACTTGCCTGTGTTACCACAGCTACCTTGGACTTCACTGATAGGGATTCTGTTTATGATGATAATCACAACATTCTGAATTGGTTTACTAAAGTAGTGATTCTTAGATACATTGGTGTTATAGAGTCTTAAAGATGCTTTGTTATGCAAACATATGTCACCCTGATTATGCCACAGAGATATTGCTTTGAAGAGTTCATGTTTGGGCAGTTTCCATGATCTGTTTTGTATTATTCTGCAGTTTATGCATGTTCTTTGCCACCCTGAACCTGTTTTGCATAACTGCTTTTAACTTTGCCCTGCTTAGTATGCTGTAAGTTACAGTAAGTTACTTCCTATGTGATCATACAGCTGATTAGCTATTCTGTAAAAGCGCTTGCTGGGTCTTCATTAAACATTACATCAAAGCCCTGGAAAGCTTCTGACATCCAAGTCTGAAATACAGTATGTGGCTTTTTGCTTCTGTAACTCTACAATTAGTAAACATGTGTAGTATAGTGCTAACATTATTTCATTTATCAGGTCTCAACCTCAGTACTACATCAGGCCCATAACTTAGGTTATATGTGATCAGTGTCTGGTAGCTGCATTGTAGCACAACAGAATAAATAACCGACAAGTCATAAATAATCTTGGTCCAATCAAGTACTGACTGTAGTAACTGTGCATTCAAAGTGACTAATACAGATTACCCGAGACACTGAACTACACCTGCTGTGCTGTTACTAGAAGACATGGGTCAATAAAGTTGCTGAGCTTCTACAGCTGCTGTTTTAATCGATCTACTGACAGAAGAAACGCTAAAAAAAGGTTATTCTTCTGAAGATAGCTCTGTTTGTGACACTCAGGCTTCACCTGTCTATGAAACAACTATAAAATGACACACGGATATTTAAAAAAAAAATCTAGATAAAAAGCCATAAAAGTCAGAAAAAACATAAAGAACATAAGTTATAAGGTAAAACAATGAGTTGAAAGAATAATTTTACTGTAAAATTGGTGACTGCTTCTCTTTTCTAGACAGGTTCTCTCTGACCACGTGAGACAACTTATGCTGGGATATGGCATATCAACTTCGATCTAATAAAAAAGTTGTACAAGCTAGGACTTAACCCTTGGGTGGTTCAGTGGATATGCAGTGTGATTGTAAATAGGGATGGGCCGAACAGATCCCTGTTTGGTTGCACCAGAACTTTCTAACACAAGGAAAGTTCGGACCCAAATAATGAACTCCATTAAAGTCAATGGGACCCAGAACGTCAAAAATCAAAAGTGTCAATTTTGAAGGCTTATATGCAAGTAATTGGATATACAATGGTTGTAGGGGTCCGGCATCATTATGGCGGGTGCCTCCCGTGGAGGCAGATCGGTGGCGGCTTGCGGCTTTTTTTTTCGGTCCGTCGGAGCGAGAGAAGAAGATGAATGGACTTTGTGGGACACTTTTTTTTTTTTAATAAAGGAATTATTCCAAGCCGTGTCTTGTGTTTTGTTACCATTTTCACACATTTTTTGTGAAATGGTAGGGCTACAGTTGTACCTGTTACCATTTCACACAGGGGGGCCAGGATCTGGGGGTCCCCTTGTTAAAGGGGGCTTCCAGATTCCGATAAGCCAGACCCCCACAACCACTGGGCAAGGGTTATGGGGATGAGGCCCTTCTCCCCATAAACATGGGGACAAGGTGCTTACCCCCCCAAAGCACCCTCCCCATGTTGAGGGCATGTGGCCTGGTACAGTTCAGAAGGGGTTGCACTCTCTAATCCCCCCTCTTTTCCTGTGGCCTGCCAGGTTGCATGCTTGGATAAGGGTCTGATATGGATTTTTGGGGGGACCCCACGCCATTTTTCTTTTTAATTTTGGCGTAGGGTTCCCCTTAAAATCCATACCAGACCTGAAGGGCCTGGTATGGATTTTGAGGGCATACTATAGACACCCCCAGGTATTTTTTTTTAATTTTGGTGTTGGGTTCCCCTTAATATCCATACCAGACCTGAAGGGCCTGGTATAAAATTTGGGGGGACCCCACGACATTTAAAGGGTGTTCCGTGGCTTTTGAATTAGCCACAAACAACCCAAGTTGTTCGCTATTCGGCGAACACCCGATGTTCGACTCGAACATCGGGCTCATCCCTACTTTTGATTATTAAAATGATATTATGAAATCATCAAACAATTCAATAGGTTCCCACGGTAGGAGTTTGACAGCTTAATACTTAATTTTCTGAGGTCACAAGGGATGGTTCAAAGCAGTTAATACCTGAAGATGCAAATGAGGGGAGTTTAACTGCTGGACAATAATTCCCCATTGAAATGTATTCACTTTTTCTAGTAAAGTAAAAAAAAAAAATAAGTTAAAAGCTTTTAAAAGTGCCAATAGTTATAGTGTGACGTACAGTAGCTTATATGATAGTATGCTAATAGCAACCCTATTTTTCCTTCTTATGTCAACACTAAATTGTTAATACCGTAAGTGCATATAGTATATAATATTAAAGTTGGTGTAGCTTACTGTAGTAGTATATAAAACAGCATGACATTTTTATTTAATTTAGAGGTGTTTCTCATCTTTTTTTAAGAAATTAAATTGAACCTGTCACAATGGGCAAAGTAATTTTGAGCTAAAGTCAATGATATTTTACTAAGTTTCTGGGTCTATCTTTGTGCACAAAAGACATATTGAGAGTAATGGTATGTGCAGACCTAACTTTTTAATGATTGCTCTAAGGGGTTTGGTAAACTTTTTATTTACAGATATCATTCCTCCTATCCCAGTGCAGCCTATAAAAGCAGAGATCTTTTATATGTCTCATTGATAACTTATCTGCAATATCATCTTTATCAAGAAAAAATTAAACAGTGGTAAATAGCAATATAACACCTTATCTATGTTTCAAGTGCGTACAAACAGAATTATTAATGACCTTTCTCTAATATTGCCTTGAACATCTATAACAAAGACTGCTTTATTCCTTCAGATAATAAATGCACAATAGATTGGAGCTGTCATGCTAAAATTGCATTCAGTACAGATAAAAGGACACATTAAACACTCTTGATACTTTAACGTATTCATTTAAATACCAAACTGACAATCCAATGTATACAAGGATTATTATTTCATTATTATAAAGGATTTCCATCCACTGGCAAAATATCTTTTAAAATGTCTGCGTTTAAAAAAATAAAAAAAATAAAATAAATATATATATATATATATATATATATATATATATATATATATATATATATATATATATATATATATATATATATATATAGATAGATAGATAGATAATATAGATATAGATATATAGATATATCTATAAATATCTAGATATATCTATATGTATAGATATATACAGTATATCTATATATATATATTATTAGTATTATTATTATACAGGATTTATATAGCACCAACAGTTTATGCAGCACTTTACAATATAAAAAGGAGACAATACAGTTATAATACAATAAAGTACAAGAGGATTAAGAGGGCCCTGCTCAGAAGAGCTTACAATATAATAGGGCGGAGCAAGTGGTACAAAAGGTTTTAACTGTGGGGAATGAGCTGATGGAAGTGGTAAAAGATTAGTTGGAGACGAGATAGGCTTTCTTGGATTTTTCAGGGATCGTCTAACGGTAGTAAGAGTAGGGGATAGCTGGACAGTTGGATGTAGCGAGTTCCAGAGGATGGGAGAGGCTCTGGAGAAATCATGGAGACAAGCATGGGAGGAGGAGATGAGAGAGCTTGAGAGTAGGAGGTCTTGAGAAGAGCGGAGAGTACGATTTGGGTGATATTTGGAGACAAGATTGGTAATGTAGCTCGGGGCAGAGTTGTGAATGGCTTTGTATGTTGTGGTTAGTATTTTGAATTAAATTTTCTGGGTGATTGGGAGCCAGTGTAGGGATTGGAGGAGAGGGTTGGCAGACACTGAGCGGTTGGTAAGGTGTATAAGTCTGGCAGCAGCATTCATGATAGACTAAAGTGGGGATAGCCTATGGAGAGGCAGGCAAATGAGAAGGGAGTTGCAATAGTCAAGGCGAGAGATAACAAGGGAGTGAATAAGGAGCTTGGTGGTTTCATTTGTTAAAAAGGGGCAAATTTTAGAGATGTTACGGAGGTGAATTTTACAAACTTTTGACAATGATTGGACTTGAGGCTAAAAAGGACAAGTCCGAGTCTAGGGTTACACCCAGTACCCTGGCATGAGGGGAGGGACTGATAGTTGCATTGTTGATTTTGATGGAAAAGTCAAAGCGGGCGGCACGGGCAGAGGGAATATTAATAGCTTCGTTTTAGAGAGATTTAGATTAAGGAAGTGGTGCGACATCCATGCTGATATGTCAGTTAGTAAGTTAGTAATGCGAGAGGAGACTGAAGGAGTGAGGTAAGGAGTAGACAGATATATTTGGGTGTCATTGGTATATAAGTGGTATTGGAAGCCGTGGGCGGTTATCAAGTGACCAAGGGAGGAGGTGTAGATAGAGAAGAGAAGGGGTCCAAGAATAGAGCCTTGGGGGATCCCCACAGAAAGGGGCAATGGAGAGGAGGAGACAGAGTTGTAGGTAACACTAAATAAGTAATACAAGTAAATGGCGCAACGACCCAAATACGATAATTCAAAAAACTATTTTCAAAGCACTTTTTTGCAGTGGTTGGCAACATATATATGTATACAAACGTATACACATGCATACAAGGGCAATGGCTGCTGAAAAACTGAAGAAAAAATAATAATAAAAAAATATATAATAATAATAATAATGGTAATAAATAAAAAAATGAATAAATAACAACATATGTAAAATATAATATATATGGTAATAGCCGGGGGGGGGGGATATGACAGGGAGGGGTAGTGGGGTGTACTAAAATAAGTCCGTAGCAATGGCAGCCATCCAGTGGGAACAGAAACTGTTATTCCCGGTACACTAGAAGAAAAAACAAGAAAGAGAGGTGCCTCTGGGTGCAGACTGTATGACAGTTTTAATGTTTTGTGCAAAAGATAAAAAACACTCACATTTGATAGGTGAGTGTTGAGCAAAAGATTGTCCTGTATGGTTGAAGTCAAGCGCTGGGGCTGGATCTCTGCAGGGGCTTCTCGTCCATAAGTTAAGGCATCATCAAGCTTGATAAAGGAGCGCGGCCGTCACATGACACACGGCCCAGCCAGCTCAGGAAACGCGTCGCATGCTGTGACGTCATTGCTGCTCGTCTGGATCGCACGCTTGAGTCCCAAGCCTCGTTTTGGCACCCCATCCACCACGGACGGCCAGGAAGACATCAGCCTTAACTTATGGACTCGAAGCCCCTGCAGAGATCCAGCCCCAGCGCTTGACTTCAACCATACAGGACACTCTTTTGCTCAACACTCACCTATCAAATGTGAGTGTTTTTTATCTTTGTCTTTTGCACAAAACATTAAAACTGTCATACAGTCTGCACCCAGAGGCGCCTCTCTTTCTTGTTTTTTCTTGTAGGTAACACTGAAGGAGCGCTGTGATAGGTAGGCAGAGAACCAGGATAGTGCAGAATCTCGGAGGCCAAGGGAATGTAGTTTATTGTGAAGGAGCTGGTGGTCAACAGTGTCAAAGGCCACAGAGAGGTCAAGTAGTAGGAGTATGGAGTTTTGGCTGTTGGTTTTAGCAGTTAGTAAATCGTTAGTGAGTTTTAGTAAAGCAGTTTCTGTGGAGTGCTGCGAGCAAAAGCCAGATTGTAAGGGGTCAAAAAGTTTATTTTCTGAGGTAGGAGCTAAGACGGTTGTAGACTAAGTGTTCTAGAAGTTTAGAGGTGAATGGAAGCAATGAGATAGGTCTTAAGTTGTTCAGGTTTGTGGGGTGCATGTTTTGGAGGGGAGAGGAAGGTGCCACTAGAGAGGGAGAGATTGAAGATGTGAATGAGAGAGCATAGAATAGAAGAAGAGGGTGACCTTAGTAGTTGCGAGGGAACAGGATCCAAGGGACAATTGGTTAGGTGGGTATCTGAGAAAAGTTATGTAACCTCTTCAGTAGTAGCCAATTCAAAAGAGCAGAGTGTTGAATGTGCTGTTAGGCAAGGTATGTTGGGTGGAGAAGATGTATGCACAGTGGAGGTGTCCTCACGAATTGCATCAATCTTGCCTTTGAAGTGATTGGCAATCTCTTGGGCAGTGAGTGAGTTAGTGGGTAGAGGGGGTGGGGGACGAAGCTGAGAGTTAAAGGTTGAGAAGAGCCAACGGGGACAAAGTATTTTTTTTTTTTTTTTCCAAGAAAGGTTTATTGAAAATTGTAATAACAACAAACAGTTTTACACAGTCAATGTTTACAACGTAGTGCATGTTACAAGTAAACAACAAGTAATTGAAACACTGCAGGTAAAGCAAAACAGATAAATTTCCTAAGCAATATATCGAAGGCAGGATTGTAGCTCGCGTGGACAAGCCTTGCAACCGAGAACTATCGAACTGACGCTAACGGAAGGGCAGGGGCCTCATTAGCGAGTAGTACAGACAAGCTACAGTAAAACACTATCATAATACTAAGTGCTAGGCAAACAAGAGAAACCTCGAAGGAATAAACAAGGGTGAGTACTATACCCTTTCCTTACTTATAGGAGTGAGGTTGGAACAATTCCGGGAATGCGGTCTCGGACCACAAGCATTCTCCGATGTATGTCAGTAGAAAGGCACGGGTAAACCTGGAGTAAGGTAAGTTAAGGCATTGCGGAAAGTAGCGGGGTGGGAGGCAAGACGGAAAGGGTGTGGACCCACATTATAGGGAAAAAGCCTTGGGCAGCCAGCACCAAAGGCCAAGAGGTGTCACATATCTGGAAAGGGGGAGGGGCTGAAGCGAACCTGTCGGGGTAGATTTGAAATATTAGTCCTGACTCCGGGAGTCCGGGGGTTTGGGAGGACAAGGAGATCGTAAATGTCTGTATTCATCCGTGGTGGTAAAGTGGTGCCAGCAGGCCCACACGGTATTGAATTTAGAGGGAGAGTCCTTAGATTGGTGAATCAAATTCTCCATTTCTTCGATTTTAGAAATGCGACTAAGCCAATCCGCAATAGTTGGTGGAGTAGGCGATTTCCAAAGCACAGGTATGCACAGTTTCGCTGCATTCAGTAAATGTAGTACAAGGGAACGGTGATAATGTTTGAAAGGGATAGAGGAGTGATGTAGGAGCATTTGTGCAGGTGTAAAGGCTATTTGGTATGTAGTAATCTGTGAGGTGAGGCGATGTACTTCCTGCCAGAAAGGTTGTAGTAGAGGACAGGACCACCATATATGCAAGAGAGAGCCATCCCTGTTAGAGCATCTCCAGCATTCCGGAGGTATAGCCGGGGTCATTTTGTGGAGTCTGGATGGGGTCTTGTACCACCTGGAGAGTATTTTGAAGCCGTTTTCTTGCGCTGTAACGTTAATGGTCCCTTTATGAACATGTGTGAATACACGTTCCCAATCTTCGTCTGAGAGATCTAGAGATAGATCTCGTTCCCACTGCCGCGTAGCGACATTGGCCTTAGAGTTACTGTCAGCAAAAAGCATTGAGTAAATTTCCGAGATTAAGTGTCGTTGCGGTTCCTGTTTGGTACACAGTGTCTCAAAGGGTGTAAGTCGTCTGCCAAAGTCAGGTCGTTTGGTAGGGTCGGTCAGAAAGTGTCGGATCTGGAAGTAGGTCCAATACGGGCAAGATTGGTCATTCTCTCGTCTGGGTATATGGGGGCGGGTGAGGAAGGCGTTATTGGAAAAAAAATGTCTAGCTTGAACAGTAGGATAGGGCCAGAAGGCAGCCAGGAAGGAGTCTGACATACCCACCGGGAATTCCGGATTGTGCCGAACAGGCGTTAATGGACTCTGCATTGACGAGATGTGCTGGGTCCGGCATGATTTTTGAAATGTGTGTAAAGTACTGGCAATTAAAGGGTGTGCTTTACAGGGACGGGGTACAACTGCTTGGGCTATCCACGGTAGTTGGCCTATAGGGACCGTAGAGAATTTGTTTTCTATGTTTATCCAGTCTTTTGATGATTTGTGAATGTTCCAGTCAATAATCCTCGTCAGTTGACAGGCCCAATGGTATTTGGCAACATCTGGAAGGCCTATCCCACCTTTCAGCTTTGGTAAGCAAAGCTTATCTAGACTAAGTCTAGGTCTGTCTTTGCCCCAGAGGAAGTCAGTGCACATTTTGCGGTACGAGTGAAAGAAGGTCTGGGGTAGTTTTATCGGGATCGTTTGCAGGACATATAATAGTCTGGGAAGAACGTTCATTTTGAGTATGGCAGCTCTGCCAAACCATGAGAAGACTCCAGTGGACCAAGCCTTTAGATCTTTTTGGATGCGTTGAAGAATGGGGACGTAATTTGCGGTATATAGGTCAGATAGACGGGAAGGGAGTGCAATCCCCAAGTACGTTATCGCGTCGCGGTTCCATTTGAATGGGTAATTAGTTTGGCAAAGTGAAAGGGTATGCTGATGTAAGGAGATATTAAGTGCTTCCGACTTCGAGAAGTTGATAAGGAGATTCGAGAGGGTGTGAAAAGTTTTAAAATCTGCTAGTAAGTTGGGTAGAGAGACATGGGGTTCAGTGAGGAATAGGAGGATATCATCCGCGAAAGCAGAGAGTTTGTAGGTGGTATCAGACACAGTCACTCCTTTGATGTCGGGGTTGGCACGCAGGCGTTGGAGAAGGGGTTCAAGAGTGAGTACAAATATTAATGGGGACAAAGGACAGCCCTGACGGGTGCCATTAGATATGGAGAAGGCATTCGACAGGTGGCCATTGACTCGGACCTTCGCGGTGGGAGATGAATAGAGAGCCATGATGAATTGGAGCATACGATCTCGTATCCCGATCATTTTGAGAACTTCCTCCATGTAGTCCCATGCCACCCTGTCGAATGCCTTCTCCGCATCAAGTGAGAGAAAAAATCCCTGTTGTGTCGATGAAGTCAGCCAGTGGTGTAAATTAATTGCTTTAGTCGTGTTGTCTCTTGCCTCTCTACCCGGGATGAACCCTACTTGGTCAAGCGAGACTAGGTTGGGTAAGAGTGGCAAGAGACGATTAGCTAGAATTTTAGCAAAAATTTTTAGGTCGACATTAAGGAGGGAGATTGGCCGGTAATTAGTCACTAAAGTGGGATCTTTGTTTGGTTTGGGTATGACTGTAATGTGGGCTGTCAATAGGTCTCGGGGTGGGGGATTAGAAGAAGAGATGGAATTGAAGGCCGTCAAAAAGTGGGGTTTCAGAATGTCCGCAAAAGTTTTATAGTACGCCGTTGTCAAGCCGTCAGGGCCCGGGCTCTTACCGGGTTTCAGTTGCTTGAGAACTGCGTCTACTTCTGAGCATGTGATAGGCCGGTTAAGGTCACTGGTCTCAGCGTCAGATAAAGGTGGCATATTATATTTAGTAAGAAAGTCCCTGATGAGCTGTCGGCGAGCTGCGTCTTCAGTGAGCGAGGTGGTGGGGTGTAGGTTGTAAAGCTGTGAGTAGTAGCGAACGAATTGGCTCGCTATCTGGTCATTGACCGCCGTGGGAAGTCCCTGGGAGTTTGTTATAGAGTGTACAGTCATTGAAGCTTTTTTAGTTCTGAGAGCCCTAGCTAAGAGCTTACCAGCCTTGTTCCCGTACTCATAAAAGGTTTTTTGTGACAGAACGTAGTTTCTCCTAATCTGTTTATTTAAGGCGTCTAGGAGCTCAGTGCGTGCTTGGATAAGTTCAGACAGGGAGTCTGTGGCTAGGGAGCGTTTGTGAGCTTTTTCCAGTTTTTGTATTGTGTTGGATAAAGCGGAAATGTGTGACTTCCTTTCTCTGTTCCTCTTGGCAGCTATCGCAATGAGTTCGCCACGTATGGTACTTTTGTGGGCTTCCCACAGTATCATAGGGGAGATCTCCGGGGAGGCATTTTCTCGGAAATACAGCTCCAAACGTTTAGTAATGGTAGTTGAAAGTGCGACGTCTGTAAGGAGAGATGGGTCTAGTCTCCAAATATGGTGTCTCGGAGGTGATTGTGTCAATTCAATCGTCAGAGAAATGGGATGGTGGTCCGAGATATACATAGGGTGTATCCTGGCAGAGGTCAACATAGGTAGGTCAGTCTGAGAGATAAAGAGGTAGTCCAGTCTGGAATAACGGTTGTGCGGTGCTGAATAGAACGTAAAGTCCTTTACATTCGGGTTGAGTGTGCGCCATGCATCGTGTATCGAAAGTTCCTGAAGGCGTGTCTTAATCGATCTAAGTGCCCTGTAAGGCATAGAGGAGGCACCAGTCGAGGTGTCCTGAGAGGGGTTAAGGGGGACATTGAAATCGCCTCCCAGTATTAGCATTCCTTCTTGGAACGCGGAAAGCTGGCGTAGAGTGTTAGTAAAGAAGGAGACTTGCCCGGTGTTAGGAGCATATATATTAGCTAGAGTAACTGGTTTGCCGTACAGCATACCCTTTACGAATAGGAAGCGAGCCTCCTCATCAATGCATGTATCTTGAACCTGGAGAGGGCAATTTTTTGCGATCAGGATAGAGACGCCTTTGGTCTTTGCAGTAGGATTAGTGGCATGGTAGGATGTGGGAAAGCGTGCGTTGGAAAGTTTAGGAATGGAGTTGGTCTTGAAATGGGTTTCCTGCAAAAAGGCAACACTTGCCTTATGTCTGTGGAGGGAAAGAAGTACTTGGGACCTCTTCTCGGGGGTGTTGAGTCCTCGCGTGTTGAGAGAGACAACTGTCACTGCCAGTTTGGGTGGCCTCCTGTGAGGTTGTGATTGTGTGTGGGGCGACGACATAATGTGGTCAGCAGGTCGGGTTGACGTGTAGAGTAACCGAGTGCCAGTGAACGAAGCGAGTGCTCGACTGAGACGGAGTCCCCAGAGACTGGTTATGCAAGGTATGAGTAGGTCCACAGAGGAGGGGGAAAGCGAGTTGAGCAATCACAGGCGTGAAGGAGTCAAAGAATGACGGGGAAGGGGTAGTAAAGCTCGAAAACAGGTAGGTGTACGCGTGTGAGCGTGTAAACGAGCAGTTGTGCAAAGGAGTAGGTATGGCGGGTCGCAAGAACCAGCTTGCTGACCCCAGGACCTAGACGAGCTAAGTCCCACAACAGCCAAGGCGGTACAGTGGTTGGGGATAAAACTAACAGTAGTAATGGACAGTTAGGGGACCACTGAATTGGGGTTGTCTGATCTCGGTGGAGAGTGGAATGAGACGTGTCTATAATGCATCATGCTTGACGGAGAGATATAGGATTGTGCAAAAAAAAAGAAACTGAGGAGGATGGATACTGGTGGGGATCATGTCATGAATGTGGGGTATAGTAAGCGGTATAGGAAGAATGCCACCTGTGTGTGGAGGGGTGAGAGGAGTATGGTAGGAGGGGTGTTCCCGAGTAGCTTGTGGACTAGGCAACGGGGAAAGGGGTGGTCAGTTATAGGGTCTAGTAAGGTAAAAGATGTAAGGGGTACCCTGGGAGTGATGGTGGGAACACTGAGCAGGTGAGTGGGGGTGTCTAAGGCAGCAATAGGGAGCCTAAATCCATGCAGATCTAATTTGGTGATAGTCGCAAGGTAGTCAGGGCCCGATCTACCAGGGCCAATAGGCATCTAGTTTACCGTGAAGGTAGGCAGAAACAAAATGGTACAATAAAGTAGTACAAAATAAAGAAAAAATTAAATAAAGCATAGGTCAGAGGTTAAAAAGCTAATGATGTGCATAACAAGCAGATATTTGTACCGTAATTCTAAGGTAGGTTTAGGTATAGTGTGTGTTCCTACGAAAGAATCATTTAGTGGGGTGAGCGTGGAGCAGAATTCTACTTAGGGGGGTTTCCAGAGTATGAGGGCGAGGCTAGTAGCATGAGTGGGGAGAGATCATGGCACAGGAGGGAACGCCGGAGCACGGCATATGGCTTCCCCACCTTATTCTGTGAAAGTTGGGTGTCGTAGGTCTACTCCCTATTGTGGGCGGTGTAGGTGGAGTACTCATCTGTTCAGTTAGGGGGTCTAAACTGACAAATCACAGTGAGGAGAAGCAGCGTGCGAGTAAAAAATACGTGCAGTATCACATGTCATAGGTCCATGGCCGCGCTGTCCAGTGAAATTCATTTAACATGACATTTCCTCCCTCACTGAAACCAGCCCAGCACACTGTGAGTATGTGGATATCCGTATGAAATATAGACATACCTATATACAGTTTGGTAAGAGCATACATGTCACCAGCATTCTCATGTATATATCATAGAACAGACAATATTATACGTGGAGTAGCCATCAGTTTAGCAAGGCGTACCACACCGGTAGGTATCAGTGAGGAGAAAAGCCATGCAAATAAAATAGTCTTACACTATTACATGCCATAGGCCTATGGTCAGGCTGTTCAGTTAAATCCATACAGTATTTATATAACGCGACATGCTCGTCCTCACTGGGGTCAGCCCAGCATATTGCAAATATGTGGTGTTCCGTAGTGATTAAATGCACATCCATAAGCAATGGCTATTCGCATCTAATACACATGCAATCCCAAGTACATAGTATAGAGCAACCGACAAATTAGGTGAAGTAAGCCTTAGTTATGCAAGGCCGCAGAAATTGCCCTGTCTCAGTAAGGAGAAATGCCACGCAGGTAATGTAATTGTGCAATATCACACGTCACCGGCCCACGACAGGGCTGTACAGTGAAATTGAAGTATATAAGGCAATTTCGTCTTCACTGGAGACAGTCCAGCACATTGCAGGTAAGTGGGGTATCGTAATAGTTTTACATAAACCTATGAACCAGGGGAAATAGCATACAGGAAATAGGCAGCCCTATGTATAGAACACTTAGCAATCATCAGCTGGAAGGCACATTTTTATACACCTCTGCAAAAAAAAAAAAAAAACAAAAAAAAAAAAAAGAGTCTCCCCAGATATCAAGGGGGTAACCCCAATGTGAACTCGAGAGTGAGAGACACAGGGTGCCCGGCAAGCTTCAAGGGGTAAGAGGTCTACAGTTTGCCAGAACAGGACCTGGAAGCTAGCATATTGTTACTATGGTATTTCCTCGGCAGTGCTAACAAGGAGTATCACCGCAAATGGCGCGGAGGCATACAAAATGGCGGAGGGAGCATAAAAAAAAGTAAATAAATAAATAAATAAAAAATAGAAATCCTAGGGAAAGACTGAGTTATTTCGCCCATCATATGGGCAGTGTTCCGGGGCTCAAAAAGTGTATAGGAGGGGGATATCTAGGCTCAAGAGACAGCAGCTTGTCCATCCATCCCGGGTAGGTAGCAGCGTATCATGACATGGTATCACTGAGAGGGGGGTGTCTATCGGGGTGAGCGATATGCAGTGGTGATGTAGCCGGACCTGGCTACCGAGGACATACGGGAGAGTCAGCACTCGAGGGCTTAGGGGGGGGGGGGGAAGTGGGGGATTTACGGGCAAGTACCTGAGCAGGCGGGAGAAGTAGAGATCAATGATGTGAGCATCTAATGGTCTCGGCGGGTTCTCCTGGGAAGTGGTGTTGACATTTGGCTTGTTCCGCGGCCTCGTCTCGGCGCCGGAAGCATGTCTCGGTGTGTCGATGGGGAGCGCCGTCTGCTTGATTGGGAGTCTTGCGTCTCCATGATCTCTTCCTCACGTGCAGGTCTTCTGGCGGCGGGCGTCCGGAATTCGGCGTACCAGTCAGGGGCTTCGGTGAAAGGGATCCCCAGTGTGTCGCAGAAGTGGTCGAGGTCCTCCGGAACTCTGAGGAGCGCCGATCGGCCAGCGGCAGTGGCAGAGAGACCGAAGGGGAACTTCCAACGGTACGGTATTGCATTAGCTCTTAGGACTTCCAGGACCGGACGTAGTTCCCTGCGGCGCTGCAAAGTGATGGTGGATAAATCTTGAAACAGGTGTATATCCACGTCGTTGTGTGTCAGCGGGCTGACAGCGCGGGCTTTGTGTAGGATTTCCTCCTTGAGTCGGTAGTCAATTACACAACATACCACATCTCTGGGGGGGTCGGCATCTTTTCCCCGTGGGCGCAGGGCTCTATGAATGCGCTCCATACCGATCGGAGTAGACGGTGCTCTGTTCAGTAGGTTATTGAATAATGCTGTTACCTCAGGGATTAGGTGTTCAGCATCGATCGATTCGGGTAGTCCCCTGATGCGGAGATTGTGGCGCCGTCCGCGGTTGTCCAAATCTTCAACGTGGCGGTTGATATCCCGAAGTTGCATGGTGTGGCAATCAATTACTTGACAGGAGCGGCGGAGGACCGCAGAGTGGGTCGAAGTGATTTTTTCAACCTCCTGAACCTTTCCCGTGATCGTCTGTATATCCACCCTGAGATCAGATATTGCTGCCGTAAGTGCCGCCGTGAGGGTGTCTTTTATGTCCGCAGCTATCGAGCGCAGGTCATGTAGGCTGGGAGGTTGTTGGGGGGTGAGAATTATCCCCTCAGCTTCTGGCAGGAGCCGTTGTGCATGGTCACGAGGCAGGCTTGAGGCCTGTGAGGAGCCTCTGGACGACGCCATATTCTCTGCCTGGGCCCGGAACATCTCTGGTATATTCTGGCTTGGACGCCCGGAGTTTTCTCTCGGGGATCGGGATCTGGAGGCTGAAGAGCCACGGGAAGAGGTTCCCATCTTCTGAGAGGTTTTAGGTGGGTAAAAATCCTCAGTTGTAGTAAAGAAATCTCTCCGTCAGCAGGAGCTCAGGAATTATGCTGCCATTCTCACTCGAGGTCAGGCCACGCCCCCAAAGTATTAATAAGAGAGACAAAGTAGGCTTGTTTGGCAGCATGGAGGCAGGAATATTTTATTTTAGAAGGGCAGATGTATATATGGTGAAGTTTTGCAGGCATTTGGTTTTACGCCACAGTCGTTCAAGAGCATGGCAATGTCTCTTGAGATTTCTAGTGTTGTCAGTTTGCCAGGGTTGTAACGGTCGAGGCCTGATTCTGCGTGTGGTTAGAGGAGCAAGTGCATCTTGTGATGATGGGAGTGAACTGTTGTAGACAGAAGTGGCCAGGTCAAGACAGGACAGGGGAGAGATTATGGCATAAAGGGGGTCAGTAGCAGAATAGAGAAGAGAAGGGTTAAAGTGGCAAATATATATATATATATCTACTGTATATATATCTACTGTATATATAGATATATATATATATATATATATATTATAATCCTGATCAGTTGTATTTCGTGTACCCCATCTGTAAAATAACAGCGAAGCAGCAGTGAATAACAGCACCAAGGCATTCCGTCATGTATGATTTTGTTACCGGATACTGCCACCAGAGTAAGACATATTTCGCAAACTTTTTTACCTATCATTACACAGCGCTTACTTACTACACAGTAAATAACAGTTAACAATAAACTATGTATATCAGTCCTTGTCTACAATATTTCTATCTAAGGTCCCTATTATTTTTACAAGCACACAGTTTAGGGCTATTTTAAGTAGAAGCCATTTATTCCAGCAGTTTTATGGAATGAAACTAGAACATCTGGAGAAGACCCATTCGAATAGGAATATGACCAAATGTGTTGCTAAAAAGGAACCGGTGGGAATCAAATAGAGTTGCCACTTCATCCCTTTAAACCCAAACACCTTTGAATTAAACAGGTTCTGAGGATAATTAAATGCAGATAAAGCACCAAGTGAGTTTAATTACCACCTTAATCAGCCACAGAAGTGGTGTAATTAATGTGTGTTCGGGTTTAAAGGGATGAGGTGGCAACCATAGAATCAAACCCAAGACATCAGTATAACAAAACTGCTAATGTTGTTCTTAGATGTAGTCATTGTTTATTTCATGTAAAATCTGCAATTCAACCTAAAAATAAGCAATAAATAGGATAAATCAGTAGCGCTAGTGTATAATAATAAATATATACTATACACATTTCTGAGTATATAAAAAGTGCTATATAAATAACTCAACCTCTAGTTCAAGTGTATCTATTTCACCCAGGGACAAGTGAAAAAAAGTTCATATATGCAAAAGTCCAAACTGTAAATGAATTAAGATAGATGATTTTCAATGTGTCTTCAAAAAAACTTCAAACTTGAATCTTCAAAAAAACTTGAATCTGCCACCACACCACGTGTTTGTGATCCCACTCCCTCTGAAGAGCACACTCACCAGCTCACAGTGCTTCACACTCTCGTGTTTGGCAGCAGCGTGTTTTACCCACTCCAGGGGTTAATATTGATCATCAACTTGCTTTGTTGGTTTATCTCTCAATGTGGTTCCATATGTAAAACAATAAATAAGTGCTCCACATAGTGTAAAAAGTATAACAAATTTATTCACTCTCACAAAACACTTCCAATGGTAAAACTCACATTTCAAATGATAAAAACAAGCCTTTAATAAAAACACAGCAAACCAAACTGAGCTGATATGCAGGTGCGCTTTGGCCACGGCGGACCAGAAGTGCGTGCACCAGCGAAGTGTCTCACCACCTTTCAAGTGTCAGTCTCTGGCAGTGGTGTAGCTTCTAAACGGAGTGGCGTCTCATATAAATACAGTATTATTTGCTCTGTAGCCTCGTTCCCGACATGTTTAGTCGCATGGACTTATTCATGGGTTAGCCCATCTCACAGTGATTTATAGTGGTTGGATAGCTAGTCACATGTGCGCATGGAACCATGTGACATGCTGTGTGCGAGCATATGTTAATTCATACACACGCTCATACACGTTTCCATAGACCGGCATTAGTAAAGTGTCAGCAACTGCGCAATTATGCTCAGGAAATGTCATTACCAATTTATTGGCACATATTTGTTGTACAATTTACTTTAATATTTGGGAATATAAGTGAGTGTTACCTTGTCTGTTGTTTACACTGGTTCCAGTGCAGAGTGTACATCCCACAGTGTGCATCCCAGTATATAAACTGGTGCTGTATATTGTGGGAATTCAGGGGTATATAGTGTGCATCCCAGATTGTGCATCCCAGTGTAATAACTGGCATTATGCACTGTGGGGATTCAGTGGTAGATGGGGCTGTGGTTGTCACTGCTGTGGGGATTTAGGGGTAAATGTGGCTGTGGTTGTCACCACTATATCCCGGTCCGTGCGTGCGCAAATTGTTTATTTCATACTGGTTCTTTTGAAAATAGAGAATTTTTTCATTCCAAAAAATCAGTCTAAAAATAATTATGCTGGAGATAAAATATAATAGTTGGAAAAAGATCCCAAAGACTTGAAGGACCACTGAGCATTGTTTCAATATCACCCTTCTATGTTCCCGGTATATTTTTTACTGCCTCTATAAAGGTTGTTGTGGACATTTATCAGTAAAGCTGTTGATTCATTAAAAATTCAAAGAGCAGAATATGCAAGTGCCTATGGTTGGAGACAACAGCTTTCCACACTGTCCTCCAACAAAGGAAATTGCATAGTGTTTTAAATTCTACTTAGATGTTGTAATGTATCTGCATATTTGCTTTAGTAGCAATCCATGTTTACTGAATAATTTATCATTTAGATTTTAACGTACTGGCTGACTATGGTCACTTAGGTTTCCTCTCATATTTTCTTTTCTTTATCTCTTCCCAGGATTTTTTTATCATTCTCACTCCTGGTTTCCCCTTTTTTTATAAGACTATCTTGCTGCTATTTATTAAATTAATACTTAAATTAAGAGGGACAAAGGAAACAGAATACTAAGATGAAATAAGCATGTGAAATACAAGGCACAAAGATTTTAGTGTAGATGTGCACCTCCTTTGGAGTTCTGATTTGTGATAATCAGTTAGCTAAATCAGCCATACAGATCACATTTTTTCAGGGTAAGTTTTACAGCACAGACAAAGTTCAACACAAGTCTGCCAGGTGTGGGCTTTAGTATTTTCAGCACTGACAAGGTATATATAATATTTCAGGAGTAGGATTAGTCAGGTTTAGGTTAAAGAGTGACTCCACTTTTGTTGAGAAGCCCCCCCCCCCCCGGTGATCCATGTAGATTGCAAGGATTTTAATAAACATTGTTGCAGATTCCTACCTTTTGTTATTCCAAAGAAATCCCTGTGTGTTTGTCTGTGTCCATGTTTGAAAGTGAATCTAATCTAGTGGTTTCATAATTATTAATCAGCTGCAGCACCTGCAGGGCTAATGAGAAAAGCTGCTGGGTCTGCATCCCTTTAGATGTGATTTTCCTATTGGGAGTATCTCACCAAAAATGAAATTTTTGTTGCAGAGGATGCCTGAAATCTGACTTGTATCTTAGTGCAGACTTCTGGGAAGATTGAGCCAATCACACAAGCAAGAAATTATGTTTCTCTGGGGGAGGGGGCATTTTGTACACAGAATGTGTACAGAACAACTCCAGGTAGCCATATTGCATTACATTTTCCAAAAATTACAGCGGCTGCAGATTGAAAAGGAAAGGTAATTTTTAATAACGTTCAATTACAATATGACTTGTGTTGCAATTGTATACGCTGTATTATTTTTTTCTTTATTTGCTATTTTTTTCCCCATTAAAGTGGAGTTACCCTTTAACCACTTTAAGACCGCCCATCGCACATATACTGTGGCAGGGTGGCTCTATTGCACAAATGGACATACTTGTACGTAGTTTTGTGTAATAGATACAAGGGACGCCCGTGCCCGGTGGCTGCGATGTCCGCCAGTCACCCACGATTGCTCCTCACAGGGGCAGAACTGGGATCTGCCTATGTAAACAAGGTGGATCTCCATTCTGACAGAGGAGGAGAGAGAGATCAGCTGTTCCTAGTGATCAGAAATAGCGATCTCTCTTTACTTCCTGTCAGTCCTTCCCCCTGACAGTTAGAAAGTACCTCCCTAGGGAACACTTAACCCATTGATCACCCCTAGTGTTAACCCCTTCCCTGCCAGTGCCATTTATACAGTGATCAGTGCATTTTTATAGCACTAATCACTGTATTGGTGTCACTGGTCACCAAAAAGTGTCACTTAGGGTCAGATTTGTCCGCTGCAATGTCGCAGTCCCGCTAAAAATCGCTGATCTCCGCCATTACTAGTAAAAACAATAAAAAAATTAAAAAGTACCCAAACATTTCCTCTATTTGGAAGATGCTATAACTTTTACCAAAAATATGTAAACTGATGAAAAAAATTTGTTTAAAAAATAAATAAAATAAAAACCGAAGAAAGCGCTATTTGTGGGAAAAAAGGGACGTCAATTTTTTTTGGGTACAGCTTCGCACATCCGGGCAATTGTCGGTTAAAATAACGCAGTGCCGTAACGCAAAAAATGGCCTGGTCATTAACGGGGTAAATCCTTCTGGTGCTGAATTGGTTAAGAATAGAAAGTTATAGGTTAGTGTTAAAATGTTAAAATGTTGTCAGTGTTGCTGATCTCCTGCAGCTACTTCCAGCTGCGTTTACTGTACATTATCCCAAAAATTGTGGATTGCTTATTGATGGTTCCTATGGTAAAACATGCTTGCCCAATGTGTATCGTATGCCTGCTGTAGACTCATTCACATGTGTGTGTGGCAGGGTGACAATGGAGGTGCCAAATTAGTACAGTTGTCTCCCCAAAACAAGAAATGTCTAAACAGGGATCTTCATGGAAGGATCACCACTTTTTTACTAAAGGTGCAATTTTTTAAAGAATTTAAAAATAAATTGGAATTACATGCATATGTCAGTGCTTATATGCAATTTTAATGAATGCTTTTATATTTAAGATGTTAGGTATGTGTTAGTTTAAGTAAGAAAGTTAAGGTTAGCTGTTAAGTCCCTTTTAAAGATTATGCTCCGTTTCCACTAGTGCGACTTGTTATGCGACTTTGAACACATAAAGTCGCATGGCAAGTCACAGCCCATTGATTTCAATGGCACATGTTCCCATCTATGCCACTTAAAGTTGCAGCGACTTTGAAAATGCTCCTGCACTACTTTGATGCGACTTTTTTTTTTTTTCTTCCACGTCAGAGAAAATTGAAGAGACTTTTGTTCAACTTAACGATCATTCCTATCTCTTCCATTATAGTCATCATTGTGGAACTTTGATTTTTATTGAAAAGAAAGAGTAGAGAAAAAACAAAACATACACATTCGACCGTATCAAATACATTAAACCCTCGATTCTCTCTGATATCTTTCTGAACTTCAACTCCCTCTAGTTTTTCACTCCCACCCCTCCCAACCCACTGTGCCTCTCTCATTTATAATCAACTTTTATTCTTCTATATATGCGTATCCGGATTTTTACTGGTTAGGTTATTATTTCAGCGTATCTCCATGTCTGTTTAAAATCCTGCCAGCATTTCCATTTATTCATAGCGTCTTCTCCATCTTCTTCACCATTGTATCTAAGTTTTTCCAGGCGGTATATCTCTCCCATTTTTCCTACCCACTCCAATTCCGTTGGTGGCTCCTCTTGTTGCCACCTCCTAGGGATCAGTGCTTTCGCGGCATTCAGCATGTGCGGGATTAGCGTTCTCATGTATATTTTTATAGGGTCTGTGGTGTTATGGAATAGGCATATCCACGGATCTTCTACTATTTTAATACCGGAAATTTTGTTTATCAAATCTAGAATATTTTTCCAGTATTGCCTGATTTTTGGACATTCCCACCAGATGTGGGCCATTGTACCCCGTTGGCTACACCCTCTCTAACAATCTTGCGATTTCCCCAACTGGAATTTACTACTTCTAATAGGAGTAATGTACCATCTTGAGAGACATTTGTAATTAGTTTCTGCGGTTCTAGTGTCCATTGCTGATCTGTGTGTTAGTGTCAATATTTTTTTTAAATTGTGTTTGTACCCATGTGTATCTAATTCATTTCCCCATGATGATGCGACTTTTGATGCAACTTTGAGACTGTAAAGTTGGATCAAAGCTGCACTCAAAGTGGCACCAGAGTTGCACGCCAAAGTTGCACTCTAAATCACGCGACTTTAGCAATAGTGGAAACGTAGCCTTAGGCTAAGGATTATAGTGGTCATGCACATAAAGTGAACAACTTGTGGCCAACCTATGGATATCCAAGTATTTATATATTTCTTAAACCCGTGTATGTTTAAAACAAGCCCTTGCTGACATCTAAATCTACAGATCATGTGAAGCAATTTATCCTCAAAGTTCACAAAAGAAGCACTGAAATTATTACCGTAGGTTGTTTTAAGATAAAGTTGTCTGTGTAAAGGTTAGTTTTAGTGTCAGGTTAATGGTTAAATGGTAAGGTTCAGGGTTAGGTTAATGACTCATTGTTAGGGGAAAGGTTAAAAGTTAAGTAAAGCCCTGAGAAGCCCAACAAGTGTTATGGTTTGGGTTTAAAGGAGAGTGATTAACCACTTGCTTACTGGGCACTTAAACCCCCTCCTGCCCAGACCGATTTTCAGCTTTCAGCGCTGTCACCCTTTGAATGACAATTGCGCGGTCATACAACACTGTACCCAAATTACATTTTTATAATTTTTCTCCCACAAATAGAGCTTTCTTTTGGTGGCATTTGATCACTTCTGGGTTTTAAATTTTTTGGTAAAAAAAATGAAAAAAAAAACGAAAATTTTGAAAAAAAATACAAAACAGTTTTATATTTTGTTATAAAATTTTGCAAACAGGTAATTTTTCTCCTTCATTGATGTACGTTGATGAGGCTGCACTGATGGGCACTGATAGGCTGCACTGATGGGTACCGATAGGCTGCATTGATGGGCACTGATGAGGCGGCACTGGTGGGTAATGATGAGGCGTCATTGGTGGGCACTGATGAGGCGTCATTGGTGGGCACTGATGAGGTGGCACTGGTGGGCCCTGAGAGGGGGCACTGGTGAGCACTGAGAGGTGGCACTGAAGGGCATTGATAGGTGGCACTGAAGGGCACTAATAGGTGGCACTTATAGGTGGCACTGGGCACTGATAGGTGGCAGTGATGGGCACTGATGGGTGACAGTGATGGGCCCCCTAGTGTTAACCCCTTCCCTGCCAGTGTCATTTTTACATTGATCAGTGCATTTTTATAGCACTGATCAATGTAATAATGTCCCTGGTCCCCAAAAAGTGTAATTTGGGGCCAGATTTGTCCCCTGCAATGTCGCAGCCAGGCTAAAAATTGCAGATCGCCGCCATTACTAGTAAAAACCATAATAATAAATAAAAGTCCCAAAAATTATCCCATAGTTGTAGATGCGATAACTTTTGTGCAAATCAATCAATATACGCCTATTGTGATTTTTTTTACATATTTGTTTTGGATATGTATTATAGCAAAAAGCAAATAAATATGTTTTTCAAAATTGTCGCACTTTGTTTATAGCGCAAAAAATTAAAACCACAGAGGTGATCAAATACCACCAAAAGAAAGCTCTATCTATCAATTTTGTTTGGGTACAGCATTGCATGACCGCAAAATTGTCAGTTAAAACAACGCAGTGCCGTATTGCAACAAAAATGGCCTGGTCATTAAGGGGGCAAATCCTTCCGGTCTTTAAGTGGTTAATAAACCATATGGTGTTTTTTTTAAATGTTTTTATGTGCAGATTTAAAATGAATTAAAAAAACTTTGAATGACATACATATGTCAATGCTTATATGCAACGTTAGTGAATGGTTTTAGAGCTAAGATGTTAGGTATGTGGTGGGTTAAGCTACTCTCAATTAGTGATAGTGAGGCCTGTTCAATGTACACAGCAGGTGGTTCTTACTTCTTGTTAAATAACTAACAGTTCTATCAAAAGTGCCTGAATGTCAGCTTGGCTACTGAAGGAAAGAAAATTAGGTAGCAAATGTAGTTAGCCTGCGGTGCTAGTGGCCCCTGATATTGCTCCTGTTTAAGGACTGTCTTAGCTCATTAACGTATAAGAACAATTTCTGCTGCAAACTTAATACTGTACGCTAGAACAAGACATTACAGAGAACAGGTAAATGTGAAATATGGTCAAAGCTATTTTGGCCATATATCCACTATGGGTCACAGGAGTACAGTTATTTTTGTTCTTTTGTGAACCAGAGTCAGCTGATAGTGGGGGATTGTCTGCCATTAGTCAATGAGGCAGAGCTGACAATATTGTCAGGATTCCCCCAACTGCCTAATTAGCAAATGGCCCGCCTCTCAATGTGCAGCTGAGAGCCAAAGCCAGGTGTGCTTGTCGCCCTCCCCAGCCTGGCACTGTAGTGAAGATTGGAGGATCAGAGCAGAGACTAATACTTCACTCCGAAAAGACTTATGCCCCATACACACGGTCGGACATTCCAACCACAAAATCAGTTGGATTTTTTTCGACTGATTTTGTCCGAAACTTGTGTTGCACACACACGGTTGGACAAAGTTGTCGGAAAATCCGATCGTTCCAAACGAGGTGATGTGTAACACGTACGACGGGACTATGTAGAGGCCAGTAGCCAATAGCTTTTGTCTCCAAATTTCTTCTGAGCATGCGTGGTACTTTGTGCATCGTAATTCTCTACACACGATCGGAAAAAGTCAGATCAGATTTTGTTGTCGGAAAATGTTAGATCCTGCTCGAGGGAAAAAGCCCGACAACATAATCCGATCAGCTTTTTCCATCGGAATATCCGACCGTGTGTACGGGGCATTAGAGCTGAGCGATCAGTAATCATTGGAGCATTCATTAGTCAGTCTTAGAGCTGACATGGAACAGCTGCAGTTAATAGAAATTCTACAACAGGTTCATTTTTTTCATAAGCCCATACTTCTCCTTTAGACCCTTTCACACTAAGGGAGCTTTTCAGGCATTTTAGCGCTAAAAATTGCGCATGTAAAGTGCCTGAAAAGCACCTCTCATGCCTCCCCAGTGTGAAAGCCTGAGTGCTTTCACACTGGAGCGGTGCGCCGTAAAGCGCTGCTAAAAACATGGTAAAGAAAAGGGAACCCCCTAGTGTGAAAGTACCCTTAAAGGTGTAGAGAACATTACAGACTCATTCACACTTATTAGTTGCAGTGCTTTACCTCGATGCACCATACATACTTTAACAATTATGGTGCCCTTCATTTTCAATTGTACCCCAACAAACTAAAGAAATACACCTTCAACACAGTGCACAACAACAAACAGTAACACAATATGGTATGGTAAGCTGCATCAGAAAAAATGGTGCTTGTCCAATTATAAGTCCATTAGCAGCCCACACTAAGCACCGTGTTCGGTGTGAAACATGTCAGCAGCTGTGCAGTTAGTCTGTGCACAAGCCTAGATGCTATGATTTTATTACATTTTTTGAAATAAAGTTGAATAATTTGAAGTGCGGCTATCCAGCTACATCTTTTCTACTCAATTAGCAGCCCATTGAAATAAATGCTTGTTAATGTGTGTTCCTTAGCATACAACAATGGACCACTTAGGTGTAAAGGATCATAAATAAAATGAACCCTTGTATAAATACATAAACTGTCCCATATAGTAAACTTAGTGCAAAGTTGTTCATTATTGCAAATGACAAGGGAGTACTCTGCATCTGGATGAAAATACATTTACCTTCCACATATAGAATACATGAATTGCATTTCATTTAAAAAAACGTGCACCTGGGAATGGGGGGGGGGGGGGGGTGGGTGGATGATGCAGGGTGTGTGCTAATGAGGTCAGCTGGCCAACTCCTTCCTGTGTCATGACCTACAGTCTGTAAGGAAGAAAGACATTACTAATGGAAATGTCTGAAAACTTGGATTAGGACAAGAAAAGTAAGTGACTAGATTTAATGGAAAGCTTTGATACATATATATATTTTTTTAAAGTACATAAATGCTATATTGGTGCATAGGGGAGCTTGTATTTAGAAAAACAAAAAGTGTACAAAGGTGAACTTATTCTTTAAGGAGTATCTAATTGCTTTAGGGAAACGTGAATGCTTTTTTTCCTTTTGTAGCAAATTGGACTATGCTTTAAAATTGGTGTTTGTCTTTCTCTAGATCAGCTGTGGACCCAAGGTTTTAATGATGCATTTTTTATAAGTATTTTTCTCATTTTTAGTTCAATTTGATGAGCATCCGTCTTTTTAAGACATCATTACTAGCTATGAAACTATATTAAGGAAACTAAGGAAAGAATATAGAACCCTAAATGTGCTATGTTAGCTTATTTGCAGGTATACTTTTATATACTGTCCTTAGACCTTCAACACAGCTGTGACAGGCTAAAAGCTTCGATTTTCAGCTACTTGGGACATAAACCTGAGAGTTCTCCAGATCTTCCTGTGCAGAATGACTTGTTTATGCCTGGAAGTGGGTATTATGTTTACTTCACTGACCATCTGGAGATAAGAATTTCAGAAGCAAGTTAGAATATAGCTGAATGCTTTGCCATGGACACAGGCATACTGTACCTGTGAAGCCCTAGCATGTTAATAAGCCTGCGGGCCTTGAGACTTGAAGTATTTGTATTAGCTCCTGCGACGGAAAAAACAATAAGTTACTTACTAAGGTTATAAAGATATATTTGCAACCTTTCAATGTATAAACCCTGCAATGTCAACATGTCACTGCTCACTGGGTTCAAGTACAAAATCTTGACAAAGGCAATGGTTGATTTACTAAAATTGGAGAGTGCAAAATCGGGTGCAGCTGTGCGTGGCCAAGCAGCTTCTAACTTAAGCTTTTTCAATTAAGCTTTGACACAAAAGCCTAGAAGCTGATTGGTTTCTATGCAGAGCTGCACCAAATTTTGTATTCTCCAGTTTTAGTAAATCAACCCCAATGTTTACTACCTTCTCTCTGTAGATAGAATTCATTTTTGTGTCTTGTTATTTAAAGAGGAATGCTGGTCAAAACAAACATGTTCCTATAGTTTCTTATGACAGAGATGTTTATGTCATTAAATATAGCCTACGTACAATTTTACCCTGATTTTTGAAGTAAGAAGGACTGTTAAATGTCAATTACTTGATTTCCTAAATTAGAAGCACTTTGTTGACCCCCCTTAACAGAAATGGGTATCATTAACCACTTGCTTACTGGGCACTTAAACCCCCCTCCTTTACAGACCAATTTTCAGCTTTCAGCACTGTCGCACTCTGAATGACAATTGCGCGGTCATACAACACTGTACCCAAATTCAATTTTTATAATTTTTTCCCGCCAAATAGAGCTTTATTTTGGTGGTATTTGATCACCTCTGCGATGTCCCTTTAAGATAAGCCAGTGATCGGCTTTTTTTTTCTCCTCTGCTATCAGCATGAGGAGAAAAAAAAAACGATCACCGAGCTTTTGTTTTTATCATGTGATCAGCTGTCATTGGCTAACAGCTGATCA
This sequence comes from Lithobates sylvaticus, assembly GCA_028564925.1. Classification (NCBI taxonomy): domain Eukaryota; kingdom Metazoa; phylum Chordata; class Amphibia; order Anura; family Ranidae; genus Lithobates; species Lithobates sylvaticus. The sequence continues at coordinate 167,693,609 of CM053026.1, forward strand.
CATTGTAAGGGGCTAGGACCCGCCCCTTACACGGATCGCTGATCACCCGAGTCTCAGTGACTCTGTGATCACAGCGCAACCCGCGTGCACAGGGGAGGACGTCATATGACGGCCTCCCGGGAATTGAGATCCGCGATGTGGCCATCATTCGGCCATAGCGCGGATGTCAAGTGGTTAAGAATCACGCTCTGTCATGGCTAACACATGCAAAACTCTTCAAGATACATAGGAGCAAAGACATTGGGGTTGATTTACTAAAGGACACATTGTCCCCAGAGCTGAGTTAATATGGTGAAGCTCTGCCGATTTCCATCATCTGATTTAGTGTTTTTTTATATTATTATTATGTTCCTTGCACCTTATTATTCTTTATTTTTATTTCATTCTTATAATACTTATTCTTTACAAAGTGAAGCTTCACCACATTCACTAAGCTCTGGGGAAAAAAAGTGCAACGTCACTTTCAAAGTGAAGTTAATTTGCCTTTAGTAAATTAACCGCATAGTTTGTTACTGAATTAGACCTGGCTTTAACAACCCCCTGGTCATAATTTTATAAATCCTTCCATATATGTATGATTGTTACAGCCATGGAACTCACTTAACCCTCTCATGAGCCGAGGTCACTGAAGCTTAGATGTCCAAAGTAAATTTAGCAGTATCAGTATGATTCAATTCACATAACAGTAACTCTTTTTAAGTAGATATGCCTTTTATTTGGTCTGCTCTTTTAATACTCTATTCATGTTTCTAATAAAGGATAACAAATGGACAAAAATGTATTAAAAAAAATGCAAAAATGCAAAATGCAAACTTCATGTGATCACCATGGTTGGCTGTCACGGTAATAGTATGATCCGTAGTTATCCTGATTGGTTCCTGACATTTAGTAAGAGGCCAATGCTTTCAGTAACACCATGCTCTCAGAACATGTCTGAAAAATGAATCTAAAGACTTAAGTCAGTAATGGGTTGAATGGGGACTTTTTCTTTTACCAGGAAACCTTGCCTATCTAAAAGTGCATTTGAATTATTTGTCATGCCGTGTCTTCATGTAAGTAGAGTTTAATAAAGCTTTTTTTTTGCTAACAAACCAAATTCTATTTATCATCTTAATAAATTTGGCCCAGGACTGTATTTCATGTAACTGACAGTTCCTTTTTGAAAACATTCAATTATTTATAAAGACTATGTTTTTCTGGTTATAAGTTTGGGTATGGTCACACCATAAGTCAGACAGAACTGAGCTGAACTTGAACTGTGAAGTAAAAAGCATATAAGTACAAAGACTGCCTAGCCCTGTATTTTCACAGAAGATAATTGTTGTATTATAATAAGTTTCGGCTGATAGAAAAGTCTGTAGGATACTTCATTCATTTATTATTATTTTTATTTTTATTATTACTATTATACATGATTTATATAGTGGCAACTGTTTTAACAGTATTTTACAATATAAAGGGAGACATTAAGATTACAATACAGTTCAATACAGAAGGAACAGGAGGGCCCTGGTCATGGAGCTCACAATCTAAATTCATGGAAAATAAAAATATACTGTATGACATTCCATTCTTCAGCCAGACATGAAAAAAAAAAAAAACTTCCTTGCTGTCAGATTCATATTAGCTACATAATTTCATAGTTGCAGTTATTTAATAATGCTTTGTGAATAACAAATAAACTGCTGTATACAAAGGCTAGCTGCATAATTATAAAGGGTTGATTGTGACATTCACTGCTAACTTAACAGTGAACCATACTCAGCATATAGAACACGTTTGCCAGAAAGATTCACTTGCACATTTGCTTGACCATTCAACATTCACTGCACGTTTACCAATGAATCATACACCGCATTGATGAAACATAATTGCTGGAAAGATTTACCAGCACATTTGCTTGATCGCCACTGAAAACTGGCAAATATTGTACAGGCATACCCCACTTTTAAGTACACAATGGGGTTTATTTAATAAAGCTGGAAAGTGCAAAATCAGGCTCACTTCTGAATAGAAACCAATGAGCTTCTAACCTCAGCTAGTTCAGTTAAGCTTTGGTAATAAAACCTGGAAGCTCATTGGTTTCTATGCAGAAGTGAGCCTGATTTTGCAGTTTCCAGCTTTAGTAAATAAACCCCATTGTGTACTTAAAAGTGGGGTATGCCTGTATTTATATATATATAAAAAAAATAAAAAATCTGAGCTATTTGTTCAGCAAAACTGCATGTACACTTCTGTGGAAATTCAAATAAATCAAAGGTTATTAGTAAGGATGAGCCCGGTGTTCGATTCGAACCCATGTTCGAATCGAGCACCGGGTGTTCGCTCGCTCGGCGAGCCCAGAACTATTGGGGCCGCTCGCATCAAATTCGTGTGATGCGAGCGGCCCCGCAATGCATTGCGGCCCACGCAGTGCAATGCTGGCTGATGATTGGCCAAGCATGCACTGTGACCCCGCATGCTTGGCCAATCACAGCGCCGGCAGCGAGGAGAGCCATAATTGGCTACAGGCAGGATGCCTGTAGCCAATTATAGCTCAGGGGCTTTAGTACATGCCCCACGGTATAAGAGGCCGCCGCGCCGGCGGCCTCGCATATTATGTTTCAGACAGTGTCAGCGTGTCAGTGTGCTGCTGACTGCTGACAACAATATGTGCTTTATTTCTGGGGATATGTGTGTGCATGCTGTTAGAACAGCATTGCAGTATCACATCTGGGGGGTGTCTATAGGTGGCCTGTGAAGGGGGGCAGGTTTCCTGTGCTTAGAACTTTCCCTGCAAAAAAGTGTCATTTTTGCAGGAAGAAAGCTATTTAAATCACTCGCGGCTAATGAATTGATGGCTCCTGTAACACAGAGAGCTGTCATTCATTAATAAAAAACAAAAAAAAAAGCGTAGGGGTCCCCCCAAATTCAATAACCAGGCCCTTCAGGTCTGGGATGGATATTAAGGGGGATCCCAGCCAAAAAAAAAAAAAAAAAAATGGCGTAGGGTCCCCCTCAAAATCCATACCAGACCCTTGAGGTCTGGTATGGATTTTAAGGGGAACCCTAGCCAAAAAAAATGGCGTGGGGTCCCCCTCAAAATCCATACCAGACCCTTATCCGAGCACGCAACCTGGCAGGCCGCAGGAAAAGAGGGGGGGACGAGAGCGGCCCCCCCTCTCGCCTGAACCGTACCAGGCCACATGCCCTCAACATTGGGAGGATGCTTTGGGGGTCTAAGACCCCTAAAGCACCTTGTCCCCATGTTGATGAGGACAAGGGCCTCTTCCCCACAACCCTGGCCGGTGGTTGTGGGGGTCTGCGGGCGGGGGGCTTATCGGAATCTGGAAGCCCCCTTTAACAAGGGGACCCCCAGATCCCGCCCCCCCCAGTGTGAAATGGTAAGGGGGTACAAAAGTACCCCAACCATTTCACCAAAAAAGTGGCAAAAATGGTAAAAATGACAGGAGACAGTCTTTGACAATTCCTTTATTAAAATCTTCTTTCTTCTTTCTTCATCCTTCGGTTTCTTCATCTTCTCCTTCCTTCATCTTCTTCCATCTTCTTCTTCCATTTTCTTCTTCCTCCGATCCGCTTCTTCTTGTGCTGGTCTTCTCGTCCTTCTCGTCCGGCATCTTCTTCCGTCGGCGTCGGTGTCGGTGTCTCTGTCTCTTCTTGGGCCGCTCCGCGCAATGGGAGGCTCCCGCTGTGTGAGGCTCCGCTCCGTCTGACAGGTCTTTTATAATGGAGGGCACCTGGTGACCCCGCCCCCTCTGACGCACAGGGACGTCATGGGGAATTCCATGATGGCTTTCCCCATGACGTCAGAGGGGGGCGGGGTCACCAGGTGCCCTCCGTTTTAAAAGACCTGTCAGATGGAGCGGAGCCTCACACAGCGGGAGCCTCCCATTGCGCGGAGCGGCCCAAGAAGACACCGACGCCGACGCCGACGGAAGAAGATGCCGGACGAGAAGGACGAGAAGACCAGTGCAAGAAGAAGCGGATCGGAGGAAGAAGAAAATGGAAGAAGAAGATGGAAGAAGATGAAGGAAGGAGAAGATGAAGAATCCGAAGGATGAAGAAAGAAGAAAGAAGATTTTAATAAAGGAATTGTCAAAGACTGTCTCCTGTCATTTTTACCATTTTTGCCACTTTTTTGGTGAAATGGTAGGGGTACTTTTGTACCCCCTTACCATTTCACACAGGGGGGGGGCCGGGATCTGGGGGTCCCCTTGTTAAAGGGGGCTTCCAGATTCCGATAAGCCCCCCGCCCGCAGACCCCCACAACCACCGGCCAGGGTTGTGGGGAAGAGGCCCTTGTCCTCATCAACATGGGGACAAGGTGCTTTAGGGGTCTTAGACCCCCAAAGCATCCTCCCAATGTTGAGGGCATGTGGCCTGGTACGGTTCAGGCGAGAGGGGGGGCTGCTCTCGTCCCCCCCTCTTTTCCTGCGGCCTGCCAGGTTGCGTGCTCGGATAAGGGTCTGGCATGGATTTTGAGGGGGACCCCACGCCATTTTTTTGGGCTAGGGTTCCCCTTAAAATCCATACCAGACCTCAAGGGTCTGGTATGGATTTTGAGGGGGACCCTACGCCATTTTTTTTTTTTTTTTTGGCTGGGATCCCCCTTAATATCCATCCCAGACCTGAAGGGCCTGGTTATTGAATTTGGGGGGACCCCTACGCTTTTTTTTTTTTCATTTTTTTTATTTTTTATCAATGACTTTTTTTTATGAATGAGTTTCAATGAATCACTGTTCTCTGTGTTACGGGAGCCGTGAATTAACATTAGCCGCGAGTGATTTTAAATAGCTTTTTTACTTTCAAAAATGACACTTTGCGCAGAGACAGTTCTAAACACGGGAAACATGCGCCCCTTTACAGGCATACTATAGACACCCCCCAGGTACGAAATTTAAAGGAATATTACACTTTTATTGTTTCAATTTAAGCATTATTAAAATCACTGCTCCTGAAAAAACGGCCGTTTTTAAAAAAAAAATTTGCATTGATACATGTCCCCTGGGGCAGGACCCAGGTCCCCAAACACTTTTTATGACATTAACATGCATATTAGCCTTTAAAATGAGCACTTTTAATTTCGAACGTTCGCATCCATTATAACTAATAGGGTTCTAAAGCTCGCACGGACTTTAGGTCCATTCGCGGGTTCTGGTGCGAGCCGAACGGGGGGGTGTTCGGCTCATCCCTAGTTATTAGGCTATTTTCTCTCCAGGCCAGATGTCCTTCATTCGTAAGTACAGTGTGCAGGAGGAAAATACCACATTTTGGCCAGTAGATGGAGCTGGTGATCATAGGAACTAAATATATATTTACTATGATTGTCAACTCCATCTAGTGGCCATATTGTGATATTTTGCTGATTCATGTTTTATTATGAATGAAAAGCATCTGACCTTGGGAGAAAATATCCAAGCTATAGTCCATTTTTCCAACAGAACAAACATGTAATTTCATGCAAATCCACACTACGAATAGATCTTTCTCTTTTTTTTTCTTTTTTTAATACACCCCTTAGTGTTTATTATGCTATTACCCCAAGATAACCTGGCAAGTGGAACATTCCTTCACACATTGGTCCGTCACATTTACACATTACAACCCAAAGAGAGGGTTTTGGCAAAGGTGGGGTTGATATATCACTAACCTATCCAACACAGAAGGCAAGTGGTCATCATGCCCTTCCTTGTGAATTGGTTATTTGAGTCCCTTACATGTGGGTATGAAAATTTTAAAAACAATGCAAAGACACACAATTTCCTGAGCAAACAACAAATCTGTTATTTAAGTAGATGCAAAGTACAAAAATACATTTTATGAAAACACTCTTTACTCTGTCTCATTAACTGCCTTTAATTTTATATAAATTTTGTTTTTATACTTTTTTCTTATATTTTGCTGCATCTTACTTTTGCTGGCCTCTTGCAGCCACGTTGTAGCCTCTACATATGCTACAGCGATGGCTGCATGGCATTGGGGGGATTCCGGTGGTGACAACAATAGACCATGTCTTTACAATGTGAAATGACCACTGTTATGCCTGGTACACACAGTATGTTTTTTTTCTCATTCAACCCAATGAATTGGACAAAAAAGAAACTGAGGAGCTCGCTGTACTAACTATGCAATGTTGGTACAGTGATCTTCTCGCTGTGCTATTGTGTTCTGGCTGGGGGACTGCCCTGTAAACACGGGCCAAATATCGTCCGAAATCAGAAGGTACTTTAGAATCCGTCCGACATTCGGCCCATGTGTATAGGTCCTTGATTGACAGAAGCTGATCTCATGATTGGCTTCTGCCAAACGAGCATGCTGGAAAACCAGTAGCCAATCGGCATCCGATCAGGTCTCTCAGCCAATGGCTGCGAGCGCTTACCGGTGTGTTTTTGCAGGGGGCGGTCCCCCTGTCAAAACACAATAGCACAGCGAGGAGATCACTGTACTAACATCACATTAGTACAGCGAGCTCTCCGTGAGCGCTTCAGTTCTTTTCGTCCAGCTTGGTGGGTTGCAGGAGCACAATTGGGACAGGAACTGAGCATTATTACCTTAAATCTGAAAATTACTTTAGAAATTAGATTATCATATTAAAATGTATATGAAATTATATATATATATATATATATATATATATATATATATATATATATATATATATCTGGTGCAAGGAACCACAGCCATTGGATATGTTGTAGTGCTAGTTCACTGGGTTTGCACACCAAATTTGGGGTTCCTAGCACTAAGTGGCCCCCGAGATACGGGGCCCCAAAGTCAGTTCGGAAAAAATGTCATTCTCTGCTGCAGAAAAGTGCTTGACTCGAGTATATGCTGAGGGGGGAATTTTCAGCACAAAAAACCTTGGCTTATACGCGAGTATATACGGTGTATGTATATATATATATATATATATATATATATATAGAATATATATATATATATATATATATATATATATATATATTTATTAGTATAATTGTCCAAATATGTTGAACAATTAAATTGTTTGGGCATATTTTGATTTTGACCAATTATTAACTGAACTCAGTATACGTGAACAAGCGATTTTAGATATTTATAAGTCAAAGATTAATAAATACATATTATGGTAATTCATTATATGTAGATACAAAGAAAAGAGACAATTTTCAAAGAAAGGTGGGAAATCTAATAATTTCTATTATTTTATCTATTGATAAAACATGTTATGTCAATCAATGTTATTCAAACAGAATGTCCTTTCTTTGCAAGGGTAGCAAGTATTTATTAACAGAGATTTAAGCCTGTAATCCAGAGAAATTATCCATCGTGACTTGTTGGGTGTATTTAGTTAATTTTGTAATCCTTCTTTAATTTGCTGATCAATTAGGATAGACAGCTGTTCAATATTTTTTTTTTTTTTTTTACATTTTGCTTCTTAAATAGGAGCTTTGTGGTAATGTAGCTAATATATAAAGCTGTGGAACACGTTGGTCTGTAAACATCTGTCACAATGACCATAAACTGTTCTTTTTCACAGCTGCAAAAGGCATGCATAACTTTGATAAAATGTCTGCGTTATGCAGTATACGTTATGCATGATGTAATGTATCCAATCCATGATTCTTTCTCCTTACCGCAGTGGCTCCCAGAGGCTTTGTCTCTTTTAATTACAATTTATTATGATTTAATTGCTGTGTTGTGAACAGAGATACATAGCATTCAATAGCCCCAATACCTCCTGGAATCACTGTACTTATTCACTCAGCATGATGGATTTGCAGTGATCTAGTCTCTAGCTAAATTGGATTGATTCAATTCACCTTACTTATTAAACATCAATCAAGATTCTGTCACTGTTTTCTTCTTGTGTTTTTAATCATTCTGGCTTTTTAGGCTAAAAAAAATCCAATACTAGAAAAATTCAGTAGTATAATTTCTCTTCAGAAAAAAAAAAAAAAAATGAACTACTGGATTATTGGGTAACAGAAATAAAAATGTTCAAAATGATCTATTACATTTGAGGGTAAGTTCCCATTGACACCACAATGCATATTATAATATGTGTCATAATATACGTTATAACATGTTATAGTAATGCACTGTATGCAATATGTGTGCTGTAGTGCTTTGCCATTCAGTGTTAATTGCATTTCAATACATGTCTGCAGTATGCTGCCATGCAATATGCAAATGCTCTGTGCATTGCCATGCATCACATTTTTATAAGAGCCTACTTTTTTTGTGCTTTACGGTGCATCAACATCCCATTCAAAATGAATAGGCTGCCTAACGTGATGTATGCATTGCCCTGTATTGTGCTGTGGTGTCAGAATGGGCACCAATGGAGCTTGCAGTCTAATGTGTGTAACACAATTATATGCACATATATTCCAGGGCTAACATAAATGTGGTGCAGTCAATTAACCTTTATGGTAGAGTGTCTAAAGCAATTGTTCTAGAAGATACCTTTACAAACACACTGCATATATAAACACACTATGCAAATAATATCCATGATTTGGAATTTAAACCAGGGCCCTAGTGCTGTAAGGTAATCATGCCATCCACTTAGCAATAGACAAGGAGTAAGTTACTCTAAATATGATTAAAAAAAGTTAACATTTTTAAATATGTTAGGGCAATATTAAAGGATAGGTTCAACTTTGGAACATGTTACACCCTAAATACAGTTAACATGCTCCAGCCCCCCTCTCACCCCCCCTCTCACCCCTCTCCCTGTGAGTGAGCAGGTGTTCTTCTACCCAGCAGCTGCTGCCACAATCAAAATCAGCACGACTGTGCGAGGCTCTGCCCACACAGCAACATCATTCATTTACAGCAGTCTGTGAATGAATAAACTACAAGTCCCATGTTCCACTGTGCTAGACAGCTTGTAGTTCTTAATAGACTGTGTGACACTTCCTCCAGCTTTCAAACAGAAAACCCATGCATTAACCTGACATTACACCTGTGATCCACTGATTGGGATGCAATGCTTTGCAGGCTTCTGTAGAAAAAAAATATATAATTCACAAAATATGTGCATTTATTATTTTTCCAGAAGGGCAAACGTAGCCTTTAGGAAAAACCTAAAAGTATTTATAATTATATTAAAAAAAACATACAGTATATAGACTTTTAAGATGTAAGCATCTCCAGTTCCCAATAAACTGAATATACTAAATTTGGGTACATTTTATGCTCAGATCACTCAAAAGCTTTCAAGATCCATCCACAACCCCTACATTTAGGATAAACTGTGTCCATTTCATCAGAGATTCAAAAATCTTTAGCGTTCAAGATTCACTTCTGTTAAAATTTATTTTTTGAGACTCTTAGATGGAGCATATCCTACATGCTTAGTATTTCCGTTTTCCATCCAAACATTGCTATAATAATAACCAGCCCACCCACTGCCCTTTGTCAGTAAACTTGTGATATTGGAGCCCCTGCTTACGGGCAGGAGAACTTTTCATAAACCCAACATTTACAGACACCTTACTGTCTCTCCCATGAAAGTCTGATGTTGTCATACAGCTATCAATCAGGAAATCACACAGCACGTACTTGTACACCCCCAATTCTGTTTGTGGTGAATTTTACAAAATCTAGATGGAGGTACACTGGTTGAGTGAATGTTGTGAAATTTACAGGGCTACAGTGTTTGCTAGATAATAATGATAGCTAACTTTCTGATCTCCTTCTTAAAATTTCTGGCAATTGCCTTGCAGTTGTTCTGATACTCTGACTTTAACACTTTCTGAGTACTGATTGAGAAATTGAAAAGGAGATTTATACTGGTACTGGTAAGCGCTAGTGTCTTCCCTTCCCCTATCTATCAATTTCACTTGTCCTACCCTATATACTTTTATATAGATATTGTTTTGCTTTTTGGATGTTATGTGTTTCTTGTTATTTTATTTCAAATACTATCCACTCTGCTTCCTCCTGAAGAAGTGACAGAATTCTGCGAAACATTTAGATGAGTACTTGTCTATTGAGGGCCCACTAAACCTCTTGTCTCCATTTTTGGAGTACACTAAGTATTAGTAAAACATATGTATAGACAAACTGTAATTTTAACACACCTTTCTGAATTTGAAATCCATGTCCTTTTTATGTATCTGGATATTCTTCTTTTATCTTTTCGTTAAACAAAAAAACTTGAATTTTACTCCATGTGTATTTTGTCCAAAGTACCAATATAGTCCATCCCCCCTTTTTTTCTTTGGGAGACTGTTAGGGGAACAGTCTCCTTTTCAATTGCAATCATTACTTGGATGACGGTACCCCCATTTGGCATTTAAATGTAGTTTTACTAGAGGCCTGCCATTGGTATACTTTCTGGGTACTGATCTGGACCAATAACTGCAGGTAGTTAAGTCAAAACACTGGATTTACTAAAAATCTTTTGCAGTTCTGCATTGAAACCAGTCTCAAGTTATTTTGTCAAGGCTTAAATTAACAAGCTGAAGTTAGGAGCTGATTGGCTACTATGCACAGCTGAACCAAATGTTGCACTTTCCAGGTTTAGTAAATCAACCCTGTATGTACATACTTGCTATAGATCTGCAACTCAGGGAGTATTGAAGCTTATCAGACCAGCATGACAACCACATCATCAGCTTTTTCAGAAAGAGAATTTTGTAATGACAGCTTCCATATTTGTTTCATCATAGATTTTCTATTGAGAATTATTAAGTTCAGAATCAACTACATTGGCAAATTATCAAATGAATGTGCAACCTATACTCAACTCACATTATGGGCTGTACAAGTGTGAATGATGCCTTAAAGAGAGGATGCCTTAAACTAGAACTAAAGGCAAAACTTTTTTTTCGTTTGAATAGATTAAGGGAGGGTTATAACCCTGTCAGTTTTTTTTTCATCATCTGTGTCCTAATTGGAATATTTCCCTTTACTTCCTTAACCATAGCCAAAAGGGGAAGTGCCCCTCTATAACTGTTCTGGGGACAACCTAAAATGTTACATTTTTTTTTTCCACTCTAAATAAGTTTAATATATGCTAAATAAGTATAGTGTTGTCTCATAAGAGGTGCAAGTGGCAAAAATATCTATCAGACCAAAAGGTACATGGTGGTATGATATGTGGGTGTTTGGTCTAGAATTGTAAACAATACTGCTTCTATGCCAAACAAAATTTACATATTCATACATATGAGTTTGCATCTGACTATATGACTTATAGCATTGAAGAGGTCCTCTGTTAATTAAAGGGTCAGTTGATGCTGTGAAGCACAAAAAGTATGAGATATGAGCTCTTTTTTCAGTTTTACATATTCATGTTCTCTTACTTGCAGGTGCCATGTTGGGCCCTCTTATTGGACCAGAGAAAATGCTCTTTAGGCCCTCTCTGCACCCAGGCTACAGAGATATTGTGAAAACCATTGTAGCTTGTGTGCCTAGAGCAGTGATGGCAAACCTTGGCACCCCAGATGTTTTAGAACTACATTTCCCATGATGCTCAACTACATTGCAGAGTGCATTAGCATCATGGGAAATGTAGTTCTAAAATATATGGGGTGCCAAGGGTCGCCGTCACTGGCCTAAAGCAACATTGATTCCAACTGCTCTCATCTGTACACATTCTTGGTGTCTATTTAAAAGCTTTTAACTTCAAATTCAACTTTAAATATTTATCATGGATGTCTATTTTTTATTTCAGCATATGCTTTTGTTTTGCTGAAGCGGCTGTGCGGTCTCATTTAGCTGTGTACATTCAGTGATGTTAATTAAATTCAGCTATTGTTAAGACACTTTGAGTACCTCAACATTATTCATCAACATGCTTCACGCATTCTGCTTGCATTTATGTTTGTGGCTATAATGTGTGCAGCTGGAAAGTTTACTTTTTTATTTTACTTTTTAATGGTACCTGAGAGTTAAAATGACATCATTGTTAATTTACAAAGCAGACAGATTTTACAAAGAAGTACTGGATACTGACTCGGAGGCATTTGTAGCGAGGTAGACAATTTTTAATTCGCATAATGAAAGTCAGAAGGACATTTATAAGGCTCAGTTGATCTACACCTGTGCACTTGTCAATAGATTTTGAATTAATTAGTCAAAATTTGAATTTCTCTTTATATGACTATAATCAGGGATAGACTAGGGGAAATACTACCCAAATCAGTCACCTTAGGTGAAAAGATTATCCCTTAGTGTGCCTTGAATGCCTTCAATTCAAGTTTTTAAGAATGTTGTTTTTTTGAGTAAACATTTCATATTACCTGTAGTTCTTGATCTTTCTATATGTCATTTTGACTGTGTCCCTATGAATCTAAGAATTTATCAATGATATTATTTTTATTACTCGTGCTTGTAGAATTAATGGGATTGCTTGGGTCATATGGTGTGCAGCTCTGGTTACCAGGACAGTTGCAAAACTTAACTAGCAAGGCCCCCTTGGTCTTTCAACAGCTCTTTTTTCTTATTCCAACCTTACTGTCATCTAGGATTGAGCCTTGAGATAGGGTCTTGGTTAGGTTTCCATCCCACTTGCATTGCTTTACATTCCAATTATATGAGAGATGGTGTCATGGGTGTACAGCCAGCTCATGCGGTCATCAACTGCAAAATACAGTGTTGGAACCAGCTCCTCTCACCATCCAAGTTCATAGTGGTTGGCTGGCGCTTGTCAGGGACAGAACAGTCAGTGGCTCCGTCCCAGGTTGTGGTAGAAAATGTGAAAGGGAAAAAGTTATGTCAACCACATCTATTTCATACTGTGTATCATACAGTGTTGTTGGGATAAATTAAGATCAATCAGTTTTGCATTAATTTAATAAGGTTAACTGATATAATTTAAACTGAATTACCCAGATAGTGCTTGAGTCTGCAACTAAGCAAAAGGAAATCAGGAATGGCCAGACCAACACTCCGTTCCTGCATCCAAAATATGCATTGATAATGACTAAATTTCCCTCTCCCCCAAATAAAATCAAACAAATGCTCAAATACTCAGACTAATGATGAACTTTATTCTAAAGCATCTGTAAATTATACTTGAGAATATAATATGCAGTTCAAAGTGGCTTAGAAAGCTATTAAGATAATGAATTATGTACAGCATCTGAAACACATTTACAATACCTATTGTTGTTTTTTACTGGCAACAAGGTCAACCTTTCAAACCAAAAATATGCCATGCAAATCATCTATATATTAAGCCTGTTCATATTTTTTAAGTAAAACACTGGTTATTGTACCTTTACTTGCTTTTTTAAGATTTTAGCAAATGTTATTGCAGATTTTCACCTGCATCTGTTCTGTAAATATGAGCAAAATGCATTGCATGCACTTGCTGAAATATTTCTGTGAGTGCTAAGTGTAAGAATTTGCATTCATTATAATAATATGATCAGTTTCAGTGCCTTAATAAGAATTAATGCACCAATTACATCTTTTTTTTAGACATGAAAGGACATCTTGAGCATATTGTTGGGGAAGATAAGATGTTCAATGGATTTCAAGCTACGTTGGCTGGTGATTATAATTATCATCTTGACCTATGACTCCCAACAGTATGTGGGCTAGAACAAATGTCTTCCCCTTTTGTACCTTGTGACTAATTTTGCAATACTATTGTAGTGATGTTATCATTTCTTTGCCAATTTACCAAGTGTATGCTCTTGTTATGCAGTGTTTGTTTGCCCTTTTCCAATATGGTTGCTATGCTCTCTCTCTCACCAAGGATGAGGTCATCAAGAAGAGCCGAGGATGGCAAGGGGTTTTGTGGGTAAGTGGGGGGAGAGAGAGACATGTGAAGAGAGAAGAGTGAATTCCTGCTAAGAGAACACATAATGTGTAAGTGCTGCAGATTCACCTCACAAAGACATACATAGAGACTGTTAATGATTTCATGTTTGTGTTTGGAAAATACTTTATGTTGGATGGTTCACTGAATGTTATTTCTTCAATACATGGACTTTCAAATACAATGTTGTGTGGATTACTGTCTAAATGTAAAGATGTATTTCTCAGTTGGGATTTCACTTGTTATTCACAAGCCCCAATTGAGTGGAGGCACTGTGCTTGTTAAAGATCCTGTCCTGATCACACTGATTAAGAAGACTCTGCTCCTGAATACAATACAGGTGTCATGGTTATGCAGTAATCTTCCTCTGTTTGCTTACCTCTCCTCATGTGTTCAGACTAAGAGGCCAGCCACTTCCACCTGGTGGTTTTTATAACCTCTCCTCTAAGCATGGCTCCACCCCATGCCCTATCAGGGAACCCTATATTAACCTGTGCACTGCAAGCCAGTGGTGCTGATCAACCATTGTGTATCCATTGTGTTTTCGGCTTCCTGTGTCCTGCTTGCCGTGTGCTCTTCGTTTGTCTTTGTTACCGACCTTGGCGTGTTCTCAATGATTCCTGTCTGCTTGTGACCTTGACCTTGTGGCATGTCCCCGATCATCCCTGTCTGCCTGTGACCCTGAACCTTTGGCGTGCACTCTGTTTTTCCTGTCTGCTAGTTGCCCTGACCTCTGCCTTATCCTCTTACTATCCTTGTCGTTCCAGCCTGCTGCTTCCTTCTCCTGTAGTCTACTGAGAGCGTGAGCTGTGAGACCCTAGGGGCCGCGACCTGGAGCCAGACTGCAGCGAAGTCCATCCTCACCACTGGAGGCTCTGGCGAACACCTAAAAAATAGTGCTACACTATCTTGTATACTGCCATGTAATTTAAGGGTACTGCTACTGCTCTCCCCTCTCATGGTCAGTGAATGGCATGTTGATGGATGTACCATGTCTGTATCATATCTTGGCACATGTTCATGCACCTCCATAACCTTTGCATAATGTTAGTACTAATCGTAATGGTCATGGTGTCTAGGTGACAAAGGTTAATAAAGACCCTGTTTATTTTTTTTTCAATCAAAACTTTTTTATTTATACATTGCTCATACAGTACATATATACATAGCTATTTTTCAGAATTGAATGTTACAGGTGTATTTCCACAATATATCCATTTTCCATACAATTAGAGCAATAACAGGGTACAGAACAGTATTAACTTTACTTTTTTTTTCGTTTTTGTAATAAACTCCCCCCTAGCCCCAAACATTAACCAGCACTTGTGACCTATGTATACTGTTCCGGATTAGCACTTTCTTCAAACAACGGATCTTCAATGGTCTAGTGCATAACTGTAACCTCAACAAAAATTACCTTACACATTGCTCTCTCTCTCTCTCCCCCCCCCCTCCCCCTCCGACAGCTAATTTGGTACTTCACATGAATAGTCTGTCTATTACCAACTGTGGCGGTGCCAGACTGGGATCCTCCAGCCATGGCTGCCATATAAGGTCAAATTTACCTACTGCTTTCCTGTGACTGTATGCTAACCGCTCCCTAAGCAGTAATGAGTTAACATAACTAATCCACTGTTTGCCCGTAGGGACCGTGGGTGCCATCCAATATCTTGCTATGAGTTTTCTGGCCAGATACATCAGTCTAGTGATCATGAGGTACATGTCTTTCGGATACATTTCGCTATCAATGGCCCCCAGTAGATACACCAGGGGATCTAAAGGGACTATACATTGGGAAATTTCAGCCCATTATTTGTGGAGTTTTGGGCACCTCCATATTAGGTGTATAAAGTCCCCCTGCTGTACCTTGCATTTGGGACACAGAGGCAAATCTCTTTTAACCCACCTATGTAGTTGCATTGGTGTTCTATATGCCATGTGTAAAATATAGATTTGTGACAGTTTATGGGAGG
This sequence comes from Lithobates sylvaticus, assembly GCA_028564925.1. Classification (NCBI taxonomy): domain Eukaryota; kingdom Metazoa; phylum Chordata; class Amphibia; order Anura; family Ranidae; genus Lithobates; species Lithobates sylvaticus. Next base: position 167,709,344 of record CM053026.1, read on the forward strand.
CTGAGACAGAGACCCCCGGGACTGCCTCTAAGGCCATGTCCCATTGGTCCCCATCTATTTCCACTATATCATCCGCCCTTTTTTTCCTGCTTTGGAGGGAGGTATGGTCTTGGGCTGAGGATGTCAATCCTGCATACATTTTTGATATCAGCCCTTTCTGGTTGTCCGCCCGTAGGACTTCCATCAGCAATGGTGATGTCGAAGTGGTCAGTGAACATATCTGTTGCTCTGCCCCCAGCGCATGTCTGAGTTGTAAGTATTGGTAGAAGCCCCTAGGGGACAACTGGTATTCCTGGCATAATTGTTCATATGTTTTCAATATCCCCCCCTCGTATAGCTGTGGGAAGAACCATATCCCTTTTTCTCTCCAGTGGGAAAACCCCTGCAGGTATTGGAGTTCTACGTACTTGGGATTTTTCCAGACAGGTGTGAAGGGTAGTGGGCCCTGAATTTTTATGGCCTTTTTAGTCTCTGTCCATACTTTATATTTAGTGTGAAATCTCTAAAAGAGAAAACACCAGTACCCTCCGGTACAGACGGGATTTTTCAGGCGAACAAAAAAAGAGATATATATGTGTTTTATTTTATTTTAAATCATTTATTTGAAACCAGAGGGGGGAGGAGAAACAAAAAAAGGGGGGAGATTAATGCAAACAAAATTGTTTAAAAACAATAGTGATACAGTTTTTTACACAACATGACAAAGCACATATACAGTGTGTCCTAAATGTTACATATGGATATGAGTGTACAGAGTCCTTCGATTGCCTGACATGTTTCGGGATTAAATCCCTTCTTCAGAGGCGCTAGTCAAAGGTAAGTGTAAAAAATTCTGAGAAGGCAAAAACAAGAACAAACATAAACTTTTAGGAAAAAATATGAAGATGGGGAAGCCACAAATTGCAGTACCCGACAAGAAAGCCCGACATACATACCAATATCCAATTATTCGAAGTATATACAAAAGCATTGATTGGTTTCCGCAGAGACAGTGTTTCAAGGGATAGAGACAAAAAAATTGTGAATCTAACCCAAGCGAAATGGCTTTTTTATTTTTCACTGCCTGTTCGAATTGGAACAAAGAAATGCCCAAAAACGGTTTCCGGAAAGGACCTACACGGGGATCATCTCATTCCCAGTGGAAAAATGCATCCCGGTCTCCATAGAGCCTGGAGAGAAAGCATGAGGAAAAAATGGTAAGTTTATGGGGAATGTCTGTATATATGAAGATGCATGCACTCAGCAAAGACGTGCATGCATACACACATACATTTACCACCCCTTGGATGGAATTTAGCCTAGAACCTCCCCATGTGTGTGAATATATATTTTGGGCCTCTTTTTTACTTTTTATTTTATTATGGTTATCCATATGTCAGACCAATTATTGTGGAAAGCATAGGACCATTGGGAGCTAATAACAAAAAGAGCTCCCTCAATGTACGACTACAAGCATTAGTAGGTAAAAATGGATTTTTTAGAGGTCCATATTCAGGCAAATGGGGCATATGGATGGCTTTAAAAGAAACTTTTTTCTTGCTGTTGTCAAAAAGAAGGTGTATCAAAATATGCTGTACTTACATTTTAACCACCTCAGTACAGGGCATTTTCACCCCCTTCCTGACAAAGCCATTTTTCAGCTTTCAGCGCTGATGCACTTTGAATGACAATTGCGCGGTCATACAACACTGTACCCAAATGAAATTGTTATCATTTTTTCCCCACAAATAGAGCTTTCTTTTGGTGGTATTTGATCACCTCTGCGTTTTTTATTTTTTGCGCAATAAACAAAAGAAGAGCGACAAATTTTAAAAAAAAAACAATATTTTTTACTTTTTGCTATACTAAATATCCCCAAAAAATATATAAAAAAACATTTTTTTTCCTCAGTTTAGGCCGATACGTATTCTTCTACATATTTTTGGTAAAAAAAATCGCAATTAGCGATTATTGATTAGTTTGCGCAAAAGTTATAGCGTTTACAAAATAGGGGATAGTTTTATAGCATTTTTATTAATATTTTTTTTTTACTAGTAATGGCGGTGATCAGCGATTTTTATTGTGACTGCGACATTATGGCGGACACATCGGACATTTTTGACACATTTTTGGCACCATTGTCATTTATACAGCAATCAATGCTATTTAAATGCATTGATTCCTGTATAAATGACACTGGCAGTGAAGGGGTTAACCACTAGGGGGCGGGGAGGGGTTAATTATGTTCCCTGGGAGTGATTCTTACTGTGGGGGGAGGGGACTCACAAGGGGAGGAGACCGATCAGTGTTTCTCTGTACAGAAAACACACCATCGGCTCCTCTCCTCTGACAGGACCGTTGATCTGTGTGTTTACACACACAGATCCACGGTCCCGCTGTGTTACCGGGACATCGCGGCCGCTGGGCACGCGCATTGGGTGCCCAGTGACACGGCGAGAGCGCGCGCGCTCCCGGCGGCGCCATTACTAGTACAAAAAAAAATATTAATAAAAATGCTATAAAACTATCCCCTATTTTGTAAACGCTATAACTTTTGCGCAAACTAATCAATAATCGCTAATTGCAATTTTTTTTTACCAAAAATATGTAGAAGAATACGTATCGGCCTAAACTGAGGAAAAAAAATGTTTTTTTATATATTTTTTGGGGATATTTAGTATAGCAAAAAGTAAAAAATATTGTTTTTTTTTTTAAATTTGTCGCTCTTCTTTTGTTTATTGCGCAAAAAATAGGTTTATAAAACCTATAAAGAACAGTTAACACCTTTTATGCTTCAAGTATTTAACTCTATTTCTCTCAAGAATCAATTTCCAAAACAGTCTTTGGAATCACATATTACTTTGATTCCAAAACCAGACAAGGATCCAACATTATGCTCCAGCTATCGACCGATATCTCTGATTGGGGTAGATATAAAAATCTATGCAAAATTGATAGCGCTCCGTCTTCAACCTCTCCTCCCCGGCCTAATACATACAGACCAGGTAAGATTTGTTCAAGAAAGAGAAGCACGTGATAACACGATTAAAACTTTTCTCTTAATGAACCATGCCAAAACAGCTAAAATACCAGTATGCCTTTTCTCAGTCGATGCAGAAAAGGCATTTGATCGGGTAGGATGGCCCTTTCTTAACCACTTCAGCCCCGGACCAATTTGCAGCTAAAGGACCAGGCCCCTTTTTGCAATTCGGCACTGCGTCGCTTTAACTAACAATTGCGCGGTCATGCGACGTGGCTCCAAAACAAAATTGGCGTCCTTTTTTTCCCACAAATAGAGCTTTCTTTTGGTGGTATTTGATCGCCCCTGCGGTTTTTATTTTTTGCGCTATAAACAAAAAAATAGAGCGACAATTTTGAAAAAAATGCAATATTTTTTACTTTTTGCTATAATAAATATCCCCAAAAAATATATAAAAAAACATTTTTTTTCCTCAGTTTAGGCCGATACGTATTCTTCTACATATTTTTGGTAAAAAAAATCGCAATTAGCGATTATTGATTAGTTTGCGCAAAAGTTATAGCGTTTACAAAATAGGTGATAGTTTTATAGCATTTTTATTAATATTTTTTTTTTTATTAGTAATGGCGGCGATCAGCGATTTTTATTGTGACTGCGACATTTTGGCGGACACATCGGACATTTTTGACACATTTTTGGGACATTTGTCATTTATACAGCAATCAGTGCTATTTAAATAGCACTGATTCCTATGTAAATGACAGTTGTAGTTAGGGGGTTAACCACTAGGGGGCGGGGAGGAGTGTGACGTGTGTGTGTTTTTTTTACAGTAGGGGGGCGTGGCTGTACGTGTGACGTCATTGATCGGCGTTCCCGATGACAGGGAACCGCCGATCACTGACAGTCAGTGTAGGAAGCGCGGGGAGAGGTTTGTTTACATAGACCTCTCCCCGTTCTTCCGCTCCGTAACCCGATCGCGGGATACCAGCGGCGATCGGGTCCGCTGGTCCCGCGGCCGGGGTCACGGAGCTCCCGACCGGGTCGCGAGCGCGCCGCTAGCGGCGCGCGCGCGACCCATGGGCAGGCACATGCACGATCACGTACAGGTAAGTGATTCTGCCTGCCCGAGCCATTCTGCTGACGTATATATGCAGTGGCCGGTCGGGAAGCGGTTAAACAAGCATTAATACAAATAGGTATGGGGGCAAATTTATTTAATAAAATCATGGCACTTTATACTGACCCAGCGGCCAGGATAAAGATTAATGGATCACTGACATCTAGTGTTAGTATACAAAATGGCACTCGCCAGGGATGCCCACTTTCCCCCCTACTTTATGTTTTAGTGATGGAATATTTGGCAACAGCAATTAGACAGAATCCATCTATAACAGGCATAAAAATTAGGCAAACGGAAGTAAAGTTAGCCTTATTTGCCGACGATCTATTACTTTATGTTACTAACCCCCATATTTCATTACCTTCTATAATATCGGAATTCCAGCGTTTTGGAACTTTGAGTAACTTTAAAGTAAATATTCAGAAATCAGAAATCCTTAATATATCACTAACATCACAACAAATTATAGATATAAGAAACAATTTTTCGTTAAAAATTTGTTCAAAAGCGCTGAAATATTTAGGTATTAAGATTCCTTCCGACCCAATCAACCTTTATTCAATGAACTATATCCCTCTCTTGCAACGTACTCTACTAGATTTGAAAAAATATGATGCTAAACAACATTCATGGTTTGGGAGGATCAATATACTAAAAATGGATATAATACCGCGCTTCTTATACCTTTTTCAAACTATTCCTGTGCCTATCCCCAGATCTTTTTTCTCAAATTTACAAACAGCATTTGTAAAATTTATCTGGGGATATAAGAAACCTAGATTACGCAAGAAATTATTACTAGCCCCAAAAAATAAAGGAGGAGTAGGTGCACCTGATCTGTATTATTATTATGCTTCGGCAGTCTTGACTAGACTAGTGAACTGGTTCCATCACTCTAAACTTAAACAATGGGTAGAAAGAGAACAGGGGTTAAACCAACTGGACCTCAAGGTGATACCTTGGTTAAACCTATACATCAGAGATATCGGTCGAGAGCTACAAAAAAATATGCCCCCCCTTACATCACATCTATTGAAAATCTGGGAAAAAACAGTTGTACAGCTAGAATTGTCCTCCCTTATCGGACCAATGACCCCCCTTTTTGACAACCCCAATTTTCCACCGGCAGTAAATCGTACACATTTTTTAGTCTGGAACAAAGAGTCCCATCCAAGATTGGGTCAAATTCTCTGTCAAGGAAGAGTCCCCTCCTTACAAAACCTATTTCCTACGCAACAACCATCAGGTATACAAAGGATGGAATACTGGCAATTAATGTCTTTTTGGTTATCTATTTCACCTAATAGATCCCTATACAGAGACCCAACCCAAGTAGAAAGCCTCCTGTTACAAGATTCTAAACCAAAACACGTTCTTTCGAAGATATATAAGATGCTTATCACAAAATATTACTCGGAGCCACCAGAATTTATAAACAACTGGGTAAAGGAGATCAATGTTCAAATCGAGGCTGAAGATTGGGAGAAGGCATTTAATCTAACCCATTGCAGGAAAACCAGCTATAAAATCCTTTCAAGGTGGTACTGGACCCCAGTGACACTACAGCGTATATATCCAGTTAGATCAGACATATGTTGGCGTTGCCACACGGATAGGGGCTCATTGCTCCACATCTGGTGGGAATGCCCCCAAATTCATAGTTTTTGGGAAAAGATCACACAATTGTATACTTTAATCACAGGGGAGGTAATACCCAACACTCCTCAAATTACCCTTCTCTCTATCCTACCAGGTACATATAAAAACATAAAAAAAAGTCTTCTCTGCCAATGGTTGACAGCAGCAAGATTGGTTATACCAAGGCACTGGCGTTCAACTCAGTCCCCATCAATAATGGAATGGGCTATAGAGGTGGACAGTATAGAAAGATTAGAAAAACTTTTGGCATATGAATTAGGTAACCAGGAGGAATGGATGCGGATATGGGCCCCTTGGAGGATGTATAGAGAAACATAGTTAAATTAGAAAATAGCGAAGGTAAGAAACTAAATAACATAATATGGATTATGGTAACAATAGTCGGAGCTTCGACACCGTGAGGGAGAGGGGGGGTTGGGGGAGGAGGGGGAGGGGGGGAGAGAGAGGGGGAATGCCGGGATATAAGTTTGTGTTTTCCCCTTTTTTTTGTTTTGTTTTTACCCTTCTTTTCCCATCAAGTTTGTACTGAGCGTTGGTTTATTATTTGTATTGTTTTGCTTGGTGAAGTAACGATAATTATGTGTAAAGACATTTATAAGAATTACGCTGGATTAATTAAGTGACCCAACTCTTGAGCAACCATGTAATTGTCTAAAAATGTCTTAGTTTGTATAATTAATATATAATAAAATAAGATTGATATAAAAAAATAAAAAACGCAGAGGTGATCAAATACCACCAAAAGAAAGCTCTATTTGTGGGGAAAAAATGATAACAATTTCATTTGGGTACAGTGTTGTATGACCGCGCAATTATCATTCAAAGTGCGTCAGCGCTGAAAGCTGAAAAATGGCTTTGTCAGGAAGGGGGTGAAAATGCCCTGTACTGAGGTGGTTAAAATGTAAGTACAGCATATTTTGATACACCTTCTTTTTGACAACAGCAAGAAAAAAGTTTCTTTTAAAGCCATGACCTATGCCCCATTTGCCTGAATATGGACCTCTAAAAAATCAATTTTTACCTACTAATGCTTGTAGTCGTACATTGAGGGAGCTCTTTTTGTTATTAGCTCCCAATGGTCCTATGCTTTCCACAATAATTGGTCTGACATATGGATAACCATAATAAAATAAAAAGTAAAAAAGAGGCCCAAAATATATATTCACACACATGGGGAGGTTCTAGGCTAAATTCCATCCAAGGGGTGGTAAATGTATGTGTGTATGCATGCACGTCTTTGCTGAGTGCATGCATCTTCATATATACAGACATTCAAAACAATTGAGTGCCCGGTAGGTGATGTGCGTCCAATTATAGGGGGCATGCACTCAGTAATTTTGGAGTTAACGTTTCTCGCATAATGTGGACTACTTGTGTACTTTTACTTAGGAATAGGAAGTCCATCCGAATATTTGTTGATCAGCAAGAGAGATACATAGTGAACGAGAACAGGGACGCACATCATAATGTTGTAATTTAAATTTACTTTGTTAGTTTGGTTTATAGTCCCCTTATTAAAATACTAGTTCCGATAGGAACAATGTTGGTAAAAATAATAGAATAAAAAGACCTGGGTAATTCAAAACAATATACAATGAGTAGGTTAATTTAAACACTGAAAAAATTCTTGCAAAGGAATTTTTCCTGTAAATGAGCATTAATGCTAATTATTGAAACATCAACGGGTAACGTAGGTGTTTATATTCATTAGAAAATAGGTTTTAGATCTCACAAAATACTAACTATGCCTTGTAACCCCTAATAAAATAAAGACAGGTAGAGATGCATGTCGTTTTAAATGTTAATTGTGTGCAAGCGGCAGGACCGCGCTGGGAGACTTAACTGAGACTGAGGCTGCGCACAACATAGCTTGTCATTGGCTGGTGGTGAATGAATGGCTATATATAATCAGGACATAGTAGTGATCAGGTATGCCACCCTGAAGACGTGACTCCACGAAACGTACGTCGGTAGGCGGTACCTGATCACCTGACACAGTTTTCCCTGGACTTCCTGTTTGCAAGGTGCAGAGACTGAGCGAGTGGAACGCACGCCGGAGCTCCACAGGAAACGTCCTAAAGGGAAAATATTTCTCTCATTCTTTGATTACAAGCAAGCAGCCCCAGTGCCGGGTAGGCACCCAACAATGTGAGTAGCCATTTGGCTGTTGTGCATTTTTTATTCAGTTTTAATAAAACAATTTTACGCTATGAGGTGCGTTTTTTTATATTCCCACCTATGTTAATACATGCGAGCTGATCTGAGAAGGAGGAAGAGTTGCCTAGAAAACGGGTGCATATGCTGTGAACAGGCACAATCCTGTACAAGTGCGATTGATTGGCTTTTAATTAAGACAATCAACTCCATCTGGTAAGCGGCCATCCAAACTTCACTGGCATCACTTTCTGGGTGTAAAAGGATATCTGTGGTGATGGTTTTTTTGCGATATCAACAGGAATGAATTATCACAATTTTTCAGCAAGAATTGTTTGTCACAAACTTTCTTTTTCCTTTTTACTTTTTAAAACACAATAAGTTTTTATATCTTTTGAGGTTTTTTTCAGTATCATTGGAATTGTTTATGGACTGTATGTTTAACCACACAATTTTTTATGTATGACCACATGTTCAGAACCACTTATTATTGGTCACAATCTAGCTTACATTTAAATGTGTAACAATTTGATAAGATATATGCACATTATGTGGTAATTACACATGCTATTTTGTAGTCACGGTCAGTCACTGAATCAATAGCAATACTTTTCTAAAGGAGGTATTTGAGTTTGTTTTGTACACAATTTTTTGGTTTGTTTGGCGGAGGTATTAGTCACATTCTAAGAAACTTGTATGGTTTGCAATGGATTGATAATGTGTGCGTAATATAGTGTACATGGAATGTGTGGTAGAACTAGGCATATAGCATTGTATTTTTAGATATTACTGTTCACAGTGGATGGCTCATCCATAGCACTATACTCAAGGGTAATTAGCTCGTTTTTATTACACATACCTGATATTTATTAGGTGTGTCAATTAATTAGCGCCCCTACTACACCTTATAACCTATTCCCCATAAACTTACCATTTTTTCCTCATGCTTTCTCTCCAGGCTCTATGGAGACCGGGATGCATTTTTCCACTGGGAATGAGATGATCCCCGTGTAGGTCCTTTCCGGAAACCGTTTTTGGGCATTTCTTTGTTCCAATTCGAACATGCAGTGAAAAATAAAAAAGCCATTTCCCTTGGGTTAGATTCACTATTTTTTTGTCTCTCTCCCTTGAAACACTGTCTCTGCGGAAACCAATCAATGCTTTCGTATATACTTCGAATAATTGGATATTGGTATGTATGTCGGGCTTTCTTGTTGGGTACTGCAATTTGTGGCTTCCCCATCTTCATATTTTTTCCTAAAAGTTTATGTTTGTTCTTGTTTTTGTCTTCTCAGAATTTTTTACACTTACCTTTGACCAGCGCCTCTGAAGAAGGGATTTAATCCCGAAACATGTCAGGCAATCGAAGGACTCTGTACACTCATATCCATATGTAACATTTAGGACACACTGTATATGTGCTTTGTCATGTTGTGTAAAAAACTGTATCACTATTGTTTTTAAACAATTTTGTTTGCATTAATCTCCCCCCTTTTTTTGTTTCTCCTCCCCCCTCTGTTTTCAAATAAATGATTTAAAATAAAATAAAACACATATATATCTCTTTTTTTGTTCGCCTGAAAAATCCCGTCTGTACCGGAGGGTACTGGTGTTTTCTCTTTTAGAGATTTCACACTAAATATCTATCCTGGGATGTTGGCAACACCTTTTTTTGGGAACTATATGTTCCCCAAAATGGTTCAGCAATTTTTGTACTGTCCATACTTTAAGCAATAAGGTACTGGTGGGGGCGGAGTGTGGGATACTGGGGAGGTCTTTTTCCATATGAGAAGCTGCTTTTAGCAATGGGTCCGACACAGTGACTAATTTAGCCACCGGGTCCTCCCCCTGATCGTGTCCCCACTCCGCCATCTGTTGTAGTTGGGCAGCCAGAAAATACCGTTTAGGATGGGGGACTGCCAGCCCCCCCCTATCTTTTCCATATTGTACTGAAGCTAGGCTGATCCTAGCCGCTTTTTTTTTCCAAATTAGCTCACGCATCAGGGAGTCAATCTTTTTAAAAGACCCTGTTTTAACCAGAAAGCAAGTCACATTGTTCCCAGATATGTTTTATGAAAGGATAATGGCTAGACCTTTTTCATTCACCAGCACAATAAGCCTCAAAGAAGTGTTGGCAAAACATTACTGTGCTACAGACATAGTTTGATTTGAACAACATTATAAGTGACAATGTTCATAGTTCTCAGTATTATTTGCCCCACTAGATTCTCTTTTTTAAGGTTGTCTTCATAATGGTTATTTTTTTGTACTGTACTGTCTAAATATTGGAAAGTACCTGTAAATGGCGGGTCTTCCATCTGTTAAAGTGTTCTGTCCAGTGAAATTCTTTCTCCTGTTTAGTTGTAAGATAACATTCTGCATCTTCTTGATTTTGCTAAGGTGGTACAGTTTTGTCCACAAATACGTTTAATGATTTAGTTGTTTTAGTTTGTTGTATTTAAGTAGCTATCTCGTCTGCTTGCCCAGTAAGGTTGCCAATACAGGCGGTCCCCGGGTTACAAACAAGATAGGGTTTGTAGGGTGTAAAAGTATGTTCTTATCGCTCTTTTCAAAACTTACTGCACATCACTACACTATTTGTTCACTTAGTTTTAAATAGCCTTCAATATTTTTACTTTCCAACCATGTTTTTTTTTTTTTTTACTGTTTAAATCACAAACATTACTTACTACACTGTCTAATGCCGTTTATTCTGACTCTTTTTCCACAGCTTGTTGGTAGAAACTGTGTCACATATTTCATTTTCAAGGTCCTGAAGTGCCTAAAATGAATTATTCTTATAAATATTAAATGCAATATTTAAAATATGTTTACATTCCCAGGGCTAAAATTTATTAAAGAATTATACATTTCTGGTCTTTGTCTTTACAGAATTTAGTGCTTCCCTATTAGACTTTAAGGACACTTGATACAGCTGTAGCTGTAACTACCAAAGTTACAGAAACACTGGTTCACCCTATCCCTTTATTCATTGACACATTCAATGCCCCCAACCGCAAAAAGATAGCAACCTCTCTAGAAGGAATGTAAATCAATATCATGCACCTATTAGCTTATGCTCCTGCTATGCCCTTTATGGAAGAAGAAAAGAAACTGCAGCTCAGACACATATATCACAAGTTGCTTTGAGACTCCTACTTGCTTAGCAAGAAAATGAAGGATTAATCATAAAGCAAACCGTTACAGCCATCAGGCTTCTAAGAATTTTGCAGGAATCAAGAGCAAGGCTGCAATCCTGGAAGTGTGAATCCTATTGGATTGATTTCCTTATTCACATTGCCAGGGATGCCTAGTATTTTACCTCAATCTCTGTTCAGAGTTTGGGGAAAAGCAATGAGTCAACCACAATAGCAGGGATTTCTCACAATCCTGCCTACAAGCTAAACACTGATACCATGCCTGATGCCAAAGGAAGAGACATTTGATTTTATTCCCAGTTTTCTTTTTTTTCTTTTTGAAGGAGACACAGCAAAATGTAGATTTTTTTCACTGAAAAGGTTAGAGTTCCAAAAGTATAATTAGTAGGCATTAGCTATAATCCATAATATATTAAGACACAAGAAATACTTATAGGTGTTACATCAAACATTCATTCTAATTGTAAGAAATACCCTTTTTGGTTTTCCTCAACCTTATTTGTCCCTGGAAAACAATTAACCAGTTTCACAATAAAGTCTGTGTGTTTTTCCAGAATTGTCTTTACAAAATACCCTCATAAAGTTTTATTTTCCTGACCCAGCAGAGTCTGAAGGCTGATGAACAATTTTTAGTTATAGCCAGTAAAGCAACATTAATGTACTGCATGCCAAGGCTAAGAACAAGGACTGCGGTGTTTCCTTGGTAATGTATAAAAGCATTGTGTAGAAAACATATTCTCTAGCTAAAGAAGCACTTGCACTAGACAATGAGTACCATCAATAAATGCAGCCTGTGACATTTTCAGAAAGTTAAAATTAGTAATAGAGGATAAAGGGGATCCAAGGGAAGCCAACAAGATACAAAGCTGACGATGTTTTGCACTTTTTCACTGAACGTTTTCAACAAAGGGCCACAGACATACAATTTTTTTTTACATGACTGTCATAAGAAGAGCTTTTTTTTTTATACAAAACGCCACAACATCAGTTATATTCCTTAGTGGTTGTCAACAAGCTGCCAGGATTTTCTTGCAGATGACAGTTCTGAGGTCATCTTATCCTAAATCATGGAAATTAACATTGGATAATTTACATTCAAAACACATTGATTTCATTACCTAATCTAATTATAGTCATTTTCCAAACCATTAGCAAAATGTTATTGTCATGGGTTAGCATAATGAACATTCTGAATGGACTCTTTAAAAGTTACCATAAACATCTGTTCATGCTAACACCCTATGTGCAAAGTGCACAAGATTTAATGTAACTTAGAAAAAAAAAACCTGTGGCAATTAATATAAGTAAAGGAATACAAAAAAGGACATGTCATGCAGCAATAATTATTAGGTATGGAGATAATTAAAACAGGATGCTATGCAGAATGGAAATAGTATGTATGTTAAATTACAGTATATAGGACATGTTAGTTACAATTCCTATGGCCAGCACTAGCACAGCCCTTGGGATTATTTACTAAACCACAGGACTTAGACAATTTCTAAAATATCCTTGTATGTTAAAAGGAACCATTATGACAGACTTTTTGTTTCCTGAGGTGAACTTCAAGATAATGCACAGCACCCTACTAAAATGATACTGTACCACTAATATGGAAACTACTAACATTTGTATAGATAAAGCTTTCTAAAGGCAAAATGAAAAGTCTACATGGTCCTCACAAGAAGTTAAAGTGGTTGAAAAGTCACTTTCATTACTAACTAGTATGCCCTCTGTTACATCAGGTTAAATCATTCAGCGTCATTGTTTTTTAAAAATGATGCGGTGCGAGGGGGCGTGGCCGGCGCGTGACTGGAATGGACGCCTGAGGCAAGAGCTCTCCACACCGACGGCCTATAATCAGCAACTTCCAGCTTACCCCAGCCGTTTTCTGACTTCTATAGCCTGAGACACGCTCCCGTACATCACCAGAGTGATGTCGCTTAAAAGAAAAGATGACAGACTGCCGCGGAAACTGACCGAATTCAGTTATCAGCCGTCCACACGGCGAACCCAAGATGGCGCCGCAGCGAGCAGGAGACTCACTATGACAGACCCCGCAGCTCCCCCCGGCCGAATCGAAGCCGCTCATCCCTCGGGACACATGCTGGTAAGCGGTACACACTGGGGGGATCCCCTAGCCTCTCCCCCAGGGACGCCAGCCTCTTATAGCCCAGCAAGATCCAAAATGCGCCTAGACACAGGCACAGACCAGGAGGGGAGTCACGCTAACACAGTGCCATTTGTGTTCCCTAATCAGAGCCCACAACCTGACGCCATCGCTTCTTTCCCCACAATAGGTCAGGCGGTTATGGACACAACCCTTAAGGAAATGCTAATGTCCCTGAGGAGCTCACTACAATCAGACATGCTGTCATTTATGCATGGCTTTGGCAAAAGCATTAACGTACTTGAGGACAGAGTCTCACACATTGAAACAAATATAGGTGACATAACCAGCACAGTAAACGACATAATTGATGCCCAAGAAGAGCAAGTCCAAGATAATAAATGGATCAAAGATAAAATAGCGAATTTAGAGGACAGAGCCAGACGCAACAATTTTAAAATTCGCGGAGTACCTGAATCCATCCAAAACAGTGAACTGCCCTCATTTGCGAAAAACCTAATTAAAACAATTCTTCCTGACACGAAAAACATCGAACTTGTCATCGATCGCATACACAGATTACCAAAACCCACATTTCTTCCTGATGCAATCCCTCGAGATGTGATCCTCAGGGTACATTTTTACCATGTTAAAGAACAGTTCATGCAAAAAGTGAGAGCGATGGGTACCCTCCCTGATCCGTTTACCCACCTACAAATCTACGCTGACCTGTCCCAACATACATTGGCCCAGCGCAGACAACTCAACACTATCACCAAAACCTTAAGTAACAACCAGATTCAATACCAATGGATAGCACCAGCCAAAATCTCCATTAACCATACAGGATCAAAACATCTGATCACCACAGTTCAACAAGGGATGAGACTATTACATGAATGAAATATCATTCCTGCTCCTGCCGACGCCACCCCTATGGATCAAAGCAATGCGGGCAAAATGACGGCACAACCTTTACCTCCAAGAAGTCACAAAAATCACCAACTAGCTTAAATTTCCTGGGGAAATTACAGTTCAATGGCCGGGTGTTTCACCTGTTCACTCTCGGCCTAAATAAACTCTCTAACCCCTATATAGTGTTTCTAGGCACTGTTGTGCCAAGACTATTCCTTAGAAACACTTCATAGCCATCACTTCATTGATACGATATTTATTCGCATAAGGTTCACTGACACATCAACCACCTTTTAGACGGACCCTAACGGTACGTAAAGATCATACAAACATCTGCCATCCAATCATCCAATTCCTCCTCCCTCCCCCTTTCTCCTTTTTTTTTTTTTTTTTTTTTTAGGATATCCGGATCTAACGATCACCTATTACGACAGATTAATCGCTACACCACCTTCTATTATATCGCAAGAACCCACCACATACGATGACAAGTGAAGTCACAACTGCTACGAACGACCTGAATCTAAATCTCGAATCATAGGAAAAAAGTCATAAGGTAACTCACCCAACACACTTCATCCCACTACAATATGACAATTAAAATAGTCACGATTAATACCAAAGGTCTCAATCATCCAGCAAAAAGAGCTTCCCTTTGGTCACTAGCTAAACAAACAAAATGTGATATTATATGCGCACAAGAAACTCATTTTCCAACACATAATCCACCTACCTGCACCAACAAAAACTTTAGCAACATCTACACAGCCAACGCAGCCACGAAGAAGAAAGGAGTCCTGATTGCCATAAATAATTCTCTTGCTTTCCAATGCACGCAATGTATCAAAGATACAGAGGGTCATTACATAATCCTGACTTGCAGCATTAATAATGCACCATATACCATTGTCACGGTATATGTTCCCAATAACCACCAAATTCGTTTTATACACAAGCTGCACAAAAAAGTTGCAACGATACAACAAGGAGCGACAATCTGGTGCGGAGATTTTAACTGCACCCCTGATCCTGAACTAGACTCCACCTCTCATGCCAAAAGAGGAAGGCAAGCGCTGAACCCTCTCCTGTCCGATCTACGTCTTTATGACACGTGGAGGTGCCAACACGCAGATGAAAAAGACTTCACTTTTTTCTCCTCATGCCACAACTCCTATTCACGGATTGACCTCTTTCTGACAGATCCATGGACTCTGCAAAAAATATCATCATCCAACATCCACTTAACCACATGGTCAGACCACTCTCCAGTGAGTATAACTATAGAAGACACTCAGAAAACCACCCCTGCATATCTATGGAGACTGAATACCAAGATTCTACAAACAGAACCTTATGCCCAATCAATTCATGATCATTTAAAAACGTTTTTTTCTATAAACAAAGGCTCAGTTGCAGATCCGCATATACTATGGTCATCACATAAAGCATATATGCGAGGCCTCTTTATTCAATTAGGTGCCAGGGATAAGAGGCAAAGGAGGCAGCGCATTGATAATATATTAGCAAATATCCAAGCCACTGATATAAGTAACAAACAGCAACCAAAACAAGAGCTTAAATCTAAATTAATCTCTCTCCGACTGGAACTCAGAACCCTCCTCTTGGAAAACCATGATAAAACCCAAAAACACTATAAAATGAAATTTTACGCTGAAGGCAACAAAGCAGGTAAACTACTCTCTCACCAAATCAAAGGTAATTTAACTAGATCCCCCGTTCCCTTCATTTACCATCCTACTACAAATTCTAGAATTACGAACCCACAAGATATTGCTAACGCATTTAGCACTTACTACAGCAACCTATACAATCTAAAAGATGATCTCAATCAAACTCAACCAAATCACTCCCACATTCAGGCTTTTCTAGATTCGATCCATCTCCCCCGCCTAAACCCAACACAACTTGAAGAGCTTAACGCCCCATTCACCCCATTGGAAATTGATAGAGCAATACAAACACTTCCAAATAATAAAGCACCTGGTCCTGACGGTTTTGTGGGAGAGTACTATAAACAATTTAAGCACATATTACTTGAACATATTACACCCCTATTCAATGCTGCTGCCTCCTCGGCCTCTTTCCCCCAGGAAATGCTCAAAGCCCTAATTATCACAATACCGAAGCCAGGGAAGGAACCAAACGTGCCACAAAATTTTAGACCTATCTCGCTGCTCAATCATGATATGAAGTTATATGCGAAGGTAATAGCAAATAGAGTGAATGAAATACTGCCATTGCTGATTCACCCCGATCAATCGGGATTTATAAAAGAACGCCAAACATCGGATGCCACGCGACGGATGATTAATATCATCCACCATACAGCGGTCCATCGAATGCCTTCTCTGCGCCTATCCTTGGATGCAGAGAAGGCATTCGATAGGGTTCACTGGCACTACCTCAAATTGACTTTAGAAAAATTTGGTTTTCAAGATCGTATCCTATCTGCAATACTAGCTCTATACTCCCACCCCTCGGCCCAAGTATACTGCTCATCTATGTTGTCAGCAACCTTTAACATAACCAACGGCACAAGACAGGGATGCCCCCTTTCACCCTTAATCTTTAATTTGATGATAGAGCCCCTGGCAGAAAAAATCAGGTCCCAACCCGACATCACAGGAATCAACATTGGTAGTATAGATCATAAGATCAGCCTTTTTGCTGACGACGTTATTCTATCAATAACTAACCCCAATACCTCCCTGGCTTCGGTACAGAAAATATTAGACGAATTCAGCTATATCTCGTATTATAAAGTGAATGCAACTAAGTCATATATCCTCCCCTTAGAAATGACCACGCAACAATACTCCCACCTGGAAAATAGCTACCAATACATATGGGCCAAAGATTCTCTCAACTATCTTGGTATCACCCTCACTAAAAATACAACTAATCTCTACCAAGCTAACTTCACCCCCTTCCTCAATGATCTACCTAAAGATCTTGATAAAATATCTAAACTGATGTTATCCAGCTCAGGTAGACTTGCAGCATTCAAAATGCTCAAACTGCCCCAACTATTGTACTTATTCAGGACACTCCCCATTCCTATACCCACACATTTTTTCAGCCAGATCCAATCCCTACTTAGAAAATTCGTATGGCAACACAAAAAAGCTAGAATAGCACATAAAATTCTCATAAAACACAAAAAAGCAGGAGGAATAGGCTACATCAATGTCAAAGATTACTACAATGCAGCAATCTTAACACAGCTGAAGTCCTGGTTCAACCCCAACCCATGTAATCACTGGAGCTCTATTGAAGCTCTCCAAGTGCCAGGACAAAATTTAAAAAATTGGCTCCTTAGCTCACCTGTACTTAAGAAAAATAGTAAAACTTTATCACCTACCATACAAGCTTCCGTAGCAGCGTTCGAATACCTCTTCGCCAATATACACACCAATGCTGATACTTGCAATCTTCCCCTCCCTATAGAGATCCTCAACCTGCTTATACCCAACATGCAGATGTCATCATGGCAGGAAAAGGCATAACACTTATCACAGACTTATACATTAATGAGCACCTTCAGCCATTCACCTCACTTCAACAAGCTTTCTCGATCTCCTCGAGAGATTACTTTAAATACATCCAAATTACCCACTGCTTAATACATAAACCTCATCTCCACAAAAATATTCCTATCGCAGCTTGGCGATTCTTTACGAAAGATAAAATATCCACTAAGGGCATCTCCCTATTTTACAATTTATTACAAGGAAAATCGATCTTTGACAAATTGCCCGCCATAATTAAATGGGAAAAGGACTTAAACACCTCCTTCACCCCACAGCAATGGCTAGATGCTTTGCAGGCTACCTACACAGCAACTCGCGCATCCAATCTTTGTGATCTAACATACAAGATCAACCTTCGTTGGTATATAACCCCTTCTCAAATTCACATGTATAATCCATCCTTAGAACCTACCTGCTGGAGACAATGCGGTTACCCGGGATCGTTATTCCACATTCTGTGGAAATGCCCCAAAATCTCTACATTTTGGAATGATGTATTCCTCCTACTGTCAGAAGTAACAAACACCCTCATAATTCCAACCCCTGAATTGGCAATCTTAAATATCGGAATTGAACAATACCCACACCGACACAGACACATAATCACACACATCTTGCTGGCTGCAAGATTATCATTAACCAGGAATTGGAAATCCTCAGACCAATTTACTTGTTCAGAAGTAAAAAGAACGACACACTTACACGGTATATACGAGCGCATGTATGCCATGACGAATGGTTCCCTAACTAAGGTAACTAAAAACTGGGAGCTATGGTTAACGTGGTTCAATAACTCCCAAACCACATTCACTTGATATCTCAGACCTAACTTGAGTAACTACAGCTAATATAGACCCCCCCCCCCCCTTTTTTTTTTTTTTGTCTTGCTACTTCCCCCCCCCCCTCTCTTCCCACTATCTGCGCTTTACATAATTTGAATATTTTAATCGTACCAAAGAATACGATACTTAGCTGTCCTTATTACAAACGAACCTATGCAATAACTGTTATGCTATTTAGTTACCTACAGTTCAACATGTTATTCGTTTATACTTAAACGTTTCTAGTATCACATTTTATATCTTACTAGAAGGTACTACGTTTCAAACATTGTCTGCATTGTGCACCATCACCTAAATATGCAAAGTGAATGACAATAACAGCGGTGCTTCCGTCTTCCCCTGTCACAGCATGTTCCCATCGGGGGTGCCTGGGGAAGAGGGCAATGCCTACTTGATTTATTCTGTACCAATACGTATTTTTAGTAATAATACACATAAAAAATATAACTTGAGTTGCAATATGCATGAATGTTATATTCTGACATTATTTTTTCTGTTATGACTGATTACTCTACAACGCAATCCATTGAAGTTGTATTTGTCATATTTGATATATCTGTTACATTTTAATCTTCGTTGTAACCAACTTTCTTGAATACTCAATAAAAATATTGAAATTAAAAATGATGCGGTGCAATACCATATTTTGCAGCACTGCTGTCAGTCAGCTGATGTGCTGATGCTCTCCTGCCCCACTACGAGGACTACAGAGGGAGGGGCTAAGGTTTGCTCACTGGGAGGAGAGAAGGAGAGCCTCGGGCGGTCACATGACCGTTCAGCAGCGGCCTTCAGTAAGGTAATGCACTGCATCATTTTTAAAATACAATGACACTGAACGATTTAACCTGATAGAAAAGAGGGCATACTAGTTAGTAATGAAAGTTATTAGGCATAGTATGGCAGCAGCAGGGAAGGAGCAGGGAGGACATGGCTCACACACAAGCTGACTAACATGGAGGGAGATGACGGGGAGAGGAGGACAGAGAAGGACATAGCAGGGCTGTGGCTGAAGGAGGCATGTAAACTAACCATGGTGTCGGGGCTCAGAAGCCATGATACACTGTGGCCAGTTTACGGGGGGGGCAGAACCAGGCAGGATCAGCCAGGTTTTTTAGGTGACAGAAAGGGCCAAATGACATAGCACAAGCACTGTACTGTATAACATGCTTTAAAGGAACAGAATTATTTAAAAAAATGTTTTTTGTTTAAGTTAACAAACGCTTTAAGTATATGTACTTCAAGCCTTGCCATCATGGTTTTATAGTTGTGGTAGAGATCAACCCTGATCCTGCACCTTCAGAAATCAGATAAGCCCCAATACATTCATCTTCAAAATGTCTTATTAACCCCAAGCTATGTAATTATTATTCTAGCTAAGTCTAGATAAATGTACAAAACCATCAACACCTGTCTTTTTCCTTTGGATCCTCACCATGTTCCCCCTGCACTAAAACCACTCCTTCCACTTCTGAACTGTGGCTTCCACACTTCAGACACTTCCTGGTTACCATATTAACGCCTAGCAGCTTGCTTAGACAGAAAAATCACTAGGGGCATTG
Organism: Lithobates sylvaticus; assembly: GCA_028564925.1. Classification (NCBI taxonomy): domain Eukaryota; kingdom Metazoa; phylum Chordata; class Amphibia; order Anura; family Ranidae; genus Lithobates; species Lithobates sylvaticus. The sequence goes on from CM053026.1 coordinate 167,729,371, forward strand.
CTTTACCACCAGGAGAAAGTAATTGTCTGCAATATAGGAAAGGTGGCAGCCAATAGAAGCATTCCACTGAGAAAGGGCATTGTGTGCTTGCCTTGGTATATGTGCTAGGGTTTCTGTCCCCTACTCTAGGGTTTTCATTTCCTTTGGTTTCATTTCTCATGTTCTAGTGTTTGGGGTTCTTATGACAATTTAAATTGTCATGGTCTGGGTTTAGGCTCAGAGGCCAGTGGCTGTAGCATTAAAACAAGAGGGTTTTTGTATGGCGCGCACGGGATACAGCTCATAAAAATGCATATAGTGGGTAACAGTGGGAGGGAGGGAGAGAGAGGGATAACATAAATATTTGTACAAGAATTTTAAATATTAGTCCGTGTACAAATGCTGAAGTTTAGAACATAATTGCTGAGCATAAAAGGCTGCCAGTCCATATAAGCAAGAAGGAGCTCTGGAATGCAAACAGAAAGAAAAAGAGACGGCGCCCTCTAAGTGCAGCAAATAAAATCAATTTATTATCAAACAGGATTAAGAACACTCACAAGATGGATGTGTCATGTAGGCATATCAGGAATTTAGAGAGTCATCCGTTTTGGGTCCCTGGTGAAGTGGTAGATGTCATCAGGCATGCTGTCTCAAACTTGGCTGTGTGGTCCAGTAAAGGTCCGGTAGTGCTGTGGGCTCTCAGCGTTTCGGATTGCTGGGGAACAGGCTATGGAGACAGTGGGCTGCTTCCTTCTAAGCAGCAGTGGTGTTGTTCAGGATTCACTTCCGGGTACGGGTCACATGGGCCCATGTGACCCGTACCCGGAAGTGAATCCTGAACAACACCACTGCTGATTAGAAGGAAGCCCACTGTCTCCATAGCCTGTTCCCCAGCAATCCGAAACGCTGAGAGCCCACAGCACTACCGGACCTTTACTGGACCACACAGCCAAGTTTGAGACAGCATGCCTGATGACATCTACCACTTCACCCGGGACCCAAAATGGATGACTCTCTAAATTCCTGATATGCCTTCATGACACATCCATCTTGTGAGTGTTCTTAATCCTGTTTGATAATAAATTGATTTTATTTGCTGCACTTAGAGGGCGCCGTCTCTCTTTCTTGCTGTAGAATTAAAGAGGTTCCTGCAGTAGCCAGCTGGATGAATACACAAGCAGATCCCCCTAGCGGATAACACAGGCTCACCCAAGGCAGGGGGTCTAAGAACCAGCTGGTCTTCACCAGAGCTCCTGATTGAGGAGATTAATTTCACTGTGTGATGATGCCAGGTCACAGGCCTCTGGATTTTTCCAATAGGGAGAGAGCAAGCCCTGGACTGGCTAAATTTAGTTTATGGCTTTACTGTAATCAGCTGTTGCCTTATGAGTTTATGTGAAATCTCCATTATTAACTGTGAAATATTGTAACTATGAATATATCTCTTTTTGCTTGCAGCTATGAAAGCTGGGCAAAAGTCTTCCCCCAAGCTCTTGTTAGTTGCAGACAATGCGGGGCCGAGACTTGTATACACAAACAATGGAGAGCCAATTCCATTGCTTGTCACCTATTCACTATAAAAGACCCCATGCCGGGATAGGTAATGAAGTAAGTCCAACCCCAGGTTTCATACTTAAACTTCCAGGGACCATTAAAGTGTATTTGCATCACTGGGAGTGGCATTAAAGGGGGCTGGCTTAGACTAAGTATAGGGAAGATAGCCAATCAGAATTCACGCTATGCCAACCAATGAGACATGAGCATTAAGGGATATACTCAGGAGGAAAAGGCGGCAATTCTCTCTTTTCAGGGAACCAGCAAGCAGAATGGAGCCAAGGTAAATGGTAGCTAGCAGGGGAAGCCATGCCCTGCTATTTGTAACTAAACATCCCTCGTAGACCACGGTCTGAAGGAATATAATCTACATTCCTTCATGTATATATTTTTATTCCAACCTAGCATTTTATGCCTTGATGTGCTAGAGATTTGTGTATTAGCTAGACTTTTAACTACCTGTAATAAATGCTATTATATTTAAAGCTTTTCCTCCTGGTCAATAGAACTCTTATTTAACCCATATCATATTTTGTGATTAATAAATCAGAAATAGAGATTTTAGAGGTTAACACAGCTGAGCTGAAATTTATTTTTTTAAGTCTGATTAGCTTTATCCCTAAACCTGGTGGCTGATGTGTCTGCCTGCCTCTAGAAGAATGCTTCAGAAATAGTGTGGAAGGATCAATACCAGGGTTATGAATAGTTATCTGACCCTAGCAAATCCCTGGGAGGCTGACCCAGAAGGTGTGGCAGGCGGGAAGATATATATTTGGAAGGATCTGATCACATCTCTTTTAACCTGGAGCTTCCCACCTAGGAAGGGGCTAGCATGTGTGTGTTCCAGAGATGATGTTTCTTATTGACTTCAGCAGGTGTAAGGGCTGAGAGCCTGAAGGAAATTTGCCTGTGGAAGCTTGACTGGGGTGCTTTTTGCCTGAAGCTCCATGTACAGAACTGCCCACTGAGGAAGAGATGCCAGAGGTTTCTGCTTAAGGACTGTGATTGCCATCAGTCAGATTTTTTGGCTGTCCCCTCTTTCTCCAGCATCATTTTGTGGCTATACTATAGGGCCCAATACTGGTGGAACAGGATTTTTCAAAGAGACCCTCCAATAGTTTTTGCCTTGAGTATCCAGCAACCTTCATCCTTTCCCCCTGCATTTCTTCAAGACCTGCAATGAATCTTCAAAAGACACCCCTATACTGAGCCTAAATCTGTCAGTGTGCCGCAGGAACTGGACACAGGGTGGGCAGCCTTTGAACAGGTAAGGGGTACCTGTATATTTCCAGTGACCCCTCTGGGGACCTTTTGCTACAGTACTGTATATACTGTACATGCATGTTTTTCTTTTGAAATTAATGATGTAGCAAATACCTTTGCTGTATTAATCGTTGATATGATATGGCATACTGGAATAGTTGTACCTATTATATAATAATACTTGTATACTAAATACAACTTTATAGGTAATGCATTTTTGGTATCTGCTTACTCTATATATTTAAAATGAAGGTAGGCCTATCATACAGACTTAATCTGTAATCCAAGGGGCTCCACAATTACACAAATGCCAATCTGAAAAACAATACAGGTACTGCAAACCCCACAAAGCATCTACAGTTCAGCAGTACTGGGTGTTAAACAAAATGTAATATAATTTATGTAATACAGTTGAAGTAGCATTGTTTCCTGATACTGAATGGTGGTACTAGAGCCATGGTCTTCTTTAGGATGAAGTGTCACATTTAGAGTAACAGAGGAAGTATACAATGTAGAGTCTTCTAATGCCAACTTGTCCAATGTGACAAAACATGAAAGCAACATATCCACTATAAGTGTGTCAGTAAATAGAAAATGTCTATGCAGGCAAACAAGAAAATCCTGAATTTTGGGTTGTCCCTATAAAAGTTAAAGAGGGGAAATCATCCAATGGGGACACTAGTTCTGGTGACCTGGGGGGGCCTCAAGAGATTCCCTTGATTTTCAGGGATTTACTCTTACTTCCTATTTTGGCTATGGAACAGGAAATGAAGATCAATGGGACAAAGATGGGAAAAATAAACCTTTCTGGAGTTTTAACCCTCCCTTACTCTAGCCAAAAGGAAAAAAAAGTTATGCCTATAGTCCTGGTTTAAAGTACTTTGGATCATTTGTGTTGTACGTTATACACTCTGCATCACTGTATTCTGTATGATGTTGTGTATGTTATATATTCCAGACAACTACACTCTTTATGCTGTGTTATATGTTATGTATGCTAGATGGCCAAACCCTGTATGCTGTGCTGTAAGTTACATATTCTGGGTCACTTGATTCTACATACTGTACTGTACTTCATGTAAGTTACAGTGCATCACTGTGTCCATTATGTGGTACTTTGCATACTTCACTCTGGTCTGCACTTCTTCTTATTCACCTTTACTCCTGTCATGTGCCCCTCCTACTCTTCCAGTTCCTCTTGTAGTGCCAGGGAGTATGTAACATGCCAGTCACAAGACATCAAAAATTAGGGGAATCATTTGCCAGACCACACAGGTCTATTGACAGTATTCACAGTACAGAGGACAAGGATCTCATGGCAATTGAGAAGGGTAACTGACACCTGGGGGGAAATTAGAGCATGTTGTTAGATACTGCTATGTGATCCAGGTTGTTGTATTTATATGTGATAATTGATACATGATACTTCATTAAATTATTTTTTATTAATAGTAGTACTTTTTTAATCTTATAATGGGCATCAAGCTGTTATAATGGGCAAAAAGCTGTACATGGTGGTTTTTCAGTTGTAAATATAGCACATATTATTTTGTAAATCATGCTAGTATGTAAATTGTTTTAAGTGGTATGTGTGATGTACTAAACATATTAAGGTTTACATGGCACAATTAGTGTTTTGTTTTCATCCCATTACCGTTTGCTTTTGTTCAGTATAAGTACACCACAAGCTATTCACATAATAAACATTTGCATCACTTTCCCATCCTTGCAACTATACCCGGACCTATTTTTGCGCCTATTACAGTGGTACCCTGACCAATCCCTTCATCCCTCCTCTGTCACTATGCCCATTACTATATACCCTTGTAAATGTTATAGTCATAAGTTATACAGGCCTGAATGAGCACATTTTCTTGTTCATCTGCTTACTGTGATTTGGAGATTAAAAATTATAATTTGAATATTTCTGTGATTTACTTTCTGCATGTGTGGCTGACATCTGGGGGCTAATAGGGTGCATCACCAAGTATAGGGAGGGGCATGTTTTAATTTTTTTTTATTCTTAGGCCCTAAAAATGGCCCTGGCTAGAGTCGCTTATGGTCTGAGTGCCTACTGATCTAGAGTGCTGAATAAGGGTTTGCAGAGTTTCACATTATCGCCATGTAGAGGGCATTTTGAAGTTGCAGGTAGTGTAACCCAGTATGGTGATAATGTGCCACTGACCATCAGTATTAAACTATAGAATTTGCAACACCAATTTGTTTTCATCCCCACTTTGATAAAATCTTCTTCTCAGGCAGCTATCTGAACTTTTCTTAATGAGAAGTAACTAAAAGATGGAAGAGTTTAACATCTCTTTTAAGCAACATTCCCAAAGTCTTATGGTAGCACCACAGATCAACCACTTAGCGACCACCTTATAGCAGTTTTACTGCTACAGGGTGGCAGCTGGGTGCAGGATCACACACACACACATATATATATATATGTGTGATCCTGCACTTCTGGGTAGGGGGCGCGAATGCATCCCACCCGAGGGGCGCAAATGCGTGGTGCCATCGGAGGTTGGCTCCCTCTGTGATTACACAGAGCGGGAGCTGATCAGCACCCGATGTCCACCGGCACCCATCGATCATTAGCCAGAGGCAAGGCAGATTGCCATTCTGACAGGAGAGAAGGCATGGATCCTGTGTTTCTGTAAAGCAGGGACTAGGATCCATGTCTTCCCTTAGTAAAAGCACCTTACACAGTTAAGTAAAACATTGGCTAGGCACAGGATTAACCCTTTGATCGCCCCTGATGTTAACTAATTCCCAGCCAGTGTCATTAGTACAGTGACAGTGCATATTTTTTAGCACTGATCACTGTATTAGTGTCACTGAGTCCCACAAAGTGTCAAAAGTGTCAGTTAGTGTCAGAATGTCTGCCGTAAAATCTCAGTCCCGCTATAAGTCGCTGATTGCTGATATTGCTAGTAAAAAAGTAAATGAATAGAAATATCCCATAGTTTGTTGATGCTATAAGTTTAATGCAAACCTATCAATATATGCTTATTGGGATTTTGTTTTACCAAAAATATGTAGCAGAATACATAGTGGTCTAAATTGATGAAGACAATTGATTTTTTTAATTTTTTTTATTGGATATGTTTTATAGCGGAAAGTAAACTTTTTTTGTCCCCAAATTGTCTGTCTTCTTTTGTTTATAGCGCAAAAAAAAAAAAACGCAGAGGTGATCAAATACTACCAAAAGAAATCTCTCCAACAGTGTCGCACAAGCACGCAATTGTCAGTTAAAGTAACGCAAAGGGAACTTTAGGGGGAGGAAGGGGGTTAAATCCTCCGGAGGTCAAGTGGTTAAAATGTCCTTAAACAGCTGCAAAAGTTAGCACACTCATTTTTTTTTTAAGATACTGGGGTTGATTTACTGTTAAAATATAGACTAACCACTTATCAAAGCAAACGACCACCATTCACTAAGTGAATACGTTGAAAAAGCTCTTCAGTCATTCAATTACGTTCAAGTCATTTTTTTCCCTTCGCACAAGACTGGGTATTTAAGTAAACACAGTGATTATTTACTTGGTAAAGTGTATACAGTTTTCAAAGTGACTAAGCCTAGTTAACATTCATTTTGCTATGTGAACATTGATTTTTCAAAACATTCACTTTGCTAAGTGAACAGACTCTGTTTTTTCAGTAAATCAACCTAACTGTGCTATTATATATGCAGTTGTTACTAAACGCCAAGCTAGTTCACTGTATCTATGTATCAGCCATGACAACCTGCAAAATGAGAAAAAGGGAATATGTCCAGAAGAAAGAAAGTGAAGACATAAAATATGTTAAACCAAGGTAATTAAATATAAATCAAAACATCAAATACTGAGTCTTACTAGTAGAAAATATGAAAAAATGGGAACTTTAGTAATTATATTATAATACATTAGAGCCTGCTTTGTGTGTATAATTATTGCAAAGTAGGAACATTTTACATTTATAAGTATATAATCTTTTCAAATTGTCTTATATTCACTGCCTTGGCTTTTAATCACTATTCAATTGCTTTCAAAGTAGAAGAAATAATGTTGCCATGGAAAAAAATATATAAAATGACCCTATTAATGCAATCTAATTGTTAACAGTGGAGACCTCTTGAAGTTCAAAAGTACCTTCAAGTTGATAGTCTGCATGTGTTTTAAAATGTGTATAACAAGGTAGGTTTGGAGTGCATTCTTTCTTTGCTGAACTTCGCGTTTCATTAGAAAATCTTCAAAAGTTCAAGTAGCACAACGTAGAAGAAGAAGGGACAGAAATTACATCTGATAATTTAATTTGTTACTTCAACAAAATGTCTAACCTAAGATAGAAGCTATTAGTGATTCTGACTACCAAATCTAACATATGTTTATACATGTGGGGTGCAAAAGAATAAAGAAAAAAAAAATGTAAATTGCAATTGGAGTAAGTGATAAAAAGTAGCATTGCCTGTAGTTTTCAGATGAACTGATCTCTGCAGGATCACTATAATGCTGGCGTGCAGCCATGCCCACCTAAAGCAAAAAGACATCAAGCAATTCCTGGCATTATACTGCACCAGAACTCTCCCACAAGCTGCTGTCATGTTACTGCTTTCAGAAGTATGACCGTATCCTGTATCAAGTCTCAAACATGTCTATGTTGAGAGCTTAACAAGCTAAAACAACCAATGAACTCAGGAATGATATCTTTGCCAGTCAAATGCTGGATTAATCAAACATGACATGAAAGTTGTACTGCCCCATATTTCCCCCATTATCTGTCAAGTTTCACTTGTCTTTATGCTGATAAACATCCGTTTTTAAGGAGCATTAGATTTAAAGAGTGTGACAGGCAATTCTTGATCTTGGCAGGTCTATGTACAAATAAAAAGCTTTTTTCACACAAAGGATGTCTGTACTTAAATGCATCTGATATGTATGCAGGCGGTGACATACATTTATACTATTACTGTTATTGCTAAAAATAGTGTTTGTTCCCAGTAAGGTGTACGTTTATTAAACTGAGAAGTTTTCTCTCAGTTCAGTTCTCAGAGGAAAAATATCTCCTCTACAGCCTGTTTATGAATCCAAGAACTACTGTTCTCAAAGGGAGAACAAAGTCGAAGTTGTTCCTCTGAAAACAGCTGAGATCCATGTAAAAGGGGGTGGGTGGGCTGCCTGTGATCTCGTGAGATCTTGTGAGATTACAGTGCAGCCGAGTTTAACCGATTGCCGCCTGCCGGCTGTCATATGGCGGCCAGGCGGCGCTGCTCTCGCTCTGGGAGGGCGTCATATGACGCCCTTCCCGGCCCATCAGGGAGCGCATGCCATCGGCGGCACTCGCGCCCGCCATGTCACTGGGGACACGATGCGCTTGCTCGGCGGCCGCGATGTCTGCAGGGCACCCACAATTGCCCAGTAACACAGCAGGACCGTGGATCTGTGTGTGTAAACACACCACAGATCCAGGTCCTGTCAGAGGAGAGGAGACCGATTGTGTGTTCACAGTACAGAGGAACACGATCGGTCTCCTCCCCTTGTGAATCCCCTCCCCCCACAGTTAGAATCACTCACTAGGAAACATAATTAACCCCTTGATCACCCCCTAGTGTTAACCCCTTCCCTGCCAGTCACATTTATACAGTAATCAATGCATTTTTATAGCACGGATCGCTGTATAAATGTGAATGGTCCCAAAAATGTGTCAAAAGTGTCAGATATGTCCGCCGCAATATCGTCATGATAAAAATCGCAGGTCGCCATCATTACTTGTAAAAAAAAAAAGAAAATAATAATAAAAATGCTATAAATTATCCCCTATTTTGTAGACGTTATAACTTTTGCGCAAACTAATCAATATACGCTTATTGCGATTCTTTTTTTACCAAAAATATGTAGAAGAATACATATCGGCCTAAACTGATGAAAAAAATATTGTTAAAAAAAAATATGGATATTTATTATAGCAAAAAGCAAAAATGTTGTGTTTTTTTCAAACTTGTCACTTTCCTTTTGTTTATAGCACAACAAAGAAAAAAAACAGCAGAGGTGATCAAATACCACCAAAAGAAAGCTCTATTTGTGGGGCAAATAACAATTTCATCTGGGTACAGTGTAGCATGACCGCGCAATTGTCATTCAAAGTGTGAGAGCGATGAAAGCTGAAAAATGGCTTGGGCAGGAAGGTGAGGTGAAAGTGCCCTGTATTGAGGTGGTTGAAAAAAGTGAAACCGAAGTTAAAAAGAACATGTAATTACATATATAGTAACTATCTAAATATATATATATATACACACACACACATAGAAACAGAAAAAAAAGGAAGGCACAGACACCTAGTGCATTACCTTGGACGCCCTAAATTTTTAACCACTTCAATACTGGGCACTTAAACACCTTCCTGCCCAGACCAATTTTCAGCATTCAGCGCTGTCACACTTTGAATGACAATTGAGCGGTCATGCTACACTGTACCCAAATGAAATTTGTATCTGTTTTTTTCCCACAAATAGAGCTTTCTTTTGGTGGTATTTGATCACCTCTGCGGTTTTTATTTTTTGCTAAACAAATAAAAAAAGACTAAAAATTTTGAATTATTTTTTTTTTGTTTCAGTTTCAAAACGTTGTAAATAAGTACGTTTTCTCCTTCACTGATGGGCACTGATGAGGCTGCACTGATGGGCATGATAAGGCGGCACTGATGGGCACTGATGAGGTGGCACTGAGGTGGCATTGATGGGCACTGATAGGCGGCACTGATAGACGGCACTGATGGGCGGCACTGATGGGCGACACGGATTGGCGACACAGATGGGCACTGATAGGTGGCACAAATTGGCACTGATATCTGGCACGGATTGGCATGGATAGGCGGCACGGAGGGGCATGGATAGGCGGCACAGATGGGCATGGATAGGCGGCACAGATGGGCATGGATATGCGGCACAGATGGGCATGGATGGGCACTGATAGGTGGCATGGATGGGCACTGATAGGTGGCACGAATAGGAACTGATAGGCAGCATTGTTTTGTATTGATGGATGCCAATCAGTGCCAAACAATAATGCATACCAATCAGTGATGCCCATTGTGGGCACTGATTGGCATCCATTGTGGGCACTGATTGGCATCCATTGTGGGCACCGTGTCATCCCTGGTGGTCTAGGGTGTCAGACTGACACACCGCAACAACGATCGCCGCGATGCGCGCCCCCGGGAGGCGTGCAGCGGCTCAAAATCCTGAGGACGTCATATGATGTCCGGTCAGGATTTGACAACCACTTTGCCGACGTCTATTCACAATTGGCGGGCGGCAAGTGGTTAACAAAAGGCCAAAAGCATACTTACAAACATAAAAGGATAAAACACATGTCATATACAACTCCAATATCGCGGATGCAACATCTCTACAGTTGGAAACGGGCACGTTTCGGGAGGCAAGTTCCCTTCCTCAGAGCTGTATATATTGTATATATATTTACATATATGGTATATATTCCTTTTAAACCCACTAGTGCTGATATACTGTATAGGAAGAGCATTGTGGTCTTGTAACATTGGGAATTTGACTTAAGCTTATGGTTAGTATACTGTTATTACTATTACTGTTATTATATACCGCCTGCTCGCTAGCGTCCTCATCACCTCCTCCCATGCTCGCCTCCAGGACTTTTCCAGAGCCTCTCCCATCCTATGGAACTCCCTACCCCAATCTGTCTGATTATCTCCTGCTCTGTTTGCTTTTAGACTTTTCCTGAAAACGATCCCTGGAAACCCTCCTCTTCAGAGAAGCCTATTCTGCCCACACCTAGCAACTGCACTTTCTCCATCAGCTTATCCCCCACAGCTAATACCTTTTGTATCACTTGACCCTCCCTCCTAGATTATAAGTTCAAACGAGTAGGGCCCTCTGATTCCTCCTGTATTGAATGGTTTTGTAACTGTACTGTCTGTCCTCATTTTGTAAAGCGCTGCGCAAACTGTTGGAGCTATATAGATCCTGTATAATAATCCTGTATAATAACCTCTGGCACTTTGCACATATTAATATGACTCTTATTATATGTAGCACTAAACCCTGAAGGGGCTTCTGCAAATAACCCAAGTCCCCCTTACCTATTAAGAGGCTGCCAGCCCAAGTACCAGTTCCAGAGCACACTGACAAACACAAGCTCAGCTCAGTCTAGGGGTGTCTTTTTTAAGATTTATGGGGTGAGTAGAGGTATGAGGCTGTAGGATACTCCAAAGCACACACAGACATTCCAGATTTTCAGGCAAAGTTCTTTAGTAACAGCGTTTAGTATTGATGGAGGTAGAGGGGAGAGCCAACTAGTCTGTCTGTAATAGCAGTCGTATTCCTTGTAGCAACATCTGAATTTCTAATCCTCAAAGCACAGGCACGCCTGAAGCTCTAGACAAAATGTCTTACTCACAATGTCCAGACACAGCTCCCCAACTAGATTGCCTAAGACACTCTTCGGTGAAAGGGGTTGTTCTCCAGCCCAGCTTCCCAAGGTAGTGTCCTCCAGCAAATTCTCTTGAATCCAGGCTAACACAGGATCCCTCTCTGGAGCAGAGGCCCCAGGAGAATAGAGCTCTGAATAGGCACTCCCAAACATTTATCTTCTCCCCAATCTGGGCGCTCCTTCTCAGAGATTGGCTAAGGCCAGATAAATATTCATAACCCAATGGGCAGACCTCCTACTCTACTTCTGGAAGCTTTGTTCAGAAGCAGGCAGGAGCAATCAAGGCTTAGTGAGACCTAATTAGATCTAGAAGATAAATTGCTGCTCAGCTGGATACAGCAAAGCCTTATGCCCCGTACACACGATCGGAAATTCCGCCAGCAAAGGTCCAAAGATTGAGAGCATGTTCTCTATTTTTTGGTCGGAACAAGTTCTGATCCGAAATTCCGATCATCTGTACAAATTCTGACACACAAAATTCCTACGTATGCTCAGAAACAATTCGACGCCTGCTCGGAAGCATTGAACTTCATTTTCTTGGCCCGTCGTAGTGCTGTACGTCACCACGTTCTTGACGGTCAAAAGTTCATAGAACTTTTGTGTTTGTGTGACCGTGTGTATGCAAGCCAAGCTTCAGCGGAATTCTGTCGGAAAAACCATCCAAGTTTTTTCCGACGGAAAATCTGCTTGTGTGTACGGGGCATAAAACTAAATTAATTTTGCCTATCGCAGGGTGCTACATCTATAATTATTTAGTATACAGTGCTATGAAGAAAACACTAAGGCATTCAAATTATTATTATTATTATTATTATTATTATTGAGTGATATAATGCTACTAATCAGTGAATGGCATATGTATGGATACATGAAAACAGTTTATCAGAGACAGTGATATGGTACAGGGCAGCACAAACAAATAGAAACTGAGCAAAGGCAGTGGAACCAGAGGCACTGTAATGCTGAGTTGCACTATATGGTACTTATGGATAGGAAGCAATCAGAAAAAGTAGTAACAAAGGTGATGCTGAGCAGCAGTAGATGGTACACTCATCGATAGTGATTCAAGGCAATAGTAACATGGTTAAGGAGCTACAGTACAGTTGCGTATGCATATGAACTAAGTGTAGAACTGAGTAGCATTGGATGGAGCCCTTGGATACCCTGGATAGGAAATTATCAAAGAGAGCAATTACATGATGTTGTTGAGCAGTGAATGTTATGCCTAATGAAAATGAAGATAGGCAGCAGTGCCAAAGGCATGCTTCTGCTGAGCAGTTAATGTTATTCAATAGAAATAATCTGGCAGTATAGAGAATGACATTTTCTGTGGGACAATGAATGTTATTGATAGGAAATTGTTAGAAACAACAATGACAGGAACATAATGCTAGTACATTTAACACATATTTTTTATACAGCTATACAGAAAGTGATTAACAGTAACAGGGACACTGTGTTGCCAAGTATTGAATGTTTTATATATATATATATTATATATATATATATATATATATATATATATATATATATATATATATATATATATATATATATATATATATATATATATATATATATATATATATATACATATATATATATATATATAAATATGCTGTGCTGCTAGTGCCAAACAGATTATGTACCCTAAAGCCTGACTTCAAGTGCTAGACTAAACTGTGTAGACTTACTATTCCTTTGTGAGGCACTGGGTGGCAAGGTTGTGGATGGTGTGATATATGTGTTGCCTAAGTTTCTCTCCTACACATGGTGAAGGGCTTTAGTGTTTGTGATTGATATAGAAAAAAAAACAAATATTTGTTTTCTCAGATCCTAATTATTTCTGTTTTCGGTCCTGGAGCCCAGAGACTTTGTAGAGCTTTAGGTGGGATTAAGCCTCCATTCCTTGGTCCACATCCTCTCTGGTAGCCAGACCACATTAATTAGTCCAAGTTGTCCACAGGCTTTTTTATGTTTGAACTAACTGAAGCTTAGGGCTCTCCCACTCTCCATGCTAAGAAAGCATTGTTCTTGGTAAAAGCTGACTACTGATAGAACACAACATTTTTTACAAAAACTGCCTGTTTTGGAGAATACATTAGGAAGCGTCCTTTAAGTCAGGAACTGACATGAGTTCAGTTGGTGGCTCAGACAAGTAGATATTTGGTTATTTATTGCTATGGACTTGCTTTACAAAGCACTGGGGCTATGAAATGTGTTTGTTTGCTGCCTTACTGAATAGCAGTTCAAACCTGCTTAGACTGTACCCAGGTGTCCCTGTCTCATGCATGGTTACAGCTGCAAATACCAGTTAAACTTGCTCCTTTACACTGTATATGGGGAAAATACATTTAAGACTTTATATATATTGTGATATTGGGGTGTTTAGCTCAAGTGGATAGATGCATTTTTTGTGCAGTGAGTCCACATCAGACAGGCATTTATAGTTAAGGGCCTGGTAGCCCACATTTATTAAAGGGAAAAAAACAAAACAAAAGTCCATCCAGGAATCCCATGCAGGGGTTTAACTTCATTCAGCACTCATAAATGAAAACATACCGAGCCACCTGGCTCTTGTCAACAGTTCCTCTGCTTACTCTCAACAGAGTTGATTCTTTCCAGTCCCCTGGACTCACTGGCTTCTGTAGTCTTCCCGACTCTCAAGGCTGGCCAGCCTTTCCCAGTCCCTGGGCAATAAATCCCCCTTACACGGGCTGCAGTCTCCCATAGGGCAGACAGCTTTCCAGACACAGGTCTGTCTTCACACAGCACCAGCAGTAGCAAGCTGCTCACACTCCACCTTCCTTCCCCCACTGCTCTCACCAGTCCCTTGTTATATGCACCTAGGCACACACCCTGCCGGCTGTCCACAACACCCGGGCAAGTCTCCAAACTACAGAGCCCCATCCGGAACTAACAAGATCCAGAGAAAGCTGCCAGAGCGGTTCTTTCCTTTTCAAATCTACGCTCTGTAGCTTTGCAGTCCTCTGACATGCAGACTCTCTGTCCATTGTTGCTCCATTTCCACAGGCACTCTCACTATTACAATATATATATGTATATATATATATATATATATATATATATATATATATATATATATATACATACAGTATCTCACAAAAGTGAGTACACCCCTTACATTTTTGTAAATATTTTATTATATTTTTTCATGTGGCAACACTGAAGAAATGACACTTTGCTACAATGTAAAGTAGTGAGTGTACAGCTTGTATAAAAGTGTAAATTTACTGTCCCCTCAAAATAACTCGACACACAGCCATTAATGTCTAAACCACTGGCAACAAAAGTGAGTACACCCCTAAGTGAAAATGTACAAATTGGGCCCAATTAGCCATTTTGTTTTTCTAAAGATGATGCACAAGAAAGCCCGCAAACAGTTTGCTGAAAACAAGCAAACTAAGGACATGGATTACTGGAACCATGTCCTGTGGTCTGATGAGACCAAGATAAACTTATTTGGTTCAGATGGTGTCAAGTGTGTGGCGGCAACCAGGTGAGGAGTACAAAGACAAGTGTGTCTTGCCTACAAGCCAGCATGGTGGTGGGAGTGTCATGGTCTGGGGCTGCATGAGTGCTGCCAGCACTGGGGAGCTACAGTTCATTGAGGGAACCATGAATGCCAGCATGTACTGTGACATACTGAAGCAGAGCATGATCGTCTCCCTTCGGAAACTGGGCCACAGGGCAGTATTCCAACATGATAAACAACCCCAAATACACCTCCAAGACAACCACTGCCTTGCTTAAGAAGCTGAGGGACTGGACAAGCATGTCTCCAGACCTAAACCCTATTGAGCATTTGTGGGGCATCCTCAAACGGAAGGTGAGGGGCGCAAGGTCTCTAACATCCTCCAGCTCCGTGATGTTGTCATGGGGGAGTGGAGGATGACTCCAGTGGCCACCTGTGAAGCTCTAGTGGACTCCATTCCTAAGAGGGTTAAGACAGTGCTGGAAAAAATTGGTGGCCACACAAAATATTGACACTTTGGGCCCAATTTGAACATTTTCACCTAGAGAGTACTCACTTTTATAGCCAAAGGTTTAGTCATTAATGGCTGTGTGTTGAGTTAATTGGAGGGGACAGCAAATTTACACTGTTATACAAGCTGTACACTCACTACTTTACATTGTAGCAAAGTGTAATTTCTTCAGTGTTGTCACATGAAAAGATATAATAAAATATTTATAAAAATGTGAGATACTGTATATATACCAGTATACACACAGAGATAATGGGCCTGGTTGAAGATGAAGAGGGATAGCGATGAGGAGGACAGAAGAGTGAAAGGGGAATAGTGAAGTGCTTGTGAGGTGAAAAATCTGAACAAATGAACATGGTCTATACCTAGTTGGCAGGCATTGATTAGTAGTGGAGTCCCAGATTTTTTAAAATGTATTACTCTCATTGTTGTCATGTATTATGTATTAATAAAATGTTGTATATTTTTCTACATGAATGTGAAATACCTTATTATCCTGTATAGCTGTATAGTCCAACTGCCCCCTAGATCTTTGGTGAGTACCTGGCTGGGAACCAGGCTCCCGACTCCTTTATCTCAAAATAACTTCTGAATGATGGTACAAACTTCTACTTGACCTTACCATGTTATCACCACTGTTCTCTGAGGCCATTCATAATTTACAGTATATACACAGTATGTCATAATGGCAAATATATATAAGCATATCATTGTCAGCCGGACTTCCAGGGGCAGTATCAGGCATTTCAAAATTTGTACCTGAAAATGTTTGTATTTTAAAATGTCTTTACTAGCAGTATCAGTATTACTGCTAATCAACTTGGCAAAGTCTAGTCATATACACATATGTTGGAATGACTCCTGCAAATGTGAGTATTTAGGTGAGTGATAAATTAGTTATGCCATGGTGCCCACGACTTTTCTATTTTACCCAAAACCCATGGAAGTTTGTACTTACAATCACCATTGATTTACACTCTAGACCTACATTATACGCAATCTGCGGTCATATTTTGTTTCACTAGGCTTTCTTGGAACAATACAGCATTTTAAACAGTGCTTCTCATTTATGGATTATTGAAAAAGTCAGCTTCAAAACTCTGATAAAATATTGTGATTCACTTAACTCAGCACTTCACTTATAAGAATAATGAAATAGAATGAAATAGAATATATGAATAGCAAACTACACAAGGAAGCCTTTGCCAGACATAAATTGTGTGAAATTGGTGTGTTGTTGTCAAAGAAGCAAATAGAAATTTGAGAATCAGTTCTTAACTTTTTTTTTGTGCAATGTTAAACATTACATTTTTGTAAGCATATGAGCCTATATTATGCTGAATATTTTAAAGTACAGCTGTCACATTACAGTCATATGGAAAAACTCTCCCCCCTACATACAGTGCCTTGAAAAAGTATGCATACCCCTTGAAATTTTCCATATTTTGTAATTTTACAACCAAAAACGTAAATGTATTTTATTGGGATTCTATGTGATAGATCAACATAAAGTGGCACATAATTGTGAAGTGGAAGGAAACTGATAACTGGTATTCAAATTTGTTTACAAATAAATATCTGAAAAGTGTGGCGTGCATTTGTATTCATCCCCCTTTACTCTGAGACCCCTAACTAAAATCTAGTGGAACCAATTGCCTTCAGAAGCCACCTAACTAATGAATAGAGTCCACCTGTGTGAATTTAATCTCAGTATAAATATAGCTCTTCTGTGGAGCCCTCAGAGGATTGTTAGAGAACCTTATTGAACAAACAGCATCATGAAGACCAAGGGACACACCAGACAGGTCAGGAATAAAGTTGTGGAGAAGTTTAACCGCTTCCCGACCGGCCACTGCAGATATACGTCAGCAGAATGGCACGGGCAGGCAGAATCACGTACCTGTACGTGATCGTGCATGTGCCTGCCCGTGGGTCGCGGTCGCGACCCGGTCGGGAGCTCCGTGACCCCGGCCGCGGGACCAGCGGACCCGATCGCTGATGGTATCCCGCGATCGGGTTACGGAGCGGAAGAACGGGGAGAGGTCTATGTAAACAAACCTCTCCTCGCGCTTCCTACACTGACTGTCAGTGATAGGCGGTTCCCTGTCATCGGGAACGCCGATCAATGACGTCAGACGTACAGCCACGCCCCCCTACAGTAAACACAACACAACACGTCACACTGACTCCTCCCCGCCCCCCTTGTGGTTAACCCCCTAACTACAACTGTCATTTACATAGGAATCAGTGCTATTTAAATAGCACTGATTTCTGTATAAATGACAAATGTCCCAAAAATGTGTCAAAAATGTCCGATGTGTCCGCCAAAATGTCGCAGTCACAATAAAAAAATCGCTGATCGCCGCCATTACTAATAAAAAAAAAATATTAATAAAAATGCTATAAAACTATCCCCTATTTTGTAAACGCTATAACTTTTGCGCAAACTAATCAATAATCGCTAATTGCGTTTTTTTTTACCAAAAATATGTAGAAGAATACGTATCGGCCTAAACTGAGGAAAAAAAAACATGTTTTTTTATATATTTTTTGGGGATATTTATTATAGCAAAACGTAAAAAATATTGCATTTTTTTTCAAAATTGTCGCTCTATTTTTGTTTATAGCGCAAAAAATAAAAACCGCAGGGGCGATCAAATACCACCAAAAGAAAGCTCTATTTGTGGGAAAAAAAGGACGCCAATTTTGTTTTGGAGCCACGTTGCATGACCGCGCAATTGTTAGTTAAAGCGACGCAGTGCCGAATTGCAAAAAGGGGCCTGGTCCTTTGGCTGCCAATTGGTCCGGGGCTGAAGTGGTTAAAGCAGGGTTAGGGTATAAAAAAATATCCCAAGCTTTGAACATCTCACTGAGCACTGTTCAATCCATCATCCGAAAATGGAAAGAGTATGGGACAACTGCAAACCTACCAAGGCATGGTCGTCCACCATAGTCGTCCACCTAAACTGACAGGCTGGGCAAGGAAAGCATTATTACTGATTGGTAATTGGTAAAGCAATATTACTTTTCTGACAATCAGAGCCCTTTCACACTGAGCCACCCCGGGCGTCGACGGTAAAATGCCATTATTTTTTGTGGTGCTTTATCGTCGTTTTTGCGGCGCTATTCGGCCGCTAGTGGAGCACTTTTAACCCCCGCTAGCAGCCGAAAAAGGGTTAAAAAGCCCCTGCAAAGCACTTCTACAGCAGCGCTTTGCCGGCTGTTCAGCAGAGCTGCCCAGTGATTTCACTGGGCAGGGGTGCTTTAGGAGCTGTGATTTCACCGCTCTTAATGCGATCCAAAGAAGCTGCTGGCAGGACTTTTTCTGACGCCCTGCCAGTGCACCGCTCCAGTGTGAATGGAGCCGCTGTTTCAGGGCGCTTTGCAGGCACTATTTTTAACGTTGTAGGACCTGCAAAGCGCCTCAATGTGAAAGGGGTCTTAGTGCTGATTGTTTTGATTTCTGTGCAAACACAAACAGGAATATCTACTACTGTATGTCTCCTATATAGTGCATTTCACAGGAAATCTTTTGTTAAATACTGCTTATTCATCTTACCTGTGAGAATACTTTCTCTCTGAATTTCAAAGAGAGACTGAAGTTTATTTTACATTTTGCCAAATAGCTTTGACACAAGTATTTATTTTAATTAATTATCCCATAAGAGATGTATTTGGCTGCATTAATGTTGCTAATAAAGCACAACATGGTTATGTCGTAGATTGCTTTTATTGGGAATCATTATTCTTGTGAACATTAGATTGGATGAGTTTGTTGTTTGATAAAGCCCAGCCATCTGTTAATTTATTTCTTACTAATGATGTATCCTCTGAAAGTATCTGAACATCCCTTGTAAAATGCATGTTCCTTTCACACAAGGTGGTTCCTTGTTAATTTCTAACTAGACCACTGTAGTTAAATTATTTTTGCGACAATTAAAGAGTTTATTTTCTGTTCAATTACATTTGGACTCTTGTAATTGTTATGTGCTAAATCCACATCTGGTTTTCCCCATTTAACTTGGAATGGAAAGTATAGCTTTATCTGCAGCATTTTCGCAGTATTATTGTTTTTTCCAGATATACTAGTGCTTAGGGAGTTCTATTGTTCTATCATCTCTATAGATGTGCCTCAGACCTTACACTAGGAATAAAGGACTCAGGTTTCTGCAAGATGAGATCAGATGCTGAAACCTCACTTTTTTGCAATTTTTGCACTTCCTAGTAGAATACTTGCACATTTAAGATATTTGTTTTGGGTAGCTGATAAGGGCATTTCAGGGTTCTCAAACCACTCCAGTAATGTGAGCAGTTTAAAATAAGACTGGGGCCATGATATAGAAATTAAGCAATTTACCTATTCCTAACAAACAGTAAATACTCTTCAAAACAATCCCCCACTCACCTCTCTAGCCATGAACACTATGGAGCAATTCATCCTCAAAGTTCACTGAAGAAGAAGTAGATTTATTGGGTGGAGACCATGCATTTAGATCTCTACCTGTGTATCTGCTTTGTGTTTGCATTACAGATACGAAGGCTGACAGGTAGTCAAAGTTTTTTTTCTCACAACGTTAAAGTGGTAGTAAACTCTCCTTCAATAGTTTTGACCATATAAAGCAGTCTGAACTAACTTACATGTCGTGTGTTGCATAGTGTCCCATCAAGTGCCCTTTAGGAGAAATCAACTGATATTTACTGCGATAATGTCTCCAGCGCATTTGCATGTTGGCCCCCTATGACGGCACGCTCAGTATGCCTTCAGTCCATTCATCCTGTTGCCTTGCCTTGTCTTTAGCACTCACTGCATTACGTTGCTATCCTGTGAGATTACCTACCCTTTGAGAATTCCCTTGCTACAGGTGTATTGACTTGACTATGCAGGGTTATGTCGCCATAGTAACTGTGCATGAAAAGCCAGGGATAACTCCCTACGCTCTCTCTCACTGATTCATTATGTTTGTCGGTGCTCCCAGCCCATTCTTCTCCTATCCACAGATGCTGAAAAAGCGTTTGACAGGGTTGACTGGGACTACCTCCTGACGATACTCCGCTATTTTGGGTTAGGCCCTAAAATGTATAACCACATCTCCTCCCTCTACTCCAACCCCTCAGCCCAAATATGGATCAATGGTTTGCTGAGTGAACCCTTCACAAATAAAAATCCCTACAGTAAACTGTATGTTACCCCAACACTTCATATTCCTGATATGTACTTGCTGTACTAGGTACTTGGATGGGAAGATATCCTATTTGTATTGCTTCCTTTATGTGATATCCCTGCCTGTCCCTCTGCTTTTCTATTAACCACTTACAGACCGGAAGATTTGCCTGCTTAATGACCAGGCCACTTTTTGCAATACGGCACTGCGTCGCTTTAACTGACAATTGCGCGGTTGTGCGACGCTGCACCCAAACAAAATTGACATATTTTTTCCCCACAAATAGAGCTTTCTTTTGGTGGTATTTGATCACCACTGCGTTTTTTTTTTTTTTTTTGCGCTATAAACAAAAAAGTGTGTAACTATTTTGAAAAAAAAAAAACAATATTTTTTACTTTTCGCTGAAATAAATATCCCCAAAAATGTCTTTAAAAATCTAATTTCTTCATCGGTTTTGCCCAATATATATTCTTCTAGATATGTTTGGTAAAAAAAAAAAAATCGTGCAAAAGCTATAGTGTCTACAAACTATGTGGGATAGATTTATGGCATTTTTACTATTCTTTTTTTTACTAGTAATGGCTGTGATTAGCGATCGGACACTTTTGACACATTTTTGGGACCACTGACATTTATACAGTGATCAGTACTATACAAATGCACTGATTACTGTATAAATGTCACTGGCAGGGAAGGGGTTAATACTAGGGGGCCATCAAGGGGTAAAATGTGTTCCGTCGTTTTGTCTTTTTAACTGTGGGGGGATGGAACTGACTAGAGGAGGAGACATATCGTTCCTAGCTAGTAGGAACACATGATCTGTCTCTCCTCTCCTCACAGAACAGGAAGTTGTATGTTTACACACACACATCTCTGTTCTGGCTCTCATGCCTGCAATTGCGCGTGGTCAGCGGTCATCGTGCCTTCTATAGGCATTTAAAGGGCCAGCGTACTGCTACGATGGTTTGCGGGATCGTGCCGACCTGCCGCAGTATAATGATGGCGGCTGGTCGGCAAGTGGTTAAATACTGGCCGCACTAAGCAGAAGAGCACACCGTGGTCAGCTGTCTAGCTATGCTGGGAACTCAGTGTGATCTCCGGTAATGATCAGACTTGTCCTGACATGTAACCCCCCCCCCCCCGCACTGGGGAGCTCAGTGCCCTGCTTCTCCTCCCCCCAGCTCTAATGCAGCTAAGAACAGAGGGAATGTGATCACTTATATATACTGTATAACGGCTGTTATATTATACAAAAAATGTTTTACCTTTCATTTCTATTTTAAACTTATTAGGGTGATTTACAAGGTGATCCTTTAAAATCACTTTAACCACTTACAGATCGCCCGCCGTCATTATACAGCGTCATTTTGTTATTACATTTTAGTGCAAATATGAGATCTGAGGTCTTTTTGACCTCAGATATCATATTTAAGAGGTCCTTTCATGCTAATAAGAATAAAAGTGACACTATTTTTTTTTTTAAAGAACAGCGTAAAATAAAAAATTTAAATTAAATAAGAAAAAAATAATTACATTTTTTAACGCGTCCCGTCGTTTTTGCATGCAGAAGCGAATGCATACATGAGTAGCGCCCGCATATGAAACCGGTGTTCATACCACACATGTGCAGTATCACCATGATCGTTAGAGCAAGAGCAATAATTCTAGCCCTAGACCTCCTCTGTAACTCAAAACATACAACCTGTAGAATTTTTTAAATGTCGCATATGGAGATTTTTAAGAATAAAAGTTTGTCGCCATTCCACGAGCGGGAGCAATAAAGTGATTAACTCTTGCCCACTCTAACAAAAATATATATTTGACTGGCTCTAATAAATAAACCTACAAGCTGAATTGTCTTAGAATTTAACATTGTCTAATATGTAACAATAATAATGTAACAATAATTTCTGCAATGATACTGTAATAAATACAAAGTAATTCTTATGAACAAAAGTGAAGGCTAGTAAGAATCAAAGGACATAACAGTTAAAACTGCAATGTAACTTGACATGAAAACACATGTCTATCACATCTCTCCAGTTATTTCCCTAAAGCTTTGTCTTCATTGATTGCTATTTTCACAGGACTCTTCAAAACAGAAATGGATTATAATTACCACTTTTGTTTGGGGAGGAGTATTTGTGCAATTTTAAAGATTTTTTTTTGCAGTCTTTCAATTGCAGCAGCAGCTAGACTAGGAACAAATCTAAGAACATTGTGAAGCCTCAGATAAAGTGATGGTATTATTGATGCGGTTTTGTTGGATTTGCGATGTATAAATAAACAATATTACAAGAATAATTTGAGGTAGTACTTCACACTACTTTTAGAATTAAACAAAATTAGAACAACATTGCAGGTTTTCTTGACAATCCAACCCCAATCCCCCACCAGCTTATAATAGGATTATAAGCCACCTCATCCCTAAAACCCGAGCACCTATGAATCACATAGGTTCTGAGGCTAATTTAATGCAAATAAGGCACCAAGTGAGTTTAATTATCACCTTAAAGCAGTGTCCCACCTGGGAAAAAAAATGAAAAGTCAGTAGTGTGGGCGATTAGCTTCAAGTAGAGAGTTCTCAGAGAGAGGTAATCCAGCGAGGTGCAAGGTTAAGGGCATTCTGCCCATGTTTATTTGGTCAGCAAATACAGCAACAGACAAGGATTCCCACTCAGGGGTAGAAAACATAGTCTCATAGCAAAAGTCCATAAAAAAAACGTAAGCCTCCAGGCTAATAAATAGAGCTCACCGAGTCTGCTTCAGTCCTGCAGACATGTTCCCTCACAGCCTGCTTCCTACTCTCTCAGCACCACCACTGATTAAACTCAGGTAAGTCAAAATTATACCCCAGGTGGGGAGCAAGGTGTAGCCAGTGCTTAACCCCTTACTGCCTACAGACCTCTCACTGCCACCCATTTACCTTAAGAATCTCAAGATTCTATGTGGCAGATATACACCATCAATAATCGACAGGGGCTGTTTGCCACATACCTTCCTCCTCTGTTTGAACCTGTGGGTTTGAACATCAGCTACTAAACAGTGGGTTCTAGAAAAGGCATCTGCATTTTTATGGTTACAACCAGCCCTGTGCTCCACTTTAAACGAAAAATCTTGGAGGGCCAGGAACCAACGGGTAACCCTTGCATTACGATCCTTGGACATCCATTTCAAGGGAGCATGGTCTGTTATGAGTTGAAAGTGGCGCCCCAGCAGGTAGTACTGTAGAGCCTCCAAGGCCCACTTGATGGCCAAGCACTCTCGCTCCACAATACTATAATTTCCCTCTGCTGGGAGCAGCTTCTGACTCAAATAGACCACCATGTGTTCCTCTCCGCCTACCACCTGTGACAAAACAGCCCCCAGACCTATACTCAAGGCATCGGTCTGGACCACAAACTCCTTGCCAAAGTCTGGGGCCACTTCTTTTTACACAGTGCCTCCTTCAGACTTTGAAAAGCTGCTTCAGCCTCTGAATTCCACCTAATTGCTACAGAGGATCTCTTGCCCTTGGTGAGGTCAGTTAAGGGTGCTGCCATTGTGGCAAAGTTTTGGATGAACCTCTGATAATACCCAACCATGCCCAGGAAGGTTCTCACTTGTTTCTTGGTGGCAGGAGCAGGCCAGTATTTAATGGCTTCTACCGTATGAACTTAGGGTTTGATTAGACCCCACCTAATGGTGTAACCCAGATACCGGGCCTCTTCTAACCCTATGGTATACTTCTTTGGTTTTTGCAGTTAATCCGGTGTTTCTAATGGAATTAATGACAGCCTGGACTTTAAGTAGTTGACTTTCCCAGTCTGTGCTGCCATAATCCCTCAGGTGTTGCAAAAGCGTTTTTTTTCTTTTGCTTTCTCTGTCAGGGGAACCTGCCAATACCCTCTAGTGAGATCAAGAGTGGTTATGTACCTGGCGGGGCCCAACTTCTCCACTAATTCATCAACCTGGGGTATGGGATAGGTAACAAACTTTGACACTTCATTCAGTTTCCGGAAGTCATTACAAAATCTTAAGAACCCATCTGGTTTGGGAACCAAGATTATCGGACTTCACCACTCACCTTTGGACTTCTCTATCACCTCGAGGTCAAACATCCTCTGAACTTCCTCGGCTACTGCCTCTGGAATATGATAAGGCTTAAGCCACACTCGAACCTTGGTGTTAGTGGCAATGTCATGTTTAATTACATTTGGGAAAGTCTGAGAAGTCTTTATTGCACTGTAGAAACTCCCTCATCTCCTGCTGCTGGGACACTGACATTGACTCAGGTATCTGAACCTCACTTATGCCTTCCTCTTTTTTAAGTGGCTGATCACCCAGGGCTAGGAGAGCTTCCCTGTCTTTCCATGCTTTAATTAAATTTACATCATAGATCTGCTCATTCTTCTGCATGTCTGGTTGGTATACCTTATAGTTTACCTCCCCAACCTTTTCCAGTATCTCATAGGGCCCTTTCCACTTGCTGCATGTGTTCTCGAACAAGGGATATTACTGAAGCAATTCTATCCTGCATGGCTGAGATATGCTCTATGACACTCCGGTAGGGTATAATTTCAGTGTCCCAAGTTCCTTTAGCGATATCCAGCAACCCTTGGGATGCCTCCCATACAAAAGTTTAAAGGGAGATAACCTTGTGGAAGACTGGAGGACCTCTCTAATTGCAAACAACAGATATGGCAGTAGACCATCCCAGTCTCTCCCATCTTTAGCCACCACCTTCTTTAGCATACTCTTGAGGGTTTTGTTAAACCATTCTACTTAACCATCTTCCTGAGGGTGGTAAACCAAAGTATGCAGATGCTTAATATTAAATAATTTGCACAACTCTTTAACTTTGACATAAAGGGAGTCCCTTGGTCAGTCAGAACCTCTTTTGGGATCCAGTAAGGGTAAACATGTGAAACAACTCTTTGGCGATTGTCTTGGAGGAAATGTTTTTTAAGGGAACAGCCTCAGAATACCAGCTGGCATAGTCCATGACCACTATGACATACTGATAGCCTCTAGCAAATTTAACTACTGGCCCAATTAGATCCATAGCAATTCGGTCAAAAGGAACTTCATTCACAGGCAATGGAACAAGTGGGCTATGGTAATGGGGCATAGGGGCTGCCTTTTGAAACGCAGGGCATGACTCACAATAGTTTCTTACATCAGCATGTATCCCAGGCACAAAAAAACGCTGTAAAATGCGTTCTTCAGTTTTTTCATAGGCCAGGTGACCCAACAATGGATGTATGGGCCAGGTTTAATGTCCTCCTATAAGGGCCAGGCACCACAAGTTGTTCCACAACGTCACCAAAATGTTATCAGCCTGATACAACAAGTCATGGTTAAGCGCCATTTGAGGAAACACATTATCCAACCCCAGGGCTACTGGGGTCCCATTGTTTACCTTCACATTTTTAAAGGCTTGCACCAGAGTAGGATCCTGTAACTGGGCGGTCCCAAAGAGACCTCTAGCTCTGGCACACCGGGCAACTCTAGGGTTTCAGGGGTCACTTCTGGTTCACCCGCATAGACCGCTAGGGGAAAAGACACTGAAATACCCACTATAATTCTTGGCGACTTCAACATTCCTGTCAATGTTAACAGCCCAACTGCAGCTAAACTTCTCAACTTAACCTCTTCTTTTGACCTAACCCAATGGACACATACTTCCACCCACTCCAATGGTAATACCCTTGACCTTGTATTCTCCCATCTCTGCAATCCCTGCAACCTCACCAACACCCCCTTTCCACTCTCTGATCACAACCTCATCAGTTTCACTGTATCCTTGCCTCCAACCAACCATCCCTCCAAGCAGCAAACAATTACTTGTAGGAACCTTCGCCACTTTAACCCATCTCTTCTCTATTCTGCTACTGACCATCTATATGACATAATCTCTCCCCTGTCCTGTCCTGACCTGGCCACCTCTGTCTACAACAGTTCACTCTCATCATCACTAGATGCACTTGCTCCACTAACCACACGCAGAATCAGGCCCCGACCGTTACAACCATGGCAAACTGACAACACTAGAAATCTCAAGAGACATTGCCGTGCTCTTGAACGACTGTGGCGTAAAACCAAATGCCTGCACGACTTCACCCTATATAAATCTGCCCTTCTAAAATACAATTCCTCCCTCCATGCTGCCAAACAAACCTACTTTGTCTCTCTTATTAATACCTTGTCATCTAGTCCCCGTCGGCTCTTCTCAACCTTTAACTCTCTGCTTCGTCCCCCACCCCCTCTACCCACTAACTCACTCACTGCCCAAGAGATTGCCAATCACTTCAAAGACAAGATTGATGCAATTCGTGAGGATACCTCCACTGTGCGTACACCTTCCCCACCCAACATACCTTACCTAAAGACACTTTCAACACTCTCCTCCTTTGACTTGGCTACTATTGAAGAGGTTACAAAACTTTTCTCAGATGCCCACTTAACCAATTGTCCCTTGGATCCTGTTCCCTCACAACTACTACGGTCACCCTCTTCTTCTATCCTATGCTCCCTCACTCACATCTTCAATCTCTCCCTCTCTAGTGGCACCTTCCCCTCCCCTCTAAAACATGCGCAGATCACTCCCATACTTAAAAAGCCCTCCCTGGACCCCACCAACCTGAATAACTTAAGGCCCATCTCATTGCTCCCATTCTCCTCTAAACTTCTAGAGCGCTTAGTCTACAACCGTCTTAGCTCCTACCTCAGTGAAAATAACCTTCTTGACCCTTTACAGTCTGGCTTTCGCTCGCAACACTCCACGGAAACTGCCTTACTAAAACTCACTAACGATTTACTAACTGCTAAATCCGACAGCCAGTACTCCATACTGCTACTACTTGACCTCTCTGCAGCCTTTGATACTGTTGACCACCCGCTCCTTCTCAATAAACTCCATTCCCTTGGTCTCAAAGATTCTGCTCTATCCTGGTTCTCTGCTTATCTATCACAGCGCTCCTTCAGTGTTACCTACAACTCTGTCTCCTCCTCTCCATTGCCCCTTTCTGTGGGGGTCCCCCAAGGCTCTGTTCTTGGACCCCTTCTCTTCTCCATCTACACCTCCTCCCTTGGTCACTTGATAACCACCCACGGCTTCCAATACCACTTATACGCCGATGACACCCAAATCTATCTGTCTACTTCTCACCTCACTCCTTCTGTCTCCTCTCGCATTACTAACTTACTAACTGACATATCAACATGGATGTCGCACCACTTTCTTAAATTAAATCTCTCTAAAACTGAGCTATTAATATTCCCCCCCGCCCGTGCCCCCCTCCATGACTTTTCCATCAAAATCAACAATGCAACCATCAGTCCCTCCCCTCACGCCAGGGTACTCGGTGTAATCCTAGACTCGGACTTGTCATTTCAGCCTCAAGTCCAATCGCTGTCAAAAGTTTGTAGACTTCACCTCCGTAACATCTCTAAAATTCGCCCCTTTTTAACAAATGACACCACCAAGCTCCTCATTCACTCCCTTGTTATCTCTCGCCTTGACTATTGCAACTCCCTCCTCATTGGCCTGCCTCTCCATAGGCTCTACCCTCTTCAGTCTATCATGAATGCTGCTGCAAGACTTATCCACCTTACCAACCGTTCAGTGTCTGCCAACCCTCTCCTCCAATCCCTACACTGGCTCCCAATCGCCCAGCGAATTAAATTCAAAATACTAACCACAACTTACAAAGCCATCCACAGCTCTGCCCCGAGCTACATCACCAATCTTGTCTCCAAACATATCCCAAACCGTCCTCTCCGCTCTTCTCAAGATCTCCTCCTGTCAAGCTCTCTCGTCTCCTCCTCCCATGCTCGTCTCCAGGATTTCTCCAGAGCCTCTCCCATTCTCTGGAACTCGCTACCTCAACCTATCCGGCTATCCCCTACTCTAGCTACCTTCAGGCGATCCCTGAAAACTCATCTCTTCAGGGAAGCCTATCATGTCTCCAACTAATCTTTTACCACTTCCATCAGCTCATTCCCCACAGTTACAACCTTTTGTATCACCTCCCCCACCCTATTAGATTGTAAGCTCTTCTGAGCAGGGCCCCCTTAATCCTCTTGTATTTTATTGTATTATAACTGTATTGTCTCCCTTTTTAATATTGTAAAGCGCTGCGTAAACTGTTGGCGCTATATAAATCCTGTAATAAATAAATAAATAAATAAATAAATAAATAAAAGACACATTTTCATTGGGGTCACCCCTACAGCATTTTCATCAACCTTTGGTTCAAAGGGGTTGGGGTTCCCCCCTGCAGTCCCACTAGGGAGTCCAGGCTCAAGACTCTTCTCCTTCCCACTGCAAAGTTCCTGGAACAGTGGAAAGTGTCCCCCCAATATTACACTGTGCAATAGGATAGGGGACACAGCTACTATATGGCAAACAGATCCTGAGCTGGTTTCAAAGGTCACCAGCACTATGGGGTACTTCTTACAGTCACCATGCACACATACTACTCCTACCTGATGCTGGGTCAGCTGTTCAGGGTCCACCAGCCGGGTATGGACCAGGGTGACCAGGCTTCCTGAATCCAGGAGGGCACGCACACTTTTGCCCCTTATCTTTACAACAAAGCTCAGCATGTTGTAAACGGGCGAGCAAACAGGGACATGCGTCAAACTAGTTCACATTCCATAGGCTCAAGGGTCCAAGGGACACTTAGCAGCGATGTGACCCCACTCACTGCACCGTCAACACTGGGGATGCCCACAGGTTCCTCTGGGGCTCCCCAGATGGGGTCTTTCAACAGGGGGTGATTCTCTGACCATTCTCACCGGCCTTTCAAGACATCCTCTTTTCGGCTTTACCAACTGTGTTCCTGAGGTTGACCAGGCGGCCACAGGAAGGGGTCTTTTGACAATCAGGGATCTTGGAACTGCAGACCCAGCAACCAGGTCCTCTGCCACAAAGTAGCATTCCACCAGCTACTCCTTTAAATTTGGATCAGATTGCCTCACCCACCTCTGGAGCTCACAAGGTAGAGTGCTCAGGAACCGGTCCATGGCAACCCTTTCCACTATTTGGGGCTCTGTGAGTATCTCAGGCTGCAGCTATCATTTGACCAGGTTGATTAGGTCATACATTTGGGAGCAGGGGGATCCATCTACCTTGAAACTCCAGCTGTGTACGTGCTATGCTCTCACTGCCGCAGTGATGCCCAGGCGCCGCAAGATCTCAGCTTTTAGTTTGTCATAATCTTGGGCATCCTCAGCGGACAAGTCAATGTATGCCTTTTGGGAGTCCCCTGCTAACAGTGGTGCCAGTTTGGGCTGGCATCTGCTGGGGTACTTCTGCATGTCTGTTTTTCTCAGCTGCCTGAGCCAAATCAGCCACTTGTACCTCTGTTGTCTGAGCCAGGGTAGCCACTTGAGCCCCAGTTGCCTGAGCCGGGGTGGCCCCAGCTTGCCGGCTGGTTGTTTGGGTTTGCTGCTGAGCAGCCAACAGTCTATTAGTTTCTTTTGTTGTTGTTTGTTTTGCAGCAGTAGCTTGCTTATAAGCCTGTTGCTGTGCGGCATTACTTTGGAGCAAGGCCTTTACTAAGTCCTCCATGCTGCAGAGTCACAGTTACACTGCAGTACACCTGTCCAGGGAGCCTGTAATGTTGGCACCCCAGCCGATTTTCGTATTGGCTGTCAGATGCTGCTGCCGCCATTCATCTTAAGGGGAAGCAGTTCCTTACTGCACATACGCAAAGCGTGCTGTGCTTTCTAACTGGCCCAGCAGAAGAGGAAAAAGGAGGAGGGACAAACTTCCAAGGGATGGCACTGCAGCACTGTCTCACGTAAGTGGGGAAGGGTACCTGTCAAAAACAGGGGGGGGAGGAAGCAGATAAGCGGAGGTTCCACTTTTGGGTGGAACTCTGCTTTAATCAGCCACAGAACCTGTTTACTTATGTGTTCAGTTTTAAAGGGAAGAGGTAGAAACCCTAGCTTTATGCTCACCTTCTCTGTGTAAACTCTGTGCTGAATAATGTTTTCTCATACCTCACGTGACAGTGTTAGGGTCTTATGAATGCCTGCTCAGGCCTAGGCACTTCATTCTGGGAGGAAGAGGAGAGGGTCACATGCTCCCCTGAACCTGGAAATACTGTATGTCTCTCAGCATTCCACTGATAAACATTGCAGTGGGGTAGCAGGGAGAAAGTGATTATCAGTGGTTGGGGGGTGCCCTGTCATTAGAACCTATCACGTTACCTCTGAATGGGCACAAGAGCAGACTTCCTTTAAATCAAAGCAGATGTGTACAGTATATGCAAAAGTAATATAAAACATATAAATATAGTTTATCAAACTGTGTTGTCTTTAACCACTTCAGCCCCAGAAGGACTTGCCCCCTTAATGACCAGGCCATTTTTTGCAATACGGCACTGCATTGCTTTAACTTACAATTGTGCGGTTGTGTGACGCTGTACCCAAACAAAATTATGACATTGCGACAGACAGATCGGACACTTTTGACACATTTTTGGGACCATTGACATTTATACAGCGATCAGTGCTATAAAAGTGCACTGATCGCTGTGTAAATGTCACTGGTAGAGAAGGGGTTAACACTAGGGGTCAATCAAAGGGTTAAATGTGTTCCCTCGTGAGTGTTTCTAACTGTATGGGGATGTGACTGACTAGAGGAGGAGTCAGATCGCTGTTTCTAGCTAGTAGGAGCAGGCGATCGGTCTCTCCACTCCTGTCAGAACAGGGATTTGTGTGCTTACACTAGGGATGAGCCCGTTCGCTGAATACCGAACATTATGGGGCATTAGTGAGACATTTGAGACCTGCATGCTTTGGCCAATCATAGCGCGCTCTGCTGTGAGAGCCATGATTGGCCAAAGGCAGGGTGCCTTTGGCCAAT
Source organism: Lithobates sylvaticus (assembly GCA_028564925.1). Classification (NCBI taxonomy): domain Eukaryota; kingdom Metazoa; phylum Chordata; class Amphibia; order Anura; family Ranidae; genus Lithobates; species Lithobates sylvaticus. Next base: position 167,760,641 of record CM053026.1, read on the forward strand.
CATGACTCAGAGTCCATGCCCCACACGATGTAAGGCTGCTTACATGGCAGCCGTACATAGTTGTATGAGTGAGAGCAGCAAAGGAAAAAAATTGACAGCTGTTATATAGCTGAGGGTGGGGTCGCGCGTTTACATAACTAGGTGGCCCTGCCCTCAGCTATATAACAGCTGCCAATGCATAAAGCCAGCAGTCAGTGGGAGCCTCCCATGGACACAGAGCTTTTTCCGTTTTTCTTTTTATTTCTCGGGTCGTCAGACGCTGTGATCGAAGATGAATGGACATCGCGGGACACTTTTTTTTAAAGTAAAGGACTTGTCCCAAATTGTCTACTGTCATTTTTACCATTTTTACAGCATTCACATAGGGGGGACTGGGATCTAGGGGTGCCCTTGTTAAAGGGGTTTCCAGATTCTGATAAGCCCCCGCTCACAGACCCTCCCAACCACAGGGCAAGGGTTGTGGGGATGAGGCCCTTGTCCCCATCAACATGGTGACAAAGTGTTTTGGGGGCACCCTCCCCATGTTGAGGACATGTGGCCTGGTACAGTTCAGGAGGAAGGTGCTCTCTCGTCCCCCCATTTTCCAGGGCCTACCAGGTTGCGTGCTTGGATAAGGGTCTGGTATGGATTTTGGGGGGGAACTCTAAGCCATTTTTTTAAATTCTGGGTTTGGAGGTTCCCATTATAATACATATAAGACCTGAAGGGCCTGGTATGGATTTTGGGGGGACCCCTAAGCCATTTTTTTAAATTTTGGCTCAGTGTTCCCCTTAATATCCATACCAGACCTGAAGGGCCTGGTATGGATTTTGGGGGGACCCCCACACAATTTCTTTATTTTGGTGCGGGTTCCCCTTAATATTAATTTTTAATAAACTTTTTTTGCATTCATACATGTCCCCTAGGGCAGGACCCGGGTCCCCAAACACTTTTTATGACAATAACTTGCATATAAGCAGTGTATGTAACGTCAGATCCCCTCCCCTGCTTTCTGCTGCTGAGAAAAATCTTTTTATTTGTTTGTTGTAGAAGGTTGTACATACTATTGAAAATATAGAGTCAGTAAGACATTTGTTAATGGTATTATTTGTTATTTGTAATACCCTTAATAATTTGCTAATAGAGTCTTACTGTTATAAGTGAGACTTGCAGAGGTCATAGTCTTGGTCGATAGTCATAAATGTTTGGATGAGTAGAGGACATTCATGCAAGATTCATGACATTTAACAGGTTTGTTAATTGCTGCTACCGAATCAATGTTCTGTTAGATTATTCAGAGTGACCGAATCATAGAAATCTTTTGCTTTTGCAGTTTTATGGACATTCTACTGAGCACATATTGTTCATGAGTGCAGCCACATGGAAATGTGTAAATGTCAGATAAAATGCTGAGGGATTCTAGCCCTCGAAATCTAATTTCATCTAACACACATACTAACCAAGAACATTACCTTGACCTTGCTAAAACAAGTAGTTGACTAAATCAAAAATATTAATATAATTTTGAGATTATAAGTCGGAAGTCCATTTTCCTTTTTTGACAGGGGCATAATTGGGGCAGGCCCGGGCTCTCCTCTTTAAATAATTTTGAGATTGTAACTATATATCATTTACAGTAAAAAAAACAACTTAAAGGATTCATACAATGAAAATACAAAATCCACTTGGCAGTATTGCACGTACAACTGAGTGTTTTACTCATTGTCTCCAAAATCGAATACATTTTAAGGTTGTAAAAAAAAAAAAAAATACAGTATATATCATATAAAATTGCTATACTAAAAAATAAAATCAACAATAATTTATATACAAATTATTAAAAATACAAATATATGAACAACAGTAGCAAAGTGGTGCTTCAACAATACCAAAGTGCACGTGTGCTAGAAAATTAATAGTGAAACATGGGATATAAAGTTCCCTAATTCTATGCCAATTACAAATAAAATTCCTAAAAAAACAGTATGTATACACTGTAAACAATCCATGTCCACACAGAATATTTCCAGGTGATATAAAGTGCTTGTAGTGCCTAAAATTTCAAAAACAGGTGATCCAGTGCTTAAAGTGCTATCCGCATGCAGAGCCTCTTACCAGACAGACTGAGCTCAACAAAAAGAGATCATAAGCGTTATGATATATAGAGCCAATGCCCACACCATCAGGCCTCCAGCTCAGTAAATGACTCCACAGATAGTTTGCAGCATTGGTGTCATCGCAAGGAAATTTAGAAGCGCGCTCTTGCAATCCACAAGTCACTCTCAATATATATGCCATTAAGAAGTAAAAAAATACTTTAAATGAACAGTTAATGCACATACATGATAAAGGAATAAATAAGCAGTGTTCCTCCGGTATTTTTTGATAACATACTGCATTCATCTTGCCATCAATTTTGACCAAATTTCCTGTGCCTTTGTAGCTCACAGATCCCCAAAACATCAGCGAGTCACCTCTGTGTTTCAAAGTAAGAATGGTGTACCTTTCATCATAGGCCTTGTTTATTCCTCTCCAAATGTAGAGTTTATAGTTGTGACCAAAAAGCTAAATTTTGGTCTTATAACTCCAAATGACTTTGTGCCAGAAGGTTTGAGGCTTGTCTCTGTGCTGTTTGGCGTATTGTAAGTGGGATACTTTGTGGCATTTGCATAGTAATGTCTTTCTTCTGGCGACTCTACCATGTAGACCATCTTTCTTCAAGTGCCTCCTTATTGTGCATCTTGGAACAGCCACACCACATGTTCCCCTGAAGTTATTTGTGGGTTTTTCTTTGCATCCCAAAAAATTTCCTGGCAGTTGTGGCTGAAATTTTAGTTGGTTTACCTGACCGTGGTTTGGTTTCAACAGAACCCCTCATTTTCCACTTCTGGATTAGCGTTTGAACACTGCTGATTGGCATTGTCAATTCCTTGGATATTTTTTTTTATATCCCTTTCCTGTTTTATACAGTTCAACTACCTTTTCCTGCAGATCATTTGCTTTCCCCATGGTTCAGAATCCAGAAATGTCAGTGCAGCAGTGGATGAATGATGCAAGGGTCTGTCAGGAGTCCAGAAACTCATTGAGTTTACTTTTTTACACACACACTAATTACAAGCAATCGGATTACAGGTGAGGATGGTTACCTTTAAAAGCCATACAAACCCCTTTGTGTAAGCTTGTGTGCATGTGATCACACCAGGGTATGTCAACTTTTGATCATGGTCATAGGGTGTATAGTTTCTGTTGCCATTATGATTTAAAAAGAGTAAAACACAATTGATTGATAATAAATGGCTTCAGCCAAACACTAACCATGAGTGAAAAATGTTTTTTGTGTTATCATTCATATTCTCTGAAAAATGCGCAAGAAATCATAAATTCTGCCAGGGTATGTAAACTTATGAGCACAACTGTATATATGTATGTGTATATATACAATATATATATATACAATATATATATATATATATATATATATATATATATATATATATATATATATATATATATATATATATAGATAGATAGATAGATATAATCTCACAGGTAAGGTACACAGCACACGGTATACTTCCTAGTGCAAGCAATCAAGCTATCCCAACGGCCATATATAAAGAAAAAATCCAGGGATTGCTGCACAAAAATTATTGTGGAAAGTTCACATGGAATAAATTACATATCGTTCCAAATATGACAGTTTCAGGCTATATAGCTTACGCCCTTCAAGTAGGAATAAGATATGCAATGACAATTTTCTTACTTCCTTTTATATTGTTACATTTCACACCAGGAATCAATTAGGTATCAATTTAATAATTAACCAATACAATTTATCAGAATGACTTCATCCTAAATCCCAGAGAGAAAGTTTAATGAGATTCAGTCACCCTCCAAGTCACACAGTAAATGTTCTATTAACCTAATATCAGTATATAAATATATACACAAATTAATCAACAATTTTCTAAAAAAAAATCTAATAATATTACCTATAAAAAATAAATGATATTTACAATGTATGTCCACAGGTGTCTGAAATAACACCAATGAGCATAAATGATGTCCTATAATTTACAATGTAATTTGTTCAGAAAACACTTACAAACCTCAAAATACCTCCTCCCAATTTTTTATTCAGGGGAACTGCATCAATAACCATATATTCTACTTGTGACACTACTTGTGACACTGTCGGCCCCATTTTGACATAATGTCTAGCTAATGACAATTTATGCATTTCCCCTGAATAGACACGGGGCGGAGGGGGGGGGGGGGGGGGGTTGACTGGATACTTTGCAACACAGGGGCCTGAACTCTGATTTTGATTTGCATCTATTTCTGTAGATCCCTATAATGTTGGTATAAAAATAAAATATTGGGAGGAGGTATTTTAAATTTATAAGTGTTTTCTGACCAAATTACATTGTAAATAATAGGACATCATTTATGTTCATTGGTGTTCATTGGACATATATTGTAAATAAAATGCATTTATTATATATTTTGATTATTGTTGATTAATTTGTGTATATATCTATATTCTGATATTAGGTTAATGGAATATTTTCTGTGAGACTTAGAGGGTGACTGCACCTCCATAAACCTTCTCTTGGGATTTAGGATGAAGTAATTCTGATAATTTGTATTGATTAATTGTTAAATTGATACCTATTTGATTCCTGATGTGAAATGTAACAATATAAAAGGATGTAAGACTATTGTCATTGTATATCTTGTTCCTACTCGAAGAAGGCCATAAGCTATATAGCCTGAAACTGTCGTATTTGGAACGATATACAATTTATTACATGTGAACTTTCCACAATACATTTTTAAGTGCAGCAATCCCGGGATTTTTATTTATATATATATATATATATATATATATATATATATATATATAATTGCTACACAAGCCATTTTGTTATTTAATAGTATTAAAAATTACCTTTTTATCTCAATCTTCAGCCACTGTCATTTTCGAAGACTGTCAAAAATTGTAATACAATATGGTACCCGGAGGTGTTCTGTACAGGTGTATAGAATGCCCATTAAAATGTCAATTTCTGCTACTGTGATCAACACATTGACTTTCCCCAAAGTCAGGACTGTTATTTTTTATACAGGAGCTGAATTTACACACTGCTTCGCATATATATTGTACATTCACATCAGTCTCTGCCCTCAAGAAGCTTACAATCGAAGGTCCCTAACTCACATTCATACATATGTAGCACTACCTCTGCAGGAACCTCTGGTGAATGAAGGTATCTCCCACCCTGCGCAGCTAAGCACACAGAATTTCCCACAGCACTCTGGAGACAAGAAGCAGTCCTTGCAGCTTTGTTTTTTTTGTTTGTTTTTTTAGGGGTGTTGAACTTGGATAGGGATTGGGGTATTATGGGATGTCGACTTGATCAAAGTAGTAGGCCTCTTCAAGGACACAACTGTATACAGTGGGTGCCGCAGATATTGTGTCAATCTCACCGCTGTTAGCGGCGAGATTGAAACCCGCGAGCCCCGTTGCAGGAACCAGCGCCGAGCTATGTCGCTCCTCCCGCTCGTCTCCCCAATACATTCCTATGGATGTGCGGCATCTCGTGGGGGTGGCAAACGCCAGAAGCACAGGTTGCAGCAGTGATTTCCAGCGCGATCCCATTGCGCTGGAAACAGAATGACTTCTGTACAGTCTGTATATACACATTCCTTCTACCACCAGCACAATCTTGCTTGTAGAACAACAACTCCCAGGAACAATAATACATTATTAAAATAGTAAGTTATTTTTGTTTATCAATAGTGGTTAGGGAAAAAAAGTCATAAGGTACCTCTAAACACGTTCGGACTTTGTCCGCCGGACCTAGTCCGGCGGATTGTCCGCCGGACCTAGTCCGGCGGGACTTCCCCACACATGCCCAGACTTCCGAGCGTGTGACTTGCCCACACACGCCCGGACTTCTCCGGCGGACAATCCGCTGGAAAAAGTCAGCGGGAATGAATGGACTTTCCGATGAGCGGCAAGTCCGTTCATTTCAAAAGTCTGGCGGACTAGCCTACTAACGGCGGGATTGTCCGCCGGACTGCCAAGTCCAGCGGACAATTTTAAAACAAAACTTAAAACCTAGTCCGCCGGACTTTTGGCGCCAAAAAGTCCGCCGGCGCCCACACACACGAGGGGATTGTCCGGTGGACTTGAGTCCAGCGGACAATCCCGCGGGATAGTCCCTTCGTGTGTACGCGGCATTAGGTGTACTTAAGGGGAGCACCAATTTGTATCCCTTGGAAAGCTGTATTCAGTGGGCTGTTCCCTCTCTGTTGATTAGTAGGTTTGACCTCAATCAGTGGAGAAAGGGGACAAGTAAGATGTCGAGAAGAGCTGAGCAGTAAAGGGGTGAGGGCGGGCCATTCTGGTATGCTCTGGGGAGAAGACAGCAGACACATTGCCATGCAGTCGCTTTAATGTATCCTATTTTAGAGGAGTGCAGTAGCATTACCCTGCTCCTCACACAAGTTTTCAAGTATTCCTTCCTGTGCCAAAAATGGAAAGGGCATCTCTGGTGCTCTGTGTGATGTAAGAGGCCTATGAGGAAGTGCATGTGTCCAGGAGCAAAACTAAAAACCATGGAATCCAATAGTACAATTTTGATTAGGATGATCTCTCTCTTTTGTGGCACTTGGTAGAGTCAACTGTGGCAATACGTTTCACTGATGTCAACATAGAGTGTGTTTTTATCAAGTACAGGTAGCAAGAGGGCTGTCAGCAGAGTCAGTACATTACAAGTGACCATTGCTGTGGATATACACTGATCAGCCATAACATGACCACCCACCTAATATTGAATGTGGCCCCCTTTTGCTAAAACAGCCATGACCAATTGAGGCATGCAGTGGCAGCCCGTCCATAGGGGGCGCCCGGGCGCTGCCCCCCCCCCCTGCAGTTAAAAAAAATAAAAAAAATAAAAAAAAAAAAGTTCAAAAAAAAAATAAAAAATATTTAAACATGTCCCTTTAAAAAAGGGCGCCGGGCACAGTGCAGTATGCACCGCTCTATCACCAATAGATAGATTCATGCATTGCAGAATCTATCTATTGTCACCGCTGCCGCCCCCTATTCAGGTGTCCGGCCCCTGATCGGGCGCCGGGCATCTGAATTACAGTGGGGGGGGTGTTGCTGGAAGCGCCCCTATTAGAGCTGTAAGCTCTAATAGGGGACCCTATTAGAGCGGTGTGCTCTAATAGGCTTCCCTAAGTGTAAACAGCGGGCGCACGGCTGTGCGTTCGCTGATTACACAGTATTGTGTTAGAGAAGCGAATACACAGACCCGCCTCTCAGCCAATCAGGTTGCCAGGTCTGTTACCTGTAACCTAATTGGCTGAAGTCACAGGCGCTGTGATTGGACGCTAGGCGTCCAATCATAGCAAAAGACAAGAGCGCGGGAGAAGAAGACCTCGGACGGACAATAGCAGAAGACAGGAGGAGCGCGGAGAAGAAGACCTCGGACGATGAGACACGCCTGACGCCGTCACCAGCTGCACATCGAGACAAGGTAAGTGCAGAGGGCAGGCAGGGGGCACAGTGGCAGCACTGGAGGGGCACTCTGGCAACACTTGGAGGGGCACTCTGGCAGCACTGGAGGGGCACTCTGGCAGCACTGGAGGGGCACTCTGGCAGCACTGGCAGCACTTGAAGGGGCACTCTGGCAGCACTTGGAGGGGCACTCTGCAGCACTTGAGGGGCACTGTGGCAGCACTTGAGGGGCACTCTGGCAGCACTTGGAGGGGCACTCTGGCAGCAAGTGACCATTGCTGTGGATATACACACTGGCAGCACTTGGAGGGGCACTCTGCAGCACTTGAGGGGCACTCTGGCAGCACTTGAAGGGGCACTCTGGCAGCACTTGGAGGGGCACTCTGGCAGCACTTGGAGGGGCACTCTGGCAGCATTGAGGGGCACTCTGGCAGCACTTGTGGGGCACTCTGGCAGCACTTTTGCAGCACTTGAAGGGGCACTCTGGCAGCACTTGAAGGGGCACTCTGGCAGCATTTGAGGGGCACTCTGGCAGCATTGAGGGGCACTCTGGCAGCACTTGGAGGGGCACTCTGGCAGTACTTGGAGGGGCACTCTGGCAGCACTTGAAGGGGCACTCTGGCAGCACTTGAAGGGGCACTCTGGCAGCACTTGAGGGGCACTCTGGCAGCACTTGAGGGGCACTCTGGCAGCACTTGAAGGGGCACTCTGGCAGCACTTGAAGGGGCATTCTGGCAGCACTTGAGGGGCACAGTGGCAGCGTTTGAGGGGCACAGTGGCAGCGTTTGATGGGCACAGTGGCAGCTTTTAATGGGCACAGTGGCAGCGTTTGATGGGCACAGTGGCAGCATTTAATGGGCACAGTGGCAGCGTTTGATGGCACAGTGAGGTTGTTTGTTTGCGCCCCCCCAAAAATTTTGAGCACCAGCCGCCACTGGAGGCATGGATACCAAAGTAACATCCACATGGATGGCAGGACCCAAGGTTTCCCAGCAGAACAATACCAAAAGAATCACCCTGCCTCTGCCAACTTGCCTTCTTTTACCTCATTCTGGTGCCATCTCTTCCCCAGGTAAGTGACGCACATGCACCCAGCCGTCCACATGATGTAAAAGAAAACATGCATTCATCAGACTGGGCCATCTTCTTCCATTGCTCTGTAGTCCAGTTCTGATGTTCATGTGACCGGTGTAGAAGCTTTTTGCTGTGGACATGGGTCACCATGGGCTTCACAGCCCCATACACAACAAACTGCAATGCCCGTTTTTTTTCTGCTTTCACCACATCAACCTCATGTGCAATATGTTTACTTGCTGCCTAATATATCCCATCAATTTTCAGATGCCATTGTAAAGAGATATTCCCTTTACCTATCAGTGGTCATAATGTTATGGCTTATCTGTGTAAGTTGCCAGGGGAAAGGATGGCAGCAGAGCAGGTAATGGACTTTTTACTGTAATTTTCTAGTTCTCGGTCCTCTGTAGCTCATTTGTCTTCCATTCTTTTTTAACAGTATAAGCTCTAAATTCTAAGCCCTTACACCCCCTTCTATTATTTAAGCAAGTGTTGAATGTTGTGGTTTAGTAGTCACCAAAGAATACAAAAATTGTAGTAGCAGTGGCAGCAGCAGATGTAATAATAACAACAATAATAATGATGATAATAATCATCATCATATTCCTATTCTCTCAGAGTTTAGCTTAAAGCCATATGAAATTGCTGTTAAAGGGGTTGTAAAGGTTCGTGTTTTTTCACCTTAATGCATCCTATGCATTAAAGGGGTTGTAAAGGTAAACATTTTTTCACCTTAATGCATTCTATGCATTAAGGTGAACAAACATCAGACAATGCCGGCCCCCCCAGCCCCCCGTTTTACTTACCTGACCCCTCGAAAGTCCTGTGCTTGCACCCAACATCCTCTTCGCCGATCAGCCTGGCCACTGATTGGCTACAGTGGATGGATTGAGAGCAGCGCAGCCATTGGCTCGTGCTGCTGTCAATCACATCCAATGATGCGGCGCAAAAGTGATTTCAGCGACGATCCTTTCACGCTCAGCCATCCCGCTATCCACACTTAGCCATCCACGATTAGCCGTCCCGCCATCCACGCTCAGCCATCCATGCTCAGCCATCCCGCCATTCATACTCATCCATCCATACTCATCCATCCATGCTCAGCCATCCCTCTGTCATACTTATCCACCCATCCATGCTCAGTCATCCATACTCAGAAATACTCATCCATCCATCCATGCTCAGCCATCCCATCCACCCCCAGCTATACTCAGCCATACTCAGCCATACCCAGTCATACCCAGCCATACCCAGCCATACCCAGCCATACCCAGCCATACTCAGCTGTACCCAGCCATACTCAGCCATACCCAGGCATACTCAGCCATACCGAGCTGTACCCAGCCATGCTCTGCTATACTCTGCGAGACCCAGCCATACCCAGCCATACTCAGTCGTACCCAGCAGCACTCAGCCATACCCAGCCATACTCAGCCATACCGAGCTGTACCCAGCCATGCTCAGCCATACTCGGCAATACCCAGCCATACTCAGCCGTACCCAGCCATACTCAGCCGTACCCAGCCATACTCAGCCGTACTCAGCCATACTTAGCCATACTGAATGAATGAATGAATGAATAACTTGTATAGCGCTGCAATGCAAACTGAATCGCCCCAGCCATGCTCAGCCATACTCAGTGATACCCAGCCATACTCAGCGATACCCAGCCATACCCAACCGTACTCGGCCTCTGTCTGTGGCCAGGCTGTGGAAGTCTCCCACATGTGGTATCGCCATACTCAGGAGTAGGAGAATATATTTTGGGGTGTCATTTTTGGTATGTACATGCTATGTGTTAGAAATTTTGTAGAAATGGTCAACTTTGTGTTAAAAAAAAAAGCGTTTTCATTTTCTTTCCACATTTTTCAAAAATGTGTAGAAAAAAAATACATGTTCAAAAGACTCATTATGCCTCATAGATTATACGTTGGGGTATATATTTTCCAAAATGGGGTAATTTTTGGGGTGTTTCCATTGTCCTGGTGCTCCAGGGCATTCAAAAGTGTAAGAGGTAGTCAGGAAATTAGATATGTAATTTATGCTCCAGAACACCTGATGGTGCTCCCTGCATGTCAGAATACTATTTGGTTTTAGCACATGTATAGGTAATAAACTCTAAAACAGAGAGGGTTGTACAATACAATAGATTTCTGTTAAATACAGTACATGCCTTCCAAGAAGAATTTGCTTTTAATATATATTTTTTTCCTTAACTAGCACTGTCACTTTTTCCAATCTGGATAAAGTAGTAGTTTATGCATTCAGCCCTTCACCCTTTCCCAAACATGTATATATACTGAACCATGCCTCCCTGCTGCATCCTTGCTGTAACATCCCAGCCTACCTTGCCTCCAGTCTCGCCTGAGGGAGGAAGGATGTTATTCCCTCATGAAAGTCATGTGCTCCTTTATACCCAGAGGCTTTCCTCCATTAGCGAGGGCTCCAGTGGTGTTTGGGGTGGTGGCATGGGAGCATGGCTTGTTAAGTCTAACCGCCAGAGAAGAGGGGAAAAGAAGGAAGGGGGAGACTTTGTGTAGACACTTGGCAAAGTGACGGTGTCTCTTTACCATTACAGTATATAATGTTATATTCTTATTCTCTCAGTTTTTTGTCATGTAAGCAGCCCATTGTGTTGACATAGGGATGGCTTCAGTTTTTTTTGTTGTTTAAAGGAATCATTTGCTATCATTAATATATGGGGTGCTCTTACTGTCTTCTGTCAGTTGCTCTCCTGCTTTGGCCTCAGTGCTTCCTGAATGACTGATTGGGAACAAGCTTGCAGGAACTGAAATCAACAGAAATCAGCATTCATACCCTGTTAAAAGAAAACAAATCAGCATTTCTGATTTATATACTTGTTCTAGGGAAGTGGCTCAAAAGATTGAACACTTTGAATAAAGATGACAACCAGGCAACCCAAATTTCCATAATGAGAGTATCAGCAATGGCAGCCTACGTGTTTTAAGGATTTACCAGGGACATGATCAGGGAATTTTTTGCGGAGACTGCGAGCCAGACCTTCTCCTCCAACATTAGTGCCTGACAAATGCGCTTCTGGAAGAATGGTCAAACGTTCCCATTCCCACACTCCTAAACCTTGTGGACAGTCTTCCCAGAAGAGTGGAAACTGTTATAGCTACTACAAAGGGTGGGCCAACTCAATATTGAACTCTACGGACTAAGACCGGGATGCCATTAAAGTTCATGTGCGGGTAAAGGCAGGCGACCCAATACCTTTGGTAATTTAGTGAGTGTATATGCAGATCTAAATTTAAATTGGCAAGGCAGAGAGGCATCTAGCATTTTCAGAAGCAGCCTACATGTTTTTTTCAGTACAAGTATAACATATTCATTTTGATGCATGAAAACATTAATTTTACCGCATGATATTTTTAAATGAAACCCAACTTAACAATAACAGCAGTGAGTTCTTAGCACTCAAACAGAACAAAATGGCTGAAAGAGTCCGCCTAACCTGATTGCAGTTGCTATTATCTTCCAGTCATAAAAAAAGCATCGTTAAGCAGCCTTAAAAATTTACCCTAGCCTACATAATACTAAAATTACAAAACGGTGCAGTTGTTGAATCATAGGTAAAATAAGTAATATATAGTCAAAACATCTTATTACATAACATCTATGATTTTTATTATTCTTGGCAGCAAAGATGAAGATTCATATTTGTCCATGTAAATCCACATACCTGTCAGTCACTACAAAAGGTCTGTGGAATATCGTAAATGGCTGTGGTTATCCTGAAACACAGGTAATCTTTTGTGGATTTGGATTTATTTCTGATAAATTAACCATCCTCTTCAACAAAATATAAAAAAATAAATGAAAAGACATTGGGGGAGATTTACTAAAACTGGAGAGTGTAAAATTTGGTGCAGTTCTGCATGGTAGCCAATTGGCTTCTAACTTCAGCTTGTATAATTAAGATTTGGCAATAAAACCTGGAAGCTGATTGGTTTCTATGCAGAGCTGCACCAGAGTTTGCACTCTCCAGTTTTAGTAAATCACCCCCAGTGTGAGTTATAACTGAACCTTGTCTATCAAGAAGTATATCCCCTAAGAGCTAAGTAACAACTCAAGATGTCATATGGTTAGAGTGTATTGATGTAGCATAGCAAGACACACCGACCACCGCAAGTCCACACAATGGAAAAGTGTTAGCAGTCTGTTAAGATCCGTTTAAAACTCGGCATTTAATTATGTAATAGGGGTTTGTGTGCTGTTTAAGGTTCCCTTTGTTTGTCTGCATGTGGAGAACCATGCTGTGACTGTGCTAATTAAATTATATAGGATTTTCTTTGTGCCAACAGTTTGAACAGTGATTTAGCATGTAAAGGGAGACAATGCAGTGACTATAGTGTCCAAGTTTAGAGAAGTATGACCATAAATGGTTAAATAAAATGTATGGCTATGAACCATGTGCATTATATTGTTATCAAAACCATTTAATTAAATGTATTTTTATATAGCTACACTTACATTTTTCATGGTGTCTTTATTCACTTTGTGGACTGTCTATCTCTTCCAGCAATATTTTTTTTTATTTTTGCCCCCATTCCCCAATTCTGTTTCTGTGGTGGCTCTTTTCATTATCAGACTCTTTATGGAGCCACCACAATGTGTGTGCCCTATGAGTGCTTTCTAACGGTGGGGGGTGTGCTTTGACTAAAGGAAAACAGAGATCCGAGTTTCCGCTTAGGAGAATCACAAGATCTCCGTTTTCCTCTCTGGCAGAACGGCCGCCAGACTCGCTGATTGGCTCCCGCTGTGTCCAATCACAGCAGGAGCAGGGCTCCAGCGGCGTGCCCCAAAGGCGATCACAGGAATTACATACAGGTACGTGATTTTGTGCTTAAGAAGATGGATGCACTTTAAATATCCCAAAGGTAATTTCAATATTTACATATCCAAAATAGTTTAAACCTATTGTAATTACTTACCATATCAAAGGCATTCAAGTAAAGAGCTATTTTAACAAGGGTTTAATATTACTTTAAGAATAAGTTTCACATGGAACTTAGTAAAGCCTAATAAACCCAAGTGGGCTGAATGAAAAATAAAAGACAGCCCAGGTCGGAGCTACTGTACTAACAATCCAATGTTAGTACAACAATCTCCCCTGCCGTTCTTTTGTGTTCTGACAGGGGGGTGGCCACCCGCCACAACACTCTGGTTCTAGTAATAGGGAGCCCATCGGCAGACCTGCTTCGGTCATGCCTCTATGACAGAGAGGGAGACGGAAGTACAAACTGATGTAAACTTGAGTGGACCATAACGTTCAGAATTATGTATGAAATTGGCACATATAAATAAATGAAAATACTGCATGTTGCCTTATGGTTCCCACAACACAGGATGTACGATACTTTTTATTTTGACAGTAGCCATTTTTGTTAAAACACAAATATACCAAACACACAAAAAATTTAAATGATAATACTATGCATATAAGAGCATTTGAATAATTCCCACAAAAAACTAGTAGCCCTAAGCAGCTGCAATTAGGGTTAACTACTGAATTTTAATTGGTAATGTGCAGCTGCCTTTCCCCCCGCAGGGCTTTATACATGAAACTATGTGTTGCCTACATGAATCTCTGGCACTAAAACTCTCTTCAGTTCTGCGCTATTGATTCTGGAAATGCTCGATTCATACTTTTCCCTGTACACCAGGTAAAGCTTCTTCTATATCCTAACTGTCAAAAAAAGATTTACCATTCAATTAAGTTGGATCTTAAATAAATAGAAAATCTGACAATGAAACTATGGACTAAGAGACTGAAACATTAAATGATTATGTTGTATTTTGTACATTTAGAATAATTCTTTAAAGTAATAAAAATTATACATTTACATATGTCCCAACAGCTCTGAGAAAAAAATGTCAATGTGATGGGGGACCTTTACAGATCAGTCCTGTTTCCAGAAATCCCACCTACAGTCTCCTGTACTTTTTGCTATGTTTTTAAAAATCTGCTCTGGGGAGACAGATTCTTCATTCAACTGACTGTCATGAGAGATGTATGGAGGCCGCCATTGCAGACTCCTAAAACAAGCATGTGGTAAATGACTCTACACAATCTCCTGCGCTTGATCCTAGACTATAGATAAGTGGTGCAGCCAACCCTCTGGATAAAAAATAGAAAGCCTATGGTCTTGCTGCTCTCCTCAGAACAATGGGTGTAAACTGAAACAAAGAAAGAGGAAATGAGGGCGCACCGCCCTTGTATATTACCAAAGATAAAATGTATTAAAGAACTGTAACAGCAGTAGTCATACTCACAATCAAATGTGTTTAAAAGCACTTGTCAGTACACCAGCAAATGGAACCGTGTCTCTAGACACCTGCAACCTGGACCGGGCGTTGAAAGGGACCCGATGGCATCGCAAACGATTAACGCATTTCGAGGGAGGACCCTCTATCTTAGAGCCAAAGTGGCCTCTTTCTCAGAGCCAAGAGATTTCACCACTTTGGCTCTGAGGAAGAGGGTCCTCCCTCGAAGCGTGTTAGTATTTTGTGATGCCATCGGGTCCCTTACAAAACCCGTTCCAGGTTGCAGGTGTCTAGAGACACAGTTCCATTTACTGGTGTACTGACAAGTGCTTTTAAACACATTTGTTTGTGAGTATGACTACTGCTGTTACAGTTTTTTAATACAGTTTGTATTTGGTAATGCACAAGATCGGTGCACCCTCCTTTCATCTTTCTTTGTGGTAAATGACTGTCAGCAACATGCCAAAACTCCTTATCTCTATACTTGTTGCAGGTCACTTATTCAGACAGCACTAAAGTCAAAACCTCAGAATGACAGCCAGGGAACTAGAGTTTTCCAAGAAGAAGAGTCCAATAATAGTAGAATCCATTAAAGGAGATTTTTCATCTGACAGCAGGCTAAAGCCTGCCATGGCTGACGTCACACAGTCAAGCCAGGCTGGAAAAAGTTTGTGATCCGCCCATAACCCTGGACTGGCGCTTGGCTAAGGCTCTCAGCGAGCTGCTGAGAGCCTGAGCCAGCCGATTCAACCCCCTCCACAGCCCGGCACTCTAGATGGGGGGGTTTAGAGCAGAGAGCCAGTGACTGACAGTCACCAACTCTCTTCTCACTGAACAGTGAGAACTGAGTGATCAGCTGTGTTTGTTTGCTCGGTTCTCAGCCTTAGAGCCGTGGGGGACAGATGCAACATCAGACCTAGATAAGTAAGACTTAAGAAAAGAAAAACTCAAACTTTTCTTTTAATCTCTCATCACAGTGTCCCTCTCAGTCTGATGAGGAGCAGGTTTACAATCTCTAAGCAGCACCTTCAAGTTTTGCCAACCTACCAGATTGAAATTTACTGACACGACACCCAAAACTTACTGGCACTGTCAAGTTTTTACTGGCATATCTAAAAGTTACAAAATGTAATTTTTAAATGCAAATTTCAGTATTTAGGCAAAAAAAAAGTACAATATGCAATTAGCAAAGTTATTTAAGGTAGATATTAAGGCAAAAACATATTTCTTTTTTTATTTTCGATATAGTGAATAAGTAGCTCAGGGACAGGAATTGAGAGGGCAAGAAATTAGAATGGGCGGCACACACATGAAATTGACTCTCACAGTGACACTGACAGAAGTGTGCTGGAGCATAGATGATGGCACCTCACCAACATGACACGTCCCCTCCTGGCATGGAGAGTCACAGTGACCCTCTCTCTCCATGCCAGGTGGTCCCTTCAGTCCACTCCCAGCTTGCCCTACCCCTGTTCCGCAGACCTGCAATTGAGGCTCCGGCTGCTCCGTTCCCTTGCATCATAACTTCACGTGACACACGGCTGGTGTTCTGACGAAGAAAGGTCCCCCCATTGGATAGTGTCCGCCCTGTACTGCGCAGGCGCAGCGCTTGCGCAGTATGGTGGACAAAGGAGAAGCCGAAAGCCTCCGAAGATGAACAGATGATTAGCAGCTGTACATGGTGCCTGCACACTTAATAGTACATTTTGTCAGACGCTAACGATGTTGTAAGCACTTTGTAACAGGGCGGTTCGCCACGCTTTGGGCATGACTTTGCTGCGCTCTGCATATTTTTATTATAACTCTATGTCCACTTGGATGGTGGGGCTTGAACCTGGACTCAGGGCAGAATGTAGTGCGCAGGCGCCGTGTAGAGCTAACGATCAGCTGGTCATCTTTGGAGACTTTCGGTGTCTCTTTTGTCCTCCGTACTGCGCAAGCGCAGTATAGGGCGGACTCTATCAGATGGGGGATAGTTCTCGACAATACACTGGTACAGGCCGAACACACTGTAGCAAGCACTCGGATGGTTTCGGCCAAGCATCACAGCCATATTTTTTACTGCCAACCTTTTTCTTTCACTGGCAATTACTTGCAGGAGAAAAGTGCCCATTTTTTACTGGCTGCCAGTAAAAATACTGGCAGTTGGCAACACTGGCTCTTTCTAGTAGTGCTGTTTACAGCAAAAGTGGGCACAAACAAGTTGATGTTGATTTAGTAAAAACTGAAAATTTTCACTTGGTAAGGTGTATAATTATTTAGCTTAGAGTTGACTTCAGTAAAAGAATGAACATCTTCACTTGGTAAAATGTATGTTCACTAAGCTTAGCGAATGAGGTAAATCTTCATTTCAGTCATCCAATCATGTGGAAGCAAAAGTCATGTTTTTCAAATTCCTATTGAACATGATTGGATATTTAAAATTAATATAGCTTCATCTTCTTAACTAAGCTAAGTAAATATTCACTTTGCTAAGTGAATCAACCTCATTGATTTTTATAAATCCATGTAAGCTTTCAATTGTTTATAATAGGCAAAGAAGTATAAAACAATAGACGCCAGCATATTCTTGACAAGGACAATTCCCTTATACTTCAAAAAACATATTTATCAATGCAAGTTAAGTTCCATTCACCCTACTGTACAATAAGCAGCACTAAGTAGTTCACATAAATCTATATTTCTTATATATTGTAAAGAACAATACATTTGTGGTAGGAAAGAACCAAACATTAGCTTTGAAAGTGTAACTCCAGGATTGTACCTACCTCCCACGCAGAATTTTCTAAACCCAATACTTACCTAGTTTCCTGCAGTCCAACGCCAATACCAGTATTCCTCTTCCTCCTGTGATGGCAGTAGGGGTAGACATCCTTCTAGGATTGGGTGGCACACAGGTAATGTGAGTTGGTATACTGTGAGCCAGTCTGTGTGATGACGTGTCCCCCAGGGGGTGCGTACTCTACAGGCTGGGCTCACAGGAAATTAGTAGAACGACAGGACTGTCATTCAATCCAGAGAAGATTGTTGGTGCTGGACTAAGGAGAAAGCTGAAAACAGTGCTAAAGCATGGAAAGGGTAAGTAAAAATAAAAAAATGTTTTCTACTGGGAGGCAATGGAAAAAATATAGCCAGAGTTCCACTTTACAGGAATTACAATATTTGTTTGAAAACACTGACATGACTGGTGGCATACTAATCACAGGATGTGATTGATATGCAAATTATCTCCATCAAGCTCCTTTAGTTCTAAAAATCATTAACAGCAGTTTATATGCAAGAATTAAGGGTTTTATGAAAATTGTGGTCTGCCACTAATGAAAGAAACCAAGGAACAGGTTCTTGATTGGGTAGGCATTTATGTTCAATAAACCTTTAAATATAATTTGTACTGCAAATGACTTACTTCATCTTTGAACTGTAGTTATTTGCTTAACTGTACTTCTTTCCTATACTACGGTATATAAAATGGAAAATATTAAAATAATAAATATTGCTGTAAGCCCTGGTATATAAAGGGTTAGTGTAGTCAGTCAGCTTTCCTTTGACCAAAGTTTACTTTGATTAACCTTTTTAATGGTATTTATGCATCAGCAGCAAATCTAAGACATCAAAGTACATTTTCAGGGAAGCAAAAAAAAATGCTTTTTAATTATGATCTTAGCACTAATGGCAGGTATTAAAGCAGCGCTATTCAACTGGAAAATTAGAGGGCCTCAAGTGTGGCCCCTCACAATTCCAGAGGACCACACAGTAGCAGTGTATTTTTGAACCTTAGTGCGCAAAACGTCAAAAAATGTGTTCCTGTTAAATTGCACACTGACATTGGAGTACAATAACCCAGATAATTGTGTCAGTGAGTGCAATACTAACGTCCCTGGTGTCAGTACAATTAATCCCCAACATTGTTAGTTAGTGACAGTACAATTTAGCCTGCCATGGATTGGTGGTTCGTGGCAGTGAAAGTTAACTCCCTCCTGGACTGGGAGTGAAAGAGCCTAGAGCCTAGAGTTAGAGCCTCTCCTTCCCCTGTATTGTGAAAATGAACCCCCCTCCTTTCCCTGCATTGTGGGCTGGCAATGAAAGTTAACCCCCATCACTTACCCATCACATGCTCGTGTGCCACTCTTACTCTTATACTTTACTTGGTTTGGACATTCGTTTTTTTAAGATCCTCACGTTATTGTCATTTACATTATATGTATCTTCATTTATTTAATCTGAATTGATTCTATTTAGTGATCTACATTGGTTTACTGAGCGCCAGGATTTTGCTAGTAATAAGGGCGCAGATAGCCCACAATGTAGTCTCTCTCATTCAGTGCCGGTTTCTGGAACATAGAGCGCATTTCAGCACCTGGCTCCCTGGTGCTGCTCTTCTTTCTTTATAGTGTTCAGTAGCCCACGGGCCATATGCAGATGGCCGGTGAGCCACCACTTGGGCATCCTTGTGTTAAAGAGTTAAACTTTTTACTTTTGAATAGCGTAGGGAAGGATTAGATCCCCTGTTACTGATTTTTGTGTCCCCACTGCTCCCCAGTTTCTCAATTTATCATGTTCACCATTGTCACTAAAAAAGTGGTGTGGAACATTAAAGCTAAATTTACCTGTATCTGAACAGCACAAACACTATATGATTCATGCTTAATATTCACAGAAAACTCACCCTTCCTTCCATGTCTCCATGATTTAGTTTGCTGAGAAATCAGTTTGAACTCCCCCCTGGCCATCTTGAGTAAGGGCAGTTCATTTATGTAGCATTCACTTCCTAGAATCTATCTGGCCTTAACTCAGGCATGCAGGCAGGATAGTGGGCAGGATAGTGGGCAGGAGGATGTTTTAAAATTCCACCAAAAAAAAGAAAAAAAATATTAATAAACTCCTGGGATTTATTAAGAATAATAATTAGATTTCCCAATCTTTAGTGGGGTCAAATCACAGTTGTCACCAGGACAGGCAATGAGTGTTGTTTTTCCAGTTGGGACGCATTGGCCATACACTAGTAGAACGTTGTTTAAAAATAAAAATAAAATTTTCTGAATGGGGTTTTTATTCAGGAAACTCCATTCACTCTAAAATTGAATGGCAAACATTTTTGCCGTACTTACAATTTACATTTGTCGTGTCATTGGATATACTGATGAAAATTGTCGTACAAATGTTCGTAAAAACATTCATTCAACAATCTACTATTGTGTGTCTAGTTTAAGAGAGGAATTTCCCTGACTTTGCTGAGATCCCTTCTCACTTCAGGCTGCATCTCTGGACCAGAAAATAATGTAAAGGTGGTACCCCCTTATCCACAGCCCTGATTAGCTATCTGCTCTTTAGCCTTGAGGTTGTGAAATCATGATAGTGGCTTATGTCTTTGACATAAATTTACAAATATATGCCCCAACTCATTATTATTTAATATACGATAGCAGTAGGTTTAAACGTGTTACCTGGCAAAAGTAAATTCTGGTACACACTGGCTGAATATCGGCTGGTTAAACAGAAACCAGCTGACATTCGAACAGTGTGTACAGCATCCTGTCCGACAGAAACTTGAAAGCCAGCATCCGGTCAGTGTCCGATCAGTGCTGGCAGCCAGTGGCTGCGATCACTGACCAGTGTGTTCTGGCGAGGGTAGTCACTGTCAGAACACAATAGCTCAGGTGGAAGAACACTGAACTAACATCACATAGTTA
This sequence comes from Lithobates sylvaticus, assembly GCA_028564925.1. Classification (NCBI taxonomy): domain Eukaryota; kingdom Metazoa; phylum Chordata; class Amphibia; order Anura; family Ranidae; genus Lithobates; species Lithobates sylvaticus. The sequence continues at coordinate 167,781,206 of CM053026.1, forward strand.
GTACAGTGAGCTCCTCCCGAGTTCCTCCGTTTTTTTTGTTCAGCCCACTGGGTTGAGTAGAAAAAAACTGCCTGTGTGTACCAGGCATTAGTGTTGAGAAATTTCCTTGACTTGAATACTTATGCTGCGTACAATCACTTTCACTGCATTGTACATGCCAAGACTTCTATTGTGTTTTACTCAAACTACCAACATGCTTCAGATCACTTTCCAGCATGGCCTTTGAAATCCAACACTAGCTACTTCCAGTCCACAAGATAAACCATGTACCATTTGTTAAAAGCCTACTAATCTAGCCCTTACTACAATCCTTATTTCTTAAACTGTCTTTAAAGTCATTGTAAAGCCATATATTTAAAAAAATAAATAAGAAACATGTCATACTTACCTGTGCCATGGTTTTGCACAGAGCAGCCCAGATCCTCCTTCCCTTGGGTCTTCCACCTGCGCTCCTGGCTACCCAACTTTCTTGTACAAAGGTTTTTATTGAAGAAACACATCAGTACAAAAGAATACAAAACAAAAATGGAACTGGACACAGTAAAAGTGTGCAATTTCTTACAACAGTACAGTGCATGCAGTTGGGTCCGGAATACGGACATGAACCCTAGAACAGACTGTAATCTATCACAAATGTGGGCAGCAAGACATTGTAAAGAGACCAACAGGTCTTGAGACTTGGTGGAGAAAAATTGACCTAGGGTAAACTGGGATGTAGGACAGTACTCTGGGTTGGTTCTGGTACCTGAGGCAGAAAAACAGTATAACAAACCTTATCCCGTAGGGACATTAAACTTGAGAACCAACTTAAGCAAGATTCCTCAGGAAAAACCACCTGAGCAGATTGTAACTAAAATTTTGTAGGGTCCTGCGGAAGAAAGAGAGGGGAATAAGAAGAAAATAAAAAAGAAAGGTGGAATGGAGATAAAAAATCAAAAAAAAAGAGATAGTATGTCTTGTTAGGTATCCAGCGCCAGTAGGATCAACCCCGTAGGATGGGGAGATCGAAAGAGAGAATAAGAAGAAAATTGACATTGAGCCCCAGGAGGGGAGAATGCAGGAGAAAAATCCAGATGATGGAGAAAGAGAAAAGGGGTGACGTAGGTCTTTAGTGTAAAGACAAAGAGGAGAATGAGGTAAGGAGGGAAGTCAAGGAAAGAGGGGAAATGTGGGGGAAAGGGAAAAAAAAGGGAAGGGGGGGCCCCGGGGTGGGGGGGGACAGAGGCTTCTTAAAGGGTAAGGAGCGTTGGATCAAATCGCGAGGGACGGATATGGGTCACCCAGGGTTGCCATACCCGGAGGAATTTGGCATGGGTATCTGCTAGCACGGCAGTAAGTTTCTCGTTCACCATAATGTCATTCACGCTATTTTTAACCGCTTCAAAGCTGAGGGCCGGGGTTTTCCAAGCCCGTGCTATGGTCAGTTTAGTTGCAGTAAAGATGTGTGCAGCCAGTTGACGTTCAGGACGAAGAAGTACTGGGATGGGTTTACATAATAGGGCCTCAAAAGGATCCCTCTTTAGCTCAGCCTCCCATTGGAGATGATAAGGTCTCAGTGGTGGTTTCCTAATGTTAATTATAGCCTTGTATATGATTGATATCATACCCGAGGATTGAGGACGAGACCTACACAAACTTTCGAAGGGAGTCGTGGCGTAGGGAATAGGTTGGGATCTTATTAGGCCTTGGAGAAAGTGTCTAAGTTGTGTATAGCTATAGTGTTCCTTTAGGGGGATATCGTGTGAGGAGCGTAGGGCTGCGAATGGGATTATTTTAGTCGGGGTGAGCAAAGAGTGAATGTCTACGAAGCCATGGTCAGTCCACCACGTGAACTGTAAGGGATTATCACGTCCTGGCGGGAACAACGGGCAGTGAAGGAGACGGAGTAAGGGAAGATGAGGAGTGATCAGGCCTGCTGAGAACTTAACTGAATCCCATAACCGTAGAGCGTGGGCTAGGCATGGACCCAAGGTGGATGGCCGGTGGGCTTTAGGGAGCCAGGGGAGGGAGGCTAAAGGGACCGGGTGGGAATCGACTAAGTCGATAACTGCCCATAGTGGCATTTGTTGCTTTTCATGGAGATGGGCGAGTGGGGCTATACCGGCTGCTGTATAGTAGGCTTGCAGGTTTGGGACCGAGAGGCCTCCATCTATTCTAGGTGCATAGAGCACCTGTCGCTTGATCCTGGGTTTTATCTTACCCCAGATGAATAGCATGATTTTGCGTTGGTGGATTCGGAGAATGTGAGATGGAATTTGAACCGGTAGAACTCGGAAATAGTAAAGCAATTTCGGGAGATATGCCATGCGTACCGTTGCTATTCTACCGAACCAGGATAGTGGGAGGGTGGACCAAGAGTCGAGCAGATTTGTCAGTTTGCGCAATAATGAGGGGTAGTTGGCTTGGTAAAGACCCGAGTAGTTAGGGGTAAGTTTAATCCCCAGGTAGGGTAACGAGTTCGTCCATTGGAAGGAAAATGCCGACTTCAGTGCTTCTAGTTCCGAGGGCCTAAGGTTAATTGACATGGCTTTAGACTTAGCCGGGTTAACAGTTAGGCCTGATAACGTGGCGAAAGTATCTAAAAGAGACATCAAATTGGGGAGGGAGATTCTGGGTTTGGTGACTGACAACAGGATGTCGTCCGCGAATAGGGATGATTTGTGCGAGGTCCCCGCCACCTCGACTCCTGATATGTCTACATGCGAACGAATGGCCTCCGCCAAGGGCTCCAGAGCCAGGATAAATAAAAGTGGGGATAGTGGACACCCCTGGCGGGTTCCTCTTTTTATAGGGAAGGTGGGCGACTCATGGCCGTAATATCGTACCTTGGCTTGAGGGGAATCGTAAATGGCAGAGACCCAACCCAAAAATGAGGTGCCGAAGCCATAGTGGCCTAAAACCTGTGTCAGATAAGGCCAAGACAAAGTGTCAAAGGCCTTATTGACATCCAGGGACAGAAACATTGTTTCCAACGATCTGCCGTGCGCTATGTGTTGGATTTGAAGGAGCTTCCTAATGGCGTCCCCTGCTTGCCTAAGGGGGACAAAGCCAACCTGTTCCTTTTTTATCAATCTTGGGAGAAAAGAGTTTAGACGGTTGGCCAGAATCTTTGTTAGGATTTTCATGTCAATGTTTATTAGGGAAATCGGGCGGAAATTGGCCCAGGAAGAGTGATCTTTATCCGGCTTGGGGATCATTACAATATTGGCGGTCAATAAGTCTGGTGTAAACGAGTGGCCCCTTTTTACCGAATTGTACATAGCCGCCAGGTGTGGTGCAAGAACCTCAGCGAATTTCCGGTAATATAGGGCTGTGAAGCCGTCAGGGCCCGGCCTCTTACCTATCTTTAATTCCTTGATGCAATGGAGAATTTCTGATACCTGTATATCCTTATCCATGAGGGACCTGTGAGTGTCAGATAGGGAGGGCAAGGATAAATCCTTCAAGAAGTGGGTCAGGCCGTGGGGAGGAATACGGGTAGGGGCAGAATAGAGCTTGGTGAGGCGGTAGCGGAACTCGTCCAGGACTCGACGCGGGTTGCCCGTAAGGATATTGTGGCGGGTGCGTAAGGCTATGGGGGCGAACTTCGGGGTGAAAGTGCGAAGTCTATTGGCTAGCATCTTTGTTGGCTTGTTAGCCTTAGTGTACCACTTCTGGCGAGCCCAGCGTAAGGTGCGTTCAGCGTCGTCCGTCGCGCATAAGTCTAAATCCGATCGGGCTTTATCTAAAAGTTTACGATTGGTTGGGGTAGGGTCTTGCTTAAAAGCTGTAGAAAGAACTTCCAGGTCATGCTCGAGTTTACGCCGTGTTTGGGTTCGTTCTTTCTTACGTTTTGACGCTATGCGTATAACGTGGCCTCGAAGGACCGCTTTGTAAGCCTCCCAAAGGGTAACCGGCGAGGAGACCGTCCCTGCATTAAGTTTAAAGTAATCTATCGACGCTTTGTGTAATTCGGTGATAATAGGCTCGAATGACAATAATGAGTCATTCATCACCCAGGAAGTGTGCTGTGGTTTGCTGAGCAGGGAATGGCAGATAGTCAGAATTGGGTCGTGGTCTGACCAGGGGGTCACTAGAATAGAGACTGCGTCAATCAGGTGTAGATGCTGTCGTAAGACGAACATATGGTCAATCCTGGAATGTGAGTGATGGGGATGGGAGTAGTGGGTATAGTCCCTACCCCGGGGGTGTAACTCGCGCCAAATGTCTACTAGGTCGTGGTCATGTAGAGTTCGCAAAAAGGTTTTTGCGGCTGGGGAGGGGACTCTGTCGTCCGATGGGTAATTTTTCAGAGAAGGATTTAACGAGATGTGAGAGTCCCCTGCCAGCAGGAGGATGCCCCTCTGGTGGTCCTTCAACAGGGCGCAGACATGTGTCAAAAAGGGGCCTGGGTTAACATTTGGGGCGTAATAGGTCATAATAGTAACTTCGTTGTCCTGTACTGAGCCCTGCAGAAGAAGGTACCTACCGTCCGGGTCGGCAATTTGTTTACTGCAAATAAACGGAACTGATTTCCTTATGGCTATAAGAACCCCTTTCTGTTTAGTGAGTAAACTTGGGGGTAATTTACATCAAAGTATTTGGGGCAAGAGGAAGCGGAAAAGTGGGTTTCCTGTAGGCAAGCTATATCAATGTTGAGTTGCTTAAGATATTTGAAGGCCTTGACCCGTTTTTGAGGCGAGTTCAAGCCCTGGACATTCAGGGAAAGCCAGCGAAGGGTCATTAGGTCAAACCCCTGAGGCAGCATAATGCTCTGTTCCCGCACCCCGGGGGCATAGGAGGGGGGAAGGAGGGGAGGTGGGGGGGAGGGCAGGGAGAAGAGAGGAAAACGGAAAGGAAAGAGGAGAAGTAGAAAAGGTGAGAATACCGAGTAGAACTCGGGAGAGATCAAATGCTATTTGCATTAATGCAGCATAACGTGGGTTATGGAACCCACTTCGGGTTGGGAGCCCGGCAAGGAAAAGCTTCTCTGCCGGGTACCAACACATGGGGGTAGCAGTGGTCCGTCAGAACCACCGGTCTCTAGTGGAAACATTACAAACTTTTCAAACATTCTTGACATAGGCTCTGAGTAACAGTACCTTAAACAAAAGGCAATAAAACGAGAGAGCTGCAAAACAAAAAACATTCTAAGCAAGTCCGAGCGCCCGAGGAAGGGCCCCCCGACCCCCCGCGAGGGACAGCCATGTGACCATCCCCTGCAGGGGGCCGGGCGAGGCCCCGGGCACCCATCACCCCTCCAGCCCAGATAGATCACACGTGAGAGCTAGAAAATCACCTTGCGGTGATATACCGAGTGTCACATAAACATTATGGTAGCTTCTTGTCCCCACCTAACTTGGCCTGAGAACCCCCCACCCCCCATCAACCCGCGAGTCCGCTGAAAATGAAAAGGCCATATATATAAAAAAGAAGAGAAAAAGCATAATAAAGTAAAACCAAAAATACTAAGGGCCACGGGTAGCAGCCCGAACCATCCTGATACTCACGACGGTTGCAAGGTGGGGGAGACAGGTCCATGGTGAAGTTCCGCCTCGTTACCCGAAGGGGGTAAGGTGCGCCCCGGGCTGCCATCACACAAACAGGGCAGCCTGTTCCGGGACGGCCCCCTCGACCAGGCGGCAGAGGCGAATGTCGAGAAAAACATGGTGGGGAAACCGCTTCCAAAACTTGACACTCGGTTACACATGTCGTGATGACCAGCAATTCAATTCAAGGGGCTCTGGGCAGCCCGGGATAGGTGATCAAGGTGAGCTGAGGCAAACAAAAGATTGGACCCAGCAGGGCCTCTTCATCCGTTGTTAGATGGTTGGAAACGTTGGGCCTGTAGATCTCGCAGCGCCTGTGATCCAGAACGTGACTTCTGGGATGCTTGGGAGGGTGGACGAGGAGGTCTGGATGTACTCTGCTTGGAAGGTCCGGGTCTGGTGGATGAGGCCGGGGCTTCAGACTGAGATGGCGGGAGGTCCAGTTGAAGTTCCAGGAAGTGGCGTTTCAGGTCCGAAGGTGAGGTGGCGTGGAATTGGCGGCCTAGGTGGGAGAAGGAGAGCTTAAATGGGAACCCCCATCTGTATTTTATCCCTTGTGCTTGTAGGACTTGGAGGTAGGGCTTTAGGCCACGACGCCTGGCGATAGTGACCGGGGAGAGGTCTGCAAACAGCTGGAGGGTGTTACCCTGGAAGGAGAGGTTCTGTTGCTCTCTCGCTGCTTGTAAAAGTCTTTCTTTGGTCCGGAAGTAATGAAATTTAATGATGATATCCCTCGGGGGGCCTTCGGAGGGTTTGGGGGCCAGGGATCGGTGGATGCGGTCAAACTCCAACCTTTCCACCGGGATTTCTGGGGCCAGTTCCTGGAAAAATGCAGTAGCTGTACCCTGCAGGTCAGTGATTGCCTCAGGGATACCTCGGGCGCGGAGGTTATCCCTCCGGGCCCTATTCTCGGCGTCCTCTAACTTGTCCCTTAGGGCTTCCAGCTCCCCGGACATTTTGTCTACCTCTTCCTCGTGACCCTCTAGCACTGTGGTTACCAGGTCCATACGGTTTTCTAGCTAGTTAGTGCGGTGGCCTATTTCTTTAAGGCCTCGCACCAAGTCAGAGGAAAGCTTGCGGGATGCTGTGGTGATTTCATCCCTGACTATGGTGCGCTCCTGGCTACCCAACTTTCTATGGGGGCACACACAGAGCATGGCTCAGCCCAGCCCCCCCCCCCCCCTCCTCACTGGCTGCCAGTGGCTCACCCTGCTGTATTTAACCCTATGAGGAGGGTCAGAGCTAGGGTTGCCACCTCATCCCTTTAAAACCGAACACATATTTATTACACAGGTTCTGTGGGTGATTGAGGTGGTAATTAAACTCACTTGGTGCCTTATCTGCATTAAATCAGCCGCAGAACCTGTGTAATTCATATGTGTTCGGGTTTAAAGGGATAAGGTGGCAACCCTAGTCAGAGCAGAGAGAGCTGCTGCTCTCATTCACAGGACTAAATTGAGATCAGGCTCGGGTAACAATAAAAGGGGGGGGGGGGAGCTGCACCCATGCAGAGTTGCAGAGAATTGAGGTAAAAATGCTTCAACCTATTGAACTTGTACCACCTGTAGTGAGGATCACCAATGATACACTTTGGGAAACAAATTATATATACTTTTATCTGTATAAATGTTGGGACTCTGTCTTAAGCTGGAGTGCCCCTAACTATATTTAGTGTTGATTGTAGCCAAGCTGTGTAACCAGACTGAGCTTTGTTTTAGATTTTTTGTGCTTGTATCATTTCTCCTAAGATCTGCCTGCTGTTGTTCAGTTGTCGCTAGTAGCTAGTGTGAGAAGTAACAATTCATAAGTTATGAATATTTATCTGCTTAGGGGAGAGGGTGAATGCTTGGAACAACCTTCAAGTAGAATCCTTCCCTCCTGGGCTTTTGCATGGTCAAAGTGTAACAGTGAGGAAGTTGATTTTTCGTTGGCCTTGCCCCAGCTAGGGACATGTTCTAAGGCCCAAAGAATCTAATTTGGCCTGTGCTTGGGCCTAAATAATCAAAGAGGTAGCTACCTGTATGGAGTATCTCTACAAAATTGTGAAAGTGGCTACCTGTATGGAGAAATTTCAGGTTAAGTCTGCTATGCTGAAGAGTCTTCTGGAAAGCTTGGGAGAGGCATCTGCTGCATCGACATTGCATGGAGACCTCATTATTCAACATTTTAAGAAATAGTAACGTATCTAAAATATAGGGTCACTGTCATCCAAATTGGCTGCTCTAAAGGGCCAGCCATTATTAGAAGGCTTGTTCAGATAGTGAGGTCCCTCTTTCATAAAGTCAGTACAACTATTGTGATGTCTCTCTTACAAAGTGTCACTATATTCTATCTGGCTGCTTCTAAAGTACCACCACGGCCATGACTGGGGGGGGGGGGCAGAAGTGGAATCTGCCCTGGGCTCGGTGATATCATGTGAGGTGGAGGCACTGCATGGAGAGTTTCTGCCACTGCAAGCTGACATGAGTTGTGACAGCAGCCTCACTACTCTTATCAGCTTAGCGCAGGAAGTGACAAGCTGAATCTGAAGGGTAGAAGAGAGCTAGGAGGAGGTGCAAGCTGTGCTTTCTCTCCCTCCAGCTTCTCTTTCTGCCACTTTAATGTTCCTGCATAAGGACTGTAAGATGGGGACTGTGCAGAGATTGCTTACCGGCCCCTGTGTAAGAGAATGTGGGAGTAAGCAAACTCGGTTTGCGTTCCTGATTGGAGCTTCCTGGCAGGAAAAACACTAAACTCGCCTAAACTCTGTACAAACATGTTCTATATAAAGCTTTTTTTTTGCCAAGGGAACTGGTGTTTTTTTAAGCCCAATGTGCATGAAGCCTTACTGTGTTTAAATACATCTTCAGAAAGTAGCTTATAAAAACACACATAAATATACAAGAAGGGTCAAATTTTTGTTTCAGTTGTTTTTAAAACCTGCAGAAATCAGTACGCAGCCAAACTGTACTACCCCCTGTGCTGATGTACCCCACAGCAGTGATATGGTTTAATTTGCTGCACTTACATCCTTGCTAACGACCTGATGTCCATTTGATCTCCTGGGACCTTTTAATCTCCCTTGCCTTTTATTTATGAAGAATCAATATATCAATTTTACATGTGCTTTTGCAGATTGGGTAACATTCATCTTGATTTGTGCTTTTTTAGTGATTAGTGTCAATAGTTAACAGAAAAATAATTAGGCTCAAGTCTAGGGGAAAGACTAACATATAAAATTCAAAACACATAAATTAATTAATGATACAGAATTAATGTAGGTTTGTTAAGCTTACTTTACTTGCTGTGTTTTTATTTAAACATATTTATGCATGCTATAGCGATCTAAAGGAATTTACCTTTAAAATCTACAGTATGAAAATAATTTTCTGTATATATCATACTCACCTGCTGATGGCTTGATTAAAAAAAAAAAAAAAATTGAGCATACTAATAAAATAACCCCCCATGACCTTATTTTCTTCCTGAACCCTCTATTTAACCCTATATCCCCACATTTTGTATAAAGCTTATAGGTGTACTCTGATCTTAGAATGGCAGTACTTCTCATGTTTGGTAGACTTAGCAGGTGCACAAAGGCTATGAGTGTGCCCTTTAAAAAAAAAATGTCAGCCAGATAAGTGTGTGCTGGACTTTTTTTTATAAACCTGGGCACTGCCCACTTCTAGGGGAGGAGAATAACAAACAGCATTCTTCGTGCTATTCTAACTGCAAATGTAGTCTTTAATATGGAAGAGAACGTTCCTTGCTTAGTGTCCACCACTCTGAGACCTACATAATGATCCTAGTACATAGACTTTAAAGTGTTACTAAACCCAGGACCCTGCATTCAACATATCTGGTCTCCCACCATACACAGAACATGGAAATACAATTATTTAAGTAAATATAAACTGCTAAATATCTTTTCTCATCAGCGTTTAGAGCAGTCTTTTGACTTCGGTCAGTGTCTGGTTAAAGCTTGTAGGAGGGGTTTTCATTCTCCCCTGATTGTCCTATGAGGCTGCAGGACCCCTGACATTCTGTCTGAACTGTGCTGATCACATGCACCCTCCCAAGAGAAAAAAAAACTCTCTAGAAATACACACAAAACTGAGCGTGTGCAGAGTTCCCCCAAGGCTCTGGTATATCAGGAGATGGATTGGGGATAGTCAGAGAAGACAGGATCAAACAGCCTTTTTACACAATGCAGAGCATTAACCCCTTAGGTTCCACAGCGAGTATGAAAAGCCCTTTACTGCATTTACAGACTGATTTTACTGTTGTGGGTTTAGTAACACTTTAAAGTTATTGTAAAGACTAAACGTTTTTTTTTTTTTTTACCTTAATGTGTTCCTGCCAGTTCATTGTTGTCTCCAGTACAGTACCTGTTTTTGAACATTTCTTTACTTGTATATTATGTCCTTGGAAAAATTTTAGGTTTTTAATACTGACCAATGTGCAATTGTTAATAATTGTTTTGCTGCATGTTAGAATAGGTCCTCATAATAAAAACTTCCTACACTGTATTAGCAATTATTTTAAAAAGCATTAAAGGAGTTGTAAAGTCAGAACGTTTTTTTATCTTAATGCATTCTATGCAATAAGATAAAAAGCCTTCTGTGTGTAGCAGCCCCCCTCAGCCCCACTAATACTTACCTGAGCCTCATCTCTGTCCGGCAATGTCCACGAGTGTATCGGCTGTCCGAGACTGACCCGCCCGATTGGCTGAGACACAGCAGCAGCTGTGCCAGTGACTCCCACGGCTGTCAATCAAAGTCAGTCAGACAATCAGGAGAGAGATGGGGCTGGGATCCAGCTGCATGTTTGAATGAACAAAGGGAGCTGTGACTCGGCTCGGGTGCCCCCATAGCAAGCTGCTTGCTGTGGGGGCACTTGACAGAAGGGAGGGGCCAGGAGCAGTGAAGAGGGACCCGAGAGGAAGAGTATCTGGGCTGCTGTGTGCAAATCCACTGCAACAGAACAGGTAAAATAAATAATTGTTATTTTTTTTTGGGGCGGGGGGGACTTTACAATCACTTTAAGTGGAAATATAGCTCAATAAATGTCACAATTGTGTATATAAAAATGTATGTGCATTCATACTATAGCTGCTGTGAGATTTAGCTTTAACCAAGCAGAATGAGTTTTAGGGCCTTTTTCACAATCTTATTAATCCAAATGTCATATAAACAGTGTTCTGCCCATGCAGGGGTTGTTTATCATATCATCAAACACAAATGTCTTTCAACCTCCTAGCTATTTAGTTACTGAGCTCTGTCTATTCTTCCTTAGGATGGAGCGGCCCCAATCTCATGCCTGGTACACATGGTAAGTTTCTTTCATTCAACCCAGTGGGCTGAACAAAAATAAAACTGAGGAGGTTGCTGTACTAACTATGCAGTGTTCTTCCTGATTTTCCCACTGTGCTATTGTGTTCTTACAGGAGAACCGCCCCCCCTCCCCGGCCAAAACACACCAGTCAGTACTCGCAGCCATTGGCTGCAAGCGCTGATCAGATGCCAATCGGCTGCTGGTTTTTCCAGCATGCTTGTTTGACAGACATGTGAACGGCTTCTGTCGGACAAGCAGCAGTACGCATGGGCCAAATATAAGCCTGTTTCTACTGTACCGGCTGATTTTTGGCCAATATTCGACCCATGTGTACGGGGCTTAAGACTCTCTGCTTAACTGGTTCCAACAGTCACCAGACTGGATGAGGTTGTCTGCTCACAGATTGCTACTTAACAGACACTGGTCTGTTCAGATGGGGACTACCTCTGTTCATTCTAAATCTCCAAATTTCAGATGTCAGTTTTGGTGGCCAGGCTTGGTGGCCTGGCTGTGTTGGCTTTCCACATGCCAGACGTTAAGCTACTTTCAGCACATAGAAGCAAAGACTGACTAGGAAATACTTTCTTTTGTGGGCAAAACCCACCTGTTTCCAGTCAGCTTTGTATATGTTCAGGGTCCTTTTCCCTGCGGAAGCAGGCACAACTACACCTTTATACACAAAAACCCTCTGTCTCTCACACTGTATTATTCTTTAAACAAAACAAAAAAATAGTACACAGTATTTTCTTAATTTCAAATGATGATAGGAAATTTCCTGGTCTTTAATGCCTTTGGGCAATCCAATTATCATTATGTAATGCATGTAAGGAAGGTGTTAATTGGAGTTAGATAGCAGAAGGTGTGAAATTTCTAGGGTAAGCATGGCAACTTTCTACATGTTTTCTTAGCATTTTATGTTGCTGATAGGTAGTATTTAGGAAAGTTTTTTTTTTTTCAATCCGGTATATTTCCTTTTCACCATCTGTCTTCTCTATTAAAAATGTGTAACTTGCTGTCCCCAGTTCCTTGTGTAAAAAAAGCCTTGACCTGAGAAACTAGCGCTATACTGATTCTACCCAACATCCAAACTTGGGTACTTTTCCATGAATTAGACTGCATGAACCACATTGGTTTGCTAATGGCTGGGTAAAGAATCTATCAGGTATACATGTAAGTCCTTTTAGCATTGTTTGTGATGATTATGTTCTTCTGGCTGATCTGTATCTTCCTTCTGTTTTGCATTCTTTTGCATTCGGGGGCTCCTGCTTTTGACATTTAAAAAAAAAAAAAAACAGTGTGGGCAGACACAGGTTTTCAGTTTCTTTAAGATGTTTGTATATGTTATGATTGGATTCAGTGTAAGTTGTCGTATCTTTTGGTAACAGGGGCAGGATGACATGTTGGTCATGCATATGGTACCACTCTTAAAGAGGGACAAATATTGGTTGAAGTGTCTTTGGTAATAAACATTAAATATTTGTGATAAAAAAACAAAAATTGCAGCACTAAACTATAAATACCTAATAGCACAACAAAATGAACCACGTGTAGAAATTAGAACAAATTATGGCTAATTCAACAGAAAAAAAAACAGTCCTATATTCAAAGTTACATTCAAACCTAAATTCTGTAAGTTGAGCGGTGGAGCCTCAGTGGATCAGACTTGTTTTCCAGCACATCCCATAAATGTTTGGATTGAAATTTTGAGAATTCGGAGTCCAAATCAACACCTCAAACTCATTTTTTGTGGCAGGGTACATTCTCCTGCTGAAAGAGGCCACTAACATCAGGGAATACAATTTCCATTAAGGGATGTACTTGGTCAGCAACAATATTTTGGTAGTTGGTATGTTTCAAGTAACATCCACATGAATGGCAGGACCCTAGGTTTCTCAGCTGAACATTGCCAAAAGCATCATACTGCCTTTACCGGCTTGTCTTCTTCCCATACCGCATCCTGGTGCCATCTTTTCCCCATGATGTAAAAGAAAACATGATTCATCAGGTTAGGCCACCTTCTTACAATCCTCCGTTGTTCGATTCTCATGCTCACGTGCCAATCGTAGGTGCTTTTGACTGTGAACAAAGATCAGCATGAGCAACCTAACTGGTCTGAGGCTTGCGGAGTCCCAGGCACAACAAACTGCGATACCCATTATTTCTACTTTCAAAACATGAACTTCAGGGACAACATGTTTTTTGCTGCCTACTATATTCCATCCTCTTTCAGATGATATTGTAACAGGATAATCAACGTTATTTACTTAATCTGTCAGTGGTAAAAAAAAGTTATGGCTGATCAGTGTATGTATATGGTTTATCTCCAAACTGATTCATCAAGTAAGAAGGCAATTAATCAAGTGAAAAAAATTGTCTAATGTGGATATCAAGGTAAGTTAAATGCACACTCACCAAAAGATGAACCTCTATGAATCGAAGTTTAAGTGCTTTATAAAAAACAGTGCACTGCAAGCAGTCATACGACTGACCTACCCCAATCAGACATCCGCTCCACCACAGAAAATCAGTCACTTCAATCCAGGGGAATGATTGCCCAATTCCACTCCACACAGGGATTCAATTCACCACATGATAAGAAATACACACTCCATCAAATACTGTATATACTCGAGTATAAGTCGACCCGAATATAAGCCTAGGCACCTAATTTTACCACAAAAAACTGACTCAAGTATAAGCCTTGGGTGAGAAATGCGCAGCTATTGTGGAAAAGAGGGTCAACAATGCCCATTTGCAGCCTCACTGTGTCCATTTGCAGCCATAGGTCCCCCGAACTTCAAACTGTGTAGTTAAGGGTTCCTAGAGCTGCAGCCAAAATTCGGGGCCTCTGGACCCAAAGGGTCCTGAAATGACATTTCTGCAGATGGACACAGTTGACCGAATTTGGGGCCTCGTATCTCGGGGCCACTTGGTGCTAGGAACCCCAAATATATGTTGTAGTGTTGGTTTCACTGGGTTTGCACACCAAATCTGGGGTTCCTAGCACCAAGTGGCCCCAAGATACGGGGCCCCAAAGTCGGGTTGGAAAATGTCAAGCACTTTTCTGCAGCAGAGAATGACATTTTCCGAACCGACTTTGGGGCCCCGTTATCTCAGGGCCACTTGGTGCTAGGAACCCCAAATTTGGATATGTTGTAGTGTTGGTTCCATTGGGTTTGCAGACCAAATTCCTGGGGTTCCTAGCCCCGATCGGAAAATGTAATTCTCTGCTGCAGAAAAGTGCTTGAATCAGTATAAGCTGAGGGGGGCACTTTCAGCACAAAAAAATGTGCTGAAAAACTTGGCTTATACTCGAGTATATACTGTACATAAAAAACAAAGAGAACAGCCTCATTGTGTAGTATTTACTGTATTAAAATTACAGCATACACAAAATCAATTAAAAGTGGTTCTTCTGCATAGACAAAATCTGTGCAATGGAGGAGTTGATCCATATTTCTCAGGATAGGATCTCCCACTTTAACAAGGTTTGGGCGTGCTGGACTCATTATAAGATTACTAGAAGAAGAGAATGTGTGCTGCATTTCATAATTTGCCACGCCACGAATGTTAATTCTCCATTACGAACGCTAATTTACAAGACCGAGCGCTTCTGGCTCATCCTTGCTTCCAAGCAAGCGTGCTTGTACTTTGGACTTTTGTCCGACGGACTTGTGTACACACGCTCGGAAAATCGTACTACAGACACGTGTCAGTGGAAAATTTTAAAACCTGCTATCCAACATTTGTCCGCGGAAAATCTGACAATTGTCCAATGGAGCGTACACATGGTCGGATTTTCCGCCCACAGCCTGTCATTACAATTTCTCATCGGAAAATCCGATCGTGTGTACGAGGCTTTAGACTGTTGATGTATAGCAAGTGGGGCCTTTCCTTTACAAGTTTTGTGGGTCTGCCTCATATATCGCTGGCAACCCCATTACAGCTTCTCTGAATACTGATATGTATTTTGTTCTTTTTTTCCTTTTGACATGTGTTCTTGTTTATTATGTTATCTGTAAACCACATATTCTTTAACCACTTCAGCCCCGGAAGGATTTGCCCCCTTAATGACCAGGCCCTTTTTTGTGATATGGCACTGCGATGCTTTAACTGACAATTGTGCGGCCATGTGATGTTGTACCCAAACAAAATTGATGTCCCTTTTCCCCCACAAATAGAGCTTTCTTTTGGTGGTATTTGATCACCTCTGCTGTTTTTATTTTTTCTGTGCTATAAACAAAAAATGACCGCCAATTTTGAAAAATAAACAATATATTTGCTATAATTAAATTGCTCCCCCCCCCCCCCCGAAAAAAAATAATGTCTTCCTCAGTTTAGGCCTATATGTATTCTTTTACTTTTTTTGGTAAAAAAAATCACAATAAATGTATATTGATTGGTTTGCACAAAAGTGTCTACAAAATAGGGAATAGATTTATGGCATTTTTATTATTATTTTTTTTTTACTAGTAATGGCAGTGATCTGCGATTTTGCGGCGGACAGATTGAACACTTTTGACACTTTTTTGGGACCAGTGACACTTATACAGCGATCCGAGCTAAAAATAGCCACTGATTACTGTATAAATGTCACTGGCAGGGAAGGGGTTAATACTAGGGGGCGATCAAGGGGTTAACTGTGTTCCCTAGGGAGCTGTTTCTAACTGTAGGGGACCTGGGCTACCTAGGACATGACAGAGATTGCTGTTCCTGATGACTGGGAACAGAAGATCTCTAAGATGTCACTAGGCAGAACGGGGAATTACCTTGTTTACATAGGCAGTTCCTTGTTCTGCCTCTGTACACCGCGATCCCAGGTCGCCGGCGGACATCAAGTCCACCCGCTCGCCTCCCTGCACAGACCGACATACACCATCAGTTTGCGCAGGAGAGCCGATCTGCCACAGTATAATGACAGCAGAAAAAAAAAAAATCTATTAAAAGCTGGCATAGGGAACAACAAATAAACACCACTGTTTGGCTTAGGAGACTGCAGTGCAGCAAGATTAAGCTTGGGCATGCCTAGATAACCAGATTATAATAGATATAGATACGGTATATGTTTGACATATACATTTGCTAAAATAAAAAAAAAAAAAAAATAGGTAACTGATTTGTATTTTTTGATACATATATCATGTCTTGTAAAATCCATTGGAAGTCATTACACACTGTTCAGGAAGTATCTGCACAGCTACACTGCAACAAAGTAACATCAGTACATACATAGAAAGGAGTAGAGACATTAATGGGTCTTGAGCAGGATTATATGTCAAAACAAGAGGAGTTTTTTTCTGTTTTGGCTGCACTCCACCTTGTCCATTTACAAAACATCTTGTATTTATTTCATATAATGCATAGTGTTCTGTGAATGGATGGGGGAGAGCAATGATGCACAGCATCCCTATGAAAAGAATACAAGACCTCTTGTAAATGGAGTAAGTGGTAGTTTGAGGGACAATCCTTCATTGTATAAGAGCCAAAACTAAGTTTCAGTTCCAGAATTCCAGCACTTGCTGTACTAATGGGAATGAATACAACTTATGCCGCGTACACATGAGCGGAATTCCGCTTAATCTTGGCTTGCATACACACGGTCACACAAAAGTTCTCTGAACATTCGCCCGTCAAGAACGCGGTGACGTACAACACTACGACGAGCCGAGAAAATTAAGTTCAATGCTTCCAAGCACGCGTCGAATTGTTTCCGAGCAAGCGTAGGAATTTTGCGCATCGGAATTGGTACAGACGATCAGAATTTCCGATCGGAACTTTTTCCGACTGAAAAATTTAGTTCTCAATCTTTTGCTGGCTGAAATTCCGCCAGCAAAAGTCCGATGGAGCATACACACGGTCGCATTTTCGGACCAAAAGCTCTCAACAGACTTTTACTGGTGGAATTCCCGCTCGTGTGTACGGGGCATAAGTTTTAACTAACATAGAAGCCATCCACACATTGAAAACACAGCATGACAGGCAATTTACTGGTACATAGCAAATGTACAAGCTTTAAATTCACATGTAAGCAGAAAGGTAGTCCTGAACTACTGCTTTAAGGCTTTTATTTCACCATGAAATATGAATGTTGTATTTCTAATACTTCCTATATATAGCATTTAAGCTGAAAGCATATGAGTTTAACCTCTGACATTTTTCAGAGGTTGAAAAATTAAAACTAATGCATGGAATGAGCAAATGCAGGAGCTTCCAGTCACACAGCCATTACAGGACCAACAAATGCATACAGCTTATATTATGACAATATGATTTATTTAATTGGCATTATGACCTAATATAGTATTTAATCAGCTGATAGTCTTGATGGTTTTAAAGCTTCATTAATAGTCATGAAAGTCTTTTACTATCTATCTGGATGTAGAACTACTGAAAAACAGACTAACGAGGTAATTATGTCACTTTACTAACAGCAATAAACCTTATAACTCATTAACATTGCTTAATAGGAAAAAAGGACAGCACATTAGGAGATTAGCAAGGTTAGGTTGGTATTGTAGGGACAAACATTCTCCTACATGCAGTTGAATTCTTGCTCAATATTTCCATTGAAGGACATTGATGACAGACTTGGGAGCCTAAAAAGCCGATTACATTAGAACAGTATAACAACATTCTACATTTAGCTTTACAGCAAATGAAAACAGTGCTGAATAAGCATAAAATCCAGTACAAATCATTTTTGTAGAAAGGATTAAGCAACTTTATCATTTTGACTTACAGGTACTTAAAGGAAAACTCTAACTGGAATCCAATTTCCGATAATCCCCCTAGAATTTGCTCCAGAATCACTTTATTGTAAGATGGTTGTTACTTGCAAAAATTTGTGTGCAAATTTCAGTTTGTTAGCCCCTGAATTACCCGGCTATAGTAATATGACGTCCGCAGGAGGGATCTCCCATCCTGGGCGGGTGTCATATGAAATCCTGGGCTTCCCAGCTGTCTTGGGGGTGCTGCCGCATTACTTGGGACCCTGTGCGTGTGGCCGGCGGCTGCGATGTCCGCTGGGCACCCGTGATTGCCCATGAACACAGCAGGGCCGTGGATATGTGTGTGTAAACACACAGATCCACATCCTGTCAGGTGAGAGGAGACCGATGGTGTGTTCCCAGTACAGTCGCTCTCCTCCCCTTGTGATTCCCCTCCCCCTACAGTTAGAATCACTCCCTAGGAAACATAATTAACCCCTCGATCACCCCTTGATGAGGTAATCAAATACCACCAAAAGAAAGCTCTATTTGTGGGGGAAAAAAAAAACATTAAAATTAATTTGGTTACAGTGTTGCATGACCGCGCAATTGTCATTCAAAGTGCGACAGTGCTGAAAACTAAAAATTGGTCTGGGCAGGAAGGCAGGAAGGTGTTTAAGTGCCCAGTATTGAAGTGGTTAATAAAAAAAATTTAGGGCGTCTAAGGTAATGCCTAGTGCCTCTGTGCCTTCTATGAGTAAGCACTACATATAGTGCGAAACGCGTCAACTTTGTGCCCCCCCTTTTTTCTTTGCTGTGCTGTGGATTGATGTAATTCCTGTTTTTTAAATAAATCATCATATTTTTATCTTCCTCCGGTGTGCAGCTGTCCAGAGTTCTTTTCGATACTCCAAGTCTGGGCAGGAAGGGGGTGAAAATTCCCTGTATTGAAGCAGTTAAGGGTGTCATTGCTGCTACCATAGAACATTAGAAATGTTCAGACAGGATAAGTCTCATAAAGTGTTTCTATATTACCACTTACTGTGCACCGGATCTTATATATACGTGATCCTACACTTCTGCCTGCAGGGGGAGCACGCGGGACTCTTCTGCTGTGATTATTCACAGCAGAAGCCGGTCTTCAGGTGTCGGGCATTTGATGTCCACCGGCACACGCCGATCGTCAGGCATAGACTCAGAACGGAACTCTGCCTATGTAAACAAAGCAGAGTTTTGTTCTGACAGGGGGACGGGGTTGATTATGTGTTCCTAAAATCCATATCTTCCCCTAGAAAAAGCATCACACATAGTAAACACAGACACTGGCTAGGCGCACAGTTAACCCTTTTGATTGCCCCAGATGTTTAACCCCTTCCCAGCCAGTGTCATTAGTACAGTGACAGTGCATATCTTTAGCACTGATCACTGTATTATGGTCACTGGTTCCCACAAAAAAAAGTGTCAGTCAGTGTCCGATTGTCCACCACACTATCACAGTCCCGCTATAAGTCGCTGGTTGCTGCCATTACTAGTATAAAAAAGAATAAAAAAAAAAAATTCCAGTATATATCTAGTATATGAATGTGAGTTAGGGACCTTAGATTGTAAGCTCCTTGAGGGTAGGGACCGATGTGAATGTACAATGTATATGTAAAGTGCTGCGTAAATTGAAGGCGCTATATAAGTACCTTAAATAATAATAATAATAATAATATATCCCATAGTTTATAGATGCTTTAACATTCAATATAGGCTTATTGCGATTTTTTTTACCAAAAACATGTAGCAGAATACAAATTGGCCTACATTTATGAAGAAATTAGATTTTTTAAAAAAATTTTTATCGGATATGTTTTATAGCAGAAAGTAAAAAATATATGTCTATTTTTTTTTTCAAATTTGTCAGTCTTTTTCTTGTTTATAGCGCGAAAAAGAAAAATGCAGGGGTGATCAAATAACGCCAAAATAAAGCTCTATTTGTGACATAAATTTTATTTGGGTACAGCGTTGCATGACCGCGCAGTTTTCAGTTACAGTAATTCAGTGCCGTTTGCTGAACACAACAAGGCTTATGGGGAGTATGAATGGCTTCCTCCATATTAGCGAAGAGATAGAGAAAAAGGCGGAATGTGGTCACATGACTAACAGATAAAAAACAGAGCAAATGTTAAAAAAGAAAAGTTATTATTTTCATTATTTATAAATATTAGTTTCATTGTTTTATATATGAAAAAATGCATGACCAACAGTTTTTTTTCCTGGGGCTTAGAAGACAAAGACAACATTATTATTAAGGGATAAAGACATTGTTACTGATTAAAGCAGTAAAAGTGTTTATTAAAAGTTGCAATATTCACCTTCAATCCAGGGATCTCCCCACATTAGTTTTCTTCCACCACTAGATGTCCCCAGTATGACATCCAGCATCATTCAACCCGCTTCCTCAGAGTCCAGGTTGTCATTGACCCACCCCAGCCTGTGACTGGACAGTGAAAGGAAAAGCAACACAGTGATGAACCCATCGCTCTGTCACTCTGCTTTCTTTATTTCTCAGCACGCTTCTTGTTAGCACATGAGCTGATTGACTTTTTGTGCTGCTTGTTCCTCTCATCCTCCAGCCCTTCTGGACAGGGACTGCAGGGAGCTGATAACAGATCAAATTCAAGTATTTACTGCTAGAATAAAAAATAAAAAAATCCTATTTATAATATATTAATGGTTAAAGAGCTGCATTATATTGTGCCTTTTATATCTGCCTGGAGTTCAGCTTTCATTTTTCTCTGCACAGACTAATGCAAACTAAAATCAAACAGGTTCCTAACGTTTACTGCACTTTTTGCAGTATTATTTATTTGTACATCTCTTTTAAATCAGACCTACTATACAGGGTCATTAAATCCAAATGGATGTTCTGGGTGCCACCTTTTGTTCCATTACAGCAGTAACTTGAATTTGTGACTCACACTTTCAGCGAATTGGGAGGGAGATGAGAGGCTTGAACATGTCTATATTTCTTGTGATTCTATTTGATGCTTTACACTTTTGGAAAAGCTATGCATCTATTTATTTTTTTAAGAAAAATGCATTTTCAGCTTAAATACAAAAATGTATATTTGTGCATTAAGTGAAATCTCTAATTATACAATTGGAAGAACTCAAAATGAATGCAACGATTAAAAAAAGAAAAAATAGCATGTAAATGTAGAGAGTGAAAGCTCTGAATATACAGTCATGTAGAGTAAACAGCCTTGCCTTGTTCCTTTCTGGATGCTGCAGGTCAATGAGAGTCTGTCTTCTACTTCCCAGGCTTGTCTCCAGCTTCCTGATTCCAATTATCTTATACAGCTTTTGTTGATGTGTATTTAAATATATTCAGAGAGTTTATATACACATTGTGGGGCTATGTAACTACAAAAATCAAACAAGGATGTTCACTTGGCACATTGACTTACAGAGCGCTCTCATGCTCAGCGCTCCCATGCTGTTGAAATTGCTTACAGAATGGGCAAGCCTTTTTAATGCAACAGATTATTAGACCATATGTTAGAGCATAGAAAAGGGAGCCTCAGTAAACATTTTGTCACGCTATTTAAATATCAATATGAACTTCTCAAGCCTGCTTTTTACGATTCCCTGCTGTCCATATTATACTACAGATGCCCTGTAAATGTTATAGATTAAAATGTACACCCATGTTAAAAAAAATATGTATAATATATTTATATGAATTTTGAAACCATAATAAATCAAGGTAAACTATGGAAAGTTGAATTTTTAAAAAGCACTATTTAGAATTCTGTTGTGTGTGGGGCAACAGATGCTGGATGCTGGAAACAGGTACATGCATCTATCGCAGTGATGGCAAACCTTGGCACCCCCAGATGTTTTGGAACTACATTCCCCATGATGCTCAACTGTACGGCAGAGTGCATGAGCATCATGAGAAATGTAGTTCCAAAACATCTGGGGTGCCAAGATTCGCCTTCACTGATCTATCACATGGAGGGGGGATCACTGTGGCTGGAGTATCTATACCATGAACACGCTGTCCTCAGTGCATGTTCAGCTCCCTGCTGGCTAGGACACTGTCAGCTTTGCAGCCAATGGAATTTTAAGGCAGTGCTGGGACAAGGTGATCCAGCACCCAGGGCAAAGATGCCAAAGTGTCCCCACCCCACATTATGTGGTCTTAATCATCTTCTGCAACTGGGATCTCACTCCCAGCAGCCACCTCGTTGCAGCGTCAACACACAGCTCTGGATCTGCCAATCAGGTTTAGGTGGACCCAGATGTGAGCAGTGATATTGTGGTACCTTCCTGCTGTGTGTTCCCTGCCTCTGCAGGTCTTCTCGCAGTAATAGTTTCACTGGACCAGCCAGAAGCTTAAACTAAAAGCACACATACACACACACACATGCACACATGCCAGTCACAATGGAGTATGTAGTTGCACAGATCAGGGATAAGTGAAGGGTTGTTTATGTCAATTCACCTAGCTTTCAATTAAAGGGCCTGTTACCACTTCCTGCACTCTGCTGACAGGAGTAGCGATGCCGCACCCCCCTTCAACCCTGGCCACGATCATTGCAACCCCAGCACCATTTAGCTTCCAGACAGGAGATAACTTTCCAGCACAAAGGGCCACATTCTCAGCACTGCCAGCTTAGAATTGATCTTAATTATTTTTGAATATTTTTCAGCCATATAGACAGAATCTAAAAGTGGTCTTAATAAGAAGCACTGTATGATGACTTCTTTAACTAACTCCTAACTGTGTTGTAACTAAAACAACCCAGGGAACATAAAATTACTAGAATTATAAAAGACACTACTTAGAATTCTGTTGGGCCTCTGCATCACAATTGTCAGTGCTTGGGACAGATTAAAGTACCTGTTTGAAATAGGTATGTGAAACTGTTGCATGGAGGCACACATTGAGGTCACAATGTCTATACTGGACACTCCATCATTGCCGCTCAGTAACATTGAACCTGATAAATTTATAGGCACAGAATTCATAATCCCTCTTCCCAGCCACTGCGCCCATCACACAGACCGAGGAGTTATGATGCGGATGAGCAGGTCCTGATGGGTAACTCTTAGGATGGGTTCACACTATCTTCGCATGCGGCTCACAGCAGGGTTCCGGTGCATCCTTGTTCATCATTTCAGATCCCATTTCAACCTGAATTTTTGTCTGAATTCGGACTTGAAATGGACCGAAAGACACACAGGGCTCCTGTGAAAATTTGTACCAGAGCCGCAGCGGAGATATGTGAACCAGCTCCATAGAGAGATGGTCAAAATCTCCTGCTATTGCGAATTGGATCCAATTCACAATAGTGTGAACCCATCAGGTCCACCTTACTTGTAATTGACGGTGGACTGCATTGGGCACATTCATTAAGCGCTATTTAGGACAATAGCAGCTATAAAATCCACCCACAGCTGTCCACCATAAATCACAGGGAAGGCAAACTCAATGGGGAACTAGTCTCTCAGAGCTCCTCATTTGGCTCTGCCCACCCAAAAGATGCAGCAGGCTTGTTGCTTGGGTGGACAGAGCCTGATGGGGAACCCTGAGACTATTTCCCGATCAGGCCCTTCTTCTGTTTGACAGCAGATAGCAGTGGGCAGACTCCATAGCTGCTAGTCACCAGTCACTAGTCTCCCAACAGTGAATACACTATAAAATAAAAAAGTAGACACACAGCCCCCGATTCCCCATAGCTCAGGCCTGTCTGTACACCAGCCTGAAGTGGCCATAATTACCTTGCAAGGCTTTCATGAATTAGGCACAGAACTTTTTAGAGCCAATGCTGCCAGGAAAATGTTGTAAATGCGTTATTGTATACACCCAATTTGTTTAATAATGCTATCATAAAGATGCCACAAGATGAATAATCTACTTTAAAGTGGTTCTGCACCCATTTCATTTAGTAAATCTCTTTGCCTTCCAAATCAGGCAAAGAGTACTAAATGAAATGTGTTTTTTTTTTTTTACTTACCTTGTAATTGATGACTTCCAGTCTTCTCTCTCTTCGGCGGTGGGCGGGGTCTCTGCGTCGATCGTCATCAGGCCGCACTGTCTCCTGGGATCTGGTGTCATTGTTCCCAGGAGTCAGTGCGGACATCTTCCGAAATCTCGCGAGATTTCGGACACATCTTCC
Organism: Lithobates sylvaticus; assembly: GCA_028564925.1. Taxonomy (NCBI): domain Eukaryota; kingdom Metazoa; phylum Chordata; class Amphibia; order Anura; family Ranidae; genus Lithobates; species Lithobates sylvaticus. The sequence continues at coordinate 167,804,924 of CM053026.1, forward strand.
GAAATCTCGCGAGATTTCAGACACATCTTCCGAAATCTCGTGAGATGTCGGCAGATGTGCCGTTACTGCGCACGCGCGAGTAACGGCGGTGCATGCTGGGCCATCTAAAGTGCCTGTGGGGGTTTCACATGCCCACAGGCAAGATGGCCCCCAGCACAAAAGAAGAAGATGAGGAACTTCATCGGACGAAAACCGGCGGCGATCGAGATGGAAGATGGAACAGGTGAGTCCCCCAATAAAGGTAAGCATCCTTTGTATACCCCCCCAAAAAAAAATATATACAGAGTGCAGAACCGCTTTAAGAAAATCAATCAGTCTATCATGTTGGCTTCCTTCCTACTTATATGTCTATTCAGTGATTTAAATCCTTTTCTGTTCATTTAGACCCCCATAATTCTTCAATGAAACTGCATGCACCCAGCACAAACATACACAAACAATCCAAAATTAAAGGTAGCATATGGCAGTGGTGGCTAGTGCTCCATTTTTTTTGGGGGGGGGCGGCAAAGAAACCTGCTTTGTTTGACCCACCTTCTGATTGGCCGGGAGGAGAAGCAGAAAGACAATAGCGAATATTAATTTGCAATTGTCACACAACTGGGTGGGCTCAGGGCGCAGTGCTCTGTGCCCAGAGCCCACCCTTTTTTACGCCAATTAGAGCATCAGATTCTAATTCTGTGCTTCAAAAAATAAAACCATTGAAATCCATGCATCCGGCACCCTGCATGTAGATTAGGGGCCAGTCGCATTGATTAGGGGGGCAGCGCCCTTGCACCCCTAATGGAGCAGTCGCCACTGGCTTATGGGGGGTATTAATAAAAAGTGCCTGAGACAAGTTCTATCTCAACTGGTGAAATTGCTTAAAGCGATCAATCAGTTTCTATATTTCTAGATTTTTCCACACAGATTAAAAAAAAAAATGTAAAGCTGATTGGCTGCACTCCAGTTGAAACAAAATAGAGATGACATTTAGCTCATATACTTTGTATCACTTCCTCTAGTTTGTCTTGAAAAAAAAAAGACCCATGATAGAAAAAGCATATGTTTTTTTACAACGTAGACATTTTTTTTTTCTAGGACACTGCATCCTGTTGTTACTATGGCATTGTTATGACACCACAGCATTATTTTTATGTAGTTATATAGTTAATCTGGTTGAAAAAAGACACCCGAAGTCCATCCTGTTGAACCCAAAGAAAATATTAAAAAATATAAACTAAAAAAACAAGACACACATAAATCAAAAGCCTCTATATATATATATATATATATATATATATATATATATATATATATATATATATATATATATATATATAATAAATACGAAAATAATACTGCGCATGTGAAAAGATAATTCAGTGTGAAAAAAAGCAGCTGTGAGATATTACCACAAGAAATGAGAAACAAAATAAAGGTGTATTGCGCTATAGTGATTGATATTAAAAATACTGAAAAAAATTATAAATAAATAAACAGTCCAGAAAAATCTCTCAAATGGACCATAATGGTCTAATGGCAAACTCCATTATTCAACTGTGGATAAGGTTATCCAATCCCTTCACCAAGTGAACACGCCACCACCACAATAGTTTGGACTCTTACCAGAGAGCATAGACCCTTTATTACAAAGGGTCAAACAGGCTTGATGAATATGTCTCAGTAGGGGTCATCAGCAGGGGATGTACAATGGAACCACGTCCGGAACAGCTCCAGAGCATCCAGGGGACTCCACCCAAACGACAATCATGTAGTCAGATCCAAATAAAACATAAAACGCTGGATAGTGTAAAACCTTTTAAGGGTTGCATTTAATATAAAGTATTGTACTTACATGTATCCATAGTAAAAACAGCATTGCATGGTAAAAAAAGGAAGGCGACCACTACAGAACATCCAAACATGTAAAATGCGTGATAACAGGAACTTACAGCTCAGCACTGAGCCCTGGGCTGAGCTGTACGTTCCTGTTATTGCGCATTTTACATGTTTGGATGTTCTGTGGCAGCCACCTTCCTTTTTTACCATGCAATGCTGTTTTTACAGTGTATTAAATGCAACCCTTTCTGGACTGTTTTGTCTTATCTGCACTTTCTCCAGTTCACCAATATCCCTTTTATGAACTAGTGCCCAAACTTGAACTGCATGTTCTAGATAAGATCTTACTAATAATTTGTAGAGGGGCAAAAATATATCTCCCTCTCTGCAGTCCTTACCTCTTAATGCAAGAAAGGATTTTTTTTTGCTTTGGAAACCGCAGCTTGGCATTGCATGCTATTATTAGGCTTATGATCTACCAGAACACCCAGATCCTTCTCCACCATCGATTCCCCCAGTTGTACTCCTCCTAGTGTGTATGATGCGTATTTTTGGTTGATTTTTGTTGTTAGTATACAGTATATCCTCCTTATTACTACTTTTTGTGTAATATTATACATATGATATGTTTTGAATTTGTTTTGCTGTAATTCTCAGTGTACTTTGGTTATTGATTTATTGATTAATTACAACAGCTGTATTACAGGTCCACAGTGGATTTGTGGAGACAAGAAAGCATTACCCTGGCTTCTTCCTTTTTTTTCAGACTGTCTGTTCTTCCAGTTTTACTGGAAAGGAGTCCTAAATTATCAAAGCTGCAGCCTTTCCTGTTATGATGCCTTGACAAACATGGTTATGAACATCGCCAGGAGCCCAAACATGCGAGTAGCAGGCAAACGGTATAGAATCTACAGAAAGGTCACGTGGTCCAGAAGAATGAAATGCCTTTATACTTGTGATGATCAAATTCAAGGTATCAAAGATTCCCTACATTTTCATTTGTATTCCAATATGTCTGATAGGGGAGAATGTTGAACTACAGACAATCATAATTCATACAAGTTATGATACTCTGCAAACTAGACTAATCTGCCTGCATGTATTGTGGTGAATCAATAAAGTTGCAAAGGTTGCCTGGTTTATGAACTAGTCAAGATTAGGAAGTGGAAAGAAATTACAGTACATGTAAAAGTGAACACACATCTTTTTTTAGATACAGTAAGATCGTTTTAAGATTGTTCAGATAAAGTTCTTTGCATTTTCTATCAACTTTCCAAACAGGTATTGAGATCTAAAACCACTCTAACTCACTTAAAGTTCACTTGTTTATTCAATTCTTAATTATTTAATATACTTTTCCTTCTTTTAAAAATGAATGACTTCACTTTTATTCTTTCTTGAGCAGGAACTCTATTTCCATTCATTAAAGATTCCAATTTGCCTTCAGCTTTAATTTACTATGCTTTAATAGACTGCAATTAAAACCTGAATGAGTTCATTCCTTGTCTCCGGCCTGTCTACTATACAGAGATACTGCCATTTACCCACAGAGCACATTTCAAAAATAAGTTTTTAATCCATAACAGGCATTCAGAGCCAAGATCAAATCCTTCCATTTTAAACAATTTGCAGTCCCAGTCACATTACTACTTAATGCTGCTGATGTTGAGACATTTTAGAAAACTATTTATACTATTATTACAACAGAAATAAATACGATTCACGTAAATCATTACCTTAAACAGCAGATTTCTTCATTTTAAAACGTACACCATTCTCAACAGGTATTAAAGTGATTTCAAAGGCATATATTTTTTTTTTTGTAAAGGTAAGCTTATAATAAGTCTAACCTGTAGGTAAAATGAATATCTTCTAAACGTTACTGTTTAGGAGCATTTGCATGTTTTGCAGCCGGTGACATCACCAGCTCATGTGCACTGCACTCTGAATTGAGGGGAGGGTAAATGTGCTGTTAAACCAGAGCTCTGTGCATATGCGGTAGAGTGACGTCATTGTGGCTCGGCCATTCAAACAGCTGGACCCAGGGAATCCAGAAGGATGACCAGGGGAAGATGGAAGCCCTGTCAACATTGACAGTGCACTGCTGGAGAGCCTAATTTTGGAGGTAGGTCTTGTGATGGACCCCCGTACTCAAGAGGAGTATGTCCACCCTATAAGCTTCCCTTGCCTGGTACCAGCACAATCCAAGATACCTTAGCCCACGCAGTCACTTGTTGAGGCATCAGTGTAGGGTGGTAAGAAGCATAAGACTGTTTATTAAAACACTCTTATTCAAGATATATATACTCAGGGACAATCCCCCTTTCTTTACATAATGACAAAGGGTGGGGTAAACTACATTCAGTAACAAGAGACACACAGGTACATTCAAACTTCTCATCAGTAGAACGTTTTATCAGCAGGAAGGGCTGTTGGTGGAATTCCGCCGTCCTCCACCCTGTCCCCGGTATACATGCTAGAAACACATGTACATCCCAGGCAGACAGAAACAATAGAGCAGTGGGATAGAGCCACACCTCAAATGATCTAGTAAAAAGTCTACAACAGTCTATGAGACCAAGCTCATATAATATCCCAGCAGTCAGAAAGGTGGAATTAATTTATCTTCAATTCTTCATATATTTCTTGAGGGATATTGTTCAGAAATATTAATGCCCCAAGTGAAAGAGCCCCTTCATTCTTTCAACACAAACCACACATATAGAACTCAGGATTAGGGATGAGCCGAACACCCCCCCGTTCGGCTCGCACCAGAACCCGCGAACGGACCTAAAGTCCGTGCGAGCTTTAGAACCCTATTAGTTATAATGGATGCGAACGTTCGAAATTAAAAGTGCTCATTTTAAAGGCTAATATGCATGTTAATGTCATAAAAAGTGTTTGGGGACCTGGGTCCTGCCCCAGGGGACATGTATCAATGCAAATTTTTTTTTTAAAACGGCCGTTTTTTCAGGAGCAGTGATTTTAATAATGCTTAAATTGAAACAATAAAAGTGTAATATTCCTTTAAATTTCGTACCTGGGGGGTGTCTATAGTATGCCTGTGAAGGGGCGCATGTTTCCCGTGTTTAGAACTGTCTCTGCGCAAAGTGTCATTTTTGAAAGTAAAAAAGCTATTTAAAATCACTTGCGGCTAATGTTAATTCACGGCTCCCGTAACACAGAGAACAGTGATTCATTGAAACTCATTCATAAAAAAAAGTCATTGATAAAAAATAAAAAAAATGAAAAAATAAAAGCGTAGGGGTCCCCCCAAATTCAATAACCAGGCCCTTCAGGTCTGGGATGGATATTAAGGGGAACCCCAGCCAAAAAAAAAAAAAAAAAAATGGCGTAGGGTCCCCCTCAAAATCCATACCAGACCCTTGAGGTCTGGTATGGATTTTAAGGGGAACCCTAGCCAAAAAAATGGCGTGGGGTCCCCCTCAAAATCCATACCAGACCCTTATCCGAGCACGCAACCTGGCAGGCCGCAGGAAAAGAGGGGGGGACGAGAGCGGCCCCCCCTCTCGCCTGAACCGTACCAGGCCACATGCCCTCAACATTGGGAGGATGCTTTGGGGGTCTAAGACCCCTAAAGCACCTTGTCCCCATGTTGATGAGGACAAGGGCCTCTTCCCCACAACCGTGCCCGGTGGTTGTGGGGGTCTGCGGGCGGGGGGCTTATCGGAATCTGGAAGCCCCCTTTAACAAGGGGACCCCCAGATCCCGGCCCCCCCTGTGTGAAATGGTAAGGGGGTACAAAATTACCCCTACCATTTCACCAAAAAAGTGGCAAAAATGGTAAAAATGACAGGAGACAGTCTTTGACAATTCCTTTATTAAAATCTTCTTTCTTCTTTCTTCATCCTTCGGTTTCTTCATCTTCTCCTTCCTTCATCTTCTTCCATCTTCTTCTTCCATTTTCTTCTTCCTCCGATCCGCTTCTTCTTGCGCTGGTCTTCTCGTCCTTCTCGTCCGGCATCTTCTTCCGTCGGCGTTGGCGTCGGTGTCGGTGTCTTCTTGGGCCGCTCCGCGCAATGGGAGGCTCCCGCTGTGTGAGGCTCCGCTCCATCTGACAGGTCTTTTAAAACGGAGGGCACCTGGTGACCCCGCCCCCCTCTGACGTCATGGGAAAAGCCATCATGGAATTCCCCATGATGTCCCTGTGCGTCAGAGGAGGCGGGGTCACCAGGTGCCCTCCATTATAAAAGACCTGTCAGACGGAGCGGAGCCTCACACAGCGGGAGCCTCCCATTGCGCGGAGCGGCCCAAGAAGACACCGACACCGACGCCGACGCCGACGCCGACGGAAGAAGATGCCGGACGAGAAGGAAGAGAAGACCAGCGCAAGAAGAAGCGGATCGGAGGAAGAAGAAAAAATGGAAGAAGAAGATGGAAGAAGATGAAGGAAGGAGAAGATGAAGAAACCGAAGGATGAAGAAAGAAGAAAGAAGATTTTAATAAAGGAATTGTCAAAGACTGTCTCCTGTCATTTTTACCATTTTTGCCACTTTTTTGGTGAAATGGTAGGGGTAATTTTGTACCCCCTTACCATTTCACACGGGGGGGGGGGCGGGATCTGGGGGTCCCCTTGTTAAAGGGGGCTTCCAGATTCCGATAAGCCCCCCGCCCGCAGACCCCCACAACCACCGGGCACGGTTGTGGGGAAGAGGCCCTTGTCCTCATCAACATGGGGACAAGGTGCTTTAGGGGTCTTAGACCCCCAAAGCATCCTCACAATGTTGAGGGCATGTGGCCTGGTACGGTTCAGGCGAGAGGGGGGGGGGCGCTCTCGTCCCCCCCTCTTTTCCTGCGGCCTGCCAGGTTGCGTGCTCGGATAAGGGTCTGGTATGGATTTTGAGGGGGACCCTACGCCATTTTTTTTTTTTTTTTTTTTTTGGGGTTCCCCTTAATATCCATCCCAGACCTGAAGGGCCTGGTTATTGAATTTGGGGGGACCCCTACGCTTTTTTTTTGTTTTTTATTAATGAATGACAGTTCTCTGTGTTACAGGAGCCATCAATTCATTAGCCGCGAGTGATTTTAAATAGCTTTTTTCCTGCAAAAATGACACTTTTTTGCAGGGAAAGTTCTAAGCACAGGAAATCTGCCCCCTTCACAGGCCACCTATAGACACCCCCCAGATGTGATACTGCAATGCTGTTCTAACAGCATGCACACACATATCCCCAGAAATAGAGCACATATTGTTGTCAGCAGTCAGCAGCACACTGACACTGACTGAAACATAATATGCGAGGCCGCCGGCGCGGCGGCCTCTTATACCGTGGGGCGTGTACTAAAGCCCCTGAGCTATAATTGGCTACAGGCATCCTGCCTGTAGCCAATTATGGCTCTCCTCGCTGCCGGCGCTGTGATTGGCCAAGCATGCAGGGTCACAGTGCATGCTTGGCCAATCATCAGCCAGCATTGCACTGCGCGGGCCGCAATGCATTGCGGGGCCGCTCGCATCACACGAATTTGATGCGAGCGGCCCCAATAGTTCTGGGCTCGCCGAGCGAGCGAACACCCGGTGCTCGATTCGAACATGGGTTCGAATCGAACACCGGGCTCATCCTTACTCAGGATAACAGGGGTAAAAGGAAATGCTGAGTCCGGTGTGGTTGTGCGGTGAGTCTGGTTAGGACAGACCAGACTGGGGTTCTCTGTCACCCTGTGCACCTAATAGACACAGTGTGAGTTACACATAGGAGGGGCCAGGGGAGCTGGACAAGGAGTTTCCTGACCTCTCTAAGGTAAGCTTAGTTCCACAAGCCCTCGGCCCGAAGTGACTCTCATCACAGGTCTTTCATAAAAAATCATGTCCCCCCTGCAAGTTAATGTTACAATGTGCTAGCATGCATTGCATGCTAGCACATTATGACATTAACTTGCAGAGGGACCAGATTTTTAGTTTTTTGTTTTGACTGTACCACCGCTTTAACTTGTAAACATGTTATAATTTACCTGCACTGTACAATGGCAGAGTGGGCTCAAACCACCACTTTTGGGGTCCCTCACTGGCGCTCCCCGCTCCTCTTTTTGATATGCGGACAGGCTTTCTCCCTGCTCTCTCAAATTGATCACGATCATTGTTAATTCAAGAACAAAGGATCTGGAACGACTTCAAGGAGAGATGTCTATGGTCCAAAAAGATTTGACGGATTTACAGATCCATAACAAATTTTCTGAGTTTGATGGTCGATTGAATAAAAAAATGGATAAATTAGAGAGAGGTAATTGCGGAAAAGAAAGAAAAAATGGACAGAGATTGTATAGATTATCAGAACAAAGCAGTGTATATATGGAAAAAAACATATTTGTCTGGTCATTCCTGCAAGAAATCCTTTAAAGAGTGGGTCATTTTCTCAAATACTGAAAATTAATCACTTAACACCTCTATGGCAGTCAACGCCTCAGATTCCACACCTGACAGCAATAGCAGACAAAATGACAGTAATCAGGCTTCTGCCTCACAGTCTTTAAACCGGAGTGGTCGATGTTGCAAGAAAAAGAAAGCCGCAAAAAAAACAAGGAGAGGAGGGAGGAAACATCAATGGAACAGATGGAAATCGATACCATCTTCGGAATCGCCTCCATTAAAATCAATTAATGTTCTTAACCTGTCACAATGGGTTATGAGCGATGCGGACGTATCTCTACTATCAAAGGGACTTAACTTTTGTCCTACTAAATGTTTTGATTTGTTTGGCACAGTTTTTGAAGTTAATAAGTTTGTTTGATCTTTTACCTTGAAGAAACATTATTATGGTGAAAATACAGAGAAACATCTATCTTCTGATGATGAATCGGTGGGCGGGTGAGTCTCCTCTCTCTCCTCAATTATTTTCTGAAACTTGTGCATTACAAGACTTGATTGATTTAGCTTTTAAATCCGATCCTTGTCCTGCAGAACATAGCAATATGCCAGTTGGCTTACCGTTTAAATTAAAATCAGATTTTTATCCAATAGGTTCGCGGGGCAAGGATATGGATTTTTTTAGAAATTGGTTGAGAGAGATTTGACTCATCTTGCCAAAAGATCGTTTAGTAGCCGTATACATAACAATCCCACTCTTCCTGAAAAAACTACTTTAAATAATCTTAAAAATGATGATAGCATTGTCATCAGGAATGCAGACAAGGGGGTTTAGTTGTTATTTTGGATTCTGAAGCCTATAAAAATTAGGCTTTACGTCAATTGTCCGACTCTAAAATGTATAAACCCCTTAGTGGCAACCCCACACAGCCTTTTAAAAAGGAATTATCTTCATTACTAGATATAGGTGTTGTAGCAGGTATTTTCACAGAAAAAGAGAAAATTATGCTTATTCCAGAATGTCCAATCACACCAAGCTTTCATTTTTTTACCAAAAGTGCACAAGGGTTGTAACCCTTTAACAGGCAGACGGATAGTTGCGGGCATAGGCTCCTTATATGAATGATTGGGACACCAATTACAGCCTTTGGTGGTCAACCTTCCTGGATACCTTAGGGACAGGAAGCAGCTTCTAACTAAACTTAAAGCGGAGGTCCGCCAATTTTTTTTTAAAAGTCAGCAGCTACAAATACTCCAGCTGCTGACTTTTAAAATAGGAAAAATTACCTGTCCAGGGCGCCCGCGATGTCGGCACCCGAAGCCGATCTATCCCTCGGCTGTCAAGTGCTGCCGCCACCATCTTCGGTAAGGGAATCAGGAAGTGAAACCTTGTGGCTTCACTTTCTGGTTCCCTACTGCACACGCGCGACTCGTGCTGCACTATCCCACTGGTCCCTGCTGTCTTCTGGGACTTGTGTGTCTCCCAGAAGACAGTGGGGGGGGGAGCGGAGAAGGCGCCGGAAGTGGCTTAGATACCTGCAGGTGGCTCGGGTATCTATGCCTGGAAGTGGGAGCAAAATACCTGTATTAGACAGGTATCTGCTCCCCCCTGAAAGGTGCCAAATGTGACACCGGATGGGGGAGGAACCGAAAAAGCTGAAGTTACATTTTTGGGTGGAACTCCGCTTTAAGGATTTTGAGTGGAATAGTAGTTTAAAATGGATAACCTGCGATTTTTGCAGTCTATACTCATCCATTCCTCATTCTTTTGGTTTACAGGGAGTAAAATACTCTTTGGTCCATCATATTGTGTTAAGTTTAGAGTACTTGCTTACTCACAACTACTTCATGTTCGAAAGAGGCTGTTATCTACAGAAATGTGGTGCCTCTATGGGAGCCAAATTTCCCCCCTCCCTAGCTAACATCTACATGGGATAGGTGGGAGAGGTCCCGCAGTTTTGGTCATGACAGTCCCCGATGAACAGACACTCTATTCTATTGTTGCTACATTGACGGACTATTATTTATAGTGTCTAATGAAGCTGACAATCTAGCGGAGTGGTTATCTTATCTAAATGATAACGATTTAAACCTCAAATTCAGTCAATTTGTCAATCGACTTCCTCGATTTACATTTAAGAGAAGGAAACAAAATTTGTTAGCAGTCTTTTTAGGAAATAAACTGCAGGGAACATGCTTCTACAAGCAGATTCTATCCATCCTAAACATACACAGAGAGGCTTCCCAGTGGTAAAGTTTCTGAGACTAAAGCGCATTTGCAGTGAAGAAAGTGATTACCAACGAGAAACATTCGACATGTTTAAACGATTTGTTAATAGAGGCTATTCCAAATCTATTCTATACAGAGCAATGAATATTGCTAGTAAAACTCCATGTGAAAAGTTACTGTATGAGCATAGGAAGGGAGACACTAAGAATGATAAAAGAAAGAATAACAATGCAAACAGAAATAAATCTCATTCTCCCATCCAAACTCCAGTTTTTTTCTACTTCATTCAGTACCAAGTTTAACAAGATTAGAGGCATTATTCTTAAATACTTATGCCCCGTACACATGGTCGGATTTTCCGACGGAAAATGTTCGATCGGATCATGTTGTCGGAAAATCCGACCATGTGTGCGCTCCATCAGACTTTTTCCGTCGGAATTTCCTACGCACAAAGTTTGAGAGCTGGATCTCAAATTTTCCGACAACATGGTTCAATCGTGTCAATTCCGATCGTGTGTAGCCGAGTCCGACAGACAAAGTGCCACGCATGCTCAGAAGAAATTAGGAGACAAAAGCTATTGGCTACTGGCCTTGATGTAGTCACGTCGTACATGTTGTACGTCACCTCGTTCGGAATGATCGGATTTTCTGACAACTTTGTCCAACCTTGTGTGGGCAACACCAGTTTCGGACAAAATCTGTCGGAAAATATCCAACGGATTTTGTGGTCGGAATGTCCGACCGTGTGCACAGGGCATTACACGTTTTGTCCAATGAACCAATTTTTTGCACAAATCCTTTTAAAAGGAGTTATGTCAGTGTCATGTAGGGCACCCACTTTGGGTGGAACGTTGTCACCTAGTATTTTTAGTAGCAGTAAATCAAGTGCCCATTGGTTAAAATTTAAGGGCACCTTTCGGTGTGGATCAAATGGATGTCCATGTTGTACTCACATCTTGAAAGGCGATACCATTCAGGCCACATCAGTTGGCAAATCATCTAAAATTACAACATTTATTAATTGCAATACAAGATATTTGGTGTATGTCATTACCTGTAAGTCGTATCAAATGCAATATGTTGGTTGGACTACCAACATATTGGCTTTACTGAGTGAAGCCAATATGTTGGTAGTCCGACCAACATATTGCATTTGACACGACTTACAGGTAATGACATACACCAAATATCTTGTATTGCAATTTACCTTAGTCTAGATGGCAGCAGCAGCACCTGATAGATGATTAAAAAATCAGCTCGGTTGAGGACACCGCTGGATTCCTGGACAGGTAAGTGCCCTAATATTAAAAGTCAGCAGCTACAATAATTGTAGCTGCTGACTTTTAATTATTTCTGAAGGAGCCTGGAGCTCCTCTTTAATGCAGGTAAGGCATTAAGGTATAAAAGAATAAAAAAACCTTCTGGCTTTAGAACCACTTTAGGGAAAAGGTTTACTATGGATTATTTCAGTTCAGCAACTTAATGTGTATCGGTAACCAATTTTTTTCTAGCTTTGAATGGCGAGGGTAAAGCCCCATACACACGGTCGGACTTTTTCATCAATTTGGTCCGATCGGACAAGGTTGTTGAAAAATCAGACCGTGTGTATGCACCATCGGACAGTGTTCGTCGGTTTGTCCGTCGGACAAAGTCTTATCTCCTGCTGGAATGATTTGCCGTCAACCCGGTCCGATCACACCAAATCCGAGCGTGTGTACGCTTGTCCGACGGACAAAGTGCTACGCATGCTCAGAAGAAATTCTGTGACGGAAGCGCTCGGTCAGGTAAAACTACCTTTCCTAATCGACACAGCACATTCGTCACGCTGCAATGTTAAAATGTCTTTAATGCAGCGCATTCTCTTTTTCTTTACAATGCAACAAGAATGACATGTTTTAGCTGCTCCTATTCACCCGCACTTCTCACAAACTTACTTCTTTATTACTTTGCAGCATTTATACACTACATGTTTATTTTTACTCTGAACGGAAAAGAATCTTTGTTATTTTTTTACCATGATTTGTCTTTTTTTTTTTTTTTTGGGGAATACATATTTGAATGTTTTTTTTTTTTTTTTTTTTGGAGGGGGGTTGTGTGTCTCAAATTACCAAAAACACATTATTTACATTTGTATTTCTTGCTTAAATTTACTAGGAGGTTGTTTGTTGTTGTTGCCCCTTGTTAATTCTACTTTAGGATTAGTGAAATGTACCAGCCTACTCAAAGAAAAACTGTCATTGTAGCAAAGTAAAACACAATAGTCAATGATTATTTCAAATCAAAAAAAACCTTTATTTAGGTCACACCAACAAACCAAAGAGGAACGCAGCCATGGTGAAACTTGGGGAATTTGCAAAGTCTTGGCCCCCCACGGCAACCATCATTGTCCAAGCGTAGAAAATTGGGGGCCTGAGGAGTACGTATATTAAGGGGAGTGCAATCTGGTCGTGAAGTCCAAAGTATCCGGAACTGCAGCAGATGCCATCTAGGTCCCCAGGCTCTGGTACTACAAGAGGCTCCATCTTCTCTCACACCAGACTGATTGCAGGTCGTCACTCTCAGGTCTTCCTTCCACGCTTCCTTCCACGCTGTGGCTGTCGTGCTGGTGGGGTGGCAGAAGGAGGAGGAGGAGGAGGAGGAGGCGGAGCATGGTAACTATGGCAAACATGTGTGCCTGGGGTCATCTCCCCAGCCCTACCCTTATTTAGGACATGGAGGATGAGCCCCTCACACATGTTGCGTTGCCCCACCTCCATACCCATCATTTTTGTGACAACCACCGAGCCAAAGGTCTCCTCGTCGGCGGGTGTGGCATGTAGGGAGTCTGAAGCCTCTCTGATCATCCGGAGCGCTGACTGTGCCGCATAACCCCCCCTTCTCGCCCTTCTGTACGGAAGGCGGAGGAGAGGGATTTGGGAGTCAGTCAGGCTCCGAGGCCTAGCCCCCTCTTGGCTGCCACTACCCAGCTGGTGGCTGCCACTAACCCCTGCCTCCTCCTGACTGCCACCTTCCACAGCCACCTCCTGGCTGAGGTCTTCCTGTGTAGGAAAAAGGGACATAGTTTCAGTTATTTGTTCATCAAACACACACAATTCTCATCTAGTGACTGGTGCAAAATGTTTACAAATAGAAAACCATACAATTCTCAGCCCAGCAGTTTAGATTCTGGCCCCAAATGTCTCCCACACCACTGTCTGTTGATATGTCAAACACGTTAGGAACTAAGCAATTGGCGATCCTGAATTAAGTGAACATCATTCATTATTCCCATAAATGGTAACAAAACTACTATACCTGGAACAAGCTGGGCTCCTCCACCTCTTCCATACTGGAAGGCCCAGGTTGCTCCTCGGAAGCCTCATCAGGGGTGGGCTGTGCGCAAGGAAGCGTGGAAGGAGGAGTTGAGGTTGGCTCCGTGACATCAGCCTGGTCCTTCAGAAAATGGAGACTCTGATAGTACCAGAGCTTGGGGACATAGACCTCATCTGCTGAAGTTGCAGTTTCCTCAGACTTCACGACCTTCTTCCTCTCCCTGATATACGCACTCCTCAGGCTGCCAATTTTCTTTCTAATATCATCAACAGTTGCCATGGGGAACCTTGGCTTGACAAATTCCACAAGTTCCTCCAGGGCTGCGTGCCTCTTTGGTTTGTTGGTGTAATGTGGGTGTATACCCTGCCACAATATGGGAAAATCCCTGTATTTGGCAATGAAGAGGGGGAGAAAACTCATGTCGTTGAATCCCTTCATATCAATCTCTGCAAGACACAACAACACACCAAACCCTATAAATTATGTCAGGCTAAACTCTCCTAATCTTCTCCATAAAGAAGCCTCAAGTTCAAATCAGTCTAGGCTAGTTATGTACCAACGTTAAATTGTACCTTCGTTTGTAGCGATCGTCTCGTGTGAGTTTTCTCTCCCCTCGTCTCCCAGATCGTGGCTACGACACAGGCGTGTGACGTTTTATATACACTGCGCATGCTTCAAACTCCGCCCGCCCCTGACGATCTTTCTCGTCTATTCCCCACCCCTTCTCTTTACGGCGTAGTGGGGAGAGCACATGGCGGGGACACAGCAGGTGCGCCACAAATATCCCACCAACGAGGAGGAGGACGAGGAAAGTCCGGAGGCAGAAACGTCCCGATCCCGGAACCTGAAATTCAAGGCCTCCAATATGTCATTTGGAGAAATGTTGGAGATGGTGGACATATTAAAGAGGAGCGACTATGATGGGAAGTATGGGCCTTACCTCAACCCCAATGTCCGCAAGGCCAAGATCATGTCTAAAGTTGTGAGAAGGCTGTACAATAATTTTGGGGTACAACGATCCAAGGAGCAACTCAGGAAACGCTGGTCAGACCTGAAACTGAGGGAGGCCGATCAGTACAGAAAGATCAAGAGAATTCTTCAAAAAAGTAAGTAGTTGTGTTTTGTGTTTGATTTCTTGCTTGCATACTGCTCCATTGTGTTTTGATTTTTACCAAGTTGTACATTCCAAAATGGCCACTTTCAGGTTCGTCTGTGCATTCGATCGTACTCAGCCTCGATCTTTCTGCCACTGTCATGGTCGTGTGTGTGTGCATTCGATCGTACGCAACCTCGATCGTTCGGCCACTTATAATACGATGTTTGGTGTTTTTTTTTGGGGAAAGGAAGTTTGTTCTCACTAGAAATGTCATCAAGAATGTAAAGCCAATTTATTCAATGTAAAGGAGAGGTCACTCAGTAGCTGTTTACCCATCTGGACTCTAGAGCACTAGTGCTGGGACACCCAAACCCCCTTTTTATTATGCTTTTCCACACATGTGCTCCAGTGGATACTAGAGGGGGGTCTCCATCACACAAACTTCTACCAAAAAGCTAGTCAGTTTAGCACCTTTACAAAGTGACTTCATTCATGTAGTTGACATTTGTAACTGGCCAAACTAAAATAGTGTCCGTCACTTTCAAGCAATGTTTGTCATTTCCTATTTCTGCCCTCAATAGCTTGTGTTGCTAAATCTTCCTTTTGGACATTCTCATAGGGGAGCGAAAACTTGGGCCGTCTGAGGAAACCCCCAAACCAACACCTACCAAAAAAGGGGAAAGAGCAGAAGCAGAGGAGGAGGAGGAGGAGGAAGGAGAGATCATCGAACTTGGAGAAATTGTCACCACAACAGGTGAGTGTGGGAGAACACAGCTACTGGTAAGCTAATCCATGTATGGCTGCCTCATTTCCAACACCCCATTTTTGTTTGTTTGTGGTTTTTAGGTGACGTGGATGTTGTGGAAGAAAAATCGCACTTTACCACAGAGAGTGCCCACGTACTCATCGGAGAGATAATGGTCTGCAATAGAGATCTAGATTACATAAAGCAAAACATCAATGATGTTCAACAAAAATTGAAGAACATCATTGATATTTTAGGAAAAATATGAAAACGCACCAAGTAATTAACACACATTTGTGCCAGCTTCAGAACACATTTGCAACTTAAAAACTGTCTGAAATTTGGAACATGCACACATTGTGTCCACATGTGCTAGCTCCCACCATGGTGGATGAATGGCAACGTTTTTTTGGGGGTGCAAACACTTTACGAACTACGAAAGTGGTTGTGGTGAAGGGGTTGCACCCCCAAAAAACGTCCATTCATCCCCATGATGGAAAATGGCACTTTTGAAGCTTCTAGGCATGTGTTTTTACCATCTAATGACCATTTTCAGTCCCAAATTGTGTGCATGTTCCAAATTTCCACTTTTCGGGGGTGACCCCCCCATGTGATGAAGGCAAGATCAAACACACTTTGAACATATAGTCATGTCTGATCTTGTCTTCACTTTACAAAGTTGAACTTTCCAAGTTCCTAGGTTCTGTTTTGCTCCATGCCTGGTTTTACCAATTGCGGAATGTTTGTAAACAATGTTGTAAATAACCAAGATGTTGTCAGTTTTGGCGTGAAGATTGTAAACGCACTTGGGAATGTTTTCCTAGTAAACTTTTATTTTTCTAAATGTGTGGCTTCCTTATTTAAAAAACACAATGCATTATGTATGTAAAATGAAAAGGATATGGGGGGCAATGGTTGTTATTTACTAAAGGCAAATCCACTTTGCACTCCAATTTTCTTTCCCGGGGAACTTTTTCAATGCACTTGTAGAGCATAGCGGATTTGACTTATGTAAATGACACCCACAGTGCTTTGTACGAAAACACGGAGCACAGCATTTTGGAGAATACACACATGTCAGACCTGGTGATGAAAAGGAGTATTTTGGGTGTCAGTTATGCAGTACAAACCTTCTCTAGACCAAAGATTAGGTAGCAAATAGACATGTGCATTTCGTTATGTTCCGAATCGAAATTCGGACGAATTTTTCATTATTTGGACATTCGGATGCATCCGAATTACCGAATTACAATACTAACGAATTTTACCGAATCCGAATTTTTTTCGAATCGAAAAATCGCGGACGAAATTCGAAATATCTCAGGGTCACTTAGTGATAGAAACCCCAAATTTGGATATGTTATAGTGCTAGTTCTACTGTGTTTGCATACCAAATTTGGGGTTTCTAGCTACAAGTGGCCCCGAGATATGTGGCCCCAAAGTCGGGTCGAAAAATGTCATTCTCTGCTGCAGAAAAGTGCTTGACATTTTGTGACCCGACTTTGGGGCCACATATCTCGGGGCCACTTATAGCTAAGTTTGAAAAAAATTTCAAATGCAGTTGAAAAAATTTCAAATGCAGTTGAAATCATTTCAAATCATGTTGATACTATTTCAAGCGGATTCGAAAATATTTTGCGACCCGACTTTGAAAAAAAAAATGAAATTGATTCTAACAGTCTGCAGAAGATCTGCAAAAAAAAAAGAAGTGAAATGGCTGTTAATAGTCTACAGGAGATCTGCTATTAAATTATATATTTTTTTTCTATTCTGTTCTAATCTTTTCTATTTGAATTATACATTTTGGAAGATGGTTATTTACTTATATACATCTGTCACATAAAAAAAAAGATGTGAAATGGCTGTCACGGATGTCGATCGCAAGGCAAGTACATATGCTGTATGTCATTGTCCACTTGCCACAACACCTGCCACAAGTGCCAAGACACCTGCCACGTGACCAAGTTGTGGATTGTCCACTTGCCATGTCACCTGCCACAAGTTATGGGGTTCCTAGCACCAAGTGACCCCCAGATATAGGGGATATGTCAAGTACTTTTCTACAGCAGAGAATTACATTTTGTGACCCGACTTTGGGGCCACATATCTCGGGGCCACTTATAGCTAGAAACCCCAAATTTGGTATGCAAACACAGTAGAACTAGCACTACAATCTCTTCAAATTTGGGGTTTATATCACCAAGTAACCCCGAGACACGTGGACCCAAAGTCAGGTCGCAAAATATTTTCGAATTCAGTTGAAATAATTTCAAATGCAGTTGAAATATTTTCAAATCTGGTTGAAATTATTTCAACTGCATTAGAAAGTATTTCAACTGCATTAGAAACTATTTCAACCAGATTTGAAAATATTTCAACTGCATTACAAAGTATTTCAACTGCATTAGAAACTATTTCAACCAGATTTGAAAATATTTCAACTGCATTAGAAACTATTTCAACTGTTTCAAATCTGGTTGAAATAGTTTCTAATGCAGTTGAAATAATTTCAAATCCAGTAGAAATATTTTTAAATTCGGTTGAAATATTTTTAAATCCGGTTGAAATATTTTCAAATCCGGTTGAAATAATTTCAAATGCGACTGATTTTTCGAATTCGGTCAAAAACGAAACAAAATCCGAAAACGAATTTAACGAATCTAACTAAACAAAATGAATTAATTAACGAATTAAAACGAAACAAAACAATTTTTTTCTTTTTGCACGTCTAACACGGATGTCGATCGCAAGGCAAGTACATATGCTGTATGTCACTGTCCACTTTGTCCACTTGCCACATCACCTGCCACAAGTTGTGTATTGTTCACTTGCCACAAGTGCCACGACACCTGCCACGAGTGCCACGTGACTGGCCACGCGTGCCACATGACCGGCCACGAGTGCCACATGACCGGCCACGAGACCAAGTTGTGGATAGTCCACTTGCCACGTCACCTGCCACAAGTTGTGGGGTTCCTAGCACCAAGTGACCCCAAGATAGGGGCGATATGTCAAGTACTTTTCTGCAGCAGAGAATTACATTTTGTGACCCGACTTTGGGGCCACGTATCTCGGGGCCACTTGTAGCTAGAAACCCCAAATTTGGTATGCAAACACAGTAGAACTAGCACTACAACTACAGACTATTAGTATCTATTTCGTTTTCTCACCAGATCTCCTGCAGACTATTAGCATCTATTTCTTTTTTAGCAGATCTCCTGTAGACTATTAACAACCATTTCACTTTTTTTTGCAGATCTCCTGCAGACAATTAGTATCTATTTCGTTTTCTCACCAGATCTCCTGCAGACTATTAGCATCTATTTCTTTTTTTAGCAGATCTCCTGTAGACTATTAACAGCCATTTCACTTTTTTTGCAGATCTTCTGCAGACTGTTAGAATCAATTTCATTTTTTTTTTCAAATTCGGGTGGCAAAATATTTTCGAATCCGCTTGAAATAGTATCAACATGATTCGAAATTATTTCAACTGCATTTGAAACTATTTCAACCGGATTCGAAAATATTTTGCGAGAGGTTATAGTGCTAGTTCTACTGTGTTTGCATACCAAATTTCTGGTTTCTAGCTATAAGTGGCCCCGAGATACGTGGCCTCAAAGTCGGGTCACAAAATGTAATTCTCTGCTGTAGAAAAGTACTTGACATATCCCCCATATCTGGGGGTCACTTGGTGCTAGGAACCCCATAACTTGTGGCAGGTGACATGGCAAGTGGACAATCCACAACTTGGTCACGTGGCAGGTCACGTGGGACTTGTGGTTGGTCACGTGGCACTCATGGCAGGTGTCTTGGCACTTGTGGCAGGTGTTGTGGCAAGTGGACAGTGACATACAGCATATGTACTTGCCTTGCGATCGACATCCGTGACAGCCATTTCACATCTTTTTTTTATGTGACAGATGTATATAAGTAAATAACCATCTTCCAAAATTTATAATTCAAATAGAAAAGATTAGAACAGAATAGAAAAAAAATATATAATTTAATAGCAGATCTCCTGTAGACTATTAACAGCCATTTCACTTCTTTTTTTTTTTGCAGATCTTCTGCAGACTGTTAGAATCAATTTCATTTTTTTTTTTCAAAGTCGGGTCGCAAAATATTTTCGAATCCGCTTGAAATAGTATCAACGTGATTTGAAATTATTTCAACTGCATATGAAATTTTTTCAACTGCATTTGAATTTTTTTCAACTGCATTTGAATTTTTTTCAACTGCATTTGAATTTTTTTCAACCAAATTCGAAAATATTTTGCGACCCGAATTTGGGTCCACGTATCTCGGGGTTACTTGGTGATAGAAATTGTTTCTAATGCAGATGAAATATTTTCAAATCTGGTTGAAATATTTTTTAATGCAGTTGAAATATTTTCAAATCTGGTTGAAATAGTTTCTAATGCAGTTGAAATAGTTTCTAATGCAGTTGAAATAGTTTCTAATGCAGATGAAATATTTTCAAATCTGGTTGAAATAGTTTCTAATGCAGTTGAAATATTTTCAAATCTGGTTGAAATAGTTTCTAATGCAGTTGAAATAGTTTCTAATGCAGTTGAAATAGTTTCTAATGCAGTTGAAATAATTTCAACCAGATTTGAAAATATTTCAACTGCATTTGAAAATATTTCAACTGCATTTGAAATTATTTCAACCGAATTCGAAAATATTTTGCGACCCGACTTTGGGTCGGTGTATCTCGGGGTCACTTGGTGATATAAACCCCAAATTTGGAGAGGTTGTAGTGCTAGTTCTACTGTGTTTGCATACCAAATTTGGGGTTTCTAGCTATAAGTGGCCCCGAGATACGTGGCCCCAAAGTCGGGTCACAAAATGTAATTCTCTGCTGTAGAAAAGTACTTGACATATGCCCCATATCTGGGGTCACTTGGTGCTAGGAACCCCATAACTTGTGGCAGGTGACATGGCAAGTGGACAATCCACAACTTGGTCACGGGGCAGGTCACATGGCACTTGTGGTCGGTCACGTGGCACTCGTGGCCGGTCACGTGGCACTCATGGCAGGTGTCTTGGCACTTGTGGCAGGTGTTGTGGCAAGTGGACAGTGACATACAGCATATGTACTTGCCTTGCGATCGACATCCGTGACAGCCATTTCACATCTTTTTTTTTATGTGACAGATGTGTATAATAAATAACCATCTTCCAAAATTTATAATTCAAATAGAAAAGATTAGAACAGAATTAAAAAACACATATAATTTAATAGCAGATCTCCTGTAGACTATTAACAGCCATTTCACTTCTTTTTTTTTGCAGATCTTCTGCAGACTGTTAGAATCAATTTCATTTTTTTTTTCAAAGTCGGGTCGCAAAATATTTTCGAATCCGCTTGAAATAGTATTAACATGATTTGAAATGATTTCAACTGCATTTGAAATTTTTTCAACCGAATTCGAAAATATTTTGCTACCCGACTTTGGGTCCACGTATCTCGGGGTTACTTGGTGATAGAAACACCAAATTTGGAGAGGTTATAGTGCTAGTTCTACTGTGTTTGCATACCAAATTTGGGGTTTCTAGCTATAAGTGGCCCGAGATACGTGGCCCCAAAGTCGGGTCGCAAAATGTCAAGCAATTTTCTGCAGCAGAGAATGACATTTTTCGACCCGACTTTGGGGCCACATATCTCGGGGCCACTTGTACCTAGAAACCCCAAATTTGGTATGCAAACACAGTAGAACTAGCACTACAACATATCCAAATTTGGTCTTTCTATCACCAAGTAACCCCGAGATACGTGGACCCAAAGTCGGGTCGCAAAATATTTTCGAATTCGAAAATCAGTTGAAAACTAAACGAAATCCGAAAACGAATTTAACAAATGTAACGAATCTAACTAAACGAAATTAATTAATTAACGAATTAAAACGAAACTAAACGAAACGAATTTTTTCCTTTTGCACATGTCTAGTAGCAAACACACAACATGAGAATAATCTTTTTGGGAAGAAGAGACTGTTAACTCCTTTTGCCCAGAAAGTGCATTCCCACTGTCGAAGGCAAAGGGAAAAAAATGTCAAAGTAAAATAAGCTAAAAAGAAGACTGAAATGACATGAAATCATAGGTTGGTTAAAATATCAGATTTATTAAAAAATGCCTCTCACACATCGTCAGGCAGAGCAATGGCCCCCCTACCCACAAAGTACTGCATATATTGGTCCCGGACCACACGGGCATTTAGAGGGGGCAAGCCTGGACGTGCCACTCGAAGGGCTGTGAGTTCGGCATTTGGAGGGCCCTCCACATCTGGGCCAACGGGCACCACATAGTTCCTGTTATGTCTTTTGAGGAAGTTGTGCAATATGCAACAGGCAAGAACTATGTGGTTCAGTTTGTATTCCGCCAAGTTAAATGCCGTCAGGAACAGGCGGAAGCGGCTGGCCAGGATGCCAAAAGCGTTCTCCACAACTCTTCTGGCTCTGGACAGCCTGTAGTTGAAGACCCTCTGGTCCGGGGTGAGGGTCCTCATCGGGAACGGCCTCATCACATGGGGAGTCAACGCAAACGCTTCATCTGCGACAAAGACGAAGGGGAGTCCTTCGGCATTCTCCTCTGGAGGTGGCAAGCACAGACTGCCACTTTGGAGACGCCAGTAGAACTCCGTGTGCGTAATGGCCCCACCATCCGATATCCGGCCGTTCATCCCCACGTCCACATACATAAACTCGTATGTTGCCGACACCACCGCCAACATCACTACACTATTAAACCCTTTATAATTATAATAGTAGGACCCCGAGTTGGGCGGTGGGACGATGCGGACGTGTTTCCCATCAATTGCCCCTCCGCAGTTAGGAAAGTCCCAACGGCTGGCAAAGTGGGAGGCCACAGTCTGCCATTCCTGTGGCGTGGAAGGGAACTGTGGAGTGAAACCAGAAAAAAAAATTAGTCACTTTGCACCTAAACATTGCAAGCAGATTAGACAATCAACATCTTGGAACAAGAGCATTGTCTAAAATTGGAGGCTGGAAAGTATTTGCACAGAAAAGTAGAGGCTCCCCTTCACAGATTACTCACCCCCCCATCAATCCCCCCACTTCTGATGGGCCATTGGCAATAACTAGGGGTTTTGGGGGGGGGGGGGTGGTGGACAGCTAACCCTCTGCACTTCATTGATTGGCAAATGGCTCAATAATGTGGGCTAGTTTGGCCAGACCCTCTGTACTTAACACTATTGGCAGGCCACAGGAAAGATCAAATAACATTTCAACCCCCCCCCCCCCAAAAAAGGCAGGCACAGTGTGACATTATTAAATTACCAAGCAAGCTAATAGGAGGGAAAGAAGACAAAAAAATAGGAAATGGAATGTATGGAGGCAGTCCCTTGCACTACATGCTTTGCTGAATTCATCCCTAAAGATGCCCACTATAAAGAGGTAGGTATATAGTGTGTATGGACCTTGGGAAAGCCAGCAGATAAAGGATTGGTACCATCTGACAGAGCAGTTGGGGGAGGGGGTTCCTAATGAGTTTGCCCCCCCCCCCACCAAAAGAACAAAAAAAGGGGGCTCTACATGAAGTAAACCACACAGCAAACATTTGTGCATATTTTAGGGGGTGTTTTGGGGCAAACAATACTATGCAGCAGACAAAAGACATTGCTTAAGTGACTAGGCCATAGGTGTCTATTGGGCAGAAGAGCATGCTGGTGAGGTAAGTGAAGGGAAAAAATGCATGAAGGAGAAAAGGGGCACAGCATATTAGAACATATTGCAATCATGGTAATTAGGGAAGGAGGTCAAAAATACAAGTCATTAGCAAACAGAGCATACATAGAAGGGAATAGTAAAGTAGAAATGTTACCTTAATATAGTCCTCCTGCAGGACCTGAATGATGGCAGAACAGGTCTCTGGAATAATGATTCCCAGGGCCTGGGGAGAGATACCTGAAGAGAACTTCAAATCCTGAAGACTTCTCCCTGTCGCCAAGTACCTCAACGTGGCAACAAGCCTCTGCTCCGGAGTAATGGCTTGTCTCATGCAGGTATCCTGCCGGCTGATAAAGGGGGTCAGCAAAGCCAAAAGACGGTGAAAATCGGGGTCCGTCATCCTGGGAAAGTTCCTGAAATCATCAGGATTATTCTCCCGGATCTCACGAAGCAAAGGCATGTGCGAGAACTGGTCACGCTGAAGCAACCAATTCTTGGTCCACATACTCCTCGTCACTCTGTTCATGGACGGGTCTTGGGTCAAAGCTAAAAGCCCGACACCAATTCCGCGTACAGCACGAACTCGGCGACGAGTACGCACGGGAAACATCGCTCAGAAGGTCACAAAAGGTCGGCTGGTCAGAACGGACAAACAGAAAGCACCGATAAACAGCAAGGCCTGAAAGAACGAAGTGAATACCAGCAACGAGCAGACAATAAGCAGTGCAAATCAAAGCGTCCTATATCAAGATATAGGCCGCAATGACCAACAAATGCGAACTGACTACACGCACTAATAAACAGATACGCACGACAAGCACAAACTGAAGAGCAGTAACGATCTGAGTCAGAAAACTGAGAAGCGCGAATCTTAAGTCACCAAACTTCCACTAACTCTCGATAAACACGGGATCAGCAGAAGGAGCCCAACGGGTGCCTGACGTGGTGCTGAACTTCCCTTTTCTAATCTCGTGGACGACGACTTACGTCACGACGTTCTTCCGGACCGGATATTCCGACAACGTAGTCTGACCGTGTGTACGCAACGCCAACATCGGACAAAGTACGTCGGACAAAGTCCGACTGACCTGGTCCGCGGATTGTCCGAGCGTGTGTATGGGGCTTAAGAATTACAGTTATCAAAGCTTTTTAGAGAAATATATAGGATTGCTAGAGCCCCACTCAGGTTTTACTGCTCCACCAGCTATGCTAGAGAGATTTTTCCCCACCATCTGCTCAGGTGATACAGTTCTCCACAACAACCCAAAGTTAAAAAAAAAGTTTCCATACATATGCTTTAACCACTTCAGTCGCGGAGGATTTTCCCTCTTAATAACCAGGCCATTTTTTGCGATACCACACTGCGTCGCTTTAACTGACAATTGTGCGGTCGTGCAACGCTGTACCAAAACAATTCTGATGTTTTTAATTTTTGTGCTACAAACAAAAAAAAGAAAATTTTGAAAAAAAAATAAAAATGTTTAATTTTTGCAATGATAAATATCCTGATTTAAAAAAAATAAAAATTCTTCATCAGTTTAGGCCAATATGTATTCTTCTACATATTTTTGGTAAAAAAAACACAATAAGCATATATTGATTGGTTTACACAAAAGTTATAGGGTCTACAAAATAGGGGATAGATTTATGGCATTTTTATTGTAACATTTGTTTTTACTAGTAATAGAGGTGATCAGCGATTTTTAGCGGGACTGCGACATTGCGAGCACAGATCAGACACTTTTGACACTTATTTGGGACCAGTGACATTTATACTGTCATCAGAGCTATAAAAATGCACCGATTACTGTATAAATGACACTGGCAGGGAAGGGGTTAACACTAGTGGGGATCAAGGGGTTAAATGTGTTTTCCTGGGAGGTGTTTATAACTGTGGAGGGGAGGGGACTGACTGGGAGTACAGAGAGATCACTGTTACTAATCACTAGAAACAGACGATCACTCTGTACTTCCCTGTCATAATGGAGATCTGCTTGTATACATTGACAGATCCACATTCTGGCTCTCTGTGGAGCAATCGTGGGTGGCCAGTGGACATCGTGGCTGCCGGCCATGCACATCAGCTCCCCCACCGTGCAGCGGGCGCGTGCCTCCGGAGGCATGTGCATGCTTGCTATAGCTGTTTAAGGGACTGACGTACAGCTATGGCGATTTGCGGGAACGAGCCGACCTGCCGCAGTATAATGACAGCGGCTGGTCGGCAAGTGGTTAAGCAAACTTCTGATAAATATTATACATATTATAAATAAAAGTTGTCACATTTTTATAAATAGTTTTACTTCCTCTTTTCTCCAGACTCTTCAATCTTCCAGTTTATCTGACAAGGGGTCCTAAACTAGCAAAGCTGCAACCTTTACCTGTCATGAGGCCCTGACACATATCTCAGGGAATATTTGGGGACAACTAGCCCTAAACCTCACTTCAGTCTTTTCATTGAAGAATATACCCAGATAGCAAGGATAACTTGCAAAAATGTGTGGCAGTGTGAAATTGTAAGTCTGTTAACTTGCTGCACATTTTCACTGGCAAGTTGTAGTGAGAAAACACGAACTTCCGTGTGAAACGCATTTACCTACCCTTTCCCTCCCCTAACTGATCAGTTGTGGTTGTTTTTATGGACTTTATTCTACAATAAAGCCGTTTTCTTCAAGTATTGAGTGTGCAGCCATCCAGTCATTCGTACACTTGAAGCACAAGTTCTAGTTGACACTTTTCCAATTTGAAGCAAATTTGCCTGACAAGTCTCTAGCAAATGCAAAGTGGCAGGGGTGAGTCTACATCAAGAGCTCTGCAAGTCTATAGCATGAAAATTCAGCCACAGTGACCCCTGTGGTGGGATGACTATTGCACAACATAACGGAACCAGAACTTGCTGCATACTTACAGAATAATTGCAAAGAAATTTGACCTGGAGTCATGTAATGCGGACTTGCTGCAATTGTGCAACAAACTTGTGAAGCCTGGCAAGTCTAGCAACAGCTTAGCAATTATTTTATTTATTTATTTAGCTATCTGGGATACCTGAACATATAGGGGTAGATTTACTAAAGACAAATAGCCTGTTCATTTATTTAAGAGAATTTTCTTTTTGCAATGGAATTTTTCCTTAGCTTGTTAAGTGTGGTGAAAATTGCAAAGAATACCTACCCAATCACTGGAAAATAAAACAACTGTATTTTTGCTTACTAATGATTGGATTCTGGAAGTCAGAAGAGTTTCACTTCATTTACTAAGATAAGAGAAAAATGTATTTTAAAAAGTTAACTATTTATTGGCCTTTACTAAATAAACCCCCTAGTCCTATTAAATTATATGTTTTTGACATCCTCTAAAAATGCAAAAGCTATAGGTCAGGAGGCCTCTAAAGTTATTTGTCTTGCTTTAAAGTGTTTGTGAACCCATTTATAGAAGACTGTGCCAGCCCCTCTATTAGAAGGCTGGCATACCATACTATGAAAGCGGTTTTAAAAAACAAGCGTTCTAAATACCAATTTTGAGGTGTCTCCAGGCCGGTCACATGACTCACGGTGGCTTTACAGCTCCGATGGATGTCTTCTGCAGGAGGGGCCGTGATCTCCCTCTGACGCCAGCTGGGGAGATCACGTGGCAGCTCGTGTCCTCCGCAGAAGCTCTGTCTCGTAGCTGTAAAGCAGCCGCGAGTCACGTGACCGGCCTGAAGATAGCTCAAAACTGGTATTTAGAATGCTCGTTTTCTAAAACAACTTTCATAGTGTGCTATGCCAGCCTCTAATAGAAGGACTGGCAGTGACAATTTTACGTTTTTTTTTTTTTTAAGACTAGCAGTGGGGGGACAGGGCAGAGTGGAAAAAAAAGACACAGGATATAAGATGACAGGCAGGAAGGAGGAGGTTAGGGGGAGAGAGGAGAGCTGAGGGGACAGCAACGTATGATGCAGGGACGTACTATGACCACGGTGAGCAGCCCTGATTTTCGTGGTCAGCGCAGAGAGGGCATACAGGAAGTAGCAGATTCAGGGGGGTTATTTTATTGTTTAGAGGGGGGAAGATTACACAGCACAAGCACTGTGCTGTGTAATCTGCTTTAAGGGACCAGAATATGTATATATATATTTTTTGGGGTTAACAAACACTAATAAAAATACAATTATATACTGAAATCTCTGAAGATTCCTTTGAAAATATTTCTTCTAACACACAATATATTTATGAAGTAGAAAAAAGAATTATTTATTTGGAAAACTGACTGCTAGGTAGGTAGAACAAACCAGAAGCTCAAAATATCTTCATAGTGTCAAGTACTAGCAAAGTAGAGGACTTTAAAAAAAAAATAGGAAGTCTAACCTTAGATTTATTGAAATTCCTGCGAAATACAAACATCTGGGTTACTCTGTACCTAAAAGTTGATCTACTGACAGCTTTAAACTTATGAGAATGATTGAGCTAAAAGTTAGAAATGGCCCTGCAAGCAAAGGCTTATTTGCAAGAAAAATATTACCATTGACTCTACAGCTCACAGAATTCTCAGCTATCTCAGTAATAGAAGCTAGTAGCAAAAGCAGCCTCTTTCCACATATTTAAACCTGGCTTATATGGTAATCTAAGTGTTCCACTGCCAAAAGAAGACATTTTCCTTCTATTGAAAACTGGAGATTAGTTTTTTAACAGCCATAGCACCCACCGTTGGTTAAATCCAAACATAAAATATATGTTCCTTAGTCTCACATTATCTTCCACATCTGTTTTTTGCCACACTACATGGTTTATTTCTTATATATATATATATATATATATATATATATATATATATATATATATATATTGTATATTCTACTCCACCCCCTGCCTGTCTACTCCACCCCCCGCCTGTTGATTAATGACCAATTCTCTAACATCATTTACTTGCCCGCTATCTCCTTGCTTTCTTAATTTGATTCTGTTATTGGAAACTCTCCTGTAGTGGTGCCAAATGTAACAATTACAACTTTCATTGATGATGTACATTTATATATCTGGGCCCTGCAGAAGGTATAGTCTCATATAATTTCACTCATACAGCATTTTTAAAGATGGCCAAGCAAAGAATACATTGTAAAAGGCTAAAGGTAATTACAGAACAGTCTGGAATATAACTTGTTTTCAGTTGGTGCAGTTGGTGCAAGGACCACCTGCAATATACTCATTTAGGCCCCATTTGCACTTGTGCAGCTTGCCATGCAACTTTGGACATCAAAGTCTCATGGCAATTTGCACCCAATGTTTACCAATGAGAACCGTTTTTCTTTGTGACTTTGTGACTTAAAGACGCAGCATTTTCAAAGTAGTTCATGAACTACTTTGGTCAAACTTTCATGCGACAATAGACTTCAATGTTAACCTCCAAAAGTAGCATGAAAGTCGCAACTTAATGTTTTACATACGACAGTTGTGAAACAGTTGTCCATTATCACTGGTCAAAGCCAAAGTTGTATCCAAGTCTCATCCATCCTAAGGTGCATCAAAGTTGCACTCCAAATTTGCCCAACTTTGGAGCCTTAAACTATAAAATGGTCACCAAATGGTCTTTGTTTCATAGGATGAGCATTTCTCATAAAAATGATTACATCAATCCAATTATTTTATATCATATAGTTACTAGACATGTGCACCGTCAATAAATTTGTTTTGTTTCGTTCCGTTTCGTATTAGCCGTTAATTTGGATTTCGTTATTCATGTCCGAAATTCTATTTTGATTCATACGAAATACGAATTTTCGTTAGGTTCGTAAACTTTTCATAACAATTACCAACCTTCGTTTTATGATTATGAGGGGCTCCCACCATCCCTATGCTGTTGTGACTTCCTGGGTTTTTAACTTCATCATAACGAATAATCGTAATTAACGAACAATAACGAATAATCGCAATTAACAAACATTCTTATTTTGTCCGATTCAGTCTCCCACTCCCATAATAAAAAAATTTAATTTTCCCAACCCTCACTCATCAGCAGAAGAAAAACTCTGATTGGTCAACAAAACACCAGTCCCATTTCTGTTGTAATGGAATTTGGATCCATAATTCGTAAAGGAAATTTCGTATTTCGTAAAAAATTCGTAATCATAGCAATTCGTATTTCGAATCCTCCCGAATGTACGAATTTACAAAAATTTGTACGAAACTAATCGCACATGTCTAATTCCGTGTACACACGACCGGACTTTCCGGCAGAAAAGGTCCGACGGTCTTCCCGACGGACTTTCGACAGGAGTTGCGACGGACTTCCGAACGAACAGACTTGCCCACACACGAACGGACTAAAGTCCGTTCGAAAGTCCATTCATTTTGAACGTGATGACGTATGACAGACTAGAATAGGAAGTTCAATAGCCAGTAGCCAATAGCTGCCCTTGCGTCATATTTGGTCCATCGGACCAGCATACGGACAAACGTGTTTCCCTGATAGAAATTGAGTCCGTCAGACAGATTTGAAAGTTGTTCTATTCCTAGGTGTGCCGGAATTTTTAAAAGAAAAACGATCACATTATCCCACTGACGATCGGAATATCCGACGGAATGATTCCGTCTGACCTATTCTGCCAGAAAGTTTGGTCGTGTGTACGCGGCATAATAGTTACTGGCTCTACTAATCAGACAAAAAGAAATAACATATCTGTATAAAACAGTAGGTATTTCATACAGAAGAAAATATGTACTAATATAGGATTACAAGATTAACTCTCCCAATAGTTTTGTCTTTTTTTTTTTCTTTTTTTTTGTCAATAGTTTTTTTTTGTCTTCTTGGCAAGGGACCTTTTTCAATAAAATCCTCAGATCTATCATAAAAAAAAAACTGTGGTGTTGACTGTTGAGTTACCAAAACTGAAGAGTGAAAAATCTGGTGCATCTGTGCATGGTAGCCAATCAGCTTCTAACTTCAGCTTGTTCAATTAAGCTTTGACAAAAGAAAACTGAAAGATGATTGGTCTGCACCAGATTTTGCACTCTTCAGCTTTAGTAAATCAACCCTACTGATTCAAGTATAAAGTGCCGACACCTAGAGGTCCCTAATATTTTGCTTTTATGGCTGAATCCTGAGCTGTTCTGACTTTATTTAATTCCAACTACTTTTAGCTGATCTAATCTTGAATTGATTAATCTTTAATTTCCACAGCCCTAATTTTTTTAAACATTGTACAGGGAGACCATATTGCATTTATTATAGAGATTAAAGAATACGCTACCCAAACATTTCATATACCTGATATCTGCCTGTTGTACTATGTACTTGTTTTAAAAAGTATCCTGCTCTCTTTGTATTTCTTCCTTTCTGTGAAATACCTGATGCTCCTGCCAATCCCCCTGCTTTCCTATTTCAAATTGACCATACTAGGCACGAGAGCACATTGATCCCAGTGTGGTCAGTTTTCTGGTTGTACTGGGAGACCTCTGCTGACACATGCCCCCCCCCCCCCATGCACAGACATTCACTGGGAAGATCAGTGTACTGCTGTTTCTCTACCCCACCTCTCTAAGCCCCCTATGTAGCTGTGAACAGAGGTTACGTGATCATTTATAAAAAATAGAAGAAGTATTCTTATTTTTTGTTGTTCATTGCTATTTTAAACTGGATGGGTTGTTTTACTAGGTAAGGGTAGGCATATACTTTAATTCTCACCTTACTGGACATATTTGATGGACCTTCTAGATTTCCACAGAGGTTTACATCAGGAGGAAGTGAACACCAGGAGGAATATGTATTCCATGCATTTTGGCCTTCCCCTATCCTTTCCTCTCCTCACCACTTCTCCCCTCTTCAGCCTTCATTCACTGACTGGGGGGAATCTTGGCCCCTTGCACTATGCTCTCTTGATGATAAATAGCAATACCTCAACAAATTTAAGGGTGAAAAAGCACCTGACCCAGCAGGTATCCATACCATATGCTAATAAATAATAAACTCAGTAAAAAATCTTGTTTTTTTTTTACACTTTTTAAACTGCACTAGTTTCACAAGACTGGCATAAAGTTGATGTGCTATTGTTTTAGGACAAAAAGCTAAAAACAACAAGGTATAAATAAGCAAGCCTGTTTTTTTCTTTTTAGTTTCTAAGGTTTACTAAGAGATTATACAAAATGTATATATATAGTAGAAAAAAATCGAATAACCGAGAATCACCATGTGTTCATGAAAGCTAGGTCATGCCTAACTAATATGATTCGATTTTATGATGAAGTGATTTCAAAGCTGGATGTTGGAAATGCTAATGATATGATATATGTGGGTTTTTAAACATATTTGATTCAAAATACCCATAATAGCTTTCTGAAGTAATTAAACTGCATCTGTGATGAAAAATTGTATTTAAAATCTATCTTACTGTGAATGACAGACACCTCCAAGAGCATTCTAAAGCCCCATACACACGCTCGGACAATCCGCGGACCAGGTCGGTCGGACTTTGTCCGACGTACTTTGTCCGATGTTGGTGTTGCGTACACACGGTCGGACTACGTTGTCGGAATATCCGGTCCGGAAGAACGTCGTGACGTAAGTCGTCGTCCACGAGATTACAAAAGGGAAGTTCAGCACCACGTCAGGCACCCGTTGGGCTCCTTCTGCTGATCCGTGTTTATCGAGAGTTAGTGGAAGTTTGGTGACTTAAGATTCGCGCTTCTCAGTTTTCTGACTCAGATCGTTACTGCTCTTCAGTTTGTGCTTGTCGTGCGTATCTGTTTATTAGTGCGTGTAGTCAGTTCGCATTTGTTGGTCATTGCGGCCTATATCTTGATATAGGACGCTTTGATTTGCACTGCTTATTGTCTGCTCTTTGCTGCTATTCAGTTCGTTCTTTCAGGCCTTGCTGTTTATCGGTGCTTTCTGTTTGTCCGTTCTGACCAGCCGACCTTTTGTGACCTTGTGAGCGATGTTTCCCGTGCGCACTCGTCGCCGAGTTCGTGCTGTACGCGGAATTGGTGTCGGGCTTTTAGCTTTGAGCCAAGACCCGTCCATGAACAGAGTGACGAGGAGTATGTGGACCAAGAATTGGTTGCTTCAGCGTGACCAGTTCTCGCACATGCCTTTGCTTCGTGAGATCCGGGACAATAATCCTGATGATTTCAGGAACTTTCTCAGGATGACGGACCCCGATTTTCACCGTCTTTTGGCTTTGCTGACCCCCTTTATCAGCCGGCAGGATACCTGCATGAGACAAGCCATTACTCCGGAGCAGAGGCTTGTTGCCACGTTGAGGTACTTGGCGACAGGGAGAAGTCTTCAGGATTTGAAGTTCTCTTCAGGTATCTCTCCCCAGGCCCTGGGAATCATTATTCCAGAGACCTGTTCTGCCATCATTCAGGTCCTGCAGGAGGACTATATTAAGGTAACATTTCTACTTTACTATTCCCTTCTATGTATGCTCTGTTTGCTAATGACTTGTATTTTTGACCTCCTTCCCTAATTACCATGATTGCAATATGTTCTAATATGCTGTGCCCCTTTTCTCCTTCATGCATTTTTCCCTTCACTTACCTCCCCAGCATGCTCTTCTGCCCCAATAGACACCTATGGCCTAGTCACTTAAGCAATGTCTTTTGTCTGCTGCATAGTATTGTTTGCCCCCAAACACCCCCTAAAATATGCACAAATGTTTGCTGTGTGGTTTACTTCATGTAGAGCCCCCTTTTTTTTTTCTTTTGGTGGGGGGGGGGGCAAACTCATTAGGAACCCCCTCCCCCAACTGCTCTGTCAGATGGTACCAATCCTTTATCTGCTGGCTTTCCCAAGGTCCCTACACACTATATACCTACCTCTTTATAGTGCGCATCTTTAGGGATGAATTCAGCAAAGCATGTAGTGCAAGGGGCTGCCTCCATACATTCCATTTCCTATTTTTTTGTCTTCTTTCCCTCCTATTAGCTTGCTTGGTAATTTAATAATGTCACACTGTGCCTGCCTTTTTTTTGGGGGGGGGGGGGGTTGAAATGTTATTTGATCTTTCCTGTGGCCTGCCAATAGTGTTAAGTACAGAGGGTCTGGCCAAACTAGCCCACATTATTGAGCCATTTGCCAATCAATGAAGTGCAGAGGGTTAGCTGTCCACCACCCCCCCCCCCAAAACCCTAGTTATTGCCAATGTCCCATCAGAAGTGGGGGGATTGATGGGGGGGTGAGTAATCTGTGAAGGGGAGCCTCTACTTTTCTGTGCAAATACTTTCCAGCCTCCAATTTTATACAATGCTCTTGTTCCAAGATGTTGATTGTCTAATCTGCTTGCAATGTTTAGGTGCAAAGTGACTAATTTTTTTTTTCTTGTTTCACTCCACAGTTCCCTTCCACGCCACAGGAATGGCAGACTGTGGCCTCCCACTTTGCCAGCCGTTGGGACTTTCCTAACTGCGGAGGGGCAATTGATGGGAAACACGTCCGCATCGTCCCACCGCCCAACTCGGGGTCCTACTATTATAATTATAAAGGGTTTAATAGTGTAGTGATGTTGGCGGTGGTGTCGGCAACATACGAGTTTATGTATGTGGACGTGGGGATGAACGGCCGGATATCGGATGGTGGGGCCATTACGCACACGGAGTTCTACTGGCGTCTCCAAAGTGGCAGTCTGTGCTTGCCACCTCCAGAGGAGAATGCCGAAGGACTCCCCTTCGTCTTTGTCGCAGATGAAGCGTTTGCGTTGACTCCCCATGTGATGAGGCCGTTCCCGATGAGGACCCTCACCCCGGACCAGAGGGTCTTCAACTACAGGCTGTCCAGAGCCAGAAGAGTTGTGGAGAACGCTTTTGGCATCCTGGCCAGCCGCTTCCGCCTGTTCCTGACGGCATTTAACTTGGCGGAATACAAACTGAACCACATAGTTCTTGCCTGTTGCATATTGCACAACTTCCTCAAAAGACATAACAGGAACTATGTGGTGCCCGTTGGCCCAGATGTGGAGGGCCCTCCAAATGCGGAACTCACAGCCCTTCGAGTGGCACGTCCAGGCTTGCCCCCTCTAAATGCCCGTGTGGTCCGGGACCAATATATGGAGTACTTTGTGGGTAGGGGGGCCATTGCTCTGCCTGACGATGTGTGAGAGGCATTTTTTAATAAATCAGATATTTTAACCAACCTATGATTTCTTGTCATTTCAGTCTTCTTTTTAGCTTATTTTACTTTGACATTTTTTCCCTTTGCCTTCGACAGTGGGAATGCACTTTCTGGGCAAAAGGAGGTAACAGTCTCTTCTTCCCAAAAAGATTATTCTCATGTTGTGTGTTTGCTTCCTAATCTTTGGTCTAGAGAAGGTTTGTACTGCATAACTGACACCCAAAATACTCCTTTTCAGCACCAGGTCTGACATGTGTGTATTCTCAAAAATGCTGTGCTCCGTGTTTTCATACAAAGCACTGTGGGTGTCATTTACATAAGTCAAATCCGCTATGCTCTACAAGTGCATTGAAAAAGTTCCCAGGGAAAGAAAATTGGAGTGCAAAGTGGATTTGCCTTTAGTAAATAACACCCATTGCCCCCCATATCCTTTACATTTTACATACATAATGCATTGTGTTTTTTAAATAAGGAAGCCACACATTTAGAAAAGTAAAAAAGTTTACTAGGAAAACATTCACAAGTGCGTTTACAATCTTCACGCCAAAACTGACAACATCTTGTTTATTTACAACATTGTTTACAAACATTCCGCAATTGGTAAAACCAGGCATGGAGCAAAACAGAACCTATGAACTCGGAAAGTTCAACTTTGTAAAGTGAAGACAAGATCAGACATGACTATATGTTCAAAGTGTGTTTGATCTTGCCTTCATCACATGGGGGGGTCACCCCCGGAAAGTGGAAATTTAGAACATGCACACAATTTGGGTCTGAAAATGGACATTAGATGGTAAAACACATGCCTAGAAGCTTCAAAAGTGCCATTTTCCATCATGGGGATGAATGGACGTTTTTTGGGGGTGCAACCCCTTCACCACAACCACTTTCGTAGTTCGTAAAGTGTTTGCACCCCCAAAAAAACGTTGGCATTCATCCACCATGATGGGAGCTAGCAAATGTGGACACAATGTGTGCATGTTCCAAATTTCACACAGTTTTTAAGTTGCAAATGTGTTCAGAAGCTGGCACAAATGTGTGTTAATTACTTGGTGCGTTTTCATATTTTTCCTAAAACATCAATGATGTTCTTCAATTTTTGTTGAACATCATTGATGTTTTGCTTTATGTAATCTAGATCTCGATTGCAGACCATTATCTCTCCGATGAGTACGTGGGCACTCTCTGTGGTAAAGTGCGATTTTTCTTCCACAACATCCACGTCACCTAAAAACCACAAACAAACAAAAATGGGGTGTTGGAAATGAGGCAGCCATACATGGATTAGCTTACCAGTAGCTGTGTTCTCCCACACTCACCTGTTGTGGTGACAATTTCTCCAAGTTCGATGATCTCTCCTTCCTCCTCCTCCTCCTCCTCCTCCTCTGCTTCTGCTCTTTCCCCTTTTTTGGGAGGTGTTGGTTTGGGGGTTTCCTCAGACGGCCCAAGTTTTCGCTCCCCTATGAGAATGTCCAAAAGGAAGATTTAGCAACACAAGCTATTGAGGGCAGAAATAGGAAATGACAAACATTGTTTGAAAGTGACGGACACTATTTTAGTTTGGCCAGTTACAAATGTCAACTACATGAATGTAGTCACTTTGTAAAGGTGCTAAACTGACTAGCTTTTTGGTAGAAGTTTGTGTGATGGAGACCCCCCTCTAGTATCCACTGGAGCACATGTGTGGAAAAGCATAATAAAAAGGGGGTTTGGGTGTCCCAGCACTAGTGCTCTAGAGTCCAGATGGGTAAACAGCTACTGAGTGACCTCTCCTTTACATTGACAAAATTTGGCTTACGCTCTTGCTGACATCTCTAGTGAGAACAAACTTCCTTTCAATAAAAACTTCACCAAACATCGTATTATAAGTGGCCGAACGATCGAGGTTGCGTACGATCGAATGCACACACACGATCATGACAGTGGCAGAAAGATCGAGGCTGAGTACGATCGAATGCACAGACGAACCTGAAAGTGGCCATTTTGGAATGTACAACTTTGTAAAAATCAAACCACAATGGAGCAGTATGCAAGCAAGAAATCAAACACAAAACACAACTACTTACTTTTTAGAAGAATTCGCTTGATCTTTCTGTACTGATCGGCCTCCCTCAGTTTCAGGTCTGACCAGCGTTTCCTCAGTTGCTCCTTGGATCGTTGTACCCCAAAATGATTGTACAGCCTCCTCACAACTTTAGACATGATCTTGGCCTTGCGGACATTGGGGTTGAGGTAAGGCCCATACTTCCCATCATAGTCGCTCCTCTTTAATATGTCCACCATCTCCAACATTTCTCCAAATGACATATTGGAGGCCTTGAATTTCAGGCTCCGGGATCGGGACGTTTCTGCCTCCGGACTTTCCTCGTCCTCCTCCTCGTTGGTGGGATATTTGTGGCGCACCTGCTGTGTCCCCGCCATGTGCTCTCCCCACTACGCCGTAAAGAGAAGGGGTGGGGAATAGACGAGAAAGATCGTCAGGGGCGGGCGGAGTTTGAAGCATGCGCACTGTATATAAAACGTCACACGCCTGTGTCGTAGCCACGATCTGGGAGACGAGGGGAGAGAAAACTCACACGAGACGATCGCTACAAACGAAGGTACAATTTAACGTTGGTACATA
This sequence comes from Lithobates sylvaticus, assembly GCA_028564925.1. Taxonomy (NCBI): domain Eukaryota; kingdom Metazoa; phylum Chordata; class Amphibia; order Anura; family Ranidae; genus Lithobates; species Lithobates sylvaticus. The sequence goes on from CM053026.1 coordinate 167,841,838, forward strand.
ACTAGCCTAGACTGATTTGAACTTGAGGCTTCTTTATGGAGAAGATTAGGAGAGTTTAGCCTGACATAATTTATAGGGTTTTGTGTGTTGTTGTGTCTTGCAGAGATTGATATGAAGGGATTCAACGACATGAGTTTTCTCCCCCTCTTCATTGCCAAATACAGGGATTTTCCCATATTGTGGCAGGGTATACACCCACATTACACCAACAAACCAAAGAGGCACGCAGCCCTGGAGGAACTTGTGGAATTTGTCAAGCCAAGGTTCCCCACGGCAACTGTTGATGATATTAGAAAGAAAATTGGCAGCCTGAGGAGTGCGTATATCAGATATATAATAAGAAGGTTGTGAAGTCTGAGGAAACTGCAACTTCAGCAGATGAGGTCTATGTGCCCAAGCTCTGGTACTATCAGAGTCTCCATTTTCTGAAGGACCAGACTGATGTCACGGAGTCAACCTCGACTCCTCCTTCCACGCTTCCTTGCGCGCAGCCCACCCCTGTTGAGGCTTCCGAGGAGCAACCTGGGCCTTCCAGTCTGGAAGAGGTGGAGGAGCCCAGCTTGTTCCAGGTATAGTAGTTTTGTTACCATTTATGGGAATAATGAATGATGTTCACTTAATTCAGGATCGCCAATTGCTTAGTTCCTAACGTGTTTGACATATCAACAGACAGTGGTGTGGGAGACATTTGGGGCCAGAATCTAAACTGCAGGGCTGAGAATTGTATGGTTTTCTATTTGTAAACATTTTGCACCAGTCACTAGATGAGAATTGTGTGTGTTTGATGAACAAATAACTGAAACTATGTCCCTTTTTCATACACAGGAAGACCTCAGCCAGGAGGTGGCTGTGGAAGGTGGCAGTCAGGAGGAGGCAGGGGTTAGTGGCAGCCACCAGCTGGGTAGTGGCAGCCAAGAGGGGGCTAGGCCTCGGAGCCTGACTGACACCCAAACCCCTCCCCTCCGCCCTCCGTACAAAAGGGCGAGAAGGGGGGGTTATGCGGCACAGTCAGCGCTCCGGATGATCAGAGAGGCTTCAGACTCCCTACATGCCACACCCGCCGACGAGGAGACCTTTGGCTCGGTGGTTGTCACAAAAATGATGGGTATGGAGGTGAGGCAACGCAACATGTGTGAGGGGCTCATCCTCCATGTCCTAAATAAGGGTAGGGCTGGGGAGATGACCCCAGTCACACATGTTTGCCATAGCTACCATGCTCCGCCTCCTCCTCCTCCTTCTGCCACCCCACCAGCACGACAGCCACAGCGTGGAAGGAAGCGTGGAAGGAAGACCTGAGAGTGACGACCTGCAATCAGTCTGGTGTGAGAGAAGATGGAGCCTCTTGTAGTACCAGAGCCTGGGGACCTAGATGGCATCTGCTGCAGTTCCGGATACTTTGGACTTCACGACCAGATTGCACTCCCCTTAATATACGTACTCCTCAGGCCCCCAATTTTCTACGCTTGAACAATGATGGTTGCCGTGGGGGGCCAAGACTTTGCAAATTCCCCAAGTTTCACCATGGCTGCGTTCCTCTTTGGTTTGTTGGTGTGACCTAAATAAAGGTTTTTTTGATTTGAAATAATCATTGACTATTGTGTTTTACTTTGCTACAATGACAGTTTTTCTTTGAGTAAGCAGGTACATTTCACTAATCCTAAAGTAGAATTAACAAGGGGCAACAACAACAAACAACCTCCTAGTAAATTTAAGCAAGAAATACAAATGTAAATAATGTGTTTTTGGTAATTTGAGACACACAACCCCCCACCAAAAAAAAAAAAAAAAAAAACATTCAAATATGTATTCCCCAAAAAAAAAAAAAAAAAGACAAATCATGGTAAAAAAATAACAAAGATTCTTTTCCGTTCAGAGTAAAAATAAACATGTAGTGTATAAATGCTGCAAAGTAATAAAGAAGTAAGTTTGTGAGAAGTGCGGGTGAATAGGAGCAGCTAAAACATGTCATTCTTGTTGCATTGTAAAGAAAAAGAGAATGCGCTGCATTAAAGACATTTTAACATTGCAGCGTGACGAATGTGCTGTGTCGATTAGGAAAGGTAGTTTTACCTGACCGAGCGCTTCCGTCACAGAATTTCTTCTGAGCATGCGTAGCACTTTGTCCGTCGGACAAGCGTACACACGCTCGGATTTGGTGTGATCGGACCGGGTTGACGGCAAATCTTTCCAGCAGGAGATAAGACTTTGTCCGACGGACAAACCGACGAACACTGTCCGATGGTGCATACACACGGTCTGATTTTTCAACAACCTTGTCCGATCGGACCAAATCCATGAAAAAGTCCGACCGTGTGTATGGGGCTTAATAGTATCTGATCACCCAACACCTCTGAAACCCACAGTGAAATACCAGCTTCCTGACTTCTGGTTCTGGGCACACCCCTCCTTCCTCATGTACTTTACTGTTGACCCATCACAAATCACTGATGACAAAAATCAGTATACACTATACATTACTTTGTGTTATTTTGCCTAAAAAACAAGTACCCAGATATCATGCAATTGTGCTGCGAGTTTGAAAATGACTTGCTAAGCTATTGTTAGACTTGCCAAGCTTCACAAGTTTGTTGCACAATTGCAGCAAGTCCATATTACATGACTCCAGATGAACTTTCTTCGCAAACATTCTGCAAGTCTGCCGCAAGTTCTGTTTCAGTTATATTGTACAATAGTCATCCCACCACAGGGGTCACTGTGGCTGAATTTTCATGCTGTAGACTTGCAGAACTCTTATGCAGAGTACACACGATTGGACTTTCCGGTGGGATTGTCCAGCGGACTTAGTCCGCCGGACAAACCGCCGGACTTTCCAGCGGAGGTCCGCCGGACTTTCCGAACGTGTCCCACACACGCCCGGACTTTTCCGGCGGACAATTTTGGCCAATCGCCGGAGTTTTGGCCAAAGTCCGCAGGACTTTTGAAATGAATGGACTTGCCCACACACTGAGCAAAGTCCGTTCATTTAGAACGTGACTCCAGGGAGACGGGACTAGCGAAGGAAGTCAATGCCGCCGCCTCTTTTGCCGAGATTGACATCTCGCTAGCCTCGTCACCTGGTATGGATTTAAAGGGGAATCCCTTAGCTGAAAAAACGGCGCGGGGGTCCCCCCAAATCCATATCAGACCCTTATCCGAGCATGCAGCCCAGCCGGTCAGGAAAGGGGGTGGGGACGAGCGAGCGCCCCCCCTCCTTAGCCGTACCCCGCCCCCATATGATGTTACAGTCCCAGCATCCTCCGGGACTGTGACATCATAGGGGCGGGGTCACCATGTGACATGAGCAGGTGGCCTTGCCCCTTGTCCCTATATAACTGGCAGTGCAACACGTCGGAGCCATTAGAAGCGTATACAGCGACGAGTTAACATCGGAAGAAGAAAGAAGAACAAGAAGCAGAAGAAGAAGAAGCAGAAGGCGATGGCGACGGCAACACAAGCCCGGGCTACCGCTCGTAAAAGAGCTGGAAGAAGAAAGCGGAGGCCCGGCAAGAAGAACAGAAGAGACCCCGAAGGCCCCTGAAGTGGGACCAAGACCCCCAGACGATGGCGGCGACGAAGAAGAAAGCCGGGCTCCTCCGCTAGTGAAAGAGCTAGTAAAAGAGCAGAAGATAGCGGAGGAGTCTGGTGAGAAGACCCCCCAAGACGGAAGACGACCCCCGGAGCTGTGCAATAAAGTATTTTAAAAAATTGTGTCGTTTTTTTTTTACATTTTTTTCCTTAGGTGAATGGGTAGGGGTACCATCTACCCCATACTCATTCACATAGAGTGGGGGGGCGGTATCTGGGGCTCCCGGATTCCGATAAGCCCCCCGCCCGCAGACCCCGACAACCAACAGCCAGGGTTGTCGGGAAGAGGCCCTTGTCCTCATCAACATGGGGACAAGGTGCTTTGGGTTGGGGGGGTGCATGGCCCCCTTTCCCCAGGGCACCCCCCATGTTGAGGGCACGCGGCCTGGTACGTCTCAGGAGGGGGGGCGCTTGCTCGTCCCCACCCCCTTTCTTGACCGGCCGGGCTGCGTTCTCGGATAAGGGTCTGATATGGATTAGGGGGGACCCCCACGCCGTTTTTTCGGCGTAGGGATTCCCCTTTAAATCCATACCAGGTGACGGGGCTAGCGTGGCGGCATTGACTTCCTTCGCTAGTCCCGTCTACCTGGAGTTACGTTCTAAATGAACAGACTTTTCTCCGTGTGTGAGGCAAGTCCGTTCATTTCAAAAGTTCCGTGGACTAGCACTAGTCAAAACTTAAAACTTAGTCCGTGGAACTGTAGGGAACAAATCCAGTGGGACAGTCCGATCGTGTGTACGCGTCCTTACTGTAGACTCACCACTATATCTTTGTTTTTGCCATGCAAGTTTGCTACAAATTGGAAAAGTGTCAACTAGAACTTGTGCTTCAAGTTCTCTGTAATGCCTTGTACACACGGTCGGACTTTCCGACCAAAAATTCTGTCAGATTTTTTCCGACGGATTTTGTCCAAAACTTGTGTTGCACACACACGGTCGGACAAAGTTGTCGGACAATCCGATCGTTCCAAATGAGGTGACGTACAACACGTACGCCAGGACTACGTAGAAGCCAGTAGCCAGTAGCTTTAGTCTCCGAATTTCTTCTGAGCATGCGTGGCACTTTGTGCGTCGGAATTCTATACACACGATCGGAAAAAGTCAGATCGGATTTTGTTGTCGGAAAATTTTAGACGGAAAAAGCCCGCTAGAGCCCACACACGATCAGATTTTCCGACATCATTATCCGATCAGACTTTTTCCATAGGAATATCTGACCGTGTGTACGGGACATAAGTGTACAACTTGCCAGTGAAAATGTGCAGCAAGTTAACAGACTTACAGCTCAACACTGCCATACATTTGTGACAAGTTATCCAACCAGCTAGAATCGAAGGACAATAATACTAACACAATCTATGGATAAACATAAAAGGGAAACAGGTTGAGCTGTAGGAACAAGATCAGTGTTTTTTAAACTGGGGGGGAGTGGTACCATGACATTTTTCTTAGTGCTACTGCAGGTAGCATGGTCGAGCAGGTAAGTATTACTCTGAGAACACATTCTGTGTCCCATGGTAGTCTGATAGGGCACTGGTCACATGATGCAGTGTTGTACACTAGAGCACAGAACTAGGGGGAAGAAGAGGAACTCCAGTGACCATTTAACATAGCATTATGTTTTATTTGTTTATGGTGCTCTCACAAGCATTTGATTGGGTGTCTGGACCCCCCCAAAAATACTGGTCTCAAAGATATGCTTATATTGAAATATAAAGCATATGAAAACTGGAAGATGACATACTGTTTGTAAATCAAAATGAACCTATGGAAAAAAATGTCAGATCTAATATTTTTTTGTAAAAATATGGGTCTTATGTTTGACAGATGCAGGGTCACAGCCATTTGCTCTTTACTTGCCACAAATATTCTAAGATTTCTACATAATTCTTAACCTTGAACTTTTTTTACATTCCATACATTCCATCCTTCTTTTCAACCTTTCCAAAAATGGAAAGGTAGAAAAGCACCTACAAATGATGCATAATGTAATTCTTCAACTTACAGATATTCAATGATACCAGTCATATTTCCTTACAAATTGCAATTTGTCACAGTATACATCTGGGAAAGAAAGAAGTGAAAACTCTTGACAGAGCTCCGACTGATAAGAACACAGGAGACAGTTGTACAAAGGGCAACAAGGCCCCAGGGGGACTGCTCAGAACACTATTACCTAAATGACTGATGAATTGAACATTACATGTGGCATGTGGGGTCTAAGATGAACATTTTTAAGATTATTTAACCTGCAATGTTCATTTTTGTTCACTGTGAAAAATACCAAATACATTTTAATTATAAACTCTAGCATTTAAAGGTTTGATTGTTATGAACTTAAACAACATAATTTCAGTTACATTTATGCTTTGACAAGCATATTTTATTAAAGCTGAACACTAGGCTGATATAAAAGACACACAAAAATGGCAACCACCCTAATTAAAACTAGCCTTCAAATCAAGGTGCACATGGAAGGGCTTTTCTTCTGTGCAAATCAATTCCATGTGCACATTAATATAAACAATACATTAATTTGACTTGGTATCAGCCTCTTAAAGTCCAGTTGTGCTCACGTGCTAACAAAAAATATGCTGATTGAAGAAGAGAGCACAAGGAGAGAGTGACAAGGAGATAAGCCCAGTTCAACAAAAGTCTTCCCATTCTATCATATGCACATTTAACAAATGTTATGCATTTCTTTTTACTAGTAAACTCCTTTTTTGTGTAGACATCCAAAAGCCATAAGTCTGCTGCGGGGGGCACTGCTTTTTTTTTCTGTGATGTGAGTAGCCCCAGCAGACCCAGAGCTGTAAATCAAGTGAAAATCTATAGTATTCCCTTTTGCTCCTCCCCTGGCAGCTATGAAAAAAACAAAAACATTATTTAGGGAAGAAAGGGAGGGACAGAGATGCTGGACCAAAGCAGACAGCAATTAGACAAAAAGGGCTATGAGGTGAAATAATGGAGGGGACTAGGTTTAAATAAATAAAAAAAATTATTCATTAAAAAATGCCCCTCCTGCCCCCTTCCTCATCCTGGCCCTGATTTATGGTCATTAGAAGGACACAACTGACATAACTTATCAATAGAAGGAAAATATACTCTGATGGTGTCAGTGAAAGGAAAAATAGAGGGGCTTTTAAAGTGGATGGGACTGAGTGTCACTGTGGGAGTGTGTGGGTTCTGAGGGCTACAATAAGGGACAGAGTCTGTGGAGGGGGCCGTGGGTCTCCCCAGGGAGCCAGGGGCTTTGTGGGGAGACTGTGGGGCTGTGAAGCCAGGCGGAACACTGTTGGAGGTTGAGGGCACTTTGGGAGGCTGGAGGCTCTGCAGCAGTATCAAGCAGTGTTTCTCAAACTTTTTCCAGTCTCGAGGCACCCCCTTCTAAAATGTTAAAAACTAAACGAATAGCTTTACATATTGCAGAAACATCCACACGCGTGAGACACCCAAAATTAGAGGTCATTTTAAAAGCAAATAAATGTTTGCACACTGCTACTGACTAGTATTCCAGCATTTCTTCTTCTTCATTTTCTCTCCCCCATCCTGCAGGACACAGATGATGAAAAAATGTATGACAGAGGTTCTGACCCTCCCTTATACTATCCAAAATGAAAAAATAAGTTTTGCCTTTAGTTTTAGTTTAAGGAATCACAACTGCAAAATGATTTGACACCATGCAAATGTGTGCAAATCATTTGCAGGCCATCTTTTGCTGCTAATCACTAACGAGTGTCATGACATTTCCTGTTTTGCGAATATCTGCCTTTCATACATTTGTTGCAAGTGCTACAAACTAGATTGCAGCAGAAAGAACACTGTCACATACTGTAAATATAAAATGATGTGGACCACTTTTTAAACAGGTGCAATAATCTAAAAATAAATCCCTATCTTTTGATTTTTTTAGGCAAACTGCAACAAGTTGGAAAATCTGTGGCAAATCTGACAATCTTATACATAAAGTGGCAAAACGATAAGTGCAAAGAAATACAGTATGACACATTCATTAAATGAAATGCCATATTACAAAAAAATCTGTCCCAAGTCCTATTTGCAAATTGCAGCACACAATGGATGCAGCTAATTGGGCTTTATTTAATACCTCTCATAGTATGCTGAAAACAACTGATCCTGATGCAAAAATCTAATTATATATATATAGAGAGTCAAAATGAAGACACAAGAAATGGCTGTGAAAATTGTAGCATTTCATTGTCTGCAAGATAATCACTTCATAATATGTGCAGGTAAAGTGAAAACCAAAATCCCACGTTTTACGTTTTACTTTAATGATAAGATCTCTTGCAAAAGACTGCAGGATCCCCATCCTAATTTATTTTATATTGCTAGGAGGACTAAAGTTATACCACTAAACTATACAGTTTCATATAGACACACCGTATATACTCGAGTATAAGCCGACCCGAATATAAGCCGAGGCACCTAATTTTACCACAAAAAAATGGGAAAACATATTGACTCGAGTATAAGCCTAGGGTGAGAAATGCGCCACTACTTTAAGTGGAAAAGAGTGTCAACAATACCCATTTGCAGCCTCACTGTGCCCATTTGCATGCCTCACTGTGCCCATTTGCAGCCATAGGTCCCCCTAACTTCAAACTTGGTAGTTTTGGGTTCCTAGATGCCCTCTAGCTGCAGCCAAAACCTGGTGTCTCTGGACCCAAAGGGTCCTGAAATGACATTGCTGCAGATGGACACAGTTTACCGAATTTTGTGCCCTGTATCTCGGGGCCACTTGCTGGATTTGTTGTAGGGTTGGTTCCACTGGGCTTGCACACCAAATTTGGGGTTCCTAGCACCAAGTGGCCCATACGGGGCCCCAAAGTCGGGTCGTAAAATCTCAAGCACTTTTCTGCAGCAGAGAATGACATTTTCCGAACCGATTTGGGGCCCCGTATCTTGGGGCCACTTTGTGCTAGGAACCCCAAATGGAATTGCAGTTCATGTTGAGGACAAATTTAAAGGGATGGGTATGACAGAGACTTAAGGGACATTACATACAGAGTAACACATTATCCGACATATCTTATTTTAGTATGTCTGTCACAAGACTATTCCCTAATGCCAACTGACACTCTTCAAGATGCAAATGCATACACAGCATGCAGCTATCATAAAACACTTTGATATGATGATGGAAAGATGTAGAGAACCAAGCTTGATTAAAATTAACGTTGAGCGTTGCAGCCCAGATTAACTGTTCATTCTGATTTTGAATTTTCATACTAGTCTTGAATACTTCATTTTTAAAAGACGTTGCTAACAAAAACCCTTTAAACATTTATGCATTCAATTTTATTCATTAATCAATATGATGTATATTTAAAATTATTCAGCACCAGCAAAAATCAGAAGTATGAAGTGCTAATGATACAGCTGCAATATTTTGTTCTGCTATTAATTTAGGCTTGCAAAATCCATGAGTATCAAGAAAACATAGTCTAAAGCTGAACTCTGGGCAGATCTAAAACACCACTAAGAGCAGTTATGTATTCATTAAAAATAATTAAATAGAAGTGCTGACAGTAAGCAAGCTGGGTAGAAGTGGAGAGAAAAGTGAGCCGGTGAATGACTAATTGGTGTTTGGCTCCCCCTTCTAGAGAAGAGTGAATCTACCCAGGTTTGATTTGCGAGGGGTTCCTTGAATTCTGTTGAAATTCGCAAAACCTGAACTTAGCAGGGAATCTCATTTAAGTCTACAGTGGTGAATGTTGATGCTAAATTCTATTTTTTTCCAGACTAACAGACAATCTATTGTCAAAAACAGGATTTGAGGAGCTGGGCACTGTGATGAGAGACATTCAGCAAAGATAAAAAAAAAAAAAAAATCTTGACTTTACTTTAAGACTGACATGCAATCCTTTAAAGGCACACTTGGAAGATGCCATTAAGCAGTATGCCCTATAATAGAACAGTGTGATTCTCACAGAAACCATCAGAGACACTGCATCCTGGCAGTAAATGTTTTTTTAACTAATACATTTATCTTGGCTTAAGTACATTGCAACACACCAATCTGATTCATTTGAACTTAAATACAAGGCTTTTTAGGTCATTTTGGCTGCAACGCCAGCTTTTTTAGGCACTAATAAATCTGAATTGACTGGTGGAAGTAGCAGCTACAACATATCCAAAAGCTATAGGTAAGTTTACTTTTCTAGCTAAAGTCCTCAACTTTATATACATTGTCTAATGCAAAACAGTTTAATAGTATAGTTTGCAAGCTTATTTTTTTGCAGTGCCACACTGCGTTATCTTGAACGTTTACTAAAATGTCTAACTAGAGTGCACAAAACCACTTCAAAACCTCAACCCCACATTTCCCAAACCCCCATCTATGAACATATCCCCATTTATTTTGATATCAAATTATAGATTAGAGGTGTGACAGAAACTGGCTAACATCAGGACAGTACACGGGCATTTAAATAGGCAGCAAATAAAAATAGACAAGGCAGGCTTTATCTTGAAATAAAAATTAGAGAGGCTGAAAAGTGTGTCAGCAGCTTGTTTAGGCCAAAATATAAGGGGTAGAGATGAGGCTTGAAACAGAAATTTTAATGTATTATTCGAGAAAAAATAGCCACAATTGTTATGGCTAGATAGTTGTTTTGTTTGGAGCTGTTTTTTTTTTACCCCATCAGGGGCTCATCATTTAGAACAATTGCCCCTTTGGCCTCTTTTGAAGAGGTGTTGATCCTGGAGCACACACATTGTGTGTCTGACACAGCTCTTCCCATATTTAGCACAAAGTTCCTAGCCCAGGTGTTCCTACATTGACATATTCCCTACCACCACCATTTATTTTTGTTTTCATTATTGACATAATTACCATTTTTTCAAATAATATTTACCACATGGCTGCACTTGTCCATGCAGCATAATTTTGGTGTCCGGAATGTCCTAGAGCTGCTTACAGATCCCCCCCCCCCCCCCCCCGTAGACACGAATGGCTGAAGACAGCTGTACACAGCTAAGTAGCACACACACATAGATAATATAATGCACCAAACACAATATGAACTCAGTGCACCATGCCTGTGTGTGTGCAACTTGCCCAGGTCAATCAAATATAGACAAGGGAGGCAATTTAAACATATTAAAAAAAAATGTTCTGTATGTGGGAGCTTGCAGAGGAATGTGATTCATGTAATCTGTTCCATGGGTTCCATGGAAAAGAAAATAGTGCCCCTGAATCATACATGATGAAGAATTGGTAAAAACACCCCTTACAAAACTACCCTGCTTCTGGTCATATTTTTTTTCTGAGAGGATATATTGGAATTTTAATGTAAAATAATGTTTTTCTTATTTTACCTTATTCTACCTGGTTATATTTACATACTGTGCTGGTGCTGGTCAGGTTTTACCAAACCATGCCTAGGGGCTGTAGACCTGATATTTTTTGAATTTGGTATATGAGCATAGGGCGTGTGATGCACCTGGGATGATTCTGTGCAGTGTTTTGGGGTGATTTTGAAATTCACAGTCCCTACAATGGTATGTGCAGATTCACCCAGAAAAATCTGTAAAACCATAATATACTTTGTGAATTTTGAATTATGACCAGATTACCAGCAGACTTAGAAGGCCCGATGAGGGGCTTTTTGGATATTGTAAGGGAGAAGGCATAGTGTTAGTGAATTGTTCCTAATATTTTTTTGTTCCTATTAATATGGGATTTTTCATCTTTCAATTCAACATCCCCTCTATCCCTATATATAAAATAAAAGTTAGGCATACATCATTGATTAAAATTGTCCTGCTGCTGGATAATCTTACACTGCAGCCTCATACATTTTGTAGAACAACAGCTGCCTGTTCTTCTGTACATTTTGGCCAATTGTTAATCATTAAAAAATGTCTTGCTGCTGGCCAATTTTGAACTACTGTGTCATCTGCTGTCTCTAAATGGCAGCTTGATAGATATTGGTGAGAAGCAGGACATTTTTTGTATCAGCAAGAACAAAGACAGCCACAGTAAACTACTTGTCAGTTTCCAAGTTCAAACCCAGGCACTGTATTATGGTTATAAAGAAGTTGGTCTGGTAAATTTACACATCCAATCACTAGGACTGCAAATTTTAAACACACTTAATCTGCCCCAAACCCAAGGCAGTTGCAGTCTCAAACCTCATCCCTACTTTTTACAGTCATTTCAGCAGGCTGGGGTATGTTCTTGTTGATCTGCACTGATTTACCAGGATTACAGGAGTAACTTAACAGAATCACAAACCATTCATCAGGAAAAAGATCTATCATGTTTGTATTCCAGTGTTGTCTAACCACTTTCATAGAGTTCGACTTTAAAATATGAACTGGAGATGTCAATATTAACGCTATTAATTATGCTTAATGTAAGAGATGCCATGCAATATGTACAGCTTGGTGTTTAATTGCATCTGGGGGCTGGAAGTACTAACAGGATGACAAGGATTCAAGATGGAGTTTGCTTTGGTTCGAGCCTGGTTTGCAGAGCATAATTAAAGTTCAAGTGCCGAATCCAAACCTCAGTAAAGTCATTGGAAGTCAAGGTTAAAAAAATGAATTGCCATTTTCTAGCCCAATAGGTAACAGAGTTTCAAAAAATGCAATTGGGGGCTGGGTATGCTCTAGGGGACAAGTACCAAAGCAAACAACATTTTTAAAATTGTGTTTGGTGGGAAGCAGCAATTGTATTATTGCTTTAAGGTCATCATTAAAAATGAAAAATTATTTTAAATAACATACCTTTGGTGCCCTTAACCTACCTGTAATATGGTGTATTTGCACTACAGCAAAACTGACAATTACAAAGAAAAAATGCAATTTAAATGACTGGTAAACAACATTTGTAGCCACAATACTTCTATTTGTAAACAAATGGACAGGGATTTCCCCCCATTCTATACCAGACCCCTATCCAAGATGAGATTCTGATATAGTCATCATGGGGGATCCCCGCACAAACGTGTGTGGGGTTCCCCCCAAAAATACATACCAGACCCTTATCCTTGATGAAGGGCTGGTATGTATGTCAAGGGAGACCCCACGCAAAGAAAAATAGAAAATACCAGACTCTTAACCAAGGCAGCCTGGCAGGCCACAAACAGGATGGTTGAACATGTGCCCCCATGAACCATATCAGGCCAGATGCTCTCAACATTAGGTTGGTCCCCCAGCAAAGTACCTTGTCCCCATGTTGATGAAGAAATCACAAGCTAAAAGACCAGCAATTGGATGAATGCCCAAACAGTCAAAAATCTGTCTGAACTTGTGTTCAGGCCAAACCCTGAGCTTATATCTTTTCCTGACATCGAGCACCTAATTTACTTGGGTTAAGCTTGCACTTTCCAAGCAAATAAGCAAAATTCACTCTCCCTTGTATGTAAAATTATGCTTTCTTGATTGTGCATACCTCATCATGAACATTCACAAGGACTATGGTTGTTATGCATGCTGTATGATGGAGTTAACTATCAATGATTAACAAGTCATTCAGAAATAGTATTTTTTTAATAACATATGGGTATTGCTCAATACAAAGTAATAATTGTAGAAATGAGGCCTCATGCACACTGGGCTGAAAAATTTCACTTTTACAGGCATTTATTTCTTTAGACTGTAAATGCACCTCTATGTTAGTCTATGTGTCCATGCACACATAGGTAGTTACAGACATTTTAGAAGAGGATCATTTACAGGGTGAAAATTAAACCCATCACCAGTACATTCAGGAGAGGAGCGTTTGGGCAGAAAAAAGCATATAAATGTGCATAAGCACAGATTAGCACTAGACACAAACACGTGATGAATGCGCAAAAACTAATTTGTGTTATTCCAGGAGAAAAAGTGTTTAGGGGAGCTGAACAAACACTCAGTGTGCATGAGGCCTAAATGTTTTAATACATTGGCACTTCTACTAACTTTATTTGAAACAAAATGCCTTGTTTAGACAATTATATCCAATAGTATGAAAAGGTAACCTTACAAACATTCTAACCCATAAAAAATAAGATTATCTTTTGCTTAAAATAGAATTTTAACACTGGGGAATTCAAATTAAATGCATACTATATATGTATTTAGTTATTTAGCTGATTTATTTAAAAAATGTTAGGCCTGACAATATTTCACTGACTGAGCAAAAAAGATCTAGCATTAAAATTGCAGGGAAACATTGTAAAATTGTTTTAATTAATTATACATTTCCTCTTCATCCATGCCTGTGAGGCTTCTGTGACTGAAACAATGCTCAGGGAAACTGTACATCCACAGGAATCACATGTGGATGCAAAATCAACTGTACAATTAGGAATATGCCTCACCTGTCAAATTAAAAAATATATCATCCTTCAGGAAGAAGATCATGTGGGTTAAGGCTGCCTGCACTTCCTCTAGATCAGCAAAGAATTATTGAAAAATTATTTGTAAAATTGTTGATTTTGGGTCATGACTTACACTAGCATTCAAGATACACATCTGGTTATACCAAATATTCAAGTAGGGCATAACGTGGAATGCATTACTTAATATGTAGGATAGATTAAACCAACATTGTGATATCTTGTGGGGGCTACAATTGTCCTCCCAATAAAGACATGGACAGCAATAAAAACTTGACAGATGGTATCGCTTTTACCCAGTCTATCAAAAGCTGGAGTTGGGATTTAGGGACCTTTTCGTATATAACAAATACATTAGTTATGTTCTAGGTTACCTAGATGGATGATAGCAATTTTAATATGCCCTAGGTGGCATATATGTTAATTAGACCCCATAAACGAAAGTGCGTTTGGGGAATTTTATTTTTGACACAACAAAATATTTAGTACAGTGTACTTCAATGCCATATTTTACCAATAAAAAATACAAAAACCTTTTTATTCCTCACCATACAAACTTTAATGTCTTTCTGGGTAAAATACAGTATGACAATTTCTGCTTCTCATTTGGCATCATTTCTGAAACTCCATGCCTACCCTTATGTCATTCTACATGTTGGGTTTTTCCAGAATAATTGAGTTATACAATTAGTTTGACCAGAAGAATCATTAAAAGAATATGTAACATGCAGTTATAAAACAGCTGTCCATGCTATAAAACATCCATTAAAAAGTCATTCATACTGTGCTTTTATTTACTCCCCCTGTGGATGTTGAAAGCTTAGGCGTAACTCAGACAGATAAAAAGACACTTCAGTCTGATAAAATGACCTTAATTTATGAGTTTATTGTAATAATATCTGACCTTAAATCATATATTTATCAACTCAAAAAAATAATTTTTTTTATTTTATTTATTTATTTCAGGTACTTATATAGCGCCGTCAATTTACACAGTGCTTTACATATGCATTGTACATTCACATCAGTCCTTCCCCTCAAGGAGCTTATGATCTAAGGTTCCTAACACACATTCATACATACTAGGGCCAATTTAGACAGGATCCATTTAAACTACCAGCATGTCTTTAGAGTTTGGGAGGAAACCGGAGTACCCGGAGGAAACACACGCAGGCACAGGGAGAACATGCAAACTCCAAGCAGATGGTGTCATGGTCGGGATTTGAACCAGGGACCATTTTCTGTTATTTTCTTCCCAACAATAAAGAAATGGCATAAATATATATTTATATGTTTTTTTAAAAACGTGTTGCTCCAAGGTCTTTTAATTGGCATCCCTAGTTTCTTTACATATTAAACAAGTACTTTTTTTACAGGGGTCACACAAAGCAAAATTATTGCACCTGTTTTCATTGTCCAGGTCTGTAATTACAGACCTCTAAAAAATGCTATGCGAATATCAACTTTTCTGAAATTCCATTTTCCTATCTTGGCAGGCACACTGCTTTCTCCATGTGACATGGTGTTAAGTTGCTATAGGCATCAAGTACTGCATGGTAGAATCAGAAAGGAGATGTATGTTTGCCCTTTACCCAGAAGTTTGTGTAATTTAGGGAGAAGCTGAAGCTTATATTTACACACCTTGTTAAAAGTGCTAAAGATACTGTGTGGCTTTAGAGGGTGCTTGCACTGAATCATCATGTAATGTAACATCGATGGGTAGTTGGGTACCTTCAATCAAGTTGAGGAGTTAGTTTTCTCTTTTTTTACTTTTATAATTCGTATTTTAAATACTTGTGAGCTCACTTGTTCAAATATACATAAAGCTGTGCTTTGAAAGATAAATGCTATATGGTACAGGCAATGGTGTAATGTGTTTTTGTAGTTGAACTTGTTGGTAATAAAGTAGCTAAATGTAACAAAGTAACTAAATAATTGTAAAAACATTGATGTTTTTGGCTTATCAGCAACTACGCATAGCTGTAATATTAACCAGCAAGTAAGAAAGAGTTTATATTAGTGGACAGCCCAATGACAAATGTAATGAACTGTTCCCAGATAGATGTATTCTGTGGCTTCATCTTAAAGTGGTTGTAAAGGCTAAACACTTATTACTTTAATGCATTCCCTGCATTAAGGTAAAAAATGTTTCAGTTTGTGTATCACCACCTCACCCCTTTATACTTACCTGAGCCCGATCTCGATCCAGAGCTGTGCCTGTCTGGACCAGGTCTCTCATCTTCTCCCAGCTCTCACAGGTTTTGCTGAGTGAACTGGAAGCCATTAGCTCCTGCTGCCATCAGTCAAATCCTGTGACAAGGGAGCGGGGTGGTGGGGCCAAGCCACGCTGTTTGTGTCTAAAGATGGATGCAGCACGGCTTGGGATTGAGCCCGCAGGTGTTCCACAATAGGATGTGGCTTCATATGGTGGCATACCGCGAAGAGGAGGAGCCAGGAATATGGGGGGGACAAAGACGTGTAACTTCAAGGCTGCTCTGTGCCATACCATGTTTTTTATTTAAAAAATAATTATATTGCCTTAACAAACACTTTATCAGAGTTCTATATGGTTTGTCAATAGATCATAGGAGGAACAGTTTTCTAGAGTTCTGTAAAAATGGATGGGGGTGCAGGTGCTAGGATAGTCCTCCCAATTACAACATGGACAGCAATAAAAACTTTACCCACCCTACCAAAAACTGGGCATTAGGAATTATTTACTATAAAAACTACTATATAGGTTATGTTCTAGGTTACCTAGATAGACAGGAGTAATTTTAATAACTCCTAGATGACACCTTAGTTAACCACTTGCTTACTGGGCACTCCTGCTCAGACCAATTTTCAGCTTTCCGCGCTGACACACTTTGAATGACAATTGTGCGGTCATACAACACTGTACCCAAATTAAATTGTTATAATTTTTTCACACAAATGGACCTTTCTTTTGGTGGTATTTAATCACAGCTGGGATTTTTTTTTTTTTGCTAAACAAACAAAAAAAGATGGAAAATTTTGAAAAAAATAAATCATGTTTCATAGTTTGTTATAAAATTTTGCAAACAGGTAATGTGTCTCCTTCATTGAAATGCGCTGATGAGGGGGCACTGGTGGGCACTGATAGGCTGCACTGGTGGGCACTGATAGGCTGCACTGATTGGCACTGATAGGCACAGTTAAGGCAGCACTGATAGGCACAGATAAGGTGGCACTGATGGGGACAGATAAGGCAGTACTGATGGGCACAGATAAGGGGTCACTCATGGCCCCTGATGGGTGGCACTGATAAGTGGACCTGATGGGCACTGATAGGTACCACTGATGGATGGCACTGATGGGCACTGGTAGGTGACACTTGTGGGCACTGATAGGTGGCACTGATGTGCAGCACTATTGATGAGGCACTGATTGTGGGCACTGATAGGTGGCACTGTGGGCACTAATGGGTGGCGCTGGTGGGCACTGGTAGGTGGCTGCTAGGTGGCACTGGCAGGTGGCACAGATGGGCACTGAGGAGCTGGCGGCAGTTCTCCGTGATCAGGACTAATGTCCCTCTCATGCCCGCTGGTGACCGTTTTTTTTTTCTCCTTACGCTGACAGCCGATTACCGGCTCTGTTTACATCACGTGATCAGCTGTCATTGGCTGACAGCTGATCACGTGGTATGATCTGTGATCTGCTGATCTGTGATCCATTGAGTCTCATAGACTCGCTGTTCACAGAGCACGCCGCGTGTGTCCTGCAGGAGGTGCGCAGGCCGCTCGGGCACTGGAGGGCGTCAATAGACGCCCTCCCGGAAAAGCAGGTCCGTGCTGTAGCCATCATTCGGCTATAGCGCGGATCTGAAGAAGTTAATTACACCATTTTGGAGTCATCTGATCTCAGAACACTGTAAGAAAAGGAAAACGGAAACACAAATGTATTCCTATGTGCTTACAACATCATCTCCTTTTATTGATCAAGTTCTGGATCTATTCTGTATGTCTATAGCCTCACAACCATAAGTAACTAGTAAACAACACCACTGTACATCCATGCATTGGAAAGTAAAACAAAGCGGTTGTAAATTTATATAATTTTCTACTTGCAATCAGTTTTAATTCCATAAGTTGATCTGTTATGCAAAAAAGACAACTATTTATGCTATTGTTTAAACTGATGTCAAAATATTTTCTTGATGTTGTAAATGTGTTTGATGATTAACACAGAAAATCTAGTTGGTGTTGAAATATTTGCAGGAAAAAAATATCCTGCAGGCAAGATGAATTTTCCTACTAATATGACACTTTTTGAGGCGAATCACGTTTATATTGTTACTGTTTTGTATGGGGTATGATTATATTGCACTTTGTAAAAGGTCAGTAGCAGTTGTCATACCACTCTGCCCTTTTGTGACATTTTTCCCAGGGCTACACATCCTGAACAGAACCACAAGTCTACTATAGGCAGCTTTGTAAAAAAGATGAAGGTTTTTGATTGCTTTTTAATGTACAGCTACACATTATAATGAATAGTAATTGCTCAATACTATTAAAGTATTTTAATTCCAAGACTAACTGCTTTTGAAAAACCATACCATCATTTTTATTCAACAGAAACAAGCACCAGCATTATCTTTTTTCCTTTTTATGGATCCCTAACATTTCTTTTTAAAAGGGGTGTTCTACGTTACACTCTCAGATGTATCCAGTTGCTAGCCTTGAACTAATTATTTTCTTATACCTGCAAAATTCAAATTTGCAGAGAATCATTTTTTTGTAATAAAAGCAGACATAAAAAAGACATACAAAACAAAATATCCTTTGTAAAGTTTTTTTATCACTTATCCTAACTGGACCCTGCATCTTTTCCTTGTAATTCCTTTGCCTGTGGTAGGGGGCAGCCCAAGTCTAACATTTAATGGACTATTTCTGCGCAATAAGTGTTCTCCTTCTTGAGGTATTTTACAGCTGCTAACCAGTGAAAACAAAACAAAAAATCTTCTAGCTACTAGTCTGTGAACTCTAATGCCGCGTACACACGATCAGGAATTCCGCCAGCAAAAGAAAATGCGACCGTGTGAATGCTCCATCAGACTTTTGCTGGTGGAATTTCAGCCAGCAAAAGATTGAGAGCAGGTTCTCAATTTTCCAGATGGAAAAAGTTTCTATCGGAAATTCCGATCGTCTGTGGCAATTCCGACGCGCAAAATTCTGAGGCATGCTCGGAAACAATTTGACGCATACTCGGAAGCATTGAACTTCATTTTCGCAGGCTCGTCATATTGTTGTACATCACCGCGTTCTTGACGGTCAGGATTTGGTGTGACCGTGTGTAGGCAACACAAGCTTGAGCGTAATTCCGTCGGAATTCCGTTGGAGAAAACATCCAAGCCTTTTCCGACGAGAATTTCGATCATGTGTAAGCGGCATAACAGATTAGCAATTGTCAGTGGAAGAACTGAAGAAAATCACAAGCTGCCATTAAAGTAGGTAAAGAAAGGGCAATTCTGTAGGGTAAAAAGCAGAGCCAAGTCTCCAGATTTCAAAATTAGTTTGCTTGCTTAATCAGCTGCTTTATGGATGTGCGGCTACTGTGCTTGGATTGCCTCATCTCCCTTTTTTTGTCCCTCATCTTACCATCTCTCAGAGTAGTACATTGAGTTTGCCTGTTTTTTTTTTTCAGTTTGTTTTATGTTTTTTTTATAAACTTTTTTAACTTTATTAACTTTTTTTGTCTATGTTTGTCCCTTCCTCTGCTGGAAGTTTATTCCAAACATCAACTACCCTTTCAGTAAAATAATACTTTCTAAAATTAGTTATGAACGTTCCTCTAGTTAAAGAAAAGGAGATTAAGGAGGGATATGATCAACATGTACAGATATATACAGTGCCTTGCAAAAGTATTCGGCCCCCTTGAACTTTTCAACCTTTTGCCACATTTCAGGCTTCAAACATAAAGATATAAAATTTTAATTTTTTGTGAATCACCAACAAGTGGGACACAATTGGGAAGTCGAACGAAATCTATTGGATATTTTAAACTTTTTTAGCAAATAAAAAACTGAAAAGTGGTGCGTGCAAAATTATTCGGCCCCTTTACTTTCAGTGCAGCAAACTCACTCCAGAAGTTCAGCGAGGATCTCTGAATGATCCAATGTTGTCCTAAATGACTGATGGTGATAAATAGAATCCACCTGTGTCTAATCAAGTCTCTGTATAAATGCACCTGCTCTGTGATAGTCTCAGGGTTCTGTTGAAAGCGCAGAGAGCATCATGAAGACCAAGGAACACACCAGGCAGGTCCGTAATACTGTTGTGGAGAAGTTTAAAGCCAGATTTGGATACAAAAAGATTTCCCAAGCATTAAACATCCCAAGGAGCACTGTGCAAGCGATCATTTTCAAATGGAAGGAGTATCAGACCACTGCAAATCTACCAAGACCTGGCTGTCCCTCTAAACTTTCAGCTCAGACAAGGAGAAGACTGATCAGAGATGCAGCCAAGAGGCCCATGATCACTCTGGATGAACTGCAGAGAACTACAGCTGAGGTGGGAGAGTCTGTCCATAGGACAACAATCAGTCGTACACTGCACAAATCTGGCCTTTATGGAAGAGTGGCAAGAAGAAAGCCATTTCTCAAAGATATCCATAAAAAGTCTCATCTAAAGTTTGCCACAAGCCACCTGGGAGACACACCAAACATGTGGAAGAAGGTGCTCTGCTCCGATGAAACCAAAATCGAACTTTTTGGCCACAATGCAAAACGATATGTTTGGCGTAAAAGCAACACAGCTCATCACCCTAAACACACCATCCCCACTGTCAAACATGGTGGTGGCAGCATCATGGTTTGGGCCTGCTTTTCTTCAGCAGGGACAGGGAAGATGGTTAAAATTGAGGGGAAGATGGATGTAGCCAAATACAGGACCATTCTGGATGAAAACCTGTTGGAGTCTGCAAAAGACCTGAGACTGGGACGGAGATTTATCTTCCAACAAGACAATGATCCCAAACATACAGCAAAATCTACAAAGGAATGGTTCACAAATAAACGTATCCAGGTGTTAGAATGGCCAAGTCAAAGTCCAGACCTGAATCCATTCGAGAATCTGTGGAAAGAGCTGAAAACTGCTGTTCACAAACGCTCTCCATCCAACCTCACTGAGCTCGAGCTGTTTTGCAAGGAAGAATGGGCAAGAATTTCAGTCTCTCGATGTGCAAAACTGATAGAGACATACCCCAAGCGGCTTGCAGCTGTAATCGCAGCAAAAGGTGGCTCTACAAAGTATTAAAGCAAGGGGGCCGAATAATTTTGCACGCCCCACTTTTCATTTTTTTATTAGTTAAAAAAGTTTCAAAAATCCAATAGATTTCGTTCCACTTCACAATTGTGTCCCACTTGTTGGTGATTCTTCACAAAAAATTAAAAGTTTATATCTTTATGTTTGAAGCCTGAAATGTGGCAAAAGGTTGAAAAGTTCAAGGGGGCCGAATACTTTTGCAAGGCACTGTAAGGGGTCCATATAGTAGACTTAGTGTTGAATTATTTACTTTAAGGTCATCACAGAGGACAAGTGCACACTCTTTACCTCTAGGGGAAAAAATATATCATCTCCAAATACTGAAAGGTTTCTTCACAGTAAGAGCAATGAAAATGTGGAATAGGTGGTTCTGGCCAGCTCAGTGGATTGCTTTAAAAATGCATGGATTCTTTCCTAACTGTACATAATATAACTGAATACTGACATTTATAGGTAAAGTTGATCCAGGGAACATCTGATTGCCTCTCGGGAAGGAAGGAAGGAAGGAATTTTTCCCCTGCTGTAGCAAATTGGTTCATGATTTGCTGGGGTTTTTCACCTTCACCTGGATCAAATGTGGGTATAGGATTGTGTATATATTATTCTTTTTTTTTTTATTGGTTGAACTAGATGGACTTGTGTCTTTTTTCATCCTGACTAACTATGTAACTATGCAACTAAGTTTTTCAACTTGACTAACTATGTAACTAAGTTTGAGGTCATGTCCCAAAAACTGCCCTCCTGAACCTTATTCACCCCTTTGATGTATGTAAAGATTTAAATCATGTGTCCCCTTTCCCTTCTTTCCTCCAGACTGTACATACTAAAGTGATTGTAAAGGCAGAAGGTTTTTTATCTTAATGCATTCTATGCATTAAGATAAAAAGCATTTTGTGTGTAGTAGCCCCCTCAGCCCCCCAATACTTACCTGAGCCCCATTTCTATCCAGCAATGTCCATGAGTGCCTCTGCCGTCCGGGACTTTCCCTTCTGATTGGCTAAGACACAGCAGCGCCACCATTTGCTCCCGTTGCTATCAATCGTAGTCAGCTAGCCAATCAGGAGAAAGAGAGGAGGCAGGGCCAGGTCTCAGCTCTGTGTCTGAATGGACACACAGAGCTGTGGCTCGGGTACCCCCATAGCAAGCAGCCACCACTGTACAGAGCAGGTAAGTATGACATGTTTGTTATTTTTATTTTAATTTTTAAACAAGACTTTACAATCGCTTTCATTTCCTGAAATCGCTCCCAATATGTTTTATCGTTATGGAAATAAATAAAGTCCATTTACTCTGATTACCCATACTTTAAAATAAATGTTGAAATATTTGCATATATCTTCTTCAATTTTGTACATTTTTGTTTTATTAACTTATCAAAAATATCTGTTTTTTCTCAGTAACAATGTTAGAAGGGTCCATGTGGGCAGCTGCTATCCTCCCTTTCTTTTTGTAGCTTCACAGTATTGCTTTATTCACAGATGCACCATCTTATAGCCAGTTGTGTCTGTTTTTACAGATTTAAACTTAATGTATTGGATGTGTTGCTATGTTGGATACCAGTGGCACCCAAAGCTCCAACACTCCACCCACCTGACATTTAAGTAATTGTCTTAACGTAGAAGACATTGCATTTTTTCTTATAAAATACTAGTTGCCTGGCTGCCACTCCTTACTTGCATTCTTGTTCTAGGTGAGTGAAATAATTGAAGTTAATGAATGAGCATGGTAGCTATCAGGTTGCCAGGTATCATATTTGATTGGAATGTACTTTTAAAATTATGTAATTAAAATTGTGGAGATTGCAATGAAGCATTTCATAAAATAGTTAGTCACCGGAACCATAATTTTATGTCTTGAAACTTAACTTCAAACTTATTCTTTATTTATAAGATGATGAATCTTTCCCAAAGAATGCCAGACAGCTTCACAGCACATTAAAAGAAAGCTTATAACCCGCTCGCCACCACAGCTGCTTTATAGTGATGGAGTGTCGGTGAAACCATGCAGATCTTAAAAGCCAAGGGATGACAGCTAACTATTTTTGATCAATACCTGACTTTCTACACTGTAAAATATAAGCAAGAGAAATCTGGGGATGTATTTTCTGTGATGGAAATACCAGCTCTGGATGAGCGGAGCATAAAACACAAGTATCTATCCAACATATTGCACTTCATTCTTGTCACACAAGGCAATTCATCAGCCAGCAGGCAGATCGAAAGCTGACGCAATCTACAAATGCTTTGGGTATTATTAAGTGACATGAAAGAATTGTGGCTCTAACTTTTCGTCAGTATGCTGGAACAGGCATAATTTTCAAGCCAATAAAATGCTAGGCTTATGTGCGGGTCTATGTCATATCTGTCAGCTACTTACAACTGTGCGCATTTCATGCAATTACGTATACAGATTTACCACAGTCCTTGGAAGGAAAAAGGTAAACTTTATCTAAAGCTAAAACTTTTTTTACTTTTGGATTGAGTAGGGAGGAATTACAACCCCTGTCAAGATGATATTTCTGTCTGTCTTTATTCGTCCTGGTGCCTGTTGTTAACAGGCTTGACAGTGAGGGAAAATCCAAAAATGTAAGTTGTCTTCAGAATGGAAACAAAGGGGAAATTGTTTGATATAGACAACTGTGACAAGTGTCTGAAAGGGCATTTCAATAACTTTGAAAAACTTACCTCTCACCTCCTGTTCTGTCAGCAAATAACTCTTCAATGAAAAAAAATGACAGCGTTTTAAGCATTCCAAATGAAAAAATAAAACACTGGATTTTTTTATTTACAGTTCATTCCAATTTTTGGAGTTCATTAATGGACACAAGATTCAGTTATTCAGAGGCTATTGATTATTCTGCCACCTACAGGAGGAATCAGACACTGGCAAACAAAAAAAAAGCCATTGATGAGCCAGGTATCTTCCCATCCACTCCCATAAAGATTGAGTTTTGTAGAAAATCACTATCAGAATATATATATATATATAAATACAAAATACCTGTTTTCTATCATGCTTATTAAAAGACTAAGGATTCAGTTTTTCTGAGACAATTGGGATGTCCAAAAGCAGTTCAACTCAGGATAGGCAACAACAAAAAAACACTAACAAGCCCACAGCTGAAAGAGCTACCTGAAGGGCCTTACTCAAAAAGCTGGTATCATATGAGGCCTGAACATGCACCTGGAAAAACCTTAGTCCATATTCCTGAACAATAATCTGTATATGGAAAAGAAGAAAGGTAACAGCGCTCTCTGCAGGGACAACTCAATCCATACACCAGGTCCACTCACAGGTGTCGAGGCTCAATGTGTCCCAACACACTCCAATGCAACAGTAGTAAGAAGATCCAGCAACACTGTAATCCTTGAAGTGTCATTTATTGGTACATCGAAGTGACAATAAGACAATAAAGGTGACACGTTTCGGCAATAGCCTTAGTCGTAGCTGGTTTGCTACGACTAAGGCTATTGCTGAAACGCGTCGTATTTATTGTTTTATTGTCACTCTGATGTACCAATAAACGACACTTCAAGGATTACAGTGTTGCCGGCTCTTCTTACTACAATCATCTGTATATGTCACAGAGAAATGGTGGATTGAGAAGCTGGTTCCTCTTTGCAGGTACCATCAGAAATTACAAAAATTGTGTCAGTTTCTCTAATGGAAGCATTGGGCGAGAGGTATATCTGCAGAGCAAAAACTATATCCAGGCAGTGAAGAGTTATGTTAGGTAGAAAGACAGAAGAACAATGTCCTGGTTGAAGTAAAAAACTAAAACCACCATTTGAAGGAAGGAGGCTGTAGACTTCAAAATCATTGTATTCTTGTGTAAGACCAGATAGGGCTTTTACTGCACAAATAATTAAAAGCTTGGACTTGGAGACCCAAACAAAGCACAGCACACTATGCTGATCTGATTAGCTCTGCCATATGCGAATGATGAGCAAACCCTATAGTGTAGTATTTAAATAAAACTGAATTGATTAAAAGATAAAACGCACTCACAATAGTAGCATGTGCTAGGCACTGCACCATGTGTGACTGGAGGACCAGGAGTTGCCAAACGGTAACTAGGGAGGCCCCAGCCTTCATTACTGACTTGGGGAAGCAACATGCAGTGATGGAAGAAGCTGCTGTCACTGGTCTATGGGAATGCTGAAGATGGTGCTCCAACCAGGAAGAGGAAGCTACTGACGTCACACAGTTTGCACATGCACAGTAGACACCAGAGTGCATTTCAAAGCTGTCAAGCATCTTCCTCAGTGGCTTCCTCACCACCTTCTGCTGCATTTCTGCTTGTATCCTACCTGATATATGTGCTACTGGCCCCCGGCTTGCTCACATCCTAGTGAGGTGTTCTTGAGGACCCTGACCTGGTACTAACACAGAGCAAAACCAATGTCCACAATCAGGAGTTTTGATGAATACCGGTTAGTGCTTAGACTCCGCACCTTAGGTGAGACTGTGTCATCTGCCAGGGTGATCTGCTCTGGTATTTATCCTGCTAGTAAGTGGAAGCCTCTCAATTCCTATAGCTATTGGTCTCCGTGACAGATCCAGTTGATCTGAAAGAGTTCATGAGGTGTCCACCAGAAGTTTGATCGGGTCGGAATATCACATCTGCCTGGGCCAATTTGGAGGTATTAGGTTCATTGAGATGCCCTTAATCTCATTCCTCCAGAATAAATGAGAAAGGGCCCCTCACCTAGAACATATGGTTCTGAAGCACTTCCAGATGTGCAGACCATTCCCCCAGATCCTGCCAGCTAAGGTAGTCTGCCTGCCAATTGTTCATGCCTAGAAAGTAAACAACAGACAATGTTGCAAACTAGATGCTGAGCGCAGTGGAGGCTTAAATAGTCCAAGATGACCAGGTCACTGTAGACAGCAGCAGAGACTAACCAGGATACAGATACAAATGGCTCAGCCCACATGGCAAACACCTACAGAGTTTTAAGAGTACTGGCCATTAGAGGCTTTAGTTCTGGACCTGGAAGGTGCTCTGCAACTAACACAGTGTACAGAGGTCTGGAAAAGACCACAAGCAAAGCCCAGTGTCCGAAGGTCAGATTTCAGACAGGCACCACAACCATCTGTCCAACAGGGTCTGAATATTACCTCCAAAGCTATTGCTGAGGATACACAGATTCAGATAGCTGCATAAAGTGCCCAGCTCAGCAGCATGTAGATGAAGTCTTGTTTAAAAAAAATAATCTCAAAAGAAGAGAAAATGCATAATAAAATGGTTAAACTTCTCAATAGAGAAAAAACATCAATCCACCTAGGACACTAGCAAAAACTGAAGCATAATGGAAGTAAGAAGGGTTATACCTGGCCGGCCAGTGTTTTTTTTGTTTGCTAGTGTCTAATTCCTTTACAAAGGTGACAGTATAAACTATTTTCTCTGAATAACTGCATTCTTTGTCCCAGAACGAAAAAATTTAAATAATTTTGTCTTTTCATATACTACTAAAAAAAGAAAAGGTAACTTGCCATGGACTCTGGACCACATGAAGCTTTGCTTAAAACTGAAAAACAAAGATGGCTGTTTAACTATGCTCTACATTCATACACCACTCAGGTTAAAGGGGGTATTGAACAGCAATTGGGTAATTAGGTGGAGGGAGGGACCCTGTAGCAAAGACTGGCACTAGCCCATATAAATAGAGTAGTTTAAAGGTAAGTCCCCATAGCTCCTCAAATCAAAGAGATTATGGGAAAATGGGGATTTTTAAGTGCCAAAAGGAAATAACACATCATGCAATATATATAAAAAACACAAATTTTATTCATACAAAAATTGTTTTAAAAAGTACAATATCATAGAAACATATGAGATTAACATTATCGACATATAATATGACTGTTCTGTGCAATACAATATGTGGTTTGAAGTATATGGATCAGATGTATATGGATCAAAGCGTTTCACCCAAATGCGTGTCTTCTTCAGGATCCACTTTCAATACTAAACAGCAATTAATGGCTCCAAAACATTTCTTTATAACTGAATTGGTAGCAGTCCTCCACAATCATGAGGCCAGTGCTTTAGAGTTATGGTGCCAGTAGCAGTTGCTACTTTAGGACAAGCAACAGAAACATTGTAATATTAGAGAATGTTTAGTTGATTTCATCTTAATGTCTTTCTTTATTTTTCTCCAAACTAAATAAAAAAACATTTTAGGGTCCTTGGACACAAGCTTAAAAAAAATACTGCTCCTAGAGGTGTTTAGCATTTTTTATGCCTCTAGAAGCAGGTAATGTTGTACAATAAGAAACCGCTGCTCACAGGTGATGTTTGCCGGCCATGATGCTCAGACTGCACAGCAATTGAGGTGCATGCCCTGCCACTGCTGCAGACCACCATGGTATTGACAAAGCACGAACTTCCATGTGAAACATATCTACCTGCCTTTTCCCTTCCCTGCCTGATCAGTTATGGTTGTTTTTATGGACTTTGTTCTACAATAAAGCAGTTTTTTTGCAAGTATTGAGTGTGCAGCCATCCAATCATTTGTATAACCAAGCAGGTAATGTTATCTTATGTGTCCATGCACATTGGGTAGTTTAGAGGCATTTTTTCAGCTCAGGGTTTAGAGGCAGAAAAAAACAGCTGGTTTGCGTTTTTTGAGAGCATTTTCTGGCAGGTACACTGTATTTGAAATAGAACATATTATCACTTTATTATTATTATTATTTTTTTCTGCATACTTATCTGTTTGCTGGAAAAAAAAAACTGTTCCAATAATTCAAGCTGTTCCAGCAGAAAACCCACACACGTGAATGAGGAGGATTGAGTCATCCCTCACTCTGTACATGTTCCAGTGAATGATAATTGTGTCTAAAGGTAGTTAATTACTACTCGGATGTCTCTTTAGGTAACCTATATTATTCTGGGAGTCCTTGGGCATGTATTAGAATCCCAAATGGAATATTTTAAGTTTAAATTAGCTTTATACTGTACATGATAGGTGCATCTAAAAACAACTGGAGTGACAAATCTTATGTTTTTTCTATTATGTTGAATAGAAAACCCTGTTCCTTGCCAGCAGCCTATAGAGAAGGACCCTTGCTCTCTATGAGGAAGCAATGATAGCAATGATCTCTCTGCAGAGATTGCACCCTGCTGAGTCAAAGGCCGGACTCAGCAGGGGGTGTGTTGGATCACTGCAGATAATCCATTTCTAGATCATTTGGTCATAACATTCATAACACTTTCCCCTCCCACTTCACAGTACCTAGCTAATTACATATTTTTACAATACAGAAAAAAACTTAACTAAAAGGCAATCATGTGACAGACTAAGTCAAATTTTTACTTTTTCTGTTCTACAGGTGGGAGCATCCTTCTTGCAGTACCTTTGTCTCTTTTTAGTGATGTTGATTGTCAATTGACTGCTGACTGTTTCCATCACCTCGGTCCACAGAGGTGCCTTTAGTTTAAAAGGGCAAGAGAGCGGTAACAAGGCCGGTTGGGGGAACAGCAAAGTCCAGCAGAAAGCAACAGGTGATCACTGGTCCCCACCATCAGAAGAAGCAACACAGGGTCATATGACTGCAAATATAGGCAAATTATGGAGATTATAAGCATTTATTTTTAATTAGAGTCATGCTTTTCTGAAGTCCAGTTCTACATTGTAAAAAATAATAATTTGGCGCTTACTCTACATTGTATATTGAGAGCCATATTTCTGTGAACTGGTTGATTTCTGAGCTTTTTGATTTATCCCAGTACAGTTTCCGACAGTTACATCTCTGGGCAATAGGCATGTGATATTTCTTTTTTGCAGCAGGCTTATTTACATGTCCCAAATGCAGGTGTGTACCTTGGAATGCATTCAATGGACAAACAGGAGATAGATGAGTCTGACTGGGGCAATGTATGGCTCATTAAGCCAGATCTTTCTAAAACATGAACAACTTTAAAGCAATCTAATGAAATAAATAATCCAACAACATTCGTCTATAGTCAGTCACCATGTTTAGTGTTCCAGTGAGCAATCTTGATGATTTCCCAGATGGGATAATACAGCGAGCTTAGAATTAATACTGTGCCTTAAAGCCTATTGTTGCAACCCCTAAAAGAATATACTATAAAAAGATGGCTTTAACACCTTGATTGCCAAGCGTGCCATAGATGTATTCATGATTGTTCCTGGAGATGTGGACATAAAGCTCCCTCTCTGATAGGATGCAGTCACTGTTTGGCTGACATTTTCAACCTTCCAGCTTTCAACTAGCTCCCATTACCTTCTCTGCCCTCCCCCCTTTCCATTTTACCTATTTGTAAGTTCAAATGAGCTGAGCTCTACATCACTCTGATGATGGTTTGCCCTGATCAAACTTCCTCTAAGGTCTATGGGATTCATTTACTAAAGGAAAATAGACTGTACACTTTGCAAAGTGCTGTTGCACTCTGCAAGAGAAGTTGCCCCGGAGCTTAGTAAATGAGCAGAAGCTCTGCTGACTTCCATCATCCAATCGTGCAAATAAAAATGCTTTTTTTTTTTTCCTTGCACATGATTGGGTACTCTTTGCAAAGTGAAGCTTTCCCTTATTTACTAAGCTCCGGAGCAACTGCATTTGCAGAGGGCATCTGCACTTTAAAAACTGTATAGTCAATTTTCCTTTAGTAAATCAACCCCTATGTGTTACAAAAAGTAAAAACTAAGCTAAATATGTAACTGTACTGTTTTAGCTGTGCGAACACCACCATTTACTTTCTCACCTTGGTACTAGTCGAATGCATTATTTCCTCCATTGGCTTTAATTATAAAAATAAAGTAGCACTCAGCAATTGATATCTTTGCCGTTACTTGCTTCACACAGTTTTGATTTTAGCTTCAGAAAGGTATACAACACCAATTACTGCTAATAATTTCCTTGAGCTCAAAGACTGAGCTCCGTTTCTGAGTCTGTGCTTTTTACCCCCTACAGTAATTATACATGGTGTAAACAAAAGACAACAGTGCTTTCTTTGTTTACTAAGTCTTTCTAGAATTTAAAGTTCCCCAGTCTGAAATTACAATAAATGATATTATTTAGGCACCATTTAGAAAATATATTACTTCATGTTCTAAGGTGATGAGATCAGTGGGTGGTGTAAATTAATAAAATAGTGCCTACCACTTTTTTATTTAGCATTATGTGTATTAAAAATGAGTACACAAAGTACAAGATGAACACATATACGGATTAGAAGTGAACAATAATTTGCTTTAATGTATTTTTATATCTGAAAAAAAAAAAAATAATACTTTGATGTGAACAGATTTCTTCTTTTATTTACCCGTATGCTTCCATTCATATATTTTTGTGCCATAGAATAGGAATGAATAAATAAAAGGAAATTATGCCATTAAAGGGCTGGAAGGCTAATTAGATGGAAAAATATAAAATGTTCCAGAAGGCAACACTAAAAATGTCAGTTTCAAAAAGAGGAACGTATACTGGAGGATTTAAAAAACACATTTAACAGAGGACATACTGCCAGTATGTAGTATTACATTTTGTATAGGCTAGTGACTGGTCCAGATGTAGCTTGCCTGATCTATGGGTGCGGTTTTCCATCTTTCCAAATCCTACCACTCTACAAAACTGAATGCAGTTGTGTATTCATTAATACATCATTAAATACATTTTTTAAACAGCAGCAGTGTAAATACCTGAATTCGACCTGGTATCAGCCTCTTGCAAACCTGTACAGCAGGGCTGAAATGTGAGAGGAAGACCAGTACAGGTGCTGACATGTCCTGACAAGACATATGTTGATTATCTTTTTATGGGTTCATATTTTTTTTCGTTTTCAATATTTTTATTGAAAATTTTGCAGGGTGTACATAATAACAATAGCGCTCAATGCACATGTGGTCATAAAAGAAATGTAAAGATCACAAATATTGAAACAACAAGTGAAAATGAAGGCTAACAGAACAATGTTGTCTTATAAAGAGACAGTTGGTCTTAAATGGTGAAAGGACAGGAGTCCAAGTCCATAATTACATGACAAACATGTTGTTGATGTTATAATGCGAGAGGGATAACCAGTCACATATGGAAGAAATTAGTCACAGGGGAAAACCCCCTAACAGCATACTTCAAGAGATCATAGGAAAGAAGAGAAAAGACAGAGAGGCAACAGAAAAAGAAAAAAGGAATAAAATAAAGAGTAAACAAGAGAAAAAGAATGAGGTCAGACACTCAAACCAAATTGCTACGCAACAGAAAAAAGGAATAAAAAAATAAAGAGTAAACAAGAGAAAAAGAATGAGGTCAGACACGTAGTAGAACCTTGTAGTTAGTCTCGACTGCTGAAATATTTTGGGAGGAGGATTTAGTCTCTGCCCAGATTCTATCCCAATCCTCTTGTTCTAGTTGCATTTGAAACTCTGAGGTCCATTTGGATGCACAGAATTACAGATACCCTCCTAAAAAGTCAGACTGGTAAGGGAAGAATGAGTGCCTGTATTTGTAGCGAGGAAGTGAGACATTTGAAGGTAATAATAGTGTGCCTGTAAAGGCAAAGAAGTCTGTTCCTGAAGAGCGGAGAAGGATTTCAAATTGGAATCTGTTGCTAAGTCCAACAATCGCATCGATCCTGCGGAGCACCAGTCACATATGGAAGAATTTAGTCACAGTGGTCGACCACATGGCTTTAACATATTCCAAGGTGTCAAGGCTCAAAAAGAGAGGAGTCAAAGCCAGGTGGTAAAATGTGGTCGACCCATGGCTGTGCGGTGTTTCGGGATTGTGTCTAGAATACTAGCTTCTATTTTACTATGAATCATGGCTTGGGTCATCTTATTGTTGGTCTCAAGCGTACAAAGTGTCACAGTCTTCCAGGCCCTCGCTATGGTTTTCTTAGAGGCTGTCATTAGTTGCTGCAATAATTTTGTCTGAGCTCTAGTCAATAGTATAATGGTTCAATAGAGCGATTCCTGGGTCAGTTTCCAAGTTTTGGTTCAGTAGAGTTGATGCCATCTTAAGGATCTCAACCCAAAACCTCTACACGACCGGACAAGTCCACCAAATATGAACCTGTGTACCCAACTCACCACAGCCACAAAAACACACTGGGGTAGGTGGGAGAGAATTTTGCAATTCTTGCCGGGACCAAGTACCAACGTAGTAGAACCTTGTAGTTAGTTTGGACTGCTGAAATATTTTGGGAGGAGGATTTAGTCTCTGCCCAGATTCTATCCCAATCCTCTTGTTCTAGTTGCATTTGAAACTCTGAGGTCCATTTGGATGCGTAAAGCGGTAAGCTAGAAGGAGGAGAATTAAGATGTGAATAGAGTTTGGAAATAAGGCATGGGGCATGAGGGTCAGAATTACAGATACCCTCCTAAAAAGTCAGACTGGTAAGGGAAGAATGAGTGCCTGTATTTGTAGCGAGGAAGTGAGACATTTGAAGGTAATAATAGTGTGCCTGTAAAGGCAAAGAAGTCTGTTCCTGAAGAGCGGAGAAGGATTTCAAATTGGAATCTGTTGCTAAGTCCAACAATCGCATCGATCCTGCGGAGCACCACGTTCGGTACAAAGTCGGAGAAAGCGGGGTAAAAGGCAGGGTGACTGCAGAAAGAGATTAGAGGGCAATGAGGGGATATCAGTTTGATGGGACCTTTCAGCTTATCCCACAGGGAGAGGCAGTGTTGAGTAATTGGATTGATTATAGCCCCTTGATCCACACGATTGATCCAAAGTATAATAGACACTGACAGTGGATGGAGATCTACAGCTTCTAGGCCAACCAACAAGGAAACTTCAGTTGTAGAATGATATAGTGCTATTTGGGCAAACAAATAAATAAACACACACAAAAAAAAAAAACACAAATCAACAAAACACATGGATCAATCTCAATATATTTTTCAAAGAAACCAATAGTAGTCCCCCGTCTTCCCCCTCTTCCTGATATAATTCATTTAGTATTCTTTTTTCCCTTTTCTTCCCTCTCTTCTCCCCCCCCCTCCTCCCTCTCCCCTAAGTAGTTAACTACCCCCCAATCCATCTCTCATCACTGTTCCCAAACTCCCCTGTTGTGTTTATGTATTTATATTACACCTTATGTGAGATATAATGACGCCCTCTTCCAGAGAGAAAAAAAAAGATAAGGGAAGAGGAACAAACGGCAAACAGAGAGGAAAAAAAATGTATATAAAAATAAGGGGGGGAAGGACGCCATCCATCCCCCTCATGTGTTGGTGTGTGATTCGAAAACCTCCTTCATCTATCTTAATAAATCCCTAAGTGGTTCCTTCTTGTACTAGTGACACCCAGAAAGATTTTTTAATTTAGTGAAAAAGGTAAGGAAGGGGGCGCTGCCCACCTCCTACTTGTGATACTATGTGGTAGTAAACCCCTACATCTGTTTTAGTGAATCCCTAAGTGATTCTTATTACAAACGTGAAAAGGGAAGAGGGAGGGAGAGAAAAAAAAATGTTGTAGTGACTAAGTGAATAAAGGCCACCTTTATCTAATTTTGTTGACTCCCTAAGTGCTAATTTTTTATGCAGGTGAGAAAGAAAAGGAGGGGTAATAGAAAGGGGGGGAGAAGAAGAGAAGAGGTGGGGAGAGGGGGGAATCAAGAAATGGATAGCAATAAGGCATCTAATTACTCCCCACATAACTCATATAAGCCTGAGATAGTCTAAATTCCAGCCAACACTTCCAAGTGTCAAGATATTTTGTTTCTGAGTTGTTTTGCAGGTGTATTACTTCTTCCATACATCTAATTTGATCTATCTCCCTAAACCAATCCTTTATTGTCGGAATGTTTTTCGTCTTCCATTGTTAATTTCTTTGCTGCATTCAGCAGGAATGGTGTAATAACTTTTCTATATTTCTTCCTCGGTATCCCTGTTATGTGGAACAGGCATTGCCAGGGGCCAAGTTCCATTACAGTCCCGCTAATCTTCTTTATCCAATCCACCACTTCCCTCCAATATTATTGAATTAAAGGGCACTGCCACCATATATGTGCATGGGTACCTGTCTCTCCACACTCCCTCCAGCATAGAGGTGATTGATTTGGATTCATTTTATGTAATTTAATTGGGACGTAATACCACTTTGTTAGTAGTTTATAGTTCATTTCTTTTATCCCTGTGTCCACTGAAGTTGAGTGGGTGTAATCAAAGACTTTACTTCTCGTACTTTCAGGCAACGGATGATTTAATTCCCTTTCCCAACTCTCCACGAGACACAGGGAGTCCAGTTCTGGAGGGGTTATCAGTAGGCTATATACTTTCGAGAGCCCCTGTCCATTATTCCCGACTTTTTCGACTAATCTTTCCCATATATCCAGTCTCCTATCTGAGCGAAGCGGCTTTGGGAGAAAACCTACAAAATGTTGGAGTTGCCTATATCTCCATGCATCCCACTGTATTTTACCATGTTTTCCTTGTAGTTCAGGTAGTGTACAGAGAACGTTCCCTTTCAGAACATCTTTTAACCTCAAGTGGTCCGATGATGTCCATTTTAGGTATAGTTTATTTTCTTTGCCTGGAGGGAAGTAATTGTTATCTGTAAGGGGTAAGAGAGGGCTATTGTATTCCATAGATCTATTTTTAGATAATTTATCCCATATTCTAAGTGTCTCTGCAGTAATTGGGGCCATATACCTAGGGAGGCCTCTATATTGGGTTGGGATCCAGATAATCTGGTTCAGGGCAGAATTACTCAATTCTGATTCAAGTGTTACCCATTTTTTATATGGAGAGCCGTGGGCCCAGTCCAAGACTCTCCGCAGTGACGCTGCCTCATGGTATTTTTCGAAATCTGGGAAAAATAATCCCCCTCTCTCCTTTGGTCTACTCAGGACTTTATATGAGACACGATTCCCTTTATTATTCCATATAATTTTTTGTATTATTTATCAACATTAAACCTCATCTGCCACATAGTCGCCCAATTTGACAGAGCATTGAGGTCAGCTTGTAAATTGGAGACCTCCTGTAAGGACGTTATTCCACTGCATAGCTTGGTGTCATCTGCAAAGACAGAAATGTTACTTTTGATCCCAGACCCAATATCATTTATAAAGATATTAAAAAGTAAGGGTCCCACACTGAAAGATATACAAAGCTTTCGGGAGGGTCATC
The DNA here is from genome assembly GCA_028564925.1 of Lithobates sylvaticus. Lineage (NCBI taxonomy): Eukaryota > Metazoa > Chordata > Amphibia > Anura > Ranidae > Lithobates > Lithobates sylvaticus. The sequence goes on from CM053026.1 coordinate 167,877,163, forward strand.
ATTTTAATCACGCTTATTCTGCCAAACCATGACAATCTTTGAACCTGGTAGCCTTTTAGGTCCTGTTTAATTTTATTTAGTAAGGGCAAATAATTATCTTGGTACAGGTCCATAATTAGAGTTGACAGAGACACTCCCAGATACTTCAATCCTCTTTTCCTCCACCTGAATGGGAATAGGATTCTAAGATCCCTAGCTTCATCTGGGGGAACCGAGATGTCGAGTATCTCAGTTTTCTCCATGTTAATCTTAAAATTTGAGATGGCCCCATAGCCATTTAATTCCATCAAAATATCTGGGAGCGTCTGTGCCGGGCTCGTTACGTAAAACATAATGTCATCAGCAAATGCTGATATCTTATGCTCCTGTCCCACAACTTCTATTCCCTTAATTTTTTTGTTGGCTCTTATAGAGATCAGAAGGGGATCCAAAGAAATCACAAAAAGTAGTGGCGATAGGGGGCAGCCCTGTCGTGTACCGTTGTTCAGCCGAAGAGTATCAGACAGGGTTCCATTAACCTGAATTTTAGCCGTGGGGTTCGAATAGAGAGTCTCGATCCACCTCAGAATTCTTGGACCTATGCCAATTTTATGCAATGTCTGTACCATAAAGTCCCAATCTAACCTATCAAAGGCCTTTTCGGTGTCTATTGATAGGAAGATAGTAGGTTTCTTTCCCTTCTTTACAGCATGCATTAGCAAAGTTGTTCTCAATATATTGTCTCTTGCCTCCCTCCCAGGGACGAACCCTGCTTGATCTTTCTCAATACAGTCAGGCATGAGGGGTCTCAGTCTCTCGACCAATATCCGAGCGTAAATTTTGACATCCTCATTGATCAAGGAGATTGGTCGGAAGCTTGAGCATACAGTTGGATCCTTTTCTTCTTTTCCTATAATTGATATGTATAGAACGGACGGATTTTCAGGCCTTCCCCAATGGAGTTCATGTAGGAGTGATAGAATGGAGTAAGGATACCAATAAACTTTTTAAAGTACAGGGAAGTTCCTCTGGACCCAGACGTTCCTGTGTGATTCAGGTGTGAACCATCCTTAAGTTAGCCATTTAAATTAGATGTCTACTATATGATACCTATAATGTATAAGAAACTATATGCTGTTTCAGATTTCATACTAGGCCTTATTTAGGACAATAAAGGGTTAATTTCAGCATCTGAAGATGTTTATGAAAATTTACTTTGAAATCCCTGGTCTGTTTGTTATAAGGATAATGTCTGTGTTCTTAAAATTGTACTATTGCCAGTAGATTTTCGAGTAATGGATATAGAATATGTATATCATTTCACAATGTTTGCATGTGTATATATACCTTTTTATACAGTCTAAATTAGTGTTCTCTGCTTCACATACCTGCAAAAAGGCAGATATTTTAGTGTAAAGTGAATGCACTTTGTTTTATAACAGAACCAAGTGTCCTGTTTTATCAGTCAATGGCAGGTGATATTTAGAGTGAAATAACGTGTCAGGTTCTAAGTGCTGTAAAGTGGTTCTCTTTTGTTTATATCTATATTTAGATAGCAGGGGGAAGAAGCAAGCTGTAACATGTGGCTAGATGATTTATGCATGCCAATTTTTCTAAGAAATGATGTGTATGGAGGCAGCGGAATACAATCAATTCATGTTATTGTCTTGTTTTCAAAAGAATCTAGACTTTTCATTCAGACTGAAAGACAACATAAGACAAATAGCATTTTAATTAAAAACATTGAAAAGTAGAATGGGGTAGAGTAACTCTTGGTAACCATGCAGACATCATCTTTTAAGCCTGCATTGCATTTGTGCACATGCGTTAACACAACCCATTATTAGGTTTAAAGTGCACTGCATTCAGTTCATTCATATATTTTTTAATGCATGGCATGGGTATGTTACCCCCTACTGTAGTTTTTAATTACAGGGCACAGCAATGCACCACAGATCATGTGCTATTGTGTTTTGCAGTAGCTTGTGCTTTATTGCACAACACACATATATGAATTGGCACTTAGACCCCTTTCACACCGAGGGCGTTTTGCAGGCGCTATAGCATTAGAAATATCGTCTGCAATCTGCCCTCAAACTGCTGCTCCATTGTCTCCAGTGGAAAAGCCTGAGGGCTTTCCCACTGGAGTGGTGCGCTGGCAGGGTGTCAGGAAAAGTCCTGCCAGCAGCTTCTTTGGAGCGGTGAAGGAGCGGTGTGTTTACCGCTCCTTCACCGCTGCTCCCCATTGAAATCAATGGGGCAGCGCTGTAATACTGCCGTCAAAACGCTGCTGTGTATTGCTGGTGGTTTTAAGCCTTTCTCGGTCGCTAGTGCGGGCGGGGCCCGTGCATCGTTAATGGACGGGCCGCCCCTACACTGGAGTAAAGCCCGGCCTAAGATAGGAAACTGGAAATGCTGGTTTGCAGCATGAAAAATAAATAAATTGTTAAAAATAGAGTACAAATGTTTTTACTTTTTTGTAAAGGGCGGGGGGGGGGGGGCAAAAGGTTGCTGAAGTGAGTTTAGTTCTGATTTGATGTTTTTCCCAGACTAGGCTTTTTTTCCCATGCTAAAAGCTTGTCCCCTATTGATTGTTATGAATTATTGCTTTTCATTCACATTTTAAATATTGAAATTTTTGTCTACTTTTTTATTTATTTTTTTAAGAATAATTATTTAGCGTTCTTCTTTTTCATGATTCACAATGCTCTAGCCCCTCCAACATAATAAGCATTGAAAAGTTATGCCTAGTACACACGGGTCGAATGTTGGGAGACATTGGCTGGTTCAACAAAAACTGGCCCACATTCGACCCGTGTGTATGTCAGCCGGTCCGACAGAAGCTTACCGCTTGGCCAGCTTCTGTCAGATGAGCATGCTGGAAAATCTGTATCTGAACGGCTACCGATCAGTGCTTTCTGCCAATGGCGGAGAGGGCTGATTGGATTGTTCTGGGGGGGTGTCCCCCTGTCAGAACACAACAGTTCAAAGGAGGAGATCACTGTACTAACATCGGGTCGTTAGTACAGCGGCTCCGAGCATAGCTGTCTTTTTTTTTGCCCCGTACACACGAGCGGAATTTCCATCGGAAAAATCTTGGATTTTTTTTCCGACGGAATTCCGCTCAAGCTTGGCTTGCATACACACGGTCACACAAGTTCTCTGAACTTTCGACCGTCAAGAACGCAGTGACGTACAGCACTACGATGAGCTGAGAAAATTAAGTTCAATGCTTCCAAGCATGCGTTGAATTGTTTCTAAGCATGCGTAGGAATTTTGCGCGTCGGAATTGCTACAATCCGTCGGAAAAATAGAGAACCTGCTCTCAATCTTTGTCTGGCGGAAATTCTGCCAGGAAAAGTCCAATGGAGCATACACACAGTCGGAAGTTCCAACCAAAAGCTCACATCGGACTTTTGCTGGCGGAATTTCCGATCGTGTGTACAGGGCATTAGTATGTAACAGACTTGAGTCTTAGTAAGTCAGACACAGTGCAACTCATAGCAGTCAGAGATAAGTAGCAGTTAGTGAGGAAAAGTCTGGATACAGTTTTGTATGCATATATTATTGATTTAACTATTCTTTATCTATCTTTATTTATAAAACAAGAAATAGATGAGAAACATTAAAAAATACAGAACATGACACAAAGTTTGTATAAGTAGTAAATCTAGATTCATATTACAGAATGTCGGGAACGCATGCGAACTTGCGTGCAATCTCAACCCACAGGCAAACCCACTGCTCTTTACACCCAGTGGTGTCATTAATTGTGAATGTCACCCCAACACATTAGCAAATGTGGCACATTTTTGCTGTTGCCAAGCCGCATGGTTCCACAGCACCATGTGGCTTGGTAAGGCACAATTTAACTAGTTGCGGCCCGCCCACTGTCAAATGACGGCATGGTGGTGCAGATCTCATTCTGGGACGCCGTCATGTGACGGCGTCCCAGAACGGCTGCTCTCGTGTGCCCAGCACGGCGATGACGGCCAAGCCGTGTTGCTAGGGCACGGCGTGACCCCAATCTCTGTAAAGATCCGCATCCGTTAACCCTGTGATCGACTGTGTCCAATCACAGCAGGTCACATGTAAAGACGGAGATGCCGGTAATCGGCGCTCCTCGCCTCACACTGACAGAGTGTGTGGCGAGGAGAGACGATCAGCAGCATCTCCACGCAGGGTGACATCTACACATGTAATCAGGGCACTGATCATCAGTACTATGATTTCAATATAGCACCAAATGTGTCACCAATCAGTGCCCACCATTGCCCACCAGTGCCAGCAATGAGTGCCCACCAGTGGCAGCAATCAGTGCCAACCACTGCCCACAAGTGCCACCAATCAGTGCCCATTAGCAATGCCAGTCAGTGCTGACTATAAATGCCCATCACTGCTGTTGATCAATGCCCATCAGTGTCGCCCATCAGTGCCACCCATCAATGTCCATCAGTGCCCATCAGTACCGCCTATCCGTGCTGCCTATCAGTGCCGCCTATCAGTGCCCACCAGTGCTGCCTATTAGTGCCCCTCAGTGCCACCTTACAGTGCCCATCAGTGCCAAATATCAGTGCCACCTATCAGTGCCCATAAGTGCAGCATATTAGTGCCTCCTCATCAGTGGCACCTAATCAGTGCCGCCTCACCAGTGCCCATAAGTGCCAGCTCATCAATGCCCACCAGTTCAGCCTATCAGTGCCCATAAGTGCTGCCTCATCAGTGCACATCAGTGAAGAAGAAAAACTACTTGGTTACAAAATTTATTGACAGAAACTAAGTAAAAATCTATTTTTTATTTATTTTTTTAGTAAAAAATTAAAAATCCAGCAGTGATTAAATAACACCAAAAGAAAGCTCTATTTGTGTGAAGAAAATTTGTTTGGGTACAGTGTAGAATGACCGCGCAATTGTCATTCAAAGTGCGACAGCGTTGAAAGCTGAAAAATGGCCTGGGCAGGAAGGGGGTGTAAGTGCCCTGGAGGCAAGTGGTTAAAATGAAAGGATTGGAGACTTCTTTCCCTGCGTTTCTGCGAGTAGGGCAACTTATTAAAATGAATGGTCTGGTCCCTGCTATGTTCTGATTCATTTCAAACCTCCAAGACTTACCATGCCCTCAAATTAAACTAGCAATTAAATGAAATCGTTCAAAGAAGTTCATTGCCATGTCAACAGTTTCCTTACCAACTAAAAACTTACAGCATTCTTTTAGATACACATAAGAATTCCTTGCAACATACATAGTTACATATAGTTACATAGTAGGTGAGGTCGGAAAAAGACACAAGTGTGTGTGATTATATGTCAGTATTACATTTTATATCCCTGTATGTTGCAGTCGTTCAGGTGCATATCTAATAGTTTCTTGAAACTATTGATGCCCCCCGCTCCACATCCTTGACGCTTTTACAGTAAACTCTCTACGTAGTTTAAGGTTAAACCTCTTTTCTTCTAATTTTAATGAGTGGTCACGTGTCTTGGTAAACTCCCTTCCACGAAAAAGTTTTATCCCTATTGTGGGGTCACCAGTACGGTATTTGTATATTAAAATCATATCCGCTCTCAAGTGTCTCTTCTGCAGAGTGAATAAGTTCAGTGCTCGCAACCTTACCTCATAACTAATATCCTCCAGACCCTTTATTAGCTTAGATGCCCTTCTTTGTACTCGCTCCATTTCCAGTACATCCTTCCTGAGGACTGGTGCCCAGAACTGGACAGCATACTTTAGGTATTTAGAATTATCGTTTTATCTCTGGAATGAATCCCCTTTTTAATGCATGTCAATATTCTGTTTGCTTTGTTAGCAGCAGCTTGGTATTGCATGCCATTGCTGAGCCCATCATCTACTAGGACCCCCCCAGGTCCTTTTCCATCCTAGATTCAGTCAGAGGTTCTCTCCCCAGTGTATAGATTGCATTCATATTTTTGCCACCCAAATGCATTATTTTACATTTTTCTACATTAAACCTCATTTGCCATGTAGTTGCCCACCCCGTTAATTTTTTCAGATCTTTTTGCAAAGTTTCCACATCCTGCGGAGAAGTTATTGCCCTGCTTAGCTTTGTATCGTCTGCATATACAGAGATTGAACTGTTTACTCATCCTTCAGGTCATTTATGAACAAATTAAATAGGATTGGTCCCAGCACAGAACCCTGGGGGACCCCGCTACCCACCCCTGACCATTCCGAATACTCCCCATTTATCTCCACCCTCTGAAATCACCCTTGTAGCCAGTTTTCAATCCATGTACTCACCCTATGGTTCATGCCAATGGACCATATTTTGTACAGTAAAAGTTTATGGGGAACTGTGTCAAATACATAGACCCTTTGGATACAATATACCCACCCCTCCATGCCCGTAGAAAGCTATTTATCCTTTTAGCCGCTGAATTTAGGGTCCTTGTCTGGGTGTCTTCCATGCCCTCGGATGTCCTCCTTTTTCCCTCCTTTATCTATCCTCTTTTGATACCTCCTTTCACCTGCATGATGAGGAAAAACTCTTTTACGTCTTCTCTGGTCCTTTTCTTTGAAGTAAACCAATGGACTTGATCTAGCAACACATCCTGGTCAGTGTTTTACCAGCCACCAGAGTTCTTTTCAGACAGCCATGGATAATCCTTGCAGTACTGACTTAAAGTCGAACTTAACTTATGACAATTTAAAAATAAATGATGTTCTTTAGCAAAGAACATACATTCCACATTAATATCTATGCTACCAAAATGAGTGTGTGCTCTAAATTGCCTCCAGCAATGGATCATCCTTGCTACCAAAATTAGTGTGTGCTCTAAATTGCCTCCAGCATTCCTCCTTTATTTCTTGCTGGAAGCTGGCATTTTGCTGAAGCCCAGAGTCCCTGAGCAGCAGTAAATCTTTAGGCTGTTAGTAGATCAGCCTCTAGATTTTTGGTACAGGGTCAAGAATAGAGAACAACGGAGGATTTGTATAGAAAGATGGGACCATAAATGACTGTATTTTAAACAGTATAGGCACTCATTTATAATATTATTTCATAGCTTTGTCTGCAACAGGTGCCAACATTAGGTGATCTATCAGGACTTAACTTTCAGGCTATAGTTCCGCTTTAATGCCCTGCATACTTATTGGCTCTTGATATGTTTAAATATGACTCAATGTTATCAGTGGCTATATCTCTGATATGTAATTGTCCATTGGTCACATTTGCCTGCTTTTTTATATTATTACTTGTACTTTGTAAATAACTGTACTTTGATAAACTTTAATAAAAACCTATTGACAGTGAAAAATGAATGGGCTTGATAAATGCAGAACGCAGGTTGCAATAATGTGAACCTAGCCTAACAAAAGGTAGGAAATAAGACCCTCTGGTTAATCTAAAAAAAATTGATTAGCAATGTTTTATATTCTTATAAAAGTTAGTTTCTCTGGATTTGAGACAGTCAGCTCCGATAAAATAAAGTATTGGTGTTTTCCTCAGGCTTCTCTATCTCCGTTAATCCATGAATTAAGTTTTAGGCAAAGATGCCCACTAAACACCAGAATGAGATAGACTATAGGTCATTTCTAAATAAAATGTACATATAAATACATTTTATTTTATTTATTTATTTTTAGTACAATATATTCTTAGCTTTAATGCCTTTATATAGTAACCTATAAGTCAACAAATACTGCTGATTTTTTAAGCCACATTTTAAAGTATAAATAAAGGCAAAGATTTTTTTTTAGATTTGGATAGGGTAATGAGGATTTAGAACCACTGTCAAGTTTTATAGCTGTTTGTGCTCCCGTTTCACTCTCTCCATTCGGCCTGCTTAGTGCTTACCAATGTCACCAAGAGTGAAAGTGAGGATAAAGTCAGAATTTTCAGTTGCCATCAGAACAGAATTTGTTTAGAAATCTTTCACTTTTTTTCTGACAACTGTCTAAAAAAAAGACATCCTCTTACTTTCTTTGACTCTACAGGACAGGACATGAAGGGAAATCTCCCTAATGAAATACAGATGACAAAAAAAAAACTGTGGTTTTACCCCCCTCTAAAATGGCTTTAGCTATACTTTAAGGAATTATCTTTTTGGACTCTGTATTCCTGTTTATGAATACGCTAATTAATGTTTTGATATATTTAAACATAATTTTGAGACTTATTTTCACAGAACAACTAGAGGAACTTAAGTTCCGCATTTGGCTGCAGGCTGTCTATGATATTTAACTAGATTCTTTTAAGTTGATGAATTTATTTCTAAAAAGCTACCAGTCTGACCTAAATCTTTCACATGATTTGGGATTACTTGGCAGCTTTGATGATATCTTATTTAAGACATTTAAAATGATCTATGCACAGATTAATTTTCAGTACTCATGATTTGTTGTAGCTGCTAGTTCTAAGCACTTCTGTTTATAGTCAATGGACAACTGAATCTCAGCTGCACAAAACCCAAAATTCCTGGAATTACTAGAGTTAGACAAGTATTTAAACACCAGGAAACTAATAAAGGAGGAGTATGAATTAGTAAAAATGTAAGTATTAGGCACAGCCTTTAAAGAATATTGCCTCGTTTCCACTGAGCGGATTGGTTCGGTACGTTACGCTATTTTGAGTGTTTCCATTATGAAAGGGGCCCATACAACCGAACCATACCGCACCATTCAGGGTCCTGCTTCAGATGTGGGGCCATAGAAAATGGTACGATACAGTTAGGGCAGCGCTACGTCACATTCCACTGATTGGCGGACAGAAAAACACCTTCCAATCAGTGTGACGCCACGCTAGCCATTTTTTCTAAACCCTGTATGGCCCCTGGTGGTCCGACTTGCAGTGGAAATGCTCACCTGAATAGGCTGGACCATTCTAACCCTTCCAAACTGTACCGTCCAGAACCGATCCGCTCAGTGGAACCGAGACATATGTGACCCCAACATTTCATATTCCTGATATATTCTTGCTGTACAATGTACTTGTATGAAAAGAATCCTGCTCTCTTTGTTATGCTTCTTTTGTGTGAAATACCTGGTGTTCCTGCCAGTCCCTCTCCTTTCCTGATCACACTAGGCATGAGAGCACAGCATGATCAGTTTACTGGCTGTGCTGAAAACTCAGCCTGCTCTCCTCTAATGATTAGACTTGTACTGACATGCCCCTTGCACTGCCATTCACTGGGAAGTTAAATGTTCTGCTGTTTCTCCTCCCCTAGCTCTCTGAGCTCCTTATGCAACTGAGAAGGTATGAGAGGGTGTGTGGTCACATATAAGAAAGGGAAAAAAATTATTTATTATGTTTTTTTATATGTGCACACAAATCTTTTGCCTTTAAAGGGTTGTAAAGGCTCGTGTTTTCTGCATAGGACACATTAAGGTGAAAAAACACTTTGCAGTCACCGGCCCCCTAGCCCCCCGTTTTACTTACCTGAGCCCCGAATTTCTGTCAGCGTGTCCCCACCGTCCCTCTCTCCGCGGGTTCCCAGCTCTTGATTGGATAGATTTATAGCAGCGCAGCCATTGGCTCCCTCTGCTGTCAATCAAATCCAATGACGCGGGCGCCGGGGGCGGGGCAGAGTCTTGCATTCAGCCTCTATGGATGCCGAATGCTGGACTCAGGAGGGACCCGGCAAGATAACCCCCTCGGGAGAGCGCTTCTTCAAGGGGGTTATCTAATGCAGGGAGGAGCCACATGAGCCCCCGAGGGACCCCAGAAAAGGATGTTTGGGGCAACTCTGTGTAAAACAAGCTGCACAGTGGAGGTAAGATGACATGTTTGTTTTTAAAAAAAAAATAAAAACGATCCTTTAGTATCACTTTAATTTCTATTTTAAACCCTTGCAAGGTGAGGGTCTACATATACTTTAATCCCCTCTTAACCACGTAATGTATAAATAGTTGTGATAATATCCCATGAATGATGTAACTGTAAGCCCCCGTACACTTGGTCGGAAATTCCGACCACAAAATCTGTAGGATTTTTTCTGACAGATTTTGTCCGACGCAACACGCATACACACGGTCGGACAAAGTTGTCGGAAAATTCGAACATTCTGAACGTGGTGATATTCGTTGCGTATGACGGAACTACGTAGAGGCTAGTAGCCAATAGCTTTGGTCTCGTAATGTGATCTGAGCATGTGTGGCAATTTTTCCGTCGGAATTCTCTACACACGATCGGAAAAAGTCCGATCGGATTTTGTTGTCGGAAAATTTGAGAGCAGGATCTCAAATTTTTTCCGTCTGAAATTCCAACGGAAAAAGTCAGATGGGGCCCACACATGGGCAGATTTTCCGACAACATGGTCTGAGTGTGTGTACGGGGCATTAGTGTGTTGTCCCCCCTATACATTATAAACTGTTGGCGCTATATAAATCGTGAATAATAATAATAATAATAATGTAACACAGCAACCAACCAAATACCTACTGTCATTCGGCTTTTAAAATGAAACAATTCTGAATGGTTGCTATGAACAACATAAAATGTTCTTGCTAGCAAAATTTTCATTCATGAGGCCCATAATTTCACTCCATTATTGGTTCAATACCAGCCCTAATTTTTTTGTAAATTTAAAGTACATATTTATGTTTGTTTTATGATTATTGTCTTTTTACAGATTTATTGTAAATGCTCTATTTGTCATACTAGTGCAATCACTATCCTTGCTGAACAGCTGCTGAGGCAATTCCAAGTGCATGGTAATAATTAGTTAATTAGTTAGTTAATTAATAATTGTTTCTGATGGATTTTGTCCGAAACTTGTGTTGCACACACACGGTTGGACAAAGTTGTCGGAAAATCCGATCGTTCCAAACGAGGTGACGTATAAAACGTACGACGGGACTACGTAGAGGCCAGTAGCCAATATCTTTTGTCTCCAAATTTCATGCGTGGCACTTTGTGCATCGGAATTCTCTACACACAATTGGAAAAAGTCTGATCGGATTTTGTTGTCGGAAAATTTTAGACCCTGCTCTCAAATTTTTTCCGTTGGAAATTTCGACGGAAAAAGCCAGCTAGAGCCCACACACGATCAGATTTTCCGACAACATAATCCGATCTGACTTTTTCCATTGAAATATCGGACCATGTGTACGGTGCATAAGTAAAGTCTTATTCCCCACAATAAGTCAATCATGTGGAAAGCAAAATCCTACTTTCTTTATAATTCCCCAGGACATGATAAGGCATTTAAGTGAATACAGCTAACTTCACTAAAATCTTGTAGTGTTTAAGTAATTCAAAACCCACAGACTTGCATTGAAAATAGGAACAGGTAGAACGCGCACACTTATAGTAATACAAACTGATAAATATTATTTACATTGGTCGCATATAAAAACAAAAGGCTATAGAAAGCCTGAAAGCCTAGGAATAACTGTCTGTAATCAGGGACATGATAAATGATGGTACAATTTAGTTAAGTTTGACAATCCGTCTTCTGGACCGGCCCACATACATTTACTGCGGCAGGGCGGCCCGGGTGCACAAAATGACATACATGTACGTGATTTCATGCATGCGGTTTAGGGTCCGCGCTCAAATCAGCGGGAGCCGATCAGTGGGTCTGGCAGCTGCGATGGCCGTCGGGACCTCTCGATCGTTCACAGGAGAGATGGATCAGCAGTGTGCCAATGTAAACAAAGCACATTGCTGATCTGTCAGGGAGGAAAAGTGAGAGGTCGTGTTTCAGCTAAGCTGAATCACGATCTCTCTTTTCCTCCAGTGAATCCACCCCCCCCCCAGTTAGAAACATCTCCCAGGGAACACATTTAACCCCTTGACTGCCCCCTAGTGTTAACCCCTTTCCTGCTAGTGCCATTTATACAGGGATCAGTGCATTTTTATAGCACTGATCACTATATTGGTGTCACTGGTCACCAAAAAGTGTCACTTGGGGTCAGATTTGTCCACCGCAATGTCGCATTCCCGCTAAAAATCACAGATCGCCACCATTACTAGTAAAAATAAATAAATAAAAGTCCCTAAATCTATCCCATAGTTTGTAGACGCTATAACTTTTGGGCAAACCAATCAATATACGCTTATTGTTTTTTTTTTTTATCAAAAATATGTAGCAGAATACATATTGGCCTAAATTGATGAAGACATTTTATTTTTTATTTTTTTTGTGTATATGTATTATAGCAGAAAGTAAAAAAATATTGTTTTTTTTTTTTTCAAAATTGTCAAAAGTCAATGCATTGTGCATTGTTGTACAGAGCGTCCCAAGAAATATAAGTTCCTGATTGTCAAATTTTTTCAGAAGTCTGCACTAAGATACAAGTTAGATTTTAGGCATCCTCTGTAATTTTTTGTTTAAAAAAAAACAAAAAAAAATAATTTTGGAGAGATATTCCCAAAGGGATAATTCCTTAAAAAAGATGCAGACCCTACAACTTTCCTCAATAGAAAACTGCATATGCATCAGCTGATTAATATTGAAAACATGATTTCCATTCAGGAATCAGCCTTCCAAGGACATAAAAGAGCATACCGCTTTTTCCTCAGAGCAGAAACAGGTAGGAGCCTGCAAGAAAAAAATCCCGGCCAAGATAGTTCTAATCAAAATTGTTTGAGTTATTACACTACTTGAAGCTCAACACCAGGCGAAAAACTTTCTTTAAATACATTTCTCAGTAGTCACTATGGATATAAATCCACTTTGTGTGCACAAACTGCTTTGCAAAATCTGATATTACCATGGTAAAATAGTGGTGAAATCATAACTGTGCTCTACATAGCCTGGGAGCAGAGCTGTGGGAGGTGCCCAGGAGGTCCACCAACTACAAACTACCTGCAGAAAACTACAAGGGGTAAATACATGACCAATCACCCTTTACAAGGAGAAAGGGCAACAGTGGCTGGTCTATATTACAGGAAACTCATGCACAGGCAAAGTGCAGGATTTGTTTCATACTGATTACAGAAATGCACAAAGGACAAAAGTAAAAATACACACACCTCTTATATTTAGACCATATATAAACATTTGCTACATGCAATAAAAACTTTAAAGCAGAACTAAGCCTAACTTAGAAGTGGTTAGAAGTGGAAGCAGGCAGCTCTTTATTGCAGAATAGACATGCTATGTCTCTTCTACAATAATGCACACTTACCTACCTGCTCGTAGTTTCCTATTGAATTTACACTGTACACAATCCCAGCACACTCCGGCTGTGGTGGAAGGACTAACTCCCATGAGCATGTGGGGAATGATGTCATCCCTCGCTAGCCAGTCAGGAGGTCAAAAACCTGGCACCTGGGGGAAAGAGGACAGTGGCTAGTGAGGGAAATGACTGTTGCATCACTGGAAGGTGGAGGTGAGTATATTGAGGAGTTTAGTTCTGTTTTAACTATAAACTATTAAAGTATCATAAAACCATTTTCTAAAATGAGACCTGCTGTTCTGTTTTCTACTTTCAAAGTTGTGGCCCAGTGAGGAGGGTAGCTGCAGAGGCTCAAGTTAATAATGAGACAAGGTAAAATTATTCAAGGAGGAAATCTGCTCTTCAAAGCACTCAGTAGGCATCTTTCATACTAAATGCATTCTTCACAGATATTGTGTAGGTGTCCTCCTTTATACCCGTGTTTTTATTCAGTGGTTTATTTCAGCTACTGTAGGTTTAATAAATAATAAAGCAGCCCCTATCCACTGCTCCCTGCTACACTCCCAGTAATTCATACCCACACACCATAAAAATATTTAATAAAAATGAAATGTATTACTTGTGTAGCACCCTCACAGTTTGGTTGCTAGGCAAATTTAGTTTTTTCTGCTCTTCTCTAATCAGTGGAGTACTTGTGGATTGGTTATTGCTGTTCTGGGTCTTGCAGGCTGCAAGTTTGATTGCTCTCCCCTGTGCTCTAGAGGCTCCTGGGACATAGGAGGGCAAGACAAATGGACAACCTGATTATTTATTGTGCTTCAGCCAATCCCTGGGGAGGTGTGCCCAGTAGGTGGCACATACATAGTGTGAGGCTTAAAGCAGCAAGGTTCTTGTCCTACTGGAGGAGTTCCCAGCACACTCCAGGAGTTTTCTGCTCATGGTCCCAGCTGTGACATACCTGGGGGGTCTACTTTTAAAATTTATCAAATTTCACCTAAGGATCCCGTCTGGAGAGCTCATTAGAGAGTGCCTGGTGGAGGTTGGAAGGGGTCTGACTGTCTTTTGGCATTGTGAGCATTATTCTCTCCCTCACTGAACAGTGTCTGGTGGATACTGGAAGGAGGCACCCAGTGATCCTGTGACATTGTGAGTACTGACCTGAGCTCAGGGTCCTAGTGACTGTGTGCTGTTTCTTTGGGGTGGAAGTGGTAGTTCTGTTTGGGATATCTTCTAAAAAGGGTCTTAGTTCTGCTATCTATATTTGTTCTGGCATAGAGACTGTTTAGGGAGTCTTAGTAACGTGGAGTGTCCTCCTGAAAATATTCCATAAATCTGGAGTATCCCATATCACCCTACACTCCATCCAAGTTCTTCAGAAATACAATTCCTAAAAAGACATCCTTTAGACTGATTACTGTGCCAGAGTGAATAAATCATTGTTGTGCGCCTGGCTGCCTCTGCACTAATCCTGGGAAAGACCCGGTTAAATTATAGCGGCTTCTGTGAGGGTGGTGCTCCACTTGCTTTGTACAATTCCATTACAAATATGGGCTCCAACATCATAAACAAAAGGTGAATGGTACTGGCCAGAGGAGTATGGCTACATGTGTGCATACAGTAGTCCCATAAATATAAATGTATATCATGGGGTTAAATTATATAGGATATAAATAAAAAGAGTAAAGGGCAAAACTGCACCACTTCAAAACTGACACCATTATCTGTTACAGGTTGGACAGCAATGAGATCAGATACATGGCTTAGGTACTGAAGCTTGTAAATCCTGTTAAATGTTATTACTAAGCACTACAGTTGAAAAGCCAGTCCTATTTCATCTTTCTTGAGAGTGCCCTTAATAATTACAAACATAAGAACACAGAGGTTTCGTGTAGATAAAAGCCTTCTCTAGATACTTTAAGCTGCCCCTGGAGAGAATGATTTTTTGACTTGGAAAAACAGAAGAACCAAAGTTGCAGAGGAAATCGTAATGTACACTGTATTTGTGAAGTGATGATTAGAAAACAAAGTATAAGATTATTAGTAATCTTCAAATGACACACATTTGCATTTTGCTGTCCCGTGTTCAAAAGCTTAATGATTCATCATTTATGATAATATATGTGTTTCTGATTTTATTTCTGTTTGTCTTCTGCTGTATCTTGTCTGATCTCAATGGAATGGCATATGCTTCTCACAGTACCTAAATTTGTCATGAATGGATTGATTAGACCCTAGTGAGATCCTTTTTTACCCAAAAATACACATCCTCTGTTCGGTGTATGTTTGAAGTGTGCCACATAAACAGTGAGCCATAGCACTGACTTATTGGATACTTTAAGAAGATAACAGAGAATTTGCCACAAAGGATATTTTTTAGGTTGGTGTTTCATGTAGGTTGTGCTTTTGCTGCTTATCCATTCTTATTATCTGTCGATCTTTGACTTGTGTTGGGATTTTATGGAAATTATTAAGCTCCAGAGGACAAAAAGAGAAAAATACATTATTTTAATATGCCCTCTTGTCGGGAGTTTATTACTCTTTAGTCTAGCAGTGTATAAAATATGGCAAGTGGCACCATAATGGACCTCTGGTGGATTTTTTCTGGCTTAATTACCAATATGCTGCTCCCTAGCATAACAAACAGTAATGCGTATTCCTAACTAAATAAAATCTAGTCATAAATATGACAGGCACAAAGAAGACATTCTCCCTTTAATGTGTGTGCATGTTACAGGACTTCATAGTAAAGTGATTCCTCAACCAGTTAAGAAACTATTCACTTTGATTCTTAAGCCTAGTACACACAATGGGATTATCGGATGAATGATCCTACGTTTTTTTTTTTTTGCATGCTAATCTCCACATCGAAAACGAATAGGTTACTAAAGTACCAAAATTCTCGTACAACAGAATAAAAATTCAGAAGTGATGTAATGTATTACATTTTTGTATTGTATTTTCAGGTGAAAACTATACTGATGAAACAAAAATCGTACGATCTGGTATCGTATGAGAAAAATGTTTGGGCTTGTCCCTTCGGAAAATTTCATATGAAAGCTGTATACTAATGATCAGATTATCGTACAATCCCTTTGAAAGCGATATTTTTGTACGATATTCTGATCATGTGTACCTGGCTTTATAGAATGGCACAATCAGTACAATCGTAAAGCAGAAAACAGCCAAGTCAAAATTATCTTAAAGTGGAGTTCCAATAAAAAAATAAAAATAAAAGTTAACAGCTACAAATACTGCAGCTTCTGACTTTTAATAAGCGGACACTTACCTGTCCCAGGGTCCAGTAATGCGGACAAACGAACCCCTGCTCGCATTGTCATTGTGGGTGCCTGGCTGTGGCTTCACAGCCGGGCATGCACTGTGCTTGCATGAGCCGCGCAGCGCGCTGTGACTGGCCGGACAATCATCTGGGACCTGTGACATGTCCCAGATGATTGCAGAGAGGGAGAGGTGATCTTACTTCCGGTGCCGTGGGTGCGCCAAGAGGAAGTGGGAGCTGGTACCCTCTAAAGAGAGGGTTTCCGCTCCCCCCTCCCCCAAAAAAATGACATGCCAAATGTGGCACGTCAGGGGGTCACCTTCCCTTAAAGTGGAAGCTCCATTTTTGGGTGGAACTCTGCTTTAATGGGCCAAATTAAAGTTGCTTCATGCTTCTAAGGGCTCATGTGCACACAGACTAGGTTGACTGCCGGCCACAGGAAAACGACTTCAAAACCTTCCTATCCTGAACGCGATTCTTCAGCGTTCAGGAAAGGGAGGTTGAACCTCCCCTAACTGCAGCAGCATCTAAACTCTTTTATGGAGTTGAGTTTAGGAGCTGTGGCAAAAAAACGCCAAAAGTTTAGAAGCTGTAGTATACATAAGCCCTAAATGAAACAGTGCAGTAAGATCAATAAAGTGGTCAGTGGTCACATCGATAAATGAGAAAACTACAAAAATTTGGAGTGTGTGAGGGAGACTATGTGCGGTTGTTGTTAGCGGAATATTACAACATTTACTATGCTGTCCCTACCTTAATCCCCACCTACAAAATGGAAACTAATTACCACTCTGGTGAACTTATTAAAGATGAATTGAAGGATTAAGTGCCAGTTGCCTGTTCGCAGTTGTAATTTGGCCTATGCTGTTTTTGGGAGAAAAAAGGAACACTAATGGATCAGTTCAGAATTTTCTTCAATTATGCTTTTCATCTAACCTATGTGGCACTAATAGACAGTCTGCTAGCATTTTCATGCATGATGAAGGTTGATCATTTTTGTAAATGTTATCCTGGGTGAAAATGAAAATAGGAAATTGAGATTAATGCCTCTGCTCATTATGTGGCCTAAAATATTTTTAAGGTTAAAGAGTAACTCCACTTTTGTTGTGAAAAACACATTCCCCTCTGGGTGATCTATGTACATTGCAAGATTGTAATAAACTTTGTTGCAGATCTCTACCTTTTGTTATTCTGAAGAAATCAATGTGTGTCCATATGGTAAGTGAATCTAATGGGAGTGGTTTCATATTTATAAATCAGCTGTGCACCTGCAGGGCTCTAATGAGGAAAACTGCAGGGTGTGCATCCCTTTAGACATGATTTCCTACTGACCAAAAATTACATTTTTGTTGCAGGAGATGCCTGAAACCTGACTTATATCTTAGTGCAGACTGCTGGAAAAATCTGTAAGCCAATCACACAAGCAGGAAATTATGTTTCTGGGAGGTGTTCTGTACACATTCTGTGCTGTGCAGGTCTGCAACTTTTCCCTCTCCTTACTTCCTGGTTCCACTGGCTTTGCTGGGGCACTGTTGACTCCCATTGCTGTCAATCAAAGCCAGTGACGAGGGAGCAGGGGCGGGGCCGAATCCCACTGTCTGTGTCAATGGATTCAGCAGCAGGCTCAGGAGCGAGCACGCATAAGTGCCTCATTGGAAGCGGCTTACCATAGGGGCACTGGACAAAGACAAGGAGTACTGGCGGGGATCTGAGAAGTGGATGTCCAGGGCTACTCTGTGCAATTCCAACCCCTGTCATTCTATTGTCAGAACTTCAGTGTACATTAGAAGCTCTGGTATTTTTGGAATTGAATGGCAGGGGTAGAGATTAGTGCTGCAAGGGGTGAGCCCTTTGTACAGCGTTTGAGTAAAATTCAAGGGAGGCTCCAAAAGAACACAGATATCCACTGGGATACCAACCCACATGTGCGCCATCATCACATAGTAATTTCACTTCTTTGCTGTTTTTGACTCATTTTCTAAAGTCACTTTGACTTTCAACCATTTCTTAGTTAGATTTCCACACTTCATTGACTATTCACTGTACCTAATGAGGCTAATGTATTTCACTTATCAGTTATACTTACAGCTTTGGCTGAAAATTATCATGTGTGTTACCACCCTTAGTAATGCTGTAATATAAATTCACAAATAGACTGAAAAATAAATTTCTGTGTTAAAATAAGTACCCTTGAGTGATGCTGTCAAATACAGTAATTATACAGTCAAAAAACTGAAAAAGGAGATCTCTCTGTTTTGATCAACCTTTTCTAAACCTTCGTGTTGAATTACCAAAGTCATTTTTAGTAAAAGTTTTTACCTCAGTCATTCTCTCCAACAGATTTACACCCAAAAAATATGAGTAAGAACATTTTGCTAGAGTTCTGAAAAATTACACAAATCTAAATTACAACGGGGAGTCCCGAATGTCTACACAGACAGAGGCAGGGTTTATGTATCTGAGCATATGAGGTAAATTAATACCAAAATAATTTTTTATGGTTTTAGATATAGTGTGTAAGGATTTCCTACTGCTACCTGGGGGATCCGTTAGAGAGATTTGCCTTTTTATTTCACAAGACAGGAATTGAGGGAAAATATGCATCTGGGACATAGACAGAAATAAAAAATCCTACAGGTGTTATAGCCTTTCACCACTTAACTAAACAAAATCATTTTTATTTCTGCCATTGGAAAGTTCCCCTCACTTCCTGTTTGGTAAAATGTTGTCAGCAGTAGAGAAAGGGAAGAAACATCTCTTTAACAGATCCCTGAAAATCAGTAAAAAAAAGTACCCCCTTCCTGCCCTGGACAATTTTCAGCTTTCAGTGCTGTCACACTTTGAATTACAAATACGCGGTCATGCAACACTACACCCAAATTATTATTTTTCCTTTTTTTAGACAGATAGAGTGGTAGTTATTCACCACTAGGTTTTTATTGTTTGCTAAATAGACAAAAAAAGGCCAAATATTTTGTAAAAAAAACATTTTGTAAATAAGTACTTTTTCTTCTTTCCTGATGAGGCAGCACTGATGGGCACATATGAGGCTGTACTGATGGGCACTGCTATGGCGGTACTGATGCGCACTTATGGGGACTGATGAGGCGACACTGATAACTACACTAATGGACATTGATGAGGAGGCACTGACGAGACTGACGAGTACTGATGAGGCGACACTGATGGGCACTGATAGGTGGCACTGATGGGCATTGATAACCAGTGTAAATGCTGTACTCACTGTGTCCTGTCAAATCAGCTCTCCTTTCCACACATGCTGTCTCTGTGTGAGGAAAGGAGAGTCAATAACCAGCAACACTGTTTACATGTGACCATCTGTGATTGGACAGCACTGGTTCAATGGTAAAGGGCTGCTGTGATTGTCCCTTTACCCTGAGCTTAGATCTTCTGTGTCCAAGGGACACAGCGATCACAGACACTTCCCGATGCGTGCCCCACATGGCAAGCGAGTGATAAAACCAATGAAACTCATATAGCACATCTCAAACATTAATGTATGCTAGCAGTTTTAAACTTGTGAGCTTTGCAGAGCTTTTTGTACATCATATGGTAATGGCTGAATTTGCACCTTGCTCAGACAATATGATCAAACTAAGCTTTTGCAATACTCCCATGCTTGTTCTCGATGAATTATTAACACACCAGACACCAGTCTATGAAATTGCCATTTGTTCTTTAAAGGGAACATTCTGTGACCTAGCTGTAGGTGGTAGAAAAACTGACTGACAGCAGGTAGTACCAATGTTTATATGTAGCTAAAATATAAAACAGAAAAGTTGTCACAAGGGCTATAAACGTACAGTCAGCAGGATGTTTTACTTGTGCAGATTCCTCTTTTGTTTATAAAAATCCTTCTCAATCCATTCCCCCTCACCCCAGCTACCATAATCCTCTGGTGCAGCAGGGGTTATTACAACTAAGAGGCTGTCACAGGCTTTCATCAAGAGAGCCCAACTATGCCTGCTGGTTTCACCCAGCATCACCATTTATAGAAGCAGTACTACAGCTTCTATGAGTGAACTTAGATCTATGAATGGAGAATGGGTAGATGGTTGATAGCTCTGTCCTTCCATTCATAGAATCTGTATCATTCAAACAAGCTGTAGTAAGGCTTCTATGAATAGTGGAGATGATAAAAATGGGCAGACATAGTTGGGCTCTCTTGATTAGGGCTTGTGACTGCCCATTAGTTGTATTAGCCCCCATTGCACCTGAAGATTACAGCGGCAGGGATGGGGGACATAGACTAAAAAGATTTTCTGCTAACAGAAAAGGAATCAGCACAAGTGACACATCCTACTGACTGTAAGTTATGCTCCTTGTGCTGATTTTTCAGTCTTTTTCAGTCTTTTCCTTTAGCTAATCTTTGACTTTAAACAACCACAAATCCAAAACAGTTTATGATTATTGTTTTTTCTGTATTTTACCAAAAAACAACATTAAATATATACTAAGTAGATGGAAGTAAATGTGTGGTGTGTCCATTTACTAAGTTAGGTATCTAAGAGGATTTGCTCCTACAAGAGTATCATAGTCACAGATAGACATGTGCGCCGTCAATAAATTTGTTTTGTTTCATTACGTTACGTTTCGTATTAGAATTAATTGTTAGGTTCGTTAACTTTTCATAACAATTACGAATGTTCGTTATGATGAATTAATCATTATGAGGGGCTCCCATCATCCTTGTGCTGTGCTGACTTCCTTGGTTTTTAACTTCATTATAACGAATAATCATAATTAACGAACATTCTCATTTCCGTTGTAACGAAATTTGGATTTGAAATTTGTAAACGAAATTTCGTATTTCGTACAGAATTCGGAAGCATAGCAATTCGTATTTTGGATCCTCCCGAATGTACGAATTTACGGAAATTCGTACAAGTTTTCGATTTGTACGAAACTAATTGCACATGTCTAGTCACAGTTAGATAGGAATTCATATACCCAAGTGGAATAAAAATAAATTAGACCAATAGTTCATGCCAGGATCAACCTGCATTCTTAATATGTTAATATGTATCTCAAATGAATAAACTAAGGAAGAATAATGGTGATACTTGATGTCTACGCATATATTATCTGTGTTTATATTTCTATTTCGACTCAAATAAACCAGTATATCCTCCAGAGTACAAATACATGCTGCGTTATGAAAGATACAATGATGCATAACCAACGCATATTACCATTCTTAATGCAGACTAGGAAATCTTGCAATGAAGCCTCACACGTCAAATAATAACAGTTATTCAAATCTCTTCACTATTGTGATATCTTAACAAGATGACCTTTTCGAGAAACACTTCATTATATGTGAAATATCAACAGGATGGAAAACATTCTAATATTTAGGAGAAAAATAAAACTGTGCAAGACAAGAGGAGAACAAGTCTCTAAACAGCCTGAAACATCTAACAAGACTCGCATTTGGGTTCCAAGGCTAGCATAAACTGAAATATCCATAGCTTACTATGCTTAGGAGGTCTCATACTGTTCACAACCAAAACAGATACAGTCTCTGTTGCCATAGTTATTAATATTACAGATATGATGAAGTGGTGTTTAATCTTGGCTCTTGCAAACAACAAAGGCTTTAAAGGCTTTATTTCCTGTGCTTGCATTTTACTAATGGAGAGAGTGCATAAATGTGTGCTTTGTTTTATAACTGAAATCATGAAATAAATAACTAAAGAAAAAAGAAGAAAAATATTTGTGAACTGTGTTAGTGAGTGCTTAGATGTACAAGTCTCTTTGTTTTGTCATAAAACAGCCCATTCATGCCCTGGATTTGAAGGACTGGTGACATATTTGGGTGAGGAGTGGACCATTGATGGCTACACTACGTGCCTGCTGTAAGATTGCTGTGCGATGGACGAGGTCTTACATATTGCTTTGAAATAAGGGACAAAATAAATTATCAGCATGCTGGGATCATGGGCTGAATAACATAATACTGCATACAAGGGGGTGGTGTAGTCAGGGGCAAGCTTTTGGCCTGGGGAAAACTATTGTCAATATAGTGGAGATTTATACTGGTCACACAATACCCAACAATCTGTGAAATCACAACCAGTTGGTTTTGGATGGAAAATGGATGTTTCATAATATTTTCAGCCTACAATAAAGATTCTGCAAATAAACGTTCACAGAACTCAGAACATTTGTTGCAGGGTGGCTGCTAAAAGTATTTTAAAATCAATTTGATTTTCTTTTCTTAAACAAATATGTGTTTATATATTTAAGAGATACAATATCTGGATACTACAGGCTAGTTAGCCTAACATCAATAGTCTGCAAGCTATTGGAGGGGATGATAAGAGACTATATACAAGATTTTAGTCATGAAAACAGTATCATTAGTGGTAATCACTCAGCATGGATTCAAGAAGAATTGCTCTTGCCAGACCAATCTATTAACATTCTTTGAAGAAGTGAGCTGCCATCTAGATAAAGGAAGGCTGGTAGATTTGGTGCATCTGGATTTTGCAAAGGCATGTGATACAGTTCCCAACAAACGTTAAATTTACAAACTGAGGTCTGTCGGCATGGACCATAGGGTGAGTACCTGGATTGAAAACTGGCTACATGGGCGATCCCAAAGGGTGGTGATAAATAGCGAGTACTTGGAATGGTCCAGTGTGGTCAATGGGATCTGTCCTGGGACCAATTATGTTTAATCTATTTATAAACGATATAGAGGATGGGATAAATGGCTCAATCTCAGTATTTGCAGACGATACTAAGCTAGGCAGGGCAATAACTTTGGCGCAGGATGTGTAAACCTTACAAGAAGACCTTAATAAAATAATGGGGTGGGTAACTACATGGCAAATGAGGTTTAACGTTGAAAAAAGTAAAGTAATATATTTGGGTGCTAAAAATACAAACACAAGTTACTCACTAGGGGAGAACCTCTGGGGGAATCTAGGATGCAAAAGGACCTGGAGGTCCTAGTAGATGACAGGCTCAGGAATGGCATGCAATGCCAAGCTGCTGCAAGCAAAGCCAATAGAATATTGGCATGCATTAAAAAGGGGATTCACTCCAGAGATAACATTTTAATTCTCCCACTCCACAATACTCTGTCATTCACTGAAATTGGAAAAAAAGCGGTTTAACCTTAAACTGCTTAGAGGGTTCTTTACTGTCGCAGCGGTAAGGATGTGGAATTCTCTTTCACAAGCAGTGGTATCAGCAGGGAGTGTCGATAGTTTAAAAAAACTATTAGATGGGCACCTTAATGATCACAACATACAAGGATATACAATGTACTATTGACATAAACACAAGCACACTCACACACCACAGGTTGAACTAGATAGACTGGTGTCTTTTTTCAACATTACTAACTATGTAACTATGTAACAACGATAATTGTGTTTAGTATTACCTGGGTTTATTCAAGATAAAAACAGTAAAATAAAAATATATGCCAAAACCTTCAGTTTTTCACCTAATAAGCTTTTAATCCCACCTCCAATCTACTCCAGCTAGGCCCAGAGCTTGTTCCTAAATATATGTAGTAAGACCCATAACTGCCTAAACTTTATTACCTACACTTTGCCTTCATGTGGCATTGGTTACCATGCAACAACTCAGCATGATGCACATGTTGTGGCAGCTGTAATAGCATTTGCTCTGCTTGGTCTTTAAAGGGGCATGCTACTTGTCTCCTACTGTAGAGGACACCACCTGAGATTCACACACATGTCTTGAACATTATTGAGTATTCTTTGTAAAGTGAAATATAATTACATTCACTAAGCTCTTGGTAAATTTCCCTTGCAAACTGCAACCTGCAAGAGAAAAGCCCATTTGCCTTTAGTAAGTCAACCCCCATATATATGCAAAAGTAGCTGAAGCTGGTCAAATGAAAGTCTGCAAATGCAGGTCAACTGTACTTGCCATTAATTCTACATTTTATAAAAGCTTGTCAAACTGATGTCAAAATCATGCTGCATGTGACCATTAAATCCCATCAAGGCCCTTACATTTGTATTTGTATGCTAATTATATGTCTAATTATATGTCTGTAAGGGTGTCTTGGTTCCTTAAATGCCTTACTTAACTCCCAAAAAAACAATACAGGTGACTTAAGCTGGCAATAGACGGAGTGATTTTCTTTCCATGCAACCATGGGTTGCAGGGAAGAATATTGCTCTATTCCCCCATCAACACAGTCAGTGTTGTTGGGGAAATCCGTCCCGCGGACCCATTGTGTTCTCCCAGTGGGGGGAGCCATCCCCTCTGGGGGATCACAGTGATTACTGCTAACAGTTATAATATCCGTTAGCAATAATAACCTTTTAAATCTAACAGGCTAGTTGTACCCAAGTTGATTGTCCTATCAGCCTGCCTGTACATGGTTTGAATCTCGGACGGTCCCTGCTTGGAGAACTTGGGGGTAGATCCTGGTTTGTTCACCAACCTCAATAAAACATCCAAACAAAGAAAAAAGTGAAGATTGCGCAATGTGTTCACTAAAAACTTCCTTTTTTGTTTACTCCAATATAACAGGAGTCAAAGAAAATGCCTGGTATTCCAGGTATAGAGGAACAATTGACTCAATCCATGTGACAGCTCTGGGCCAATCAATGCTTTGTGTAAACTTTGACTGATTGATTTTCCTTCTGCTACTAGAAGCTGAATAAAGTGGTCAGGGAGCAAATGAACTAAAGCAATAAATCTGTGGAGGTCTGCATTAAAGTGAACCTATCGTTTTATCCTGTGTGCCAAAACAATTGGTTCTTTGTTTTTTACTTTCAGTTAAAGAAAGAGTTTATCTTTAGTCAGATAGACACTGTGATACTGTCCCCATAAGCATTGCAACGAAACCTAGGAACAACATTTTTACAGTGAAAATAGGCCCCAATAATAAACTGCTTTAATTTTTTGCTCCATTTTAGTTTGTTTAGTACACCATTGGAAGCATTGTCATAGCTGTTTAATATGAAAAAAAATGTTATAAACTATTGATCATGTAAGAAATTCTAAATTATCCTGTACTCACTTAACCTGGGTTATCTCAAAAAGCCCTCCTAGTTCATATTTTGGACCACAGAATGATTAGCTATTATTTTGTAGAGATCCTAGAGTGAAAATGGAGTAGTTTAGCAAATGACACTAAACAGAATGATACCATGATACTGTGGGATTTATTTACTAAAGGCAAATCCAGTTTGCACTACAAATGCACTCAGGGGAGGGCTGGCAGCCTTAGGCCTGGCGGGCAAGTCTAGTCAAGTGGCCCATTAAACCACCAATCAGCTTACCATCACCAGTCCCCCCATCAATGCAGCCTGATCAGTGCCCATCAATGCAGCCTCACTAGTGTCTATCAATGCAGCCTTGTCAGTGCCCATCAATGCAGCCTCACCAGTCCCCATTAGCTCAGCCTCACCACAGCCCGTCAATGCAGTCTGTTCAGTGCATGGGTATTAGAGAGAGAAGAGCTGCTGGATTGCACAGAGCGGAGGTCTCCCGTTTACCCAGTGTGGCTGCTGTCATATGAAGTACTGCCTCCTCGATGGGCTTCTATGATAGATGTCACCAGTGTGCTGTTTATCATAGGACGTCCTCGGCACCCCCGATCGCTCATGACAGAGCAGGAACATGGATCTGTGTGTTTAAACACACAGATCCAGGTCCTGTCAGGGGAGAGGAGACAGATCATGTTATCCTATTATATAGGAACACTGATCGGTCTCCTCCCCTAGTCAGTCCCACCCCTCCCCCACAGTTAGAATCACTCCATAGGTAACACATTTAACCCCTTGATCACCCCCTAGTGTTAACTCCTTCCCTGCCAGTGACATTTATACAGTAATCAATGCATTTTTATAGCTCTGATAAATATAAGTGTCACTGGTCCCAATAGTGTCAAAAGTGTCCGATCTGTCCACCGCAATGTCACAGTCACAATAAAAATCGCAGATCGCCGCCATTACTAGTAAAAAGAAAAAAAATTATAAAAATGCCATAAATCAATAACCTATTTTGTAGAGGCTATAACTTTTGCGCAAACCAATCAATATACGCTTATTGCAATAATTTTTTTTTTTTTTACCAAAAATATGTAGAAGAATACATATCGGCCTAAACTGAGGAAAAAAATATTTCTTTTTAAATTGGGATATTTATTATAGCAAAAAGTAAAAAAATATTGTGTTTTTTTTTTTTATAATAATTCATTTGGGTACAGTGTTGTATGACCGCACAATTGTCATTATAAATGTTACAGCGCTGAAAGCTGAAAATTGGCCTGGACAGGAAGGGGGTGAAGATGCCCAGTATTGAAGTGGTTAATTAATGAAAGTGTATTTCTTCCAAAAAAATTGTATTTGAAAAACCGCTGCACAAATACAGTGTGACATAAAATATTACAACAATCGCCATTTTATTCTCTAGGGTCTCTGATAAAAAAAAAAAAAATATATATATATATATATATATATATATATATATATATATATATATAATGTTTGGGGGTTCTAAGTAATTTTCTAATAAAAATACTGATTTGTTACTTGTAAACAACAAGTGTCAAAACATGTTTAGGCATGCAGGGGTTAATAATATCAGCTCCCAGCTTGAAACAATGGGAAAGGAAGAGACAAATCTTCATAGTGTAAGAGATTTCTTTTTAATAAAAAAAAAAAAAAACACATTCACCAAAAAACTTACATTATCTCTGCTCTGTCCTCAGCCTCATGGAGTGACAGTCTGCTCCCCTGCAGTCTCTCATCCGTCCTCCTCCTGTGGGCAGGCTGGGGATTTTTTTGCGCCCAGGAATTGCTATTGGGCCGCTGGCGATAGGGACAACATGTCCCACGATGCTTTGCAGCGGCTGTAGGCTTGGCTGATTGGCTCCCTCCCTATACCAATGAGGAAGCAGGAGAGAGTACAGAGTGGGTGGCTGAGCTCTGTGAGCGGAGCTCACACATGCTGCAGTGTTCAGCAGAGAGGGAGGGGGGGGGGGAAATACCCCCACACGAGCTGACAGGTTGGCTCTCACTCTGTCAGTAAATTAGTGTGAGAGCGACCGGCGGGAGGTGTGGGAACAGAGCGGCCCCCACTACATAAGTGAGTGCCTCTTGAGCTCCGGCGCCCCTCCCTCTGCCTCAGCTTTTGGCCCCTGCCCTGACCCGACTTCCTCCAGAAAAAAAAAATTGTGAGGAGCGGGCGGCCGCCGGCCATTATGTGTATATGTTAGAGCAGCCTGGGGGGAAATTGACACCCTGCCCCCCGGCCCAGCCCGCCCCTGAGTGCACTGTAAGTGCACTTGGAAGTGCAGTCGCTGTAGATCTGAGGGGGACATGCAAGGAAAATAAAAAACAGCATTTTTGCTTGTACATGATTGGATAATAAAATCAACAGGGCTTCATCTCATTTCAGATCTTTCTCTCAGATCTACAGTGACTGCTGCACTTCCAAGTGCACTTGTAGTGCAAAGTGGATTTTCCTTTAGTAAATAAACCTCTGTGTGTTGTCACAGGACTTAACAGCTTGGTGCATATACGGCAAACCAATCGGTATTATATTTCTATACTTGTAGGGATAAAGCGATAAAACATTTGGAAATTTGCATGTATTGTAGAGATGTATTGCATTTTTTTTTTTACTTTTCCTGAGCTCGTATGTAAAGAGTATCTAAACTGAATTATTATTTTTTGATTATTCTGAAAGGAGCGTGGAAGTATTGAAACAGCTTGCTGTGTCCATGTAAGAGAGAATCACCCAACCATCTATATGTCCTGGAGACACTTGTTACCAGTACAGAAAGTGGGGTGAAATCCAATTTTTTACAGCTGCCACAGGAACAGAAAGTATAGGGGAAATTGTTCCTTTCCTTTGGGTTTCAAGGGCAGGGAGTGTAGGGAATCCTCGGAATGGAACAGATCAAAAAAAAAACCGACAGGGGTCTTGCCCTTTTTTTTCTCTATCCAAAACAAAAAAAAGTCTTGGCTTTGGATATATTTTAGTAAACATTGGTAGACGTGTTTAACCACTTCAATACTGGGCACTTTCATCTCCTTCCTGCCTAGGCCAATTTTCAGCTTTTAGCGCTGTTGCACTTTGAATGACAAATGCAGTCATGCAACACTATATATTACATATTTAATTTTTTTGGAGATAGGTAGAGCTTTCTTTTGGTGGTATTTAATCACCACTAGGTTTTTTATTTTTTGCTAAACAAACAACAAAAAAAGGTTTTCTTAGTTTCTGTTATAACAATTTGTAAATAAGTAGTGTTTCTTCTTCACTGATAGGTGCTGATGAGGCTGCACTGATGGGCACTGATGACGATGCAATGATGTGCACTGATGAGGCCGCACTGATGGGCACTGATGAGACTGCACTGATGGGCACTGATGATGCTGCACTGATGGGCACTGATGAGGCTACACTGATGGGCACTGATGAGGCTGCACTGATGGGCAATGATAAGGGTGCACTGACGTGGCTGCACTGATAGGCACTGATGAGTCAGCACTGACAAGCAATGATAAGCTGCACTAATGAGCACTCAAGAGACGGGACTGATAGGCAACACTGATGGGCACTGATAAGAGGCGCTGATGGGGACTAATAGGGTGCACTGATGTGGCTGCACTGATATGCACTGGTAGGGCTGCACAGATAATCAGGGTACTGATAATCAGTGCCCTGATTATCAGTGTAAACAGTGTACTGACAGGCTTGCCAGTTATCAGTACTCCATTCCTCGCACATACACAGCATGTGAGGAAAGGACTAATAACCGCCAAGTCTGTTTACATGTGATCATGTAATTGGTACAGCTGACCACATGGTAACGGGCCGTTGTGATTGGCTCTTTGACCTCATTTGTGATCAGTTGTTTCCGAAGTACAAAGCTAAATGAGAACAGCCCTACTGCAAGGGAGGACTTTTTCTTTTCTGGAGTTCAGCTTTAACTGATTAGAAGTAACATCCACCATTTTGGTATACTCATGAAAGCGTTTTGTAAGTTTATCATTCTTGGCCTTATGTCTAGTGTCTAGTGGGATCCATATATGAGCTCCTTCGCAGACAGCCAGGTTTCTGAGGACATCTTGGCAAAGATCCTGGATGATGATGAAGAAACTAAGAGGTAGAGCCATCTCAGCTTTTTCATACTGAAATTCATCCAATACAACAGACAATAAACAAGACACAGAATGACTGAATGCCTGTTCTGAATGACACTGGTATATACAGTGGTTCTAATTGAAATCAAAATGACTATGTTTTGGGGAATCACACTAAAAGTGTAGTTATTTCTCAAAAGGTGAAGTTAGCCTGTAGAAATGTAAATACTGCATGAGCAGCTTAGCTGCTTCTGCTCTTGTATCATTTTACCCCACATGACCAATTTTTACATTACCACTATAGGCCTGATTATTCACTAAAAACGTTGCTGTTACTAAAATAAGATAGTAATGTTTGGGGGACAAACTAGGCCTTTTGGCAATATTGTCTTGCAACAACTATATACTTTTTTGACCAGTGTTAGTATAAAAATAATATTGGAAATAAAAAGTATACATTTTATTCTAAAGGTATCCACTTCCAGACTAGGTCTTTTTTGCCACTTTTTGTTTACATGTAAAAATCTGTATTTTTTTGTTAGAAAATTACTTAAAACCCTAAAACATTTTATATTTCTTTAACCACTTCCTGCCCGGCATATAGCAGTATGACAGCCGGGCGGTGGTTCTGTTATTCTTACTGGGCGTCATATGATATCCAGCAGGATAACATGCCGGCGCGCACCCGTCATACTGCTATAGGCTGGGCGGGAAGTGGTTAAATAATCGTTGGTGTTGTGTGTCTTTCTGACACACCGCATCTCTGATCGTGGTAAGGAGCCTCTGACGGAGGATCCTTACCACGTGATCAGCTGTGACCAATCACAGCTGATCACAGCGTGAACCAGGAAGTACCAGTAAATGGCTTTCCTCGGTTCACGCTGACAGGGAGAGACGATCGGTGGCTCTCCCTGTCAGAGGGGGGATCTGCGATGATAATCAGTACATTGATTATCAGCGCAGCCCCCATGGGAGGTGCCCATAAGCTGCCATTCGGTGCCCATCAGATGCCAGTCTGTGCCCCATCAGTAACCCCTGTCAGTGCCCATCAAAGTGCCAATCAGTGCCCATAAATGTGCCAATCAGTGCCCCATCAGTAATGCCTGTCAGTGCCCTTCAGATGCCAATCAGTAATGCCCGTCAGTAGCTCCTCATCAGTGCTGCCTATCCAGTGCCACCTATCAGTGCCCACCTGTGCCCATCAGTTACCGCCTATCAGTGCCCATCAGTGTGGCCTATCAGTGCCCATCAGTGCCGCCTATCAGTGCCCATCAGTCCTGCCTATCAGTGCCCATCAGTGCTGCATATCAGTGTAGCCTATTGGTGCCCTTCAGTGCTGCAGATCAGTGCTGCCTAGCAGTGCCCATCAATTCCATATATCAGTGCCACCTTATCAGTGCCGCCTCATCGGTGCCCATTAGTTCAGCCTTACCAGTGCCTGTCAGTGGAAGAGAAAACTAAATTTTATAACACAAACAAAGAAAAACTTTTTTTTTTTTTTTTTTAAAGTTGGTCTTTTGCTTAGCAAAAAGTAAAAACCGCAGAGGTGATCAAATACCACCAAAAGAAAGCTGTATTTGTGGGAAGAAAATTATAAAAATGTTGTTACAGTTCTGGTACAGTATTGTATGACCTTGCATGTGTCATTCAAAATGTAACAGCACTGAAACCTGAAAATTGTACTGGGCAGGAAGAGGGAAAAGTGCCTGGCATTGGAGTGGTTAAAGCAGAGGTCATATAGAATAAAATGGCAGTCCTTGGCAGTCCCCTCCTTCTGCTTGTAAAAGCAGTCCAGCGGCTAGTTAGCTGCTAGAATTGCTTTTACAAGAGAGCTGACTGCTGGCTCTAAAAAACAGTGACAGGGTGATGCAGGCATCATCCCAGTATAACCATGGAAAATCCAGCTACGTACAGATACGTTGCTGGTCCGAAAGTGGGTATCCTATTTAAAAATTACAATAAAATATAGAATCTGTTACAAGACATGTCAAAGTTATTTGCAAATGAAAAAAGACATTTTAATTAGTTAATGCTGTGCATTTTTTTATGTGGCACTGAAAAAAGTAACAAACAAAACAAATACACATGAAAATAAAATTGAAATATTAACAGTAAAAACAGTAAGAACATTTAATTAATAAAATAGCAGAAAATGATTAGCTAAGGGAAGAAAGGAGTAAATTAGGGTTGATTGGGGTTAAAGGTTTACTAAACCCTCATATTTAAAAAAAAAAATGAAAAAAAAAAGAAAACTTACCTCCACTGTGCAGTTCATTTTGCACAGAGTGGCCCTGATCCTCTTCTTCTGGGGTCCCCTGGCGGCACTACTAGCTCCTCCCCCGCATCAGGAAACCACCTAGTACAATCGCTCTCTATAGGGGTACCCATGCGGGCGTGCTCTCCAGCTTTTGCGTCCATAGATACAGAAACATAGATACTCGGCACTGCCCCCAGGCGCCCGCGTCATTGGATTGGATTGACAGCAGCTGGAGCCAATGGCTGCGCTGCTATCAATCTATCCAATCAAGAGCTGAGACCCCGGCCAGAGAGGGTGTGTGCGCGTTTCCTGCATGGGAACGAACAGGCTCAGGTGAGTAAAACAGGGGGCTGGGGGACTGCTCAGTGAAAAAACATGAGGGTTTACAACCCCTTTAAGTAAGGGTTAATAAATGGTTTAAAAAGAAAATATTTGATTACAACATTTTTATTTTACTTGTAAGGTTTCTTTATCGCATGTCATATGTAATGATAGATTGTTACATTTTGTTACTCAATGACACTTGCAGGCAATCTGTAAATGCAATATTACAAAGGAGCAGCTAAATTTTGACTGCTGTCATTGCTATGTAATACAAAGCAATACCTAGCTCTAATTTTGACAGACAGAATTAGCAGCAATAGCTGTGTGGGGAGTGGAGGTGAACGTAGGAGATACATCCTAAAAACTTTGCTGAAGTTTTTTAGGGCAAATCTCCAATGTTTAAAATCCTCAGGTGGTTAAAATCACTTAAGCTGACCATATATGACCCGGGCTGAACTAAAAAACTGAACCAATTCCCCCATCCACACATTCAGGTTGGATATGGGAATCCTCCCCTTTGTGTCATTGTATTCTGCTAGCGGGACTCCTCCCCCATCAACTGGCTGCAGCACTGACCGAAGAAAAATTTTCCAGCGAGCCGATTCATGAGAAGTCGATTGTTTGATTCAATTCTCATGAATAGGAAAGGCCATAGATGGATTGAAATTCAGCCGGTCCCTGCTTAACCAGCCGAATATTAAACCATCTATGGACAGCTTTAGAGAACTTATAGAGCAAGTCACCTAATGGCCTCCGCCCCTTCTTCTTGGTAAGTAAAGAAGCATTATTACCTCTGTCATGTGAGCAGGAAGAAGACTTTATGTAAGAATTAAACGAAAAACAGTTTTGGTCAACTTTTAACGTTTAACAACTTCCCTACCCACCCATATTAATATGACGTCCGCAGGAGGGATCTCCCATCCTGGGCGGAGCGTCATATGACATCCTGGGCTTACTGGCCATCTAGGGGGGCACGCATGTGCCGCGTCACTTGGGAGCCGGTGTGCATGCCCAGCGGCCGCAGTGTCTGCGGGGCACCCACGATTGCCCGATAACAGAGCAGGACCATCGATATGTGGGTGTAAACCCACAGATCCACATCCTGTCAAGGGAGAGGCGACCGATCGTGTGTTCCCGATACAGAGGAACACTGATCGGTCTCCCCCCCTTGTGAGTCCCATCCCCCACAGTTAGAATCACTCCCTAGGTAAAACATTTAACCCCTTGTTCGCCCCCTAGTGTTAACCCCTTCCCTGCCAGTGACAATTATACAGTAATCAGTGCATTTTTATAGCACTGATCACTGTATAAATGTGAATGGTCCCAAAATAGTGTCAAAAGTGTCCACCGCAATGTCGCAGTCATGATAAAAATCGCAGATCGCCGCCATTACTAGTAAAAATAAAATAATAATAAAAATGCCACAAAACTATCCCCTATTTTGTATAACTTTTGTGCAAACCAATCAATATACGCTTATTGCAATTTTTTTTAACCAAAAATATGTAGAAGAATACATATTCGCCGCCTAAACTGAGGAAAAAAAAAGATATATATATTTTTTTAATTGGGATATTTATTATAGCACAAAGTAAAAAATATTGTGTTTTTTTCAAACTTGTCACTCTTCTTTTGTTTATAACGCAAAAAAAATAAAAACCGCAGAGGTGATCAAATACCACCAAAATAAAGCTCTATTTCTGGGGGAAAAATGTGAAAAATTTTATTTGGGTGCAGTGTTGCATGACCGTGCAATTGTCATTCAAATTGCGACAGCGCTGAAAATTGAAAATTGGCCTGGACAGGAAGGGGGTGAAAATGCCCTGTTTGGAAGTGGTTAACCATTTGCCTACTGGGCACTTTCACCCCCTTCCTGCGCAGGCCAATTTTCAGTGCTGTCGCACTTTGAGTGACAGTTGCACTGTCATGCAGCACTGTACCCATAAGAGGCTGCACTTACGGGCATTGATAGGCTGCACTGATAGGTGACACTGATGGGTACTGATAGGCAGCACTGATGAACACTGATAGGTGGCACTGATAGGCAGCACTTATGAACACTTATTGGCAGCACTGATTGGCACTTATTGGCAGCACTGATGAACACTGATAGGCAGCACTTATGGACACTGATTGGCAGCATTGATGGGCACTGATTGGCAGCACTGATGGGCAGCACTGATGGGCACTAATAGGCAGCACTGATGGGCACTGTTGGGGGTGCACCGGTAATCAGGACACTGATGATCAGTGCCCTGATTATCAGTGTAGATTTCCCTTTTCAAACTTGCCAGATACCGACTCTCTCCTTTCCTCACGCTGTGGCAGCAGGGGTGCCCTCTCAGAAATGGGCGACCTCTCTGTAGCAGTCATTTGGCTATACCGCGGTCAGCAAGTGGTTAATTGTCCTACAATAACAATCCTGCTGCATGAAAACATATCTGTATCATTCTGTATGTGTATAGAATGTTGTGATGTTATTACTTAGCCCTTGCCAAATACCATTTTTTTTTTCACAGAAGCTTCATATTGAAAACCATATTCAC
Organism: Lithobates sylvaticus; assembly: GCA_028564925.1. Classification (NCBI taxonomy): domain Eukaryota; kingdom Metazoa; phylum Chordata; class Amphibia; order Anura; family Ranidae; genus Lithobates; species Lithobates sylvaticus. Next base: position 167,911,739 of record CM053026.1, read on the forward strand.
TCATCATTTTTTCCATCATCATTTTTCCTATCATTCGCATTAACTGTAAATCTGTTAAAGGGGAAATATATGGGCTGTCACTGCAGGCCTTCTTCTGAAAATGCTAGTTGCTTGAATTCAGTATGTGCATCACACGTCAGGAACAAAATGTCACATGTCAAGTCAGTTCACTCATAAGTCCCCCGATTTGCATACTTGTTTGGATCAGTCAGGAAATCCACCTTTTCCAAAGTTTAGGTCAAAAATAGAAATTTACCTATTCCCCATAGTACAGATTTATTAATTATATGCCTAAAACTATTATGGCAAAACTTTTGTTAACACTGTGAAATGTAACCTGGAACAAATGACCTGCTGTGAATGCAACATATTTCTGATAAAGCGTTACATTTTGCAATAGCAAAAACATGACTCTAGGGGTCCCTTATGTTCTGAAATATATTTTTGTAAAGCAGCAATAGCTTAGGCAGATATATAATACAAATATATCTATGTATAACTCACGCATCTCTGCCACATGTTTTTTTTTTAAGTAATCAGTATACCAAAGTTCAACCCCCCATAACTAAGATAGCACAGGCAGTGGAAGAAGGGAATTGGTATCGAGCTTGAAAAATAAAATAACTTCAAAATACATTTTTTTTGTTATGCTGTCAAATATAGTTACTCTGCTGATTCTAAAAAGGAATCTGTAACATATTCATATTGCTGTGTAATACCTATATATAAAGTATAAGCATATAGCGCTCTTTTTAGTTTTAGATAAAGTTGGGGAAAATTAGAACCGCTGTCAAGTTTTATTCCGTGTCGTCACTGTGGAGATTTACTCTGACCATTGTCATTGGAACAGAAATGATAGAAAACCAACATTTTAAAGGTGTCATCAGAAAAGGAGGTTTGGGCAAATCTTCCATTGGGATATCTGTCCTGATTATAACTGTCTACGAATGAAGTAACCCTTACTTTCTGGAGATTTTTCTCTCACATCATGTGGATTTTCTGAGAAAAGAACTAATGGAAAATCTTCACAATGGGATACAGACAAGAAAAAAAACAATCACCTGAAAGGATTTAACGTTTTCCTACTTTATCCAAAAGAAAAAAAGGTTGTGGCTATACATACAGGTAAAAGTTAAATTATATGTACAAAAAAAACTGTTCCCAGTCAACACCCTTAAATGATGAAGCTCATTGACGCCACTGATCCTTGAGCTTCCTGACACTCGCTGGGGGAGTTATTTGTGAGGAGGTGGGGGGGTGGGAGAGTTCCCTCCCCTCACCCTGGTCCCCCCCTTCCTTACACATCTACTTTCTCCATCTCCTTCTCCCTTTTTTTTCCCTTTCCTCTTTCTCATCTCCTTTTTCCTCATTTCTATTTTAAGCTAATTATCCCAGTGAAGCCTCCTACAACGGCGCACCCACCACTGATTCTATGTTTGTTTATTCTTCCCTCTTTTGTAAGCTACAGTTACTTTAGTTTCTGGGGCTTTTTCTGCCCCCTCTCTTTTTTTTCCAAAACTACAGCTCAATGCACAATTTCTATGAATAGTACTTGGGGTGGTTTCCTTGACAAGCTTCGAAATGTTGACCATAGAGCTAAGACGCTTGCCCTTGTCAAGGTCTTTGAACATCAACAGATTTTACATTTTGCATTTATTATGCTGAGTGTTGTTCCTACAAACGTTGCTGAAAAATGTTACCGATGATTGTATTCACTACACCTTTGTGTATTCCTAGGTACTAGGCCCATGTATCTACATCTCTTTTCTAATAAAATATCTGTGGTATAAAAAATCACAAACAATCATGTGCACTTTGTATTTATTCTTTTTTCAACAGGAACAACTGTGCTAGAGGATACAAATAATTTCCAACAGGTTTGTGGATCTGGAGTTATAGGTGTATATATGGATGAGTAGGGACCACTAACACAATAACTAGTTCATGTACAAAATGCACATACACAGGACAATTACTTTATTACCTGTTTATAGTAAAGTGCACCCAAATATAAAACGGGCAAATAGCTGTATAGTGCAGGATGGCTACTGAAATGTATGTTTTTCACAGTGCTCAGATGTACTTGTAAATAGGATTTGGTTCTAAACTCTTGCTCATGGTTTGCAAACTTTGCAGCAAACCCTATTGAAATCTAGGGGGAGTTAATCTTTGTATTTAATTCTGGACATTTGTAGGGCCAATAAACACGTTATTATCAAACTAGAGGATACAAAATCAGTTTCCTCTGTGCATGGCAGCCAATCAGCTTCTAACTTCAGCTTGTTCAATTAAGCTTTGACAAAAAAAAAACTGGAAGCTGATTGGTTTCTGTGCAGAGCTGCACCAGTTTTTGCACTCTCCAGTTTTAGTAAAGTACTGTATCTGTCAGCTCTCCCTAACAACTCCAACACACAATGAGAATATGGCTACTATGAACCCATCCTTTTATAGAAATGGGGTTGGACTATACATTCTTTCAAATGATTGGCTTTTGTATGTCATCTGACCAGTGGTAAAGGCTATGCACTGTACTATAGGTGTACCTAATGACTGGTGACCAAAAGATTCACACACTTCACAAATCCCAATGGATCTCTGCAAACCCATGGTAGTACTGATCCCAAACCTCATCCCTACTTGTGAACTACACTGAGCAAAATTATAAATGCAACCCTTTTGTGTTTTCCCCTATTTATCATGAGCTGAACGCAAAGATCTACAACATTTTCTATGTACACAAAAGGCCTATTTCTCTCAAACATTGTTCACAAATCTGTCTAAATCTGTGTTAGTGAGCACTTCTCCTTTGCTGAGATAATCCATCCACCGGACGTGTGTAACATATGAAGATGCTGACTAGACAGCAAGATTATTGCACAGGTGTGCCTTAGGCTGGTCACAATAAAAGGCCACTCTAAAATGTGCAGTTTTACTGTATGGGGGGGGGGGGGGGGGGGGATCCGGGGGGTCCGAAAGCCAGTCAGTATCTGGTGTGACCACCATTTTCCTCATGCAGGGCAGCACATCTCCTTCATATAGAGTTGATCAGGTTGTTGATTGTGGCCTGTGCAATGTTGGTCCATTCCTCTTCAATGACTGTGCGAAGTTGATGGCTATTGTCAGGAACTGGAACACGCTGTCATATATGCCGATCCAGAGCATCCCAAACATGCTCAATGGGTGACATGTCCGGTGAGTATGCTGGCCATGCAAGAACTGGAATGTTTTTAGCTTTAAAGAATTGTGTGTAGATCCTTGCAACATGGGGCCATGCATTATCATGCTGCAACATGAGGTGTCTGCCATCTGCCCAGTACAGTGAAAAACAGGAGTCATCCATGAAGGGAACACCTCTCCAAAGTGGCAGACGCCACTGAATGTGAGCATTTGTCCACTCAAGTCGGTTACAACGACGAACTGCAGTCAGGTCAAGACCTCGACAAGCATGCAGAAAAGATTCCCTGACACTGTTTCTGAATGTTTGTGCTGAAATTCTTTGGTTACGCAAACCGATTGTTGCAGCTGCTATCCGGTGGCTGGTCTCAGATGATCTTGGAGGTGAAGATGCTGGATGTGGAGGTCCTGGGCTGGTGTGGTTACACGTGGTCTGCGGTTGTGAGGCCGGTTGGATGTACTGCCAAATTTTCTGAAACGCCTTTGGAGACGGCTTATGGTAGAGAAATGAACATTCAATTCAAGGGCAACACCTCTGGTGGACATTCCTGCAGTCAGCATGCCAATTGCACGCTCCCTCAACACTTGCAACATCTGTGGCATTGTGCTGTGTGTTAAAACTGTACATTTTAGAGTGGCCTTTTATTGTGGTCAGCCTAAGGCACACCTGTGCACTAATCATGCTGTCTAATCAGCATCTTGATATGCCACACCTGTGAGGTGGATGGATTAACTCGGCAAAGGAAAAGCGCTCACTAACACAGATTTAGACAGATTTGTGAACAATATTTGAGAGAAATCGTTTTTTTGTGTACATAGAAAAAGTCGTAGATCTTTGCTTTCAGCTCATGATAAATAGGGGCAAACACAAAAGTGTTGCATTTATAATTTTGCTCAGTGTAAATAAAGAACGTGTTCTGCTGTAAGTGCAGGTAGGAATCATTTCTCAGATGAGGCACTCTTACAGCATGGACTGAGATTCTAATTTAAGGTTTATTCTCATCCTAGGAACCTGAAAATAACTTTGTAAGCATTAGAGGTGATTGCAAGTTTTGGATGATGTTAAATTAAGACCAAATTTCACATATTTGGAAATGTCATTGTTGTGTTTGGTGGTCAGAATTCCTAAAACTTTTAGAAGAAAGGGCCCAAAGGCTGCTTAAAATGCTGTCTGCCTTTTATCTGCTTCTGCCATTACCTGTGCACCCTTGATTGCCAATGCCACCTGGCCTTCCCTTCTTTCTTAGTATCCCTGGTAGAACTTTAAAGGAAATGGCTCAGTTTGTCAAATTGTCCATCAGCCAGTGCTACCAAGAGCTTCCAAAACCATACTCTGTAATACACACTTATTTGGAGTTTTTTTTTTTTTGGGGGGGGGGGGGGATTTCCAGCGACTTTAAAGAGACTTCTAGTCTGGAAATTTCCGAATTTTGAAGGATTGTTGTTTTATTTTTCTTAATGCATGAGCCATGACTGATAGTACCTAAAACTTTAAGGCACACTACCATTCATTTCAGACTTGCTGTGTTGAGTTTTTAAAAGTCTCTATTATGTAAAATTGAATGAGAAGGTGATGGTCAATACACCTAAAATGCCACAGGGAGGATTTTTTAGAACATGTTAAGGTAGCACATTTAACCTACTGAAAGCAGAATTCTCCTCATATCCATGTACAGTGGTGTGAAAAAGTGTTTGCCCCCTTCCTCATTTCCTGTTCCTTTGCATGTTTGTCACACTTAAGTGTTTCGGAACATCAAACCAATTTAAACAATAGTCAAGGACAACACAAGTAAACACAAAATGCAATTTGTAAATGAAGGTGTTTATTATTAAAGGTGAAAAAAAATCCAAACCATCATGGCCCTGTGTGAAAAAGTGATTGCCCCCCTTGTTAAAACATACTATAACTGTGGTTGTCCACACCTGAGTTCAATTTCTCTAGCCACACCCAGGCCTGATTATTGCCACACCTGTTCACAATCAAGGCATCACTTAAATAGGAGCTGCTTGACACAGTAAGGTCCACAGAAGATCCTTAAAAGCTACACATCATGCCGAGACCCAAAGAAATTCAGGAACAATTGAGAAAGAAAGTAATTGAGATCTATCAGTCTGGAAAGGGTTATAAAGCCATTTCCAAAGCTTTGGGAATCCAGCGAACCACAGTGAGAGCCATTATCCATAAATGGCGAAGACATGGAACAGTGGTGAACCTTCCCAGGAGTGGCCGGCCGCCCAAAATTACCCCAAGAGCGCAGCGACGACTCATCCAAGAGGTCACAAAAGACCCCACAACAACATCCAAGGAACTGCAGGCCTCACTTGCCTCAGTTAAGGTCAGCGTTCATGCCTCCACCATCAGGAAAAGACTGGGCAAAAATGGCCTGCATGGCAGAGTTCCAAGGAGAAAACCACTGCTGAGCAAAAAGAACATCAAAGCTCGTCTCAATTTCTCCACAACACATCGCGATGATCCCCAAGACTTTTGGGACAACATTCTGTGGACCGATGAGACAAAAGTGGAACTCTTTGGAAGGTGTGTGTCCAAGTATATCTGGCGTAGAAGGAACACTGCATTTCAGAAAAAGAACATTATACCAACAGTAAAATATGGTGGTGGTAGTGTGATGGTCTGGGGCTGTTTTGCTGCTTCAGGACCTGGAAGACTTGCCGTGATAAAAGGAACTATGAATTCTGCTGTCTACCAAGAGATCCTGAAGGAGAATGTCCGACCATCTGTTCGTGTACTCAAGCTGAAACGAACTTGGGTTCTGCAGCAGGACAATGATCCTAAACACACCAGCAAGTCCACCACCGAATGGCTGAAGAAAAACAAAATGAAGACTTTGGAGTGGCCTAGCCAAAGTCCTGACCTGAATCCTATTGAGATGTTGTGGTATGACCTTAAAAAGGCCGTTCATGCTCGAAAACCCTCTAATGTAACTGAATTAGGACAATTCTGCAAAGATGAGTGGGCCAAAATTCCTCCAGGACGCTGTAAAAGCCTCATTGCACGTTATCGCAAACGCTTGGTTGCAGTTGTTGCTGCTAAGGGTGGCCCAACCAGTTATTAGGTTTAGGGGGCAATCACTTTTTCACACAGGGCCATGATGGTTTGGATTTTTTTTCACCTTTAATAATAAACACCTTCATTTACAAATTGCATTTTGTGTTTACTTGTGTTGTCCTTGACTATTGTTTAAATTGGTTTGATGTTCCGAAACACTTAAGTGTGACAAACATGCAAAGGAACAGGAAATGAGGAAGGGGGCAAACACTTTTTCACACCACTGTAGTTTGCCTACTTTGGAAAAGAAACTAAAATGCAAGACAATGCATATGGAGAGACCAACCCCTTTCCATAATGTTTGTTTTGTAAAATAAATAGGTAAGTAGTGGTTAAGCCCTCAAGATGTCTGCCCCCATTGTAAATATAATCTTAAGCCTCGTACACATGATCAGATTGTTGGCCAACAATGCGTCAGACTTTTGTCCGAAGGGCGTGTGCCAGGAACTTGTCTTGCATACAAACGGTACACAATTGTCAGCCAACAAACACGAATGTAGTGGCGTTCTACAAGGAATTTCAGCTCTTGAGCGCCACCCTTTGGGCACCTTCTGCTAATATCGTGTTTGGTGAACATTGATTCTGAGCATGCGTGTTTGTACTTTCAACTTTTGTGTGACGGACTTGTGTACAGACGATACAAAAATCTGACAACAGACCGCTGAAAATTTACTAGCCTGCCATCCAACATTTGTTGGCGGAAAAGTTGGACAACAATTGTCTATTAGAGCATACTAACGGTCGGATTTTAGGCCAACAGTCTGTCATCACACAATTCCCTGCTGAAAATCTGATTGTGTGTACGAACGAGGCTTAAGTGTATTTTAATGCTCAGGTTCTGACAATTGTGCCATGCAGTTATGAAGATTTTGCCACTTATGCTCTTAAAATTACATAATTTTCCTGTGATAAATGAATATGTCACTTCCCCTATTGTAAGGAGCACTTGCCAGGGTGTGATTTGTGAGCTGAGAGATAAAAGCACAAAGTTAGTATGCAAATAACTCCTGCAGGCATTTTTAAACTGTCACTTCTTTGTCTTTAACTAGATGTGTAGTTTTCTTTACACAAAGAACCAAAAAATAGAACGGAAGATTAGTGAATTCAATCTGCAATCTAGTCTAAGTCACTCCTGATGTCTAATCTACTTGGGAAGCGATGCGCCAATCACAATTACAATTGGTTTTACCAGAATATCTCTTAAATCTTTCTTGAACAATTATCTTTCAAAAAACAGTGAAAAAAAAAGAAAGAAATCCATTTTAATTTAATTATTTGCCTCTGACATTCAAATGTGGGACAAAAAAACTTAATCAGCTATTGCTTTCAGGATGATTACACAGTGAATCACAAAAACTGGAGAAAATGAATGCAGCATATGTTCAAAATAAATGTGATTCATACTTTTACATTCTCAAACCATTTGTGTCACAGTGAGAGAAAGAATAGAATACTTTGACATTTCGTTATTAGTTATAATCCAATTGATGGTATTATGCCATTACAATGTGCATACATAAGCAAATAAACATTTATCTGAACGTCATGCTTCATTTCCAGAAAAGTGGCTCATGAGACAAGACTTCATGTAGAGGTGACTTACAGTACCAGCGGGTGTGGACGTAGACTAGCACCATAACAATGGGTTTGCATCAAGGATCCAATCAAACTAGTGAAATTATCCATATAGAAATAGTGGTTTGCTGTACACACTCATTTCCTTGCCATTAGTAAACCTCATATGTTTTAGCAAACTACCTTTTTGTCCAAAACCAGTATATGTAGGGGGTTACGTTTTCTTTGCAAGGCCAGTTACAGTGATGATTAGGGTATAACTTTCAGGGGTACAGTTGTCTCAGGCCTATGGGGAAAGGGGACAAACCAACCTCTTTTTTATTAATTAGCTGTGTACTGGCATTGTACTCTACAGCAGTGGTCATCAACCCTGTCCTCAGGGCCCACCAACAGGCCAGGTTTTATGTATTACCTTGGGGAGATGCAGACTAGAATACTGCAATCACTGAGCAACAAATTATATCACCTGTGATGTATTTCAGTTATCTTGCAAACCTGGCCTGTTAGTGGGCCCTGAGGACAGGATTGATGACCACTGCTCTACAGAACTGATCACATTTTCTAAGCTTTTCTATTGGGCAAGTTTCTAATGGTCCACTGAGGAACATAAAACTTTATGATGCTATATTTTGGAGACAAACTGTTCCTGGATATCAATTAGTGTTTTGCACCCTTTTCTGTTTCTTTTAGTTCAACCATTGAATTACAATGCTATTGCTGCATCAATAATGATGTCATTTATTGTGGGGGCCTCCCCATTTCATTAGTGGTGCAAGTGCAGTGCCTAGGGCCTATGGGCCTAGGTGCAGTTGTACCCCATGTTCTTGCCATTACTGTGCATGACATTCACATAGATAATTCCCTTCTGACATTACCATATTTGCCCTTCATATACCTTCCCTAAAGCCACATGTCCTACTTCTGCAGTGAAATCCCCATTGTTGCTGTCACACAATTAAATGCCAAGACGTTGCGCTGTCAAAATAAAGACCTGTTGCAGTCAGCTCGGAGAGGAAGCTGCACACTCAATAAAATGAATGCCTGTCTTATATAAATGGCAAACAAAGGATTATCAGTCAAAGTACAAAATCTTTCCAGTAGAATTTCAGTGCATAATCCAACCATCTGTCGACCAGTTGTGGAGCAAAATTATGATTTAGTGAATTGCTTTAAAAAACCCTTAGCCGTATTGTAGCTACATTTATCTGCCATTGACATTATCTACCGAGTTACATTATGTCTGCTTTTAAACCACAAGGAATCTGACACTTGCCACTGGCAAGACAAACATGTTTCCTCAGATCATGCACAAGACAGATAGACCTTTTCCTTTGCATTTCCCTTAATCACTTCATGCAATTATTAAGGGCAGATCTATTTTTTTCTTTTTTTTTGTCTTAGCACTTACATAATTACTTTTCCGAACCACTGGCACCGAATCCACAAATGTAACCATTGTGCTTCATATTATCATACATTATTTCAGAAGCTGACTCATTCTCTCTAAAAAAAAAAAAAAAAATGCCTCCAGAAAATGCTGTAGTGATTTGTTTTGAGCATCAGAATTGTTAATTTCATCACATGTTTGGGGGCTTTCAAACACATATTTTCCTTATCTGAGCATGACAGGTCTGCCTCCCTTTTTCTTCAGCTCTAGCTGTCTGAAACAAGATATGTCATTCTATTTTACAGAAAACATGAACCCATCTATTTTTCAAGTGTATTATTTAAGTAGCATAAGCAGTAACACGGGAGAACACAATAGAGCGTAAAACCAATACTCCCATCTCCGGTAAACAACAAAAACTGTGGATGTTTTTAATCTCAAAGTTTTATTGGAAGCCAATGCTAGCTAAACAGTCTTAATTGTAACAACAGCCCTTTTATGGATTAAGTTTAAGCAGTGCGGTACAAATTGCTCATTTACGCAAAGGTGCTTTCAGCAGGAAATATCTCACAGCAGCCTCCTTCCATTCCAGCAGGACACATCTTCTCCTCTTGCTGAATGGAATTTGAAATCCATTAATAAAAAAAAAGTCATTGGTACTCGGAGCAATGGGTGGATTGCACAGCCACACTTTTTTTTACTAAGATGCCAGGCTAGGACGCAAAAACATCAAAATGTATAACAGTGTTTCAGTTATCATGTGTCTATAGGACAGCGGTGCACACATCTGTGTTGCACACATCAGCAATCAGGAAATCAGTTGGTCACATTACACAGCTGGTCATTTAACATCAGAAAGACAGAAATCATATGCATATCTAAGAAATGCTCACTGCAGCCAGCATCTCCTGCTATACAAGTACAAGCTATATGAAAACCTGGCTGGATGGAGAACATGCCAACTGGGAGGAGGATCTTTATTGAAATGGTTGCTAGCTCAGCACACATCGACTAATGAAAAGAAGAAATTTCTCATATCCATGTAGTTTGCCTACTTTGGAAAAGAAACTAAAATGCAAGACAATGCATATGGAGAGACCAACCCCTTTCCATAATGTTTGTTTTGTAAAATAAATAGGTAAGTAGTGGTTAAGCCCTCAAGATGTCTGCCCCCATTGTAAATATAATCTTAAGCCTCGTACACATGATCAGATTGTTGGCCAACAATGCGTCAGACTTTTGTCCGAAGGGCGTGTGCCAGGAACTTGTCTTGCATACAAACGGTACACAATTGTCAGCCAACAAACACGAATGTAGTGGCGTTCTACAAGGAATTTCAGCTCTTGAGCGCCACCCTTTGGACACCTTCTGCTAATATCGTGTTTGGTGAACATTGATTCTGAGCATGCGTGTTTGTACTTTCAACTTTTGTGTGACGGACTTGTGTACAGACGATACAAAAATCTGACAACAGACCGCTGAAAATTTACTAGCCTGCCATCCAACATTTGTTGGCGGAAAAGTTGGACAACAATTGTCTATTAGAGCATACTAACGGTCGGATTTTAGGCCAACAGTCTGTCATCACACAATTCCCTGCTGAAAATCTGATTGTGTGTACGAACGAGGCTTAAGTGTATTTTAATGCTCAGGTTCTGACAATTGTGCCATGCAGTTATGAAGATTTTGCCACTTATGCTCTTAAAATTACATAATTTTCCTGTGATAAATGAATATGTCACTTCCCCTATTGTAAGGAGCACTTGCCAGGGTGTGATTTGTGAGCTGAGAGATAAAAGCACAAAGTTAGTATGCAAATAACTCCTGCAGGCATTTTTAAACTGTCACTTCTTTGTCTTTAACTAGATGTGTAGTTTTCTTTACACAAAGAACCAAAAAATAGAACGGAAGATTAGTGAATTCAATCTGCAATCTAGTCTAAGTCACTCCTGATGTCTAATCTACTTGGGAAGCGATGCGCCAATCACAATTACAATTGGTTTTACCAGAATATCTCTTAAATCTTTCTTGAACAATTATCTTTCAAAAAACAGTGAAAAAAAAAGAAAGAAATCCATTTTAATTTAATTATTTGCCTCTGACATTCAAATGTGGGACAAAAAAACTTAATCAGCTATTGCTTTCAGGATGATTGCACAGTGAATCACAAAAACTGGAGAAAATGAATGCAGCATATGTTCAAAATAAATGTGATTCATACTTTTACATTCTCAAACCATTTGTGTCACAGTGAGAGAAAGAATAGAATACTTTGAAATTTCGTTATTAGTTATAATCCAATTGATGGTATTATGCCATTACAATGTGCATACATAAGCAAATAAACATTTATCTGAACGTCATGCTTCATTTCCAGAAAAGTGGCTCATGAGACAAGACTTCATGTAGAGGTGACTTACAGTACCAGCGGGTGTGGACGTAGACTAGCACCATAACAATGGGTTTGCATCAAGGATCCAATCAAACTAGTGAAATTATACATATAGAAATAGTGGTTTGCTGTACACACTCATTTCCTTGCCATTAGTAAACCTCATATGTTTTAGCAAACTACCTTTTTGTCCAAAACCAGTATATGTAGGGGGTTACGTTTTCTTTGCAAGGCCAGTTACAGTGATGATTAGGGTATAACTTTCAGGGGTACAGTTGTCTCAGGCCTATGGGGAAAGGGGACAAACCAACCTCCTTTTTATTAATTAGCTGTGTACTGGCGTTGTACTCTACAGCAGTGGTCATCAACCCTGTCCTCAGGGCCCACCAACAGGCCAGGTTTTATGTATTACCTTGGGGAGATGCAGACTAGAATACTGCAATCACTGAGCAACAAATTATATCACCTGTGATGTATTTCAGTTATCTTGCAAACCTGGCCTGTGAGTGGGCCCCGAGGACAGGGTTGATGACCACTGCTCTACAGAACTGATCACATTTTCTAAGCTTTTCTATTGGGCAAGTTTCTAATGGTCCACTGAGGAACATAAAACTTTATGATGCTATATTTTGGAGACAAACTGTTCCTGGATATCAATTAGTGTTTTGCACCCTTTTCTGTTTCTTTTAGTTCAACCATTGAATTACAATGCTATTGCTGCATCAATAATGATGTCATTTATTGTGGGGGCCTCCCCATTTCATTAGTGGTGCAAGTGCAGAGCCTAGGGCCTATGGGCCTAGGTGCAGTTGTACCCCATGTTCTTGCCATCACTGTGCATGACATTCACATAGATATTTCCCTTCTGACATTACCATATTTGCCCTTCATATACCTTCCCTAAAGCCACATGTCCTACTTCTGCAGTGAAATCCCCATTGTTGCTGTCACACAATTAAATGCCAAGACGTTGCTCTGTCAAAATAAAGACCTGTTGCAGTCAGCTCGGAGAGGAAGCTGCACACTCAATAAAATGAATGCCTGTCTTATATAAATGGCAAACAAAGGATTATCAGTCAAAGTACAAAATCTTTCCAGTAGAATTTCAGTGCATAATCCAACCATCTGTCGACCAGTTGTGGAGCAAAATTATGATTTAGTGAATTGCTTTAAAAAACCCTTAGCCGTATTGTAGCTACATTTATCTGCCATTGACATTATCTACCGAGTTACATTATGTCTGCTTTTAAACCACAAGGAATCTGACACTTGCCACTGGCAAGACAAACATGTTTCCTCAGATCATGCACAAGACAGATAGACCTTTTCCTTTGCATTTCCCTTAATCACTTCATGCAATTATTAAGGGCAGATCTATTTTTTTCTTTTTTTTTGTCTTAGCACTTACATAATTACTTTTCCGAACCACTGGCACCGAATCCACAAATGTAACCATTGTGCTTTATATTATCATACATTATTTCAGAAGCTGACTCATTCTCTCTAAAAAAAAAAAAAATGCCCAATACCCCAGAAAATGCTGTAGTGATTTGTTTTGAGCATCAGAATTGTTAATTTCATCACATGTTTGGGGGCTTTCAAACACTTTTTTTTACATATTTTCCAGTTATTATGTGTCTATAGGACAGCGGTGCACACATCAGAAAGACAGAAATCATATGCATATCTAAGAAATGCTCACTGCAGCTAGCATCTCCTGCTATACAAGTACAAGCTATATGAAAACCTGGCTGGATGGAGAACATGCATGATGCTAATCACTTTACTTTCAGCAAACGTATAGCCTTCTGCTTACAGTCCTGTTACATGCTCCCATTCACAGAAACCCAACCTGGGCAAAGACAAGAAATGTTAACCAATGCACGCCTCGACAATACTGGCAGGACAGGAGGAAGCTGCCTGTGTTTGATAGTTAGGTGAGAGTTTTTAGAACATCTGTATTCTTCTCCCTGCTTGGCTGAGCCTAGCATTATGCTTTCAGCCCCCATCGCCCCCCCATGCCTTCGATTGCCTTACCTCCTTAAGTTCCTTAGCTACATCCTTCAAGTCTCCCAGGACTAATTCCAAATCATCCACAATATTCTTGATCTGTTCTTTCACCTTGGCTTTGGAGGATGGCCCCTCTGTCGGCGAGGATGTCCCCTTAGACTTTGCTGACATGCTGCAGTCCAACTCAAGGGAGCTTTTTTAGAGGGTGATCGGCTGCAGCCCTCTCTGAGCGGCTGTCTCCCCGCATTTTCTTTCTCAGATCTCCCTCTTTCTCGTCTTTTTCCTCTCCCTGTTTACACAGTGCCATGAACTCCAATACAACTGCTCAGGGAATGGGCTGCAGACTAGTGGCGACTGCCGAGCGTTGCCTGCGTCACAACGCTTTGCTAAATCAAGGGAAGAAAAAGTGCAAGATCCCAAAGTTCACCGTATGACATAAGACACCCTGTTTTAGCGACGCCTAAATATCCATTGACTTTTTTTAACGGTGACAGTCACATCCTCTCACTGTGTGTGCTACTCTATACTCAGCAGCACGCCTACTGCTTGTTACTTGCTGCTTGCTTCACACACACTCTCTCTGCTCAGTTCTATGCTCCTGCATTACCGTATTTCTCATACTAATACAGCACTGGCATTACTATGCATTACCAAAGGGACCAGTGATAACAGGCAGATTTTTTTTTTTCCCTATCACTCACATGAAGCACGCATTATGATTTATATGCTCCCAAAACATATAAAACACACTCCAAAAAAAAAAAAAGAAGCATAATCCCAACATGTTTTATACCACGTCAATAAAGAGCATCCATCATTTGTCATTTTACAAACTCTTGTCTCCAATTCAATCTAGCAATAGCTAATGGTTTGTGATAGTTCATTAGCTTGGCTAGGAAAACATACTTCCCTTTTATGCTGTATGCAGTGAAGCAGTGGGAGGTGAAGATGTCAGTGAAAAAGGATCCCCAGGGAGGCTGAAGGGTCATTCATACAAGAAGGATGCAATCCTTTCATTCTTCAGAAAAAATTTCATTGGCATAAAATGAAATTGAAGAGTAGCCGTGTCTCCTTTTTTACCTTCTTATTTTATAACTCGAGGGCTCAAGGGCTTTCTAAATTTATGACTCCTCGTTTATCAGGTTCAAATTAAATCAATAGTGAAACATGGCAACAGCTCTGCTTTATGGTTGCAGATGTGGGAAAGTCTCCTATATACTAAAATAAAAAAAAGAAAGATTGTTTGGTACAAAGCATAGTGACTAGATTATTTTCCACTAGCCACAATGTGGTGTCAATTAAAATGCAATATGTATTGTGCAGTATCGTATGGCAAACGATGTTTTCTTCTAAGTGCTCTTGCTAAAGCTACCCACACACTTTAGAATCTGATTGTACAATTTCCTTTAGATCTTCTAACAACTATGTAGTGCAAGGACCTGTCTGATTGAATACAAAGTGATTGCATAGTTTAGGTAGGTCCTTATGGTATATCGTTTTGATAAATCTAAAGTTGATTGTACAAAGATTGAATGCTTTGATTGTAATGTTTTTGGTGAATTTAAAATTTTAAATCGGATTGCTGATGGTTAATGAGTCACAGCACTTTAGTTTAAATGAGAAATGTAGACTATGCAACACTGTGGGATGGATTTACTAAAGGCCAATAGACTGTGCAGTTGACCCAGAGGTTAGTAAATGAGAGGAAGCTCTGCTGACTTCCATCATCCAATCATGTGCAAGCAAAAATGCTGTTTTTCTTTTCCTTCCTCGTGATTAAGTATTCTTTGCAAAGCTAAGCCTTACCTCATTTACTAAGCTCCAGAGCAGCTGCACTTGCACTTTGCAAAGTGCACAGTCTGTTTGCCTTTAGTAAATCAACCCCTGTGCCTTTTAAAGGATAAGTTCTCCTTTAAAAAACATTTTCTTGCAGGTAAAAAAATATGCATTTATTATTTTTCTTTTAAGGAGCCTGCAAAGCATCGCAACTACAATCAGCAGATCACAGGGGCAATCTGGCTCCTGCAGACTGCATAGCTGTCTGCTTGTACCTCGTATGGGCAGGCAGTTAGCTGAGAGCAGGAAGATCAATGGACTAGACGAACACTCACCAGCGCCCCCACAGCTCATTAAGAACTACAACCCATCAGCTAACATATAGCATACATCCACACACTTATGAATGAATGATTTGTATAGCGCTGCAACTGCGAACTGAATCGCCTCGAGGCGCTTGACTGCTCATGTTGGGATGCCATGTTTAGAAGAGGTGGGTCTTGAGTTTTTTCCTGAAGGCCTGATGGTTTTCTTCCATGCGGATGTTGTTTGGTAGAGCATTCCATAGCCGGGGTCCCTGTACTGCGAATCTTCGTTCTCCCTTCGATTTGTAGCGGGCTTTTGGGATGAGAAGGCGATTTTGGTTTGTTGATCGAAGGCTGCGATTTGGTATGTATTTTTCTATTTTCTCACAAAGGTATTGAGGCGCATTTCCTTGTGTACATTTGTGGGTGAGGCAGAGGGTCTTGAATGTGATCCTCTCTTTTACCTTGAGCCAATGGAGCATCCTTAGGGATGGGGAGATGGATTCCCAGGGTTTCTTTCCGGTGACTAATCTTGCTGCTGTGTTTTGGACAATTTGAAGGCGCGCAATCTGGTAATCCTATGTACAGGGAGTTTGCATAGTCGAGACGCGAATTGATGATCGTTCCTACTACTACCAATTTCTCCTTTTCCGGGATGAAGGGGATGAGTCTGCGTAGCATGCGAAGGAGATGGTGGGATCCGCTGATTACGGATCCTATTTGTGCCTCCATTGTCATCTCTGAATCAAAGATTACTCCGAGGCTTTTGGCTTTGTTGCTTGGAAGGATGGTCTGTCCCAAGATGGTTGGTGGTGTCCAAGGGGTCTTCGTCTTTTTCCTTCGGTTTGCGTCGAGGAGCAGTAATTCTGTTTTTGATCCATTTAGTTTGAGGGAGCTAGTGGTCATCCAGTCATCTATCAATGTGAGACATTTTCCTAGTTCCTGGTATTGGTCTTTTTGTCCGGTGATCCGGAAGTACAGTTGAGTGTCGTCCGCGTACGAGTGGAAGCACAGATCTAATTTGCTAATAATTTTGAAGAGTGGTCGGATGTAAATGTTGAACAGTACTGGTGACAATGGTGATCCTTGAGGGACTCCATAAGTGATTGCCCGGGTTTCCGAAGTGAAGGCTCCTAGTTTCACTGTTTGTGACCGGTTTCCTAAGAAGGAAGCGAACCATGGCAGATCTCCATCTGTAACTCCTGCCACTTCCTTGAGGCGGCTGAGAAGCATGTTGTGGTCCACTGTGTCGAACGCCGCACTGAGATCCAGCAATACCAGAAGACACGATTCTCCATCATCCGCTGCTTCTAGGGCGTCATCCCATATTTTCAGAAGTGCCGTTTCTGTGCCATGGCCTGGGCGGAAGTCCGATTGTAGTGGGTCCAGGAGCTTGTGTGTGTCCAGATGAAATTGAAGCTGTTGTACTACTGCTTTCTCCATGATCTTGGAAATGGTGTTCAGGCTTGTTACCGGTCTGCGATTGTTCGGATCCTTGGGGTCGAGGTTGGGTTTCTTTAGTAATGGTTTGATGATGCCTTGCTTGAGGGAATTCGGAACCAATCCTTCTTTGAACGACTGATTTACTAGGTGTGTGATAGCGGGGGCCAGAATGTCGGAGCATTCTTTCAAGAGTTTTGTGGGGATGATGTCGTTTGGCGAGGTGCTGTCTCGGAGGCTCTTGATGACATTTTTGGTTTCATCCGTTGTGATCGGGGTAAGTGAAAAATGTGGTGCTTGTGTGCTGTGGATGTAAAATTCCTTACCTGGGTTGAGTTGAGTAGAGTTGGTTGTTGTTTTTTTTTGTTGAATTATTTTATGAATGTTGTCTATTTTGTTGATGAAAAAATCGGATAATTTGTTGCAGTATTCTTGAGGTTCGTTTCCTAGAGGTTCATAGTCTGGGCGACTAGTTTGAAAAGTTCCCGTGGTCGGTTTAAGGCGTTTGAGAGGGTGTTTGAGACATGTTCTTTTTTTGCTGTGAAAATTGCTTTATGATATCTCTTGGTGAGTATTCTGTAGTTTGTGTGATTTTCCTTTGTGGTGTTTCTTCTCCAGGCTCTTTCTGCTCTTCTATGTTCCCGTTTCAGTAGAGTAAGCGTGCCATTAAACCAACCAGAATTTTTCTTGCGGATGGGTGCTCGATGTTTCGGGGCGACTGCGTCTGCTGTTTGTAGAAGTGCCTTGTTTATGAAGCTGAGTATTCGTTCTGTTGAGTGGTTTTGATTTAGTGTAGCCATTTTGTATGTTAGTGTGGTTTTGAAGATTTCCGAATGTAGTTTCTTCTGCAATCTAATCCAGTGTGTTGTTGCTGCCTGGTTTGGTTTTTGCAGGGAGATGTTGGTGGCGATCTCAAATTTGATAGCGTGGTGGTCTGATCATGGTAGCGCTATGTTGCCTCGAAAGCTGATGTCCGTATTTTGCTTGAAGATGAGGTCCAGGATGTGACCCGACCCATGTGTGGGAGCCTTTACTAGTTGTTGAAGCCCTAGGTCTTCCAGTTGATTGATGCAGGTGGTGGCGATTGGGTCTTCGGTGGAGTTCGCCCAGAGGTTGAAATCTCCAAGTACCAGAACCTTGTTGTTTTTCAGGGTGTGTGCCGAGATGAATTCCGTGAGTGGTATCGGTAGATTTGTCTTTGGTCCTGGTGGTCTGTAGCATAGCAGCATGTGGATGGTTTCTTGTGGTGTGGTTTGCATCTGTAGAGTAAGTGTCTCCATAAAAGTTGCTGTGTTCTGTACCGTAGATTTGACGAGCGCTAGATGAGCTTTGAAGATCACTGCTAGGCCTCCTCCTTTTTTTACTTTCCTATGCTCGGTTAGGATCCTGTAGTTTTCTGGCACTAATTCTGTTAGGATGGTGTTGCAGTCGGGTGTTAGCCAGCTTTCCGTGATGAAGAGGCAATCTATGTTGTTTTGTGTGATGAAGTCATGGATTTCGTGCCTGTGCTTGACTGCCGATCTGGTGTTAATCAAGGCGCATGCTAACTGTTGCGGTTGAGTTGTAGTCTTCTTATGTTTGATCGTTGCTTGTGGATCGATCCTTAGTAGTCGTTCTTTTTGTAATATATTTTGAATGTCGGTCGGTAGAGTTGCGGTCAAATTTCTTAGTCTGCATAGGGACTCTGCTGAGTATTTGAAATTGCACATGTTGTGGTGCTCCAAAAAATGTCCCTGCTGTGGACGAGATGATGCGTCGAAAAAAATGCTGATGCTGTTGAGGCGATAACGGTCTTGCGCAAGCTGGTTGAAGATGTTGCGGATCTGTGGGAAAACCCTGTAGACCTACACCCTCCCTCCCGTTGATCCAGAGGAAGGCGAAAAACCCCTACTAGCGCGGCCAATTGCTGTAGCAGAGGAAAAAATTCCTTCTTGACCCCCCGAGGGGCGGTCGGATGTTGGTCCCTGGATCAACTGCTAAGTGGTGGTCCCTGCGTTACTTACCAGAATAACTTAATATGCTTTTATGGCAAAGATCTTCCCTTGGAATGTGCCCGAGACTGTTATATGTGGACGTTGTATATGCTTCATTTATTTATTGCTTTACTATGAGAAAATCATCAGTGGTGGTTTTTATGGTATAATGCATATGGTTTTGTCTAATTGTTTATTTGTTTATTACGTGGTGAAAAATATATTATGAAGGGGTAAAATGCAGCCTATGGGGGTGTTGGAGATGCCCATCATTTGTCGAAAGCCCTGTCACTATTTTAGTGGGTGCAGCAAACAGTCCTGTTGGCTCTGAAGTAGAGGAAGTCCTCAAAACACGTTAGCCTGTTGGATCTCCAATTGTCCTGTCACAATGTCATGCTGTAACGTGAACTGGGTGGAGCTTTGATGCAGTTGTTGTGTTGTGAGTATAATACCACCTTTTATATTAAATAAAGTCATGTTTTTAGGATAATGCACTAGGCCAGTGTGCCCTCTGTTCTGTTTTATGGTTTCTGTCAGCCACAATGGCTGACGGTACTTGTAGGCATTCATTCACAAGAAACTGTGAATAATAGGCACAGCCGTGTGGGCAGAGCACCACATGGCAGCTCTATTTTCAAATTGTGACAGTGGGTACGGGGAGAAGATCTCCTACCCAATGACATGGGGGGATCAGGGGAACATGTTACATATTCCACCCTAAAAATGAGTGGAACATGTAAGGCCCCTTTCACACTAGTGGCCCAATTGGGCCCAACTGTCCGTGCATAAGCGGACCGGACACGGACCTGTCACCTGCCTACTCAGTGAGGACCAGCGCACAGATCCCCAACTAAGCAGGCGGATCTGCTTGAAAGGGCCTTACATGTTCCCAGCGTGAATTTTAACCCTTTCACTGCCACCAGAGTATAGAATCCAGTGGCAGCAGTGGGGTATTACACACACTCCCGGCTACTGTATGCGTGAAATGTACATAATTCTGGCAAGCAATTTTTACTTGGTAGTTGCAATTTTTTTTATGTTGCACAATATCAGTGCAACTGTTTATGAAATGTATGTTTTTAGTAAAAAGCACATTCAAACTCAATAAAATCTCTAAATTTTTCTGTAAAGTATAAAATTTGAGACCGAGTTGAGTAAATAGATACCTGTAAATGTGTGTCTGCAAGGGTCAGGGGGCTTTAAAGGCTGAGTTAACTTTTTTCTAAAATCCAGCTCCCCTATGTACCAATATACCAGTAATGTACCTCTGTTGCAGTTTTATTTGGTTTTGAAGACCAGGCCTCACCTCCATCCATGGCTGTAGTTTGCAGATCACTTCAGAAACGTCCTGGTAGGCAGAGGACAGACACACAGGACGGACCAGCCAGTATGACCTAGGAAAGAGTTTGCCTGACTTCCCCAGCGTCCCTTCAGATGGGCTCAGGGTGCATGCTAAATTCCCTGGAGCCACATGCAGCCCACGGGACATCCCAGATGTAGTGCAAGTACCTGCCTGATTGGATACACACTGATTGGATTGATGGTGTCTCCTCTTATTACATAGTTTTGGTAAATCTAAAGGAGATTGTAAAGAGATTTTACAATCAGATTGTATAGTGTATGGCCACATTTATACACCTAAAATGATCTAATTGTGCTTTCAGTGCCATTAATTGTTAACGGTACACCAAACACAGAAGAAAACACACATTGTTAACGGCACACAAAAACAGGGATAAATGCAGTAACACATTTACAAAAATGTCCTATGAGCTAATTTGACAGGTGGAGCGCATCCCATTGAAATTGACTGGCTGCCTTATGTGTGTCACTGGAAAAACAAAAACATGCACTCCCACAACTCTAGGTGTGAATACATATGACTATGCTTTGATCTAAACCATTCCATTGTAGCTCTGGCTGTATGTTTAGGGTCGTTGTCCTGCTGGAAGGTAAACCCCCGCCCCAGTCTCAAGTCTTTTGCAGACACTGACCAGCTTCCCTGTCCCTGTTAAAGAAAAGCATACCCACAACATGATGATACCACAACCATGTTTCACAGTGGGCATGGTGTGTTCAGGATGATGTGCAGTGTTAGTTTTCCTGCACATATGCTTTGCTTTTAGGCCAAAAAGTTAAATCTTGGTCTCATCTCACCAAAGCATCTTCTTCCACATGTTTGCTGTGTCCCCCACATAGCTTCTCGCAAACTGCAAATGGGATTTCTTATGGCTTTCTTTCAACAATGGCTTTCTTTTTGCCACTCTTCCATAAAGGGCAGATTTGTGGAGTGCACGCCTTATGCCGCGTACACACGAGTGGATTTTCCATCAGAAAAATCTTGGGTGATTTTTCGCACGAAATTCCGCTCAAGCTTGGCTTGCATACACACATGGTCACACAAAAGTTTGAACTTTCGACCATCAAGAACGTGGTGACGTACAACACTACTTCTGAGCATGCGTGGAATTGTTTCCGAGCATGCGTATGAATTTTGCGCGTCGGAATTGCTACAGACGTTCGGAAATTTCCGATCTAAACTTTTTCCGACTGAAAAATTGAGAACATGCTCTCAATATTTTGCTGGCAGGAATTCAGCCAGTAAAAGTCTGATGGAGCATACACCTGTCGCATTTTCCAACCAAAAGCTCTCATCTGTCTTTTGCTGGCAGAATTTCCAAACGTGTGTAGGCAGCATAATAGTTGTCCTGTGGACAGATTCTCCCACCTGAGCTGTGGATCTCTGCAGCTCCTCCAGAGTTACCATGGGCTTCTTGGCTGCTTCTCTGATTAATACTCTCCTTGCACGGCCTGTCAGTTTAGGTGGGCGGCCATGTCTTGGTAAGTTTGCAGTTGCGCCATACTCTTTCCATTGATGATGGATTAAATAGTGCTCCGTGAGATGTTCAAAGCTTGGGGTATTTTTTATAACTTAACCCTGCTTAAACTTCTCCACAATTTTATCCCCGACCTGTCTGGTATGTTGTTCCTTGGTCTTCAAGATGCTGTTTGTTCACTAAAGTTCTCCAACAAATCTCAGAGGGCTTCACAAAACAGCTGTATTTATACTGAGACTAAATTGCACACAGGTGGACTCTATTTACTAATTAGGTGACTTCTGAAGGCAATTGGTTCCACTAGATTTTAGTTAGGGGTATCAGAGTAAAGGGGGCTGCACGCCACACTTTTCACATATTTATTTGTAAAAGAATTTTGAAAAAAAAAAACAATTATCATTTTCCTTCCACTTCACGACTATGTGCCACTTTGTGTTGGTCTATCACATAAAATCCCAATAAAATACATTTATGTTTTTGGTTGTAACATAACAAAATGTGGGAAATTTCAATGAGGTATGAATACTTTTTCAAGGCACTGTAGGCCTTGCTAGTTAATTTCTTTTTTAAAAAAAGGGTGCCAAACCCCAGTGATTTCATGTTGTTCAGGTAGATATCTATCTCTCAACAGTTTCCTACCCCTGCTTTACAGGTCTTTAGTGCATTATATCTTTAAGTGGTACAAAAAATGTGAAAACTGTCTCAGCCACTTAGGTACAATATATGAATATAGACAGAGCAGAGAAATTCCTTTGTCCTTCGCCATATTACATAAGCCAATAAAATAATTATACTTATGGTAATGCTGCCTATTGCAGTCTACTTTAAAATCAAATCCAAATACTTTCAAATCCCCAAATGAGGGTTTCATCACTATTAATATATTGAAATTAAAGATTATAATAAGTTTGCCATAATAGTGTATTTTTTTCCGGAATTGAGTACACAATAATTCAGAGAGAACTCGATGTTCGCTGGCGGCCCGCGATTGCAGTGTGGAGAGGTAGACCAGGGAGATGCCTATGTAAACAAGGCATTTCCCCGTTCTGCCTAGTGACATGACAGGGATCTACTGCTCCCTGTCATCGGGAGCAGTGATTGCTGTCGTGTCAGTGGAAGCCCATCCCCCCCAGAGTTAGAACACCTCCCTAGGACACACTTAACCCCTTGATCGCCCCTTAGTGTTTAACCATTTCCCTGCCATTGTCATTTATACAGTAATCAGTGCATTTTTATAGTACTGATCGCTGTATAAATGACAGTGGTCCCAAAATGATGTCAAAAGTGTCCAATGTGTCCTCAATATCGTCGCAGTCAGAATAAAAATCGCAGATCGCTGCCATTACTAATAAAAAAAATGAATAATAAAAATGCTATAAATCTCTTCCCTATCATGTAGATGCTATAACTTTTGCGCAAACCAATCAATATACGCTTATTGCGATTTATTTTACCAAAAATATGCAGAAGAATACATATCGGCCTAAAAAGAGAAAAAAAAATGTATATATTTTTTTAGGGATATTTATTACAGCAAAAAGTAAAAAATATTGAATTTTTTTCAAAATTGACGCTCTTTTTTTGTTTCTAGCACAACAAATAAAAACCGCAGAGGTGATCAAATACTATCAAAAGAAAGTTGTATTTGTGGGCAAAAAAACATTAATTCTGTTTGGGTGCAACGTCGCATGACCACGCAATTAACAGTTAAAGCGATGCAGTGCCGAATCGCAAAAAGTGCTCTAGTCAGGAAGGGGGTAAATGGCCAAGCCGCAATGATGTCATTCCCGCACATGCGCATGGGAGCCACGACCAGTGACATCACTGCCTGCAGAACTGGCGAATATCTCCTAAACTGCACATTTTGGAGATTTTCCTTGTACCTATAGGTTAGCTTTATTATAAGCTAAACTGTAGGTACAAGTCAGCAAGCAGAGTTTACTACCACTTTAAGACACTATTTCCAAGAGGTGTCCTGTGAGGAAAAATATAATTATTTGTGTTTAATATCATATCTCTAATAAAACAAATTACTTATAATGTTAGTTATCAAACAATGCCTATGGCAAAGTCACAACATGTCATGTGTATATTGTAAATCTAAAGTTCATTTATAAGCTATGTTGTATGTATTACATAAAGTAACATAGAAAAGTGGATTCCTTCTAGCAATTACGTATTTCATTTTTGGCAGAGGTCATACTTTTGGGGCCCCCCGCTCCTCTACATGGATTTTGTTAAAACACTCTGTTTTACAATATAGGAACTTGTCACATATTTGAATGTTTGCATCATATCCTTAATAAAACAAACTATTGTAATTATTGGCTTCTCTTCTCTGTCAGTTTATAGTGAGTCACTCCAAACATTTTAGCAAGATTGGACTGATCTTTATTGCTCTCTATACATATCACATATATACCATACATACATACATACATATATATTTATTCCTCCTGAGCTCATCTCTTTCACGTTTATGTCTCACTAGAGTATTTACTGCTTGAAAGGGATTGATTTGAACAAATAAAACCACCATCACGTTCCATTCCAGTTGGGAAACATACTTTTAGGTTTTTGCTTTATACTGTTTCTTATGGAATATTATTCTCACGTTTACAGGTTGAGTTCACCTTCAAAGAAAAAAATGAAAAATCCACATATTTTTTCAGGAAAAAATGTACATTTATCATTTTTTCCTACAGGACCCTGCAAAGCATTGTGCCCACAATCAGTAGATTGTGGGCGCAATGTCAGGCTCCTGCACATTGCCCCACCCCACCTCTCCACCCCATCTGATTGGATGGGGTGGAGAGGTGGGGCGGTGACATCATGCTATCCGACTCATCCAAATCAGAGAATGCTTTGCATTCATTAAAAAAATGCAAAGCATTCTCTAAATGCTGCCTGTACCAAGGGGTCAACATCTTGTGTTCCCAATGCAGCAGGGCGGTAGCTCAGAACAAGATGCGGAAACTAGTGGAGACTGCTGTAATAGCATGTATCAGTACAGTGATTTTTAGCTTCTAGAGGGATTCCACAGGTATGGTATATGCATAGTTACATTGGTCCAAGCTGAACCAATGTAATATCTCCTTGGTAGATGCCTGGTGACTCATAAACCTCACAAACAGGACTGTACCTGTTATTCTAATGCACGTGCAACATTTTCTAAAATCAACTCTTCAACCAAGAGTAGCTTGGTAATTTCACACTTTCGGACCATGCTCCCCTAATGTTGTCTTTATCTTTACAACATCTTGGACATGGAGATTCCCTATTTTTCCCCTAAATACCCACAATTTAACCGCTTCCCAACCGCCGCACGACGATGTACGTCGGCAGAATGGCACGGACAGGCATAAGGGCGTAAATATAAGTCCCTTTTTAAATGCCGCTGTGCCATCGGGAGCGCGGCGGTCGGGACCCCCGTGAGGCCAGTCGCCGGTCCCGCGGACTCGATCGCCGTGGGGACACTCGCGATCGTCTCACGGGAAGGCTGAACGGGGAGATGCGGAAATAAACAGCATCTCCCAGTTTTGCCTTGCAACTAGTGACACCGATCTCTGCTCCCTGTGATTGGAGCAGAGATCAGCATTCACTAGCTGACAGCCATGCCCCCCACAGTAAGAAACACACCCCTAGGCATACTTAACCCCTACACTGCCACCCCCTGGTTAACCCATTCACTGCCAGTGTAATTTATACAAGAATCAATGCATTTAAATAGCATTGATCGCTGTATAAATGACACTGGTCCCAAAAATGTGTCAAAAATGTCCGATGTGTCCGCCATAATGTCGCAGTCACAATAAAAATCGCTGATCGCCGCCATTACTAATAAAAAAAAATTATTAATAAAAATGCTATAAAACTATCCCCTATCTTGTAAACGCTATAACTTCTGCGCAAACCAATCAATAATCGCTTATTGAGATTTTTTTTTACCAAAAATATGTAGAAGAATACCTATCGGCCTAAACTGAGGAAAACATTTTTTTTTATATATTTTTGGGGGATATTCATTATAGCAAAAAATAAAAAAGAATGCGTTTTTTTTTTCAAAATTGTCGCTCTTTTTTGTTTATAGCGCAAAAAATAAAAACCGCAGGGGCGATCAAATACCACCAAAAGAAAGCTCTATTTGTGGGAAAAAAAGGACATCAATTTTGTTTGGGAGCCACGTCGCACGACCGTGCAATTGTCAGTTAAAGCGACGCAGTGCCAAATCGCAAAAAGGGGCCTGGTCCTTTGGCTGCAAATTGGTCCGGTCTGAAAGTGGTTAAAAGACCAATGGGTCAAATGTCTAGATGACAATCCTAAAACACTGGCAGACTCCTATTTTGTTGCAATGAACTTTAAAGGCGGTTATTCAAGGACAAATTTATAGCATATGTAGCACTAACCCCCGAAGGAGCTGCTGGTTTAATTTGGGCTTACCGTTATCAGATAAACCTCCTCTCACTAGGCATAGCAGCCGATAGATTATTCAAATAGAGCAAAGTCTCTGCCACAGACTTGGTTGTGGAACTTGTGAATAAAAGTCTCTGCCACAGACTTGGTTGTAACTGAAGGATATAGACAAACTTAGAGAGCCCTCATACAGTACCAGTATCTTGCAGCCAGTCCGGCGATACCGTACGAGCGTAGATTCACTTGGTGTCTTTCAACTTAGCTTCCAGGCTGTATGGCTGTATGGCTGTATGGCCCTCTCCCGTAGAGTCCTCCCCTGGTTGCTTTCTCAGTTGCTGGGCCTCTCCACAGATGAGACGGCACATGACCACCTTGGAATCCTCCTTCCAGTTACTTTGCTTCGGGCTAGCCAGCCCCGAGACTCGGAATTGGATAGATCCACAACCCAGGCCATGAGGGCCCCGAGGGCTGGTCAGGAGGACCATGACCAAACAGACAGAAAGATCTTCTGGACCGAAACCCAGAAGCACGTGATATCAGTACCTTAAGTACCCTCTCCCAGAATCACAGCAAGACGACACCCTCACTGATTGGTTCCGAGAGAGATTGGTACTCAATGCGCCCAGCCAAACTGCATTCTCGTACTTGCCAGAGGTGACAGCGACACCTATGGCCAAGCAGAACCCAGTGAAATCCAGCCAGACTTGTACTGAAACCATAATTTGGTACAATTGACCCCAAAACCCAACTGTGGTTCCAGGAACATTAAATTTACAAAACACATAGCGCGTGCTTGTCAGGAGCCCGGCGCTACACATACAATACTGGTGAAAGCAAAAAAAATATTTAAAATGTATTCAGACTCACAAGCCAAAGTTACCCATGCCTATAAATGCAGCCTTAAACATAACTAAGGATGAGCCCGGTGTTCGATTCGAACCCATGTTCGAATCGAGCACCGGGTGTTCGCTCGCTCGGCGAGCCCAGAACTATTGGGGCCGCTCGCATCAAATTCGTGTGATGCGAGCGGCCCCGCAATGCATTGCGGCCCGCGCAGTGCAATGCTGGATGATGATTGGCCAAGCATGCACTGTGACCCCGCATGCTTGGCCAATCACAGCGCCGGCAGCGAGGAGAGCCATAATTGGCTACAGGCAGGATGCCTGTAGCCAATTATAGCTCAGGGGCTTTAGTACACGCCCCACGGTATAAGAGGCCGCCGCGCCGGCGGCCTCGCATATTATGTTTCAGTCAGTGTCAGCGTGTCAGTGTGCTGCTGACTGCTGACAACAATATGTGCTCTATTTCTGGGGATATGTGTGTGCATGCTGTTAGAACAGCATTGCAGTATCACATCTGGGGGGTGTCTATAGGTGGCCTGTGAAGGGGGCAGGTTTCCTGTGCTTAGAACTTTCCCTGCAAAAAAGTGTCATTTTTGCAGGAAAAAAGCTATTTAAAATCACTCGCGGCTAATGAATTGATGGCTCCTGTAACACAGAGAACTGTCATTCATTAATAAAAAACAAAAAAAAAAGCGTAGGGGTCCCCCCAAATTCAATAACCAGGCCCTTCAGGTCTGGGATGGATATTAAGGGGAACCCCAGCCAAAAAAAAAAAATGGCGTAGGGTCCCCCCTCAAAATCCATACCAGACCCTTGAGGTCTGGTATGGATTTTAAGGGGAACCCTAGCCAAAAAAAATGGTGTGGGGTCCCCCTCAAAATCCATACCAGACCCTTATCCGAGCACGCAACCTGGAAGGCCGCAGGAAAAGAGGGGGGGACGAGAGCGGCCCCCCCTCTCGCCTGAACCGTACCAGGCCACATGCCCTCAACATTGGGAGGATGCTTTGGGGGTCTAAGACCCCTAAAGCACCTTGTCCCCATGTTGATGAGGACAAGGGCCTCTTCCCCACAACCGTGCCCGGTGGTTGTGGGGGTCTGCGGGCGGGGGGCTTATCGGAATCTGGAAGCCCCCTTTAACAAGGGGACCCCCAGATCCTGCCCCCCCCCTGTGTGAAATGGTAAGGGGGTACAAAAGTACCCCTACCATTTCACCAAAAAAGTGGCAAAAATGGTAAAAATTACAGGAGACAGTCTTTGACAATTCCTTTATTAAAATCTTCTTTCTTCTTTCTTCATCCTTCGGTTTCTTCATCTTCTCCTTCCTTCATCTTCTTCCATCTTCTTCTTCCATTTTCTTCTTCCTCCGATCCGCTTCTTCTTGCGCTGGTCTTCTCGTCCTTCTCGTCCGGCATCTTCTTCCGTCGGCGTCGGCGTCGGTGTCGGTGTCTTCTTGGGCCGCTCCGCGCAATGGGAGGCTCCCGCTGTGTGAGGCTCCGCTCCATCTGACAGGTCTTTTATAATGGAGGGCACCTGGTGACCCCGCCCCCTCTGACGCACAGAGACGTCATGGGGAATTCCATGATGGCTTTCCCCATGATGTCAGAGGGGGGCGGGGTCACCAGGTGCCCTCCGTTTTAAAAGACCTGTCAGATGGAGCGGAGCCTCACACAGCGGGAGCCTCCCATTGCGCGGAGTGGCCCAAGAAGACACCGACGCCGACGGAAGAAGATGCCGGACGAGAAGGACGAGAAGACCAGCGCAAGAAGAAGCGGATCGGAGGAAGAAGAAAATGGAAGAAGATGGAAGAAGATGAAGGAAGGAGAAGATGAAGAAACCGAAGGATGAAGAAAGAAGAAAGAAGATTTTAATAAAGGAATTGTCAAAGACTGTCTCCTGTCATTTTTACCATTTTTGCCACTTTTTTGGTGAAATGGTAGGGGTACTTTTGTACCCCCTTACCATTTCACACAGGGGGGGGGACGGAATCTGGGGGTCCCCTTGTTAAAGGGGGCTTCCAGATTCCGATAAGCCCCCCGCCCGCAGACCCCCACAACCACCGGGCACGGTTGTGGGGAAGAGGCCCTTGTCCTCATCAACATGGGGAAGAGGCCCTTGTCCTCATCAACATGGGGACAAGGTGCTTTAAGCATCCTCCCAATGTTGAGGGCATGTGGCCTGGTAGGGTTCAGGCGAGAGGGGGGGGCGCTCTCGTCCCCCCCTCTTTTCCTGCGGCCTGCCAGGTTTGCGTGCTCGGATAAGGGTCTGGTATGGATTTTGAGGGGGACCCCACGCCATTTTTTTTGGCTAGGGTTCCCCTTAAAATCCATACCAGACCTCAAGGGTCTGGTATGGATTTTGAGGGGGACCCTACGCCATTTTTTTTTTGGCTGGGATCCCCCTTAATATCCATCCCAGACCTGAAGGGCCTGGTTATTGAATTTGGGGGGACCCCTACGCTTTTTTTTTTTCATTTTTTTTTATTTTTTATCAATGACTTTTTTTATGAATGAGTTTCAATGAATCACTGTTCTCTGTGTTACGGGAGCCGTGAATTAACATTAGCCGCGAGTGATTTTAAATAGCTTTTTTACTTTCAAAAATGACACTTTGCGCAGAGACAGTTCTAAACACGGGAAACATGCGCCCCTTCACAGGCATACTATAGACACCCCCCAGGTACGAAATTTAAAGGAATATTACACTTTTATTGTTTCAATTTAAGCATTATTAAAATCACTGCTCCTGAAAAAACGGCCGTTTTTAAAAAAAAAAATTTGCATTGATACATGTCCCCTGGGGCAGGACCCAGGTCCCCAAACACTTTTTATGACATTAACATGCATATTAGCCTTTAAAATGAGCACTTTTAATTTCGAACGTTCGCATCCATTATAACTAATAGGGTTCTAAAGCTCGCACGGACTTTAGGTCCGTTCGCGGGTTCTGGTGCGAGCCGAACGGGGGGGTGTTCGGCTCATCCCTAAACATAACACACTAAAAACAAAATAGGAGTGGAAGAAGGCAGCACTTCACCTTAATGCCTATATTTCTAGGTAATTCAAAAATTGTATAGATGGGATAACAAAGCTAGTTCGCTACTCGTAAAATTGGTCAAACCTATAGTTCTAAGCAACATACGCCAATTAGCCATAACTTTGTGACCATGGGCGAGTTAAGTGAATAACATTGATTGTCTTGTTATAATGGCATCTGAAAGTTGGTGGGATATATTAGGCGGCAAGTAAATTTGTTGTCCCTAAAGTTGTTATATTGAAAGCAGAAAAAATAGGCATCGCAGTTTGTTGTGTAGCCGCAGACAAGTTAGGGTGCCCATGCTGACCCATGTCCACAGCCAAAAGCAAATACAATGTGTATATGAGCATCAGAATTGGACCACAGAGAAATGGAATCATGTTTTCTCATCATGCAGATGTATGGGTATATGTGCTTCCCTTTGCTTATTTGGGGAAGAAATGGCACCAGGACGCAGTATGAGAAAAAGGAAAGCCAGCAGATGCAATGTGATGCATTGGGTAATGTTCTGCTTGGAAACCTTGGTTCCTAACATTCGTATGGATGTTACTTGACACGTGTCACCTACCTAAACATTGTTACTGGCCAAGTATACCCCTTCATGGAAGTGGTATTCCCTGATGGCAGTGGCCTTTTTTAGTAGGATAATGCACCCTGCCACAATGCAAAAATGGTTTAAGAGTGGCTCAATGTGTTGACTCAAATTCTGTGGATCTCAATCCAGTTAGGCATATGTGGAATGAGCTGAAAAAACAGGTCTGATCCATGGAGACTCCACATTGCAACTTACAGGACTTAAAGGATTTAATACTGGTGATAAAAAGAGTACCTACTCAATATTAGGTGTCTGATCATAAAGTAATGGCTGATAGGGGTATCTTAAAATTGAAAGACTGTGAAACCAATGAAGCAATCATTGACCCTTCTACTGCCTTCTCCAAGTGCTACTATTGACAACTCTACACATCCTAGCCTTCTCTAATCACTATGCCTGTAGCTTTGATTGTAAAAGAGCACCCACCTAAACTAATTTCAGACCTGAATAATGCCCTAAATGCTCTTGTGACCACGGATGAGGCCCAAATGGAAATTAGGACCTTGGACCCAAGAAGACTCTTTGCCCTAAAGATATTCCGGCTGCATTTTATAAATTCTCTTATTAAAAATAGTCTCCCTGTTAACAGAGATCTATATTACCACTGTAACCCAAAAAAAAACTATGAAAATCAACGGAGCACATACCAACTTTCTATTGAAGGAAGGAAAAAACCCAGCATCGGTTTCTTTTTATGCCCCGTACACATGGTCAAATTTTCAGACGGAAAATGTCCTATCGGACCATGTTGTCGGAAATTCCGACCGTGTGTGGGGTCCATCGGACTTTTTCCGTCGGAATTTCCAACGGAAAAAGTTTGAGATCCTGCTCTCAAATTTTCCGACAACAAAGTCCTATCAGACTTTTTCTGATCGTGTGTAGTGAATTCCGACGGACGAAGTGCCACGCATGCTCAGATCACATTACAAGACCAAAGCTATTGGTTACTAGCCTCTACGTAGTCCCGTCGCATGCAACAAATGTCACCACGTTCAGAATGATCGGATTTTCCGACAACTTTGTCCGACCGTGTGTATGCAACACCAGTGTCAGACCAAAATGTTTGCCTCAACGTGATTATGAATTGCTGGCAAGGATAATGACTAATAGAATTTGCAGTTTTCTACCCTCATTTCTTACCACCCCTAAATAAACTTCAAATAAAATAGACATTCTGCTATTGGCATTCGCACTGCATTAGTAGTTATTGTGTCTAAATGATCTCACACCCCTAAATCGATATTTTTAGTTTTCAATGCTGAAAAAGTATTTGATCTGGACTGCTGGGCCTTCTGCTAGACCCTAGTCTGTATCTGTCCTCCAGCTATGCCAGTTTGTTCCACATTGGCACTATATTCCCATGCTTCTAAAGTATGCTATAAGCAAGTAAGAATTTTGTAATCTATAAAGTAGAGTAAGGACTGGCTAGAAAGGGATCACTTTGACACAGCTGGTTTTATTTAGGAGTATATTGTAGTATACCTAAAGCTGTGGAATCTATTCAAACTGGTATTTTGTTTTTCAACCTAGTTGTTATGTTGCTGCTGACTTAGTGATGCAATGAAAGAGTTAACCTGAATATTACATGTTTAAGAGTTAAAGTATTTATTTTATCACATTTTTTCCTGAAAGACATATAGGGGCTGATTTACGAACGGTTTGCGCCATGCGTTGCGGCGCACTGCGATGCGCAACAGCCGTTTTCGTATTTACTAAACATTTGCGCCTGTAACACAGTGCAATTCCACCTTTAATATTATATTCTCGGCGCACGGGAGGTGGCGATCGGTGCGGCACTATAGACACGGCATTGTCAACTCAGAATTTAAAGAAGCTGGAAGTGCCAATATTATGGGGGTGATGTGGGGTGATGTTAGGAAGTATAGTTATAACTGTCCAAGTAACAAATATGCCCAAAATATAATGAAAAAGTAACTTTCTCTGAACAAGCCTGCTGCACCTGCAAATACACTTAGAACTGCGTGAGGTCAATTCATGCACTGCGCATGCACAATCGGGATTTGCGCGCGTTCAAATGCTTTGGTTCACTGCGCCGGCAAAATCTTAGTAAATGTCAAGCAACATAAATGCATTTGCATAAGTTGACCTTTCAACTTGACTTTTTTTTTCTTTTTACGCTGATTCACTTTTATATTTTTGTTAAAGGATATTTGCACACAGGTCATGTTAGCATTAAGAAAAACAAATTACGAAAAAAAATGTGTGGGGGTCCCCCGAAATTCCATACAGGCCCTTCAGGTCTGGTATGGATATTAAGGGGAACCCCACGCCATTGCGTGGGGGTCCCCCTCAAAATCCATACAAGACCCTTATCCGAGCACTCATCCCCACAACCCTTGCCCGGTGGTTGTGGGGGTCTGCGGGGTGTGGGGGGGGGTGGGGGGCTTATTGGAATTTGGAAGCCCCCTTTAACAATGGCACCCCCAGATTCCGCCCCCCTGTGTGAAATGGTAAGGGGGTACAAAAGTACCCCTACCATTTCACAAAAAAGTGTCCAAAATGTTAAAAATGACAAGAGACAGTTTTTGACAATTCCTTTATTAAAGTCTTCTTCTTTCAATCTTCTTCGGCTCTTCTCCCTTTTCCCCTCCTTCATCCTTTGGTTTCTTCCTCCATCTTCTTCTTCCTCTGCTTCTTCCTCCGATCCTCTGCTTCTTGCTCCGGTGTTCTCATTCGGCATCTTCCTCCACGGCATCTCTTCTTCCTCGCTTCGTTTTTGGGCCGCTCCGCATCAATGGGAGGCTCCCGCTGTGTGACGCTTCTCTTCTTCTGACACTTCGATAACGAAACCGTGCGTCAGGGGGGGCGCGCCCCCTGTTATATAAGAATTGTCAGAAGAAGAGAAGCGTCAAAGCGTATCACAGGTGCTTCCAAAATGAAAAAAAGGCTCAACATTAAAAATGTTACTAATTCTTCCATACATGACAAATGAGAAGCACAGGAGGGAACCACAGTGGGAAAAAAATGTCAGACTGACTATTCCCTGCATGCCCCATCTATTTCATGTGCTCTGGTGCTGGAATTCTGAAGCTAAATACATATCTAGAGAGCTAGGATAGGTTATATATGCTTAGATTACGTTGTGGGTAG
The DNA here is from genome assembly GCA_028564925.1 of Lithobates sylvaticus. Classification (NCBI taxonomy): domain Eukaryota; kingdom Metazoa; phylum Chordata; class Amphibia; order Anura; family Ranidae; genus Lithobates; species Lithobates sylvaticus. Next base: position 167,945,671 of record CM053026.1, read on the forward strand.
ACCTCCTCTTTTAAAGTTTTATTTACAAAGTTAGTTATATCTTAATGATCGTTGCTATTTTACGCAACCCTCTAAACACATCTGTTCAGGCACAATTTTTCCTGATCAGTCAAGCATAAAATCTATTTTTGGAGTCTGTGACAAAGGGAGGTAATGTGGCTTGTCTAGGTCATAAGAACTTTACAAACTGTTTTGCAGTAAGAGTCCAAAATTATTAAAGCTTCTCATTTATTTTGCCAGACCAATAAAAATAAATTAGATGCTTAGGGTTACTGACCTTTGGATATTATTATTTTCCATTTTGTTAGTGATTTTGTCTGCAATTCAGGAGAATATAATCTCAGGCAATGTGAATTATTCAATAATATGAAGCCTATATAATTAAGGAGAAATGAAATCACACATCCGTGAATAATTATTCAGTATTTGCAATGTGTCAAAATATAACCACAGAAGTTCTAATTTTACTTAATATGCAGTATAGTTTTAATTTTCAATCTTTTTATTAAAATGTTCAACATTTTCAGAGATCAACATATCAAGCACGGTATGCAGTATAGTTTTATAATGACTAGGGATGAGCCGAACACCCTCCTGTATGGTTCGGAGCAGAACATGCGAACAGGCAAAAAATTTTGGCCGAACACAGTTAAAGTCTGTGGGACACGAACGTGAGTAATCAAAAGTGCTAATTTTAAAGGCTTATATGCAAGTTATTGTCATAAAAAGTGTTTGGGACCTGGGTCCTGCCCAGGGGAAATGTATCAACGCAAATTATTTTTTTTAAACGCCCGTTTTTTCGGAAGCAGTGATTTTTTTGAATGCTTAAAGTGAAACAATAAAAATGAAATATTCCTTTAAATATCGTGCCTGGGGGGTGTCTATAGTATGCCTGTAAAAGTGGCACATTTTTCCTGTGTTTAGAACAGTACCACAGCAAAATTACATTTCTAAAGGAAGAATTGTCATTTAAATCTGATCGCGGCTGTAATGAATTGTCGGGTCTCAGCAACATAGATAAAAATCATTGAAAAAAAGAGCATGGGATTCCCCCCAGTCCAATACCAGGCCCTTCTGGTATGAATATTAAGGGGAACCCCAAACCAAAATGATAAAAAAAATTGTGTGGGGGTCCCCCTAAAATCCATACCAGGCCCTTCGGGTCTAATATGGAAATTAAGGGGAACCCTGCACCAATTTTTTTTTTAAATAGCATAAGGGTCCCCCCCCAAATCAATACCAGACGCTTGGGGTCTGGTATGGATTTTAAGGGGAACCCTGCGCCAGAATTAAAAAATAAAATGGCATAGGGGTCCCCCCAAAATCCATACCAGACCCTTTTCCAAGCACGCAACCTGGCAGGCTGCAGGAAAAGAGGGGGTGAGAGAGCGGCCCGCCCTCCTGAACTGTACCAGGCCACATGCCCTCAACATGGGGAGGGTGCTCATGGCTTCCCCGTGGGGTCAGAGGAGGGCGGGGCTATCCGGTGATGTAACTGGGTGGCCACGCCCCCTCTGACACACAGGGACTTCCCCGTGGGGTCAGAGGGGGGTGGGACAACCCGGTTATGTAAACAGGTGAACCCGCCCCCCTCTGATGTCACGGGGAAGCCATGGGCACCCTCCCCATGTTGATGGCATGTGGCCAGGTACGGTTCAGGAGGGCGGGGCAGCTCTCTCATCCCCCCTCTTTCCTGCAGCCTGCCAGGTTGCGTTCTCGGATAAGGGTCTGGTATGGATTTTGGGGGGACCCCTATGCCATTTATTTTTTAATTTTGGCACAGGGTTCCCCCTTAAAATCCATATCAGACCTGAAGGGTCTAGTATGGATTTTAGGGGACCTCCTATGCCATTTTATTTTTATTTGGTGCAGGGTTCCCCTTAACCCGCTTCCTGACCGCCTCACGCCGATATATGTCGGCAGAATGGCACGGCTAGGCAAAACCACGTACAGGTACGTGGTCCTTTAAAAGCCTAGCCGTGGGTTGCATGCGCGCTGCCGGCGGCGCGCTCGCGACCCGGTCGGGAGCTCCGTGACCACGGCCGCGGGACCAGTGGAGCCGATCGCCGCTGGTGTCCCACGATCGGGTCACAGAGCTGAAGAACAGGGAGAGGTCTGTGTAAACAAACCTCTCCCCGCGCTTCCTACTCTGCCTGTCATTGATCGGCTGTTCCCTGTCATCGGGAAAGCCGATCAATGATGTCAGACGTCAGCCCCGCCCCCTAATGTACAAAAAAAACACACGTCACACACCATAACCCCTCCCCGCTCTTTCACTGCCAGTGTCATTTATACAGGAATCAATGCATTTAAATAGCATTGATTGCTGTATAAATGACAATGGTCCCAAAAATGTGTCAAAAATGTCCGATGTGTCCGCCATAATGTCGCAGTCACAATAAAAAAATCGCTGATCGTCGCCATTACTAGTAAAAAAAAAATATTAATAAAAATGCTATAAAACTATCCCCTATTTTGTAAACGCTATAACTTTTGCGCAAACCAATCAATAATCGCTAATTGCGTTTTTTTTTACCAAAAATATGTAGAAGAATACGTATCAGCCTAAACTGAGGAAAAAAATGTTTTTTAATATATTTTTTGGGGATATTTATTATAGCAAAAAGTAAAAAATATTGATTTTTTTTCAAAATTGTCGCTCTATTTTTGTATATAGCGCAAAAAATTAAGACCGCAGGGGCGATCAAATACCACCAAAAGAATGCTCTATTTGTGGGGAAAAAAAGGACGCCAATTTTGTTTGGGAGCCGCGTCGAAGGACCGCACAATTGTGAGTTAAAGCGACGCAGTGCCGAATCGCAAAAAGGGGCCTGGTCCTTTGGCTGCAAATTGGTCCGGGGCTGAAGTGGTTAATTTCCATATCAGACCTGAAGGGCCTGGTATGGATTTTAGGGGGACACCCAAGCAAAGGACCTGGTAATGGACTGGGGGGGGGTCCTATGCTCTTACATGCATGCATTACAGCTGCAGGGGCCTGGTCCTTTGGCTGCAAATTGGTCCGGGGCTGAAGTGGTTAATTTCCATATCAGACCTGAAGGGCCTGGTATGGATTTTAGGGGGACCCCCACGCAAAGGACCTGGTAATGGACTGGGGGGGGGGGGGGGTCCTATGCTCTTACATGCATGCATTACAGCCGCGATCAGTTTTAAATGACAATTTTTCTTTTAGAGATGTCATTTTGCTGTGGTACTGTTCTAAACACAGGAAAAATGTGCCACTTTACAGGCATATTATAGACACCCCCAGGCACGATATTTAAAGGAATATTTCATTTTTATTGGTTCACTTTAAGCATTAAAAAAATCACTGCTCCCAAAAATACTGCCGTTTTTAAAAAAAAATTTGCATTGATACATGTCCCCTGGGGCAGGACCCGGGTTCCCAAACATTTTTTATGACAATAACTTGCACATAAGCCTTTAAAATTAGCACTTTTGATTTTTCATTTTAATGTCCCATAGACTTTAACGGTGTTTCGGTAGCTTTCGATTTTGCCCTGAACACTGCATATTGTTTGGTGTTCGCACAACATTCGAACAACCAAAGTTCGGCCCGAACTTATGCTCGGGCCGAACTGTTCGCCCATCCCTAATAATGACATAAACTAATTTTTATAAACCAAAATGACAGGCAGGTCCTGGATCTGTAGAAAAGCCATAGGCTAGGCCCATGGTTGCAAAGTTTCAGGAGGTAACAATCCTCTGATTTCTTTTTTTATACAGTTCTATGAATCTCTATATAATAAAACAAAGGGACTTTCTATTCAAGTAGTAGTGTTTTTGACACCTTTTTGATGTGTTTTGCTTTTTTCGGGGGAAAATTGGAAAGTTCTGTTGATGGATTGCGACTTTGATGCAACTTTACACTATCTGGCACTCAAGTAGCATCAAAATTGCATCAGAGTAGTGCAGGAACCTGTATGTGTCCAATGTTTCATGTTAGGGTCATGGTTAAGGGCTAGGGTTAGGGTTAAGGGCTAGGGTTAAGATTAGGGTTAAAGTTAGAGATAGGGTTAGAGTTAGGGTTACGGTTAGCTGTAATTGTTAGGGTTAGCGTTCTAACCCTGCAATTACCACTAACCTTAACAAAAACAATTATCACTAACCAACAAAAACAAATATTAATAACCCTAACAAATACTGTTAACTCTAACCCTAAGATTTAACCCTAAACCTAGGCCTTAACCCTAATCTTAGTCCTTAACCCTAACCCTAACAATTACCGCTAACCCTTACCATTATCGCAATTCCAAACCCTAACAATTACCACTAACCCTAACCCTAATTCTAACTTTAACTCTTAACCCTAACATTTAATCCTAACCGTAGCCCTTAACCCTAACAATTACCACTAACCCTATCGCTAACCCTAATTCTCACTCTAACCCTAACCCTAACATTTAACCCTAAACCTAGCCCTTAACCCTAATCTTGGCCCTTAACCCTAACAATTACCCCTAACCCTAACCATTACCACTAATTCTAACCCTAACAAGTACCACTAACCTTAATCCTAATTCTAACTCTAACGCTTAACCCTAACCCTAGCCCTTAACCCTAACCTTAACAATTACCAGTAACCCTGACACATGTGTGACACATCACAGGAAGCACCCTCATGGCTAACAGAGGACAGAATTAGAAATAGACTTGAAATACTTAACACTATTAAGTCACCGGGACCAGATGGCTTGTACCCGAGGGTCCTCAGGGAACTCAGTCAAGTAATAGCCAGACCGTTGTTTCTAATTTTTACTCACAGTCTACTGACTGGAATGGTACCAGCTGATTGGAAAAAAGACAATGTAGCGCCAATATTTAAAAAAGGTGTATGCAAGCTCTTGGAGGGGATGATAAGAGACTATATACAAGATTTTAGTAATGAAAACGGTATCATTAGCAGTAATCAGCATGGATTTATGAAGAATCGTTCTTGCCAAACCAATCTATTAACCTTCTATGAGGAGGTGAGCTGCCATCTAGATAAAGGAAGGCCCCTGGATGTGGTGCATCTGGATTTTGCAAAAGCATTTCACACAGTTTCCCATAAACGTTCACTGTACAAAGTAAGGTCAGTTGGCATGGACCATATGGTGAGTACATGGATTGAAAACTGGCTACAAGGATGAGTTCAGAGGGTAGTGATAAATGAGGAGTACTCGAAATGGTCAGGGGTGGAAAGTGGGTTCCCCCAGGGTTCTGTTCTGGGGCCAATCCTATTTAATTTATTCATAAATGACCTGGAGGATACTAAGCTAAGTAGTGCAATAACATCTCTGCAGAATATGGAAACCTTGCAAGTAGATCTGAACAAATTAATGGGGTGGGCAACTACATGGCAAATGAGGTTTAATGTGGATAAATGGAAAATAATGCATTTGAGTGGCAAAAATATGAATGCAATCTACTCACTGGGGGGAAAACCACTGGGAGAATCAAGGATTGAAAAAGACCTGGGGTTCCTAGTAGATGATATGCTCAGCAATGACATCCAAGCTGCTGCTAACAAAGCAAACAGAATATTGGCATGCATTAAAAAAGGGCTCCCACTCTACAAGACTCTGGTCCGGCCGCACCTGGAGTATGCTGTCCAGTTCTGGGCACCAGTCCTCAGGAAGCATGTGCTGGAAATGGAGCGAGTACTAGGGATGGGTCAAACACCCGTCCCCCGGTTCGGTTCGCACCAGAACATACCGAACAGGCAAAAAATTTGGCAGAACACACGAACACCGTTAAAGTCAATCAAAAGTGCTAATTTTAAAGGCTTATTTGCAATTTATTGTCATAAAAGGTGTTTGGGGACCCGGGTCCTGCCCCAGGGGACATGTATCAATGCAAAATGCATTTTTTTTTTTAAATCTACCGTTTTTTTGGGAGCAGTGATTTTTTTAATGCTTAAAGTGAAACAATAAAAATGAAATATTTCTTTAAATATCATGCCTGGGGGTGTCTATAGTATGCCTGTAAAGTGGCTCATGTTTCCTGTGTTTAGAACAGTACCACAGCAAAGTGACATTTCTAAAGGAAAAATTGTGATTTAAAACTGATCGCGGCTGTAATGAATTGTCGGGTCTCGGCCATATAGATCCTGATGGTACTTAATGAGGGAGTGGGGTGCTCCTCACCCAAAAGGATTTGGTCAGAATCCATACAATAGACAAACAAGATATTTGGGGGGCACACCCTAAAAAATGCATTTAAGATGTTGCAGCCATAAGACCATACAACAGCACAAAATATTACAGTGCACACATGCAAAAAAGTCATTTACCTCCAGCAAGGCTTATTTAAAACACCTAAACATTTTCAAAAAAGCATTATCAAAAAATATGAGGATTTGGTCACACCATATTGCTAAATGGTGCTTAAGCCCACTTACTGCGACAAAGTACCCCATGATTAATCATGTGTGCGCTGTAATATTTTGTTCTGTTGTATGGTCTTATGGCTGCACCATCTTTAATGCATTTTTTAGGGTGTGCCCCCCAAATATCCTGTTTGTCTATTTTATGGATTCTGACCAAATCCTTTTGGGTGAGGAGCACCCTACTCCCTCATTAAGTACCTCTCATTAGTGTCCACCTGTGTCATGGGTGGAGACCTCAAGTTCTCCCATATAAATGAGTGTATTGCTCCTATGGTTCAGAGAAGCAGGATCTCCCAATCTATGGATAGTGTAGCACCTAGACATGTGCATTCGTTTTCGTCCGAATGCATTTTTGTCCAAATTTCGGGTATTTTCATTATCGTTTTAACAAACGATAACGAACGTGCAGAATTCGAAAACCAAAAGATCCGACATAAACAAATGCTTTATTTTTTGTTTTCGTTGTGACAACAGTTCGATATAGATAGGATTTTCAACATGACGCTGACAATAGCAATCTATGTCCATCAAACCTGTGGTCGTATGTGCCTAACCTTAGCTCTATTAGTCCAAGATTACTCTACATAGAGAGAAAAGATTCAACATTATAGAGACAATAGCAAAACAGGTTGAATGTGTCTAACCTAACTCTATTAAGTCCAAGATTATTCGACATAGAAAGAAAAGATTCGACATGAAGATTTGACGAAGTAGTCGGTGCGAGCGGACATTTATGGTCAAATGCTCCGCCCATAGGCTATAGAAGAATTGTAATGTTGGTTGACTAGTAATAATAATTAATAAATATAATTATTACTAGTGTCATACAACATTAGAATTCTACTATAGCTTGTAGGCAGAACATTCGACCGGAAATGTACGATTGTGGCGACTGCTTCGTCGAATCTTCTTGTCGAATATTTTCTCTCTATGTCGAATAATATTGGACTAATAGAGTTAGGTTAGGCACATTCAACCTTTTTTGCTATTGTCCCTATAATGTTGAATCTTTTCTCTCTATGTCCAATCTTTTCTATCTATGTCGAATCAGTTTAGCTGCTCCATCGAATCTTCTTAGAACATTCGACAGACACCATAAGCCTTCAATGACAGATTCAACCTTAATTATTTTGGATTTTCGGACAAATGCATTTTTTAACGAAACGAAATAAATAAAAACTAATTTTGGGAGTAACTAAATAAATGTATTTTTCAGACGAAAAATGTGCACATGTCTAGTAGGACCCACTAATCATGGGGTACTTTGTCGCAGTAAGTGGGCTTAAGTACCATATTTCACAAAGGTTTATTTGAGAGGGGCATACAATCTTGTGCGGATTACGAAGGGCAACGAGTGGAAAACTGCATTTATTCCAGAACAGGCAATTATGAGTACCTCGTAATGCCTTTTGGCCTTTGTAACACCCTGACAGTTTTCCAGGAATTTATTAACGAGGTCCTCATATGGTTTATCTCGACAATATCCTCATATTTTCCAAGTCCCTGGAGAGCCACCATACAGATGTTGTGTGCTTCAGAAACTAAGAGAGAACAATCTCTATCGCAAATTGGAGAAGTGTAAATTCCATAGAAAAGAGGTTAAGCTCCTGGGTTATGTAATTTCCACTGCTGATTTTTCGATGGACCCAGAGAAACTTTCAGTAGTCCTACAGTGGCCCCGACCCATGGGTTTACATCCTCTGCAGCATTTCCTTGGCTTTGCCAACTATTATCGGTAGTTTATTCATAACTTCTCGTCTCTGGTCAATCCCCTGACTGATATGACCAGAAAGGATGGTAACTCACATAGTTGGTCTCCGGAGTCCATTAAGGCCTTTGAGAGTCTCAAGACTGCCTTTGTTTCTGCCCCTGTGTTGGCACATCCTGATCCTATGTTACCTTTTATCCTTGAAGTTGATGCCTCTGAGACTGGAGTTTGCGCTCTTCTGTCTCAACGTCCTACCTTTGAGAGCGCAATGCATCTTTATAGCTACTTTTCAAAGAAATTGTCAACTGCGGAGTACAATTACGAGATTGGTGACAGAGAGCTGTTAGCGATCATTTTAGCCCTGAAAGAATGGTCCTCGAAGGTACCACTGTGCCGGTTCTCATTCTTACTGACCATAAGAATCTCACATTCTTGTCTGAGGCTAAACGCCTCTCTCCCAGAAGGGTGCGATGGGCTCTTTTCTTGTCTAGTTTCTTTCTTTTTTTTTTTTTTAAATCAAATTAAAAAACATTTTACAATAAAAAAGGCACAAACCAAAAGGTTTCCATTTAATATTTCATGACAAGACCCAGCTATAACCCTCCCCACCCCCCCCTCCCCCTCCTTGCATAGCGCATATTGAGGCTACGTCCAACGCTCCTGTTTTCAACAAATGTTCCTGACCTACAGCGCACGGGGCTCGCTATTTGGTGATCTCAACATAGTATCTCCATGACGTTTTAAATTTGTTCCACTTATTTCTCTGGTCTGGGTTCCCACCCTGCCCCCCCCTCGTATATTTCCGTGCTTTCTACCCTCTGAGTCGCATTTACTCCAAAAATCCAGTCCCGGATCGCCGGGCTCCCAGGATCTCTCCACCTCTTCGGTATCAGGTTTTTGGCTTCATTCAGAAGAATGGGGATTACGGATGTTTTATATCGTTTCCCTGGGATCTCAGCCCTATGAAAAAGTACAGACCACGGGTCTCTTGGGATTTCTTCCTTAGTTATAAACTGGATGAGCTCTATTATTTCCTCCCAATATTGTGCGATTACAGGGCACTCCCACCAGATATGTGCCATAGTTCCCTTTATTTTGCAGCCTCGCCAACACTCCGGTGGAGACCCCCCCTGAATCCTGCTCAGCCTAACGGGGGTGAGATACCACCTGGAAAGGCATTTGAAATTCGTTTCAACCGATTTCATCGAAAATGCAGTGCTATGAATGATCCCAAAAATTTTGCCTAACTTATCCTGACTACAGTGTGCACCTAACTCATCCTCCCATTTTGTGACATATGGAGGTACACCCAGTGCTTTTTCATTTATTAACACCTTGTATATCCTAGATAGATTGTTCTTAGTTGACTCGCGTAAATAGAGTCTTTCCAGCTGATTAAGATCATCCCCAGAATGGATGGGTTGGGGAAGGCTCCGCACAAAGTGTTTTAACTGGGTGTACCTCCAGATATCAATCTCCATTAAGTCAGTGTTTAAGCTCAAATCGTGAAATGTGCATATTTCCCCATTTTTTGTGATATCTTTCAGTTGTGCCCCATCATTTTTTATCCAATTCCCCCCCACCTCCCTCCTCCCTGGTTCAAAGAGTGTATTGTTTTTTAAATAAATTAATGGTGAGTTGTATTTCCACTTGTGTCTTCTATAAATCCTATCCCATAGATCCAGTGTCACCTGTGTTATTTCGTATGTTTTACTCCCTAGTGTTCTGGCTTTTGGTGGGTTCCAGATTTCGCATCCTAAGTGTCTGTTATTTACAGTATTCTCTAAACTAATCCATCTCTTATCCCCTTCCTTCCCCCATTCCATTACCCTTGATATCGCCACAGCAGAAAAAAACGTTTCAAAGTCCGGAACCGCAAGCCCTCCCTGTTTTTTATCCCGACTTAAGATCTCCGCCGAAATGCGAGGTTTTTTATTTAACCAAATAAATTTTGAGATAATTTGATTTAGAGTTTTAAAAAATATTTGGGGTACCGCTAAAGGGAGCATCTGAAGCTTGTAGTAAATTTTGGGGGCCACTATCATTTTCACTGCATTTATTCGGCCAATCCATGAGAGATGCCGGGATCCCATTGTTTGAAGTTCTTTTTTGATCTCATCAAGTAGGGGAATATAGTTACGAAGGTACATTTTTTTACTTGTATCTGCCAGTATGACCCCTAGGTATTTGATGCTATCATGCCAGGGAAAGTTGAATTCTTTTGAAAGCAGTTCTACCTCCTTCCTATTAATGTTAATATTTAATATTTCCGATTTGTTAAGATTTATTTTCAGGTTTGATGCTTTACCAAATGCTTTTAAGACCTTCAATAAATTGGGTAGTGTGGTCCTAGGATTGGATATAAAAAAAAGTACGTCGTCGGCAAAAGCCGCTAATTTGTGTTCCTCGCTACCAGCTCTTATTCCTGTTATATCTACACTGTCCCGGACCTTTGAAAGTAGCGGCTCCAAGGACAAAACGAACAGTAGGGGGGACAGGGGACACCCCTGCCTCGTTCCATTCCTCATTGTGAACACTGCAGATGACATCCCGTTGACCCTTACCGAGGCCTGTGGCAGCTGATATAGAGTACCGATCCACTTCAAAATTCTGGGACCAAACCCCATTGCCTCCAGTGTTCCCGTCATATGTCCCCAGTCTACTCTGTCAAACGCCTTCTCGGCGTCAATTGACAAGAGCAGACTGGGGACCTTCCCCATTTTGGCAACCTCTAGCAATAGAAGGGCCCGGACCCCATTGTCTCGGCCTTCCCTCCCCGTGACAAACCCGACCTGGTCGGGATGGACCAATTTAGTGATCTTTTCTTTCACCCTATTAGCTAGAACTTTTGCGTATAGTTTCGTATCTACGTTTAGTAGCGCTATCGGGCGATAACTGGAACATAGGGTCCTGTCCTTGCCTTCCTTCGCTATTAAAGTGATAGAGGCCAAGAGGGCCTCCCTCCCCATAGTGCATTCAGTTCCTAGTTTGTTCCAGTATTGACAGAGTTTTGGGACCAGAATTTCTTTGTATTTTATAAAGTATGCTAAAGTAAAACCGTCTGGTCCCGGACTCTTCCCGCGCGGAGAGCCACGCAGTGCCTTATAAATTTCCTCTTCGGTTATAGCGCTGTCCATATCCACCCTGTCACTACCGGAGAGTGTCGGTAGGGCGCATCCGTTCACAAAGTTTTGATCCCCCTCTGCAATCTGCGGGGACAGCGGTCCCCTTTGTCTAACGTCATACAGTTCTTCATAGTAGGCCCTGAATGCCTTCGCTATTTCTTTTGTGGAGTTTACCATGATCCCGATTTTATTTTGTATTTTATCAATAAAATTCCTCTCTCTTTTCTTTTTAAGCATATTCGCTAGGTGTTTACCGCATCTGTTACCCCCTGGTGTCTCTCTCTCGCAATTTTGTGAAACCATTTTGAGGATTCCTGCTCCATGACCCCTAGCATCTCCTCCCTTTTAGTGATCAATCTGTGGTATACTTCTTGCTTTTGGGGCCCCTCCTTTTTGTGTTCCTGTTCTAGCGAGTATAATTCACCCGTGAGATCCTGTATCTTAGCCCGCCTTTCCTTCTTTTTCCCGGCCCCGATGGAGATGAGGATCCCCCTGATATAGGCTTTATGAGCCTCCCAGACTACCGCTGGGGAAACATCACTAGTTTCGTTATTCGCAAAGAAGAATTCAATCTCCCTTTTTATTGTTTCCGCTAAAACGACATCATTGATAAGATAGTCATTCAGTCGCCAAGAAAATGGTTGCCTCTGGGTCTCAGGGATCTCCATCTCCATCGTAACCGGGGCGTGGTCTGATAAAGTTGTTACCCCTATCTGAGTTGTCCTTACATGGTCCAGTAGCCTATGATCTATAATAAGGTAGTCTAGACGGGAGTGAGTCCCGTGTACTGGGGAAAAAAAAAAAAAGTGTAGTCTTTCTGGTTTGCGTGCGTAACACGCCACACGTCTATCAGTTGGAGGTTGAATAATTTATCCTTCAATTTTTTCAGCTGTGTATAGCTTGGTACCCTCACCCGTGATGTGCTATCATAGTGGGGGTCCATACAAAAATTTAGATCCCCAGCTAAGATTACCCCTCCCTTCTTAAACCCCTTCAAACGGCCCAACACCTGACTCATAAATTTGATAGAATTATTATTAGGGCAATACACATTTGCAAATGTATAGGAGACCTCTCCTATATTTCCCTTCAAAAAAAGGAACCGACCGTCAGGGTCCGCCCACCTCTCTGAAACTTTAAACCTTATATTGTCCGCAAATCCTATGGCCACCCCCTTGGATCCCTTGGTGGGAGAGTCACTGTAGAACCAGACTGGGTATTTCCTGGAATATATCTTGGTGTTACCCCCGAGACTCAGATGCGTTTCCTGCAAGAAAACTATATCGGCTTGGAGCCTCTGGAGTTCCCTCAATAATTTGTGTCTTTTCAGCGCTGAATTGATACCTCTTACGTTGTACGTCAGGAACTTTATTTCATTATTAACCATATCCTAGCAGGGGCGTTTTCAGAAACCATATGATTGTGCCTCTTATCCTTTTATACAAGTTTGCAAGGAGCTTCCCCCCCTCCCCAGCCCGAATCCCACCCCCCCCTCCAACCTTCCCTCCTCCCCCTCTAACCCTCCCTCCCAATTTTCCTCCCCCAACCCCCCTAACCTCCCCCCCTCCCTCCCCCCCTCCGGCCATATTGTGGCCCTATGCAAACTTTGGGGCGTCCGCATCGAACCCCCCCTGTCTGCCTTATGGACTAGGGTGTGGCTCTGACCCCAAGCACCCATCAGGCCTCCCCCCCCTCTGAACTGGGGGGGAGTAGCCCCCTGGGCCCACCGAGACCCCCTTACCCCCGGAACCTCTGTCTCCCTACGCTCTCCCCCCCCCCCCACCTCCCCACCCCCCCGCCGACCCCTCCTCCTCCCACATATACAGAAGCGAACCCCAAAGCAGGAGCCATTAAACATGAAAAAAAAAAAAAAGAAAAAACAGCATTATTACATTCATGAGGTATCGCCCAGAATTCCCTTTTTAAAGTCCCGGACTCAGGCCCCCCCCCTCCCCCCCATAAAACAAACAACAAAAAAAAATAAAAAAAAGAGAGGGGAAAGAAAAGGGGGGCTTTTCCTTCGACCCCCCTTCCCCCAGGAACTAGGGTGGAACTTTAGGGACGGGAATCCCCACATTGTGGCAAAAATCAGGAAGTTCCTCCAAAAATTTCATCCGGAAAGTTTTCCCTTCTTTCGTGACTATTAGTGACGCCGGGAAACCCCAGCTATACTTCAAGTTAGCGGCTCTTAATGATACCAGTAGGGGTCTCAGCTGGCGCCTCCTATAGAGTGTTCCCGCAGAGAGGTCTGAGAATATCTGTAGTTCCGCTGCCTCGAATTTCAGGGGGGGGTTAGCTCTCAAATTCGTCCATATGTTAAATTTGTCTTCATATGAATGAAATTTGACGATGACGTCTCTGGGTATCCCTTCGCTTAGACCGTTGGGCTTCCTTATACGGTGCACCCTGTCAATTTTTAGTGCTGCTCCCACAGGTCTATCCAATAATGGGTTAAATAAGCTTTGCATTTTTGTTTTCAGGTCCTCCCCCGGCTGTTCAGGGATACCCCTGATCCGCAGGTTCTGCCTCCTATTCTGGTTCTCTTGGTTCTCTATTTGATACTGTATGTCCCTGTGTTTTATCTGCATTTCCTTCATTTGTGCTTTAAGTTCCAGTAATTCTTGGGCTTGAATTACCACCAGATCCTCAACTTTCCCCACCCTGTTCAATACATGGCTCATGTCTGTCCTGACGTTCGTAATTTCTGTTTTAATAACATTTTCCAGTTTATTAAACATTTCTGCCATTTCTGTCTTTGTTGGAATTTGTGAGATACTTCTATGTTCCCCGGAGAAACTGGCATCTTGAGGTCCCTCCATTCCACCTTCCGCCCTGGCCTGCTCTGCCTGATCTGCTTTCTGTTTCTCCGTATCCCGTTTTTTTTCTTTTGAACTCTGTTTCTTCTCCATCTCTGGGCTCTTAATACTGATGTCTTTGAGGTATTTCTGTATTGTGCTCGTGTTTAAATTTTCTTTGGGTGTCTTAGGATCCGTTCCCCGTTGGGGTCTGCCCTTCATTTTTATTTGGTGCCCTCAGTCTAGTTGTTTACATATTCTTAACAAATACCGCCCCTTATGACCGTGATTGGTGACCAGAAGTAAGACCAGCCAACGGGTCCTCTTTGCTCTCTCCCCCTCTTCTCCTTATCGTGTGTCTCCTTTCCTGGATAACCCCGCAATAGATGCTGACCATTCGTTTCCCAAACTGTCCTCTCCCTTCAGAAAGGGGCTCAGCTCAAGGCTATTTCTGCAGGGCCCACACAGTCCAAGAGTGCGCAGGAACCCCCACAGCAAAAAAAAAAAATGGAGGGACTTTAAAACTTTTTATGCTGCTGACTACCTGGGGTGCTATCCGGGGGTAAAGGGAACTCCTTCTCCTCTTCCTATGCCAGCATCCTCTATGGTCTCTTGTCCCTTTGTGTCGTGTTTCGGCGGGGGCTGAGGCAAAGCTCGGTAGGCTGTCATGTGTTTCAATGACATTGTCTCATTCTTACCCGGTACTAAGAATGTAAGGGCTGACGCTTTGTCACAACAATTTTCCTCCACTTCCAAGATGGAGTCGGTTCCGGTTTCTGTGATTCCTCCTGATTGTATTCTGGCTACGGTTCACACCAGTCTCGCTTCCCCTTTGGGTGACAAAATTCTTGCTGCTCAGGTCCATGCTCCTCCTGAGAGACCTTGTGACCGCTGCTTTGTCCCAGAGAGTCTCTGTACTGCCGTGCTGCAGACTTACGATTCTCCCAAGGCTGCTGGCCACCCTGGGAAGAATCAACTCTCTTGGGCCATTTCCCAGAAATTCTGGTGGCCTAGTCAATGTGCTGATGTAACCGCCTTCGTAGCTGCCTGTTCCGTGTGTGCTCAGAGTAAGACTCTGCGACACCTTCCAGTGGGCCTCCTACAACCCAGACCCAATGGAGGGTCTGTCCAAACCTGTCCTTTGCCTTCATGATGTTGTTTTTTCACTAAGGTTCTCTAACAACCCTCTGAGGGCTTCACAGAACAGTATTTATACTGAGATTAAATTATACACAGGTGGACTTTATTTACTAATTAGGCGACTTCTGATGGCAATTAGTTCCACTCGATTTTAGTTAGGGGTATCAGAGTAAAGGGGGCTGAATACAAATGCACGCCACACTTTTCAGATCTTTATTTGTAAAAAAAATTAGAAAACCATTTATCATTTTCCTTCCACTACACAATTATGTGCTACTTTGTGTTGGTTTATTACATAAAATCCTAATAAAATACATTTACATTTTTGGTTGTAACATGACAAAATGTGGAAAATTTCAAAGGGTATGAATACTTTTTCAAGGCACTGTATAGCATTCTTATCAAAATAATGTGTAGAGAGGCACTTTGCGATTAGTAGAGCATTGTGTTCTGTTTAAGTCAGATGAAAGAATGAAAGAGAGAAAAAGAAAGAAAGAAAAAAGAAAGAAAAAAGAAAGAAAGAAAGAAAGAAAGAAAAAAGAAAGAAAGAAAAAAAAAAAAAAAAAAAAGAAAAAAAAAAGAAAAAAAAAGAAAGAAAAAAGAAAGAAAGAAAGAAAGAAAGAAAGAAAGAAAGAAAAAAAGGAAAAAAAGAAAGAAAGAAAGAAAGAAAAAAAAAAAAAAAAGAAAGGGAAAAAAAAAAAAGAAAGAAAGAAAGAAAGAAAGAACAGCTGCATGAAAAAATAAGCTGCTCTCTACTCATTCAATTACTTCTGCAGTGTCGACTTAGTACACAGTAAATCATGGAATTATGATTATATCCTGGTTTTAAATAGTATAAAAAGTATTAAAAAGTAACAACAATATGATCTTTTTATTTATTTATATCTTGCTCTAAAAACAATGCAGATCACAGGTCAAAAGAGGATGATTCAACCCAAAGGCATATCAAGGCACAAAGCCTCTTTGATCTCAACATATTGTACAACCTCTGAATTTTCAGCCTTCAGGAACATTATCTTGTAATAAATTGAGGATTAGAGTTAGCTGTTTCCGAAAAAAACTTTTCCCCTTCTGTACTAATAGACTTTAGCAGATAAGTGACTTGAGTGGGAGATACATACTGCATATTGCTCATCCATGGTTATTTTCCTGCAGGTATGTTAAAATTAATTTGTGGTTACTGGTTAAATGGTTTAATTGATTTGGTTACTTTGTGATATCATGTTTCTTTCAACTAATTTTTTTTCTTTCCCTCTTTAATTTGTTTATGTCCACAGAGCTTTTAGTCCTTATTTATTGTTGCACTATGGTTGAGCTAAGGTGATTTTCAATGACACAGTTTGATGACTAACCTTAATTGTTATATGACGAATACCTATGAGCTTAGTTATTGATGCTAGAAACATATCTAGGCAATACTGTAAAAGTCCTTATTAGGAAATATCTTGAAACAACTATATTTACTGCTTTAAGGTATATTCACATAGCCAGCGATTTTCTATATGTATAAAGGGCTGAGTACAAAAATGGAGTTGTTGCCAATGGCAATTAATGCAGCTTTACTTTTCATGCTATAGAAATGTTAAACAAATATTACGATCGACAGGCATTTTGCAGTGGGCAGCAACTTAAACAATTTTGTGCTAATTTCTTTTTCTCCAATTTTCATGAGTCAACTTTGCATGGCTAATCGTTTAATGCTTTGGGCAGATCATACACTATGCAATATTCATAGCAATGCAAACCTTTCAATCTTTACTTATGTTAATCATATCTTTGGAATTCAGCATGGCAAATTGTGAGCATGAGGTTGAGCTGACATTTGATTGACATTTCTGATTCTATTCCAGATGAATTCCAAATTCCAAATGAATTCCAAATCCCCACTGCTGATTTATTCTCAAATCTTTCAGTCCATCATAAATGCTGCTGCAAGACTCATCCACTCCCAACAAATTCAATTTAAAATACTAACAACTTACAAAGTCATCCACAACTTGGCCCCCAGCTACACCACAAACCTAGTTTCAAAACACCAACCAAACCTTTCTCTTTGTTCCTCCCAAGACATCCTGCTCTCTAGTTCCCTTGTCACTTTCTCCCATGCTCACCTCCAGGACTTCTCCCGAGCTTCTCCTATCCTATGGAACTCCCTACCCCAATCTGTCCGACTATCTCCTACTCTGTTTGCTTTTAGACGGTCCCTGAAAACCCTTCTCTTCAGAGAAGCCTCTTCTGCCCCTACCTAACAACTGTACTTTTATTTTCTCCATCCGATCATACCCACAGTTATTAGATTTTGTATCACTTGGCCCTTCCTTCTAGATTGTAAGCTCTAATTAGAAGGGCCCTCTGATCTGAACTGTACTGTCTGCCCACGTGTTGTAAAGTGCTGAACAAACTGTTGGCGCTATATAAATCCGATATTATAATAATAATAAAATTCTACCCCACAATTACTAATATTATCTTATCCTCTCTCCAGACTTATTTCGGAAAGAAGGAGACTAAACTAGAAACAACATTGGGTGAAGAGGACCAGGAAAAAAACAACCAGGACAAGGTTACATAATGTATACAAAATAGAAACTCACTACAAAATCATTGTTCGGTGGTACCTAAAAGCAACCAACACAGTATACTACACCTCCATTTGTTTCAGAGGTTGTAAAGAAAAGGGAATTCTACTTCACACCTGGTAGCAATGTCCTCTGGTGAATAGGTTTTGGACCAAGGTCTAACAAATTATTGATGAAAAAGTAGACTAGACTAGACCTTACCTGCCCCTAAACTTTGATTTATGTAATTTCTTCCTATAGCTTGCTAGTCCCCCAGAGTTTAACACCTCTGAATTCCCACAGCCATGGCACTCCTCCCTCGACCCCTCGCATCCACCCCAAACCCGTTTTCAACCCCTGACCCTATTCTCTCTTTTTTGTTTACATGTTAGACCACCCTTGTCATGACAGATCTTATTTGAAGTTACTTGTGTATGGGAGTCACGGGCAGACAGCTGTACTGATAGTGTGCAGGAGCTTAAAATTGAGCCCGCTTTTCCCTGATCGCTGGTGCATTGCTCTGCTGGCTCCTAAGAAAGAAAAAATAAATGCACATTTTTTTTACCTGCAAAAAAAAAAATTTCATTTGTTATTTTCTTTTAATTAAAGGGGATAAAAGTGAATGCATCCTTGATGCTACGTCCGCTGTTTGTAAGCACGGGAGTGTGTACTGCAGCCGGCTGGCCGCAAGTTTCATTTTATTTTATTTTATTCGAAGTGTTGCTGTTTTTATAAGCATATAGCATTTCTTTATACAATAAATATCCTACGGGTTTTAGGTTAGCTGGAAAGCGCACACTTCACTCGGTGGTGGGATTTATCCAGCAAAGTCACTGCGACTGAAATCATCTCAAGCTGTTACTAAATTATTTTACAGTTTTTGGACACTGATTTGATATATATTATTGATTTGATATATATTTCTGAATACTGTATTAAGGAAACAACATCCTTTGTTTCCCCCACAGAAAAATTATTTTATTTTCTGCAGGAATTTGTTCAGTCACAGGATATATGATTGGTTCTTTTTATATTATATGAGATAAAAAATTTCTTTAATAATATTTTTTCACTGATCACTTTATGGTTAATGTTGTAGCTAGGGATGTCCCGATACCGATACTAGTATCGGTATCGGGACCGATACCGAGCATTTGCGCGAGTACTTGTACTCGCACAAATGCTCCCGATGCCTGATCCGATACCTGGGAGGAGGCGTTTGTCAGATTCGGCGACCCGGCACAACCGGAAGTAAGCGGGCGGAACAACGGAAGTGACGCTCGTGTCGACGTCAGCGTTTGGACATCCCGACGCCCATCTTGGTACACCCTTCACTCGGCCGCAGTAAGCCAGCAGCGGCCATCTTGTTACACCCAGCCTGAACTATATGGGCTGGGTGTAACAAGATGGCCACTGCTGCTTTTATGCGGCCGAGTGGAGTACCAAGATGGGCATCGCAGGCAGCCTTTCCTGTCATGGCATTTCAGTGCCTGCCCATGGGTGCCCAGAAATGCCACCTATTAATGTCCCATGCCTGCAAGTGCCACCTGTCAGTGCCATCAGTGCCAGCTACCTATCAATGCCCATAAGTGCCAGCCACCTGTGAGTGCCAGCCACCTGTGAGTGCCAGCCACCTGTAAGTGCCATCTGTGCCAGCCACCTGTGAGTGCCATCTGTGCCAGACACCTGTGAGTGCCATCTGTGCCAGCCACCTGTGAGTGCCATCTGTGCCAGCCACCTGTCTGTGCCATCTATCTGTGCCAGCCACCTTTCAGTGCCATCTATCTGTGCCAGCCACCTTTCAGTGCCATCTATCTGTGCCAGCCACCTTTCAGTGCCATCTATCTGTGCCAGCCACCTTTCAGTGCCATCTATCATTGCCAACAATTTGTCAGTTCCAGCCATCAGTCAGTGCTCCATATGCATATCAGTGCTCATCAGTGCCACCTAATCCTATCAGTGCTGCATATCAGTGCCACCTAATCTGTATTGTGCTCTGAAAACTGTCACATGACATTAAAAGAAAGTATCGGTAATCGGTATCGGCGAGTACTTGAAAAAAAGTATCGGTACTTGTACTCGGTCTTAAAAAAGTGGTATCGGGACAACCCTAGTTGTAGCGCAACCTTTTTTGATTTTATTGTATTTTGTGTGTATCTCACGTGGTGTTGCTGCTATTTAGTTTAGTATATTGTCCAGCGCAGTTTTTTTCTTGCTATATTTTATAATGTGCTATGGTTTAAGTTTTGCATGAATAAAGTTGTTATTATTTATTTTTTTTATTATTGGTGTGGTCCATGACTAAGGCTGCAATAAAGCCCCAAAGGGAAACATAGGGGCATTATTTTTTATTTTATTTTTTCTACCTCCTGAAACATTTAATACTCACTTAAATCCAATCTTCATATCTCTCAGTAGCTCTGTTTCTGGGTGCAGGGCACTGTAGATGGGCAGATGCTGGTTGGTCCAATTTTTCTAATGTCACACATCCTAAGAGAACCCCGAAAGTGGACAGCCATTTGGAAGAGTTCACATTATGCAGGCAGTGATATGCGCACCCAAAGAACCCAACCAGGGTAGGAGACAGCAGACTCAGGCCTGAAACATTATTGACCACTGATTACGGCGAGTGCAAAGGTATTTTTCACATTTTTTTCTATGCCACTGATTAATGAAGGTGGGAGGGGGACTGGGGTCACGGTGGGTGAGGGCTCTAGAATTCAAATTTTATTTTTTTTAGCTTACCTTATTATGTCAGTACAACTGCATATTTGCTATAGCATATACAAATCATAATACAATTTCTGCGTAAACATTATACACATGGACACATTTATATTTGTTTGTAGCTTTCCTCAGTTTTAGTAAATCGCTCCCAGGTGTTGACACACCAAATGAAGGGGAGAGAAGAAAAATAAATTATTCATACAGATGGTTTTCAGTCCTTCAGAATATATGTTGAAGCCAGTTATAAATACAAGCATATTTTAAACATTGCACTTCTTTTTGCCTATATTTGACTAAACAATCCAACAATATGAATTCATAGGAAAGAGACTGTTATGGCTTTCTGTTGGTACCTGTTTCTATTTACCTACAAATAAATGTCTTACATGAAGAACAATCTAATTGTTGCCGGTATTTGCAGTTGCTCCACTTACAGACGTATTTTGAGGGAGTTTAGAGCGTTATACAACAAATGGATAGAACTAAACCAAAAACCTTCCTCCTCAAGCAAATAACACAAGAATATCGATACAGTGTACAGGCAGTGCCTGAGTTCCAAACATCCAACTTACATACGACTCATACTTACACAAACAGAGAGAGACAAAAGGAAGTGAGAGGAAATCTACCCCTAGAAAGGGAAGTTCACTCCAGTAAGAGTTATCATGGGAAAAAATATGTGTTCACTGAAGATTTATTGAAATTTTCTGAAAAGGGCACAGACAGCAAAACAAACATTACAGAGGTGTTAACCCTTCCCTGTGCTATCCAAAAAAAGGCAAACATTATTTTTTGGCTGGTGTTACACTTAAAAAATACCTGTTCCAACTTACAAACAAATTCAACTTAAGAAGAAACCTACAAAACCTATCTTGTTTGTAAACCTGACTTCCTGTACCTGGTATGCTAAAAGGAAATGCATAAGATAAGGGAGGAATCACTATAAAAATGATGGACATGCTTTTATTGCTTTGCATCAGTATGCAGATGTTCTCACACTCAGTGAAAGTGATAAAAGTTTTCTATGCGTGCTTGTCTTGGCCAAAATGGGCATGTATACATATATGTACTGTAATACTTCTGAAATGGTCTTTTTACTTTCAGTGTTTTTATTTTTTACAGTGATATCAGTATGCACTTCATGCTGTATTGTTCCTGCACAGAATGCAAAATATCAAACAAATGTAAGATCAAAACACCAGTGAAAATCTAATTTTTGTCATAGGTATGCCACCAAGTAGCTGGGGTACCTTTTGAAAGACAGAATGTGCTGCTTAGCAAACCGTATTAGTTAGTGAATTAGCCATACGTAAAACACTGTGAGGGCACACTGGCTGTTTGAATGGGTGCATCGAGGGAATAGCATACTCTAATTTTCTTTTATAAATCAAGGCCATTATCTTAGTAATGCACATGTTTAATTATTAGTGGATAGCCAATCAGATCTTTAATCAATGCAAGGTTCACCAAATAATTTATGTTACCATGCTGCAGGTTTGCTTAATCTAGTAAATTCTGCTTTTGGCCTTTATCCTGGGCCATATCACCCATTTTCCATTCTCACATTATGTAGCTTTGTTGTTTAGCATAATCCCAACATTACCTAACTAACTAACTAGCCAACTCAGGGATCATTCCAGGAACTTTGTTATTATTCCTCAGAAGGTTTTTTAAATAAAGAATTAAAGACTAGACCCTAATCCCTATAGACATCAGTCAGAATTATCCAGTGGTCTCTGCATAACTCCAGATGTCTCCTACCTCTTTTCTTGAAGTCCAACACACTGTTCGCAGTGCACATGTTCCTGTAGAATTGGCTGTGTTTAAATGTGTGCTGAATTGACCACCAGCTCAAACCGTGAGTAATCAAAGCGAGAAATGTCACCAGCACACCATGGGTCTCCGAAATGAGTCCAAAGCTTTATTTAGTGATCACATTGTTACAGCAAACAGAAATGTTTCGGAGCCTTGCAGGACCCCTTCATCGGGCATGTGATATCACATCACATGCCTGATAAAGGGGTCCTGCGAGGCTCTGAAATGTTTCTGTTTGCTGTAACGACGTGATTGATGAATAAAACATTTTTGAAGACCCATGGTGTGCTGGTAACATTTCTTGCTCATTTTCTTGAAGTTCTCAGCCTCTTTCCTCCTAAAAATCTGTAAATGTAGTAAAAATAGAATGTAAGAGAGTTCTAGATGGACATTGGGGGTAACTAGAATAAATGCTGCTGTAATTCAAACTTTAATGAAGATAAAGTCCTCACAAAAAACCTGATCTGATCTGGTATGATCAAAATTTTTCTGAAAGAAATAAAGACGGAAAGTGCTTTATAAGAGCAGCTGTTTTTAAAAAAATAGGCAAATAAGAACAGTAATCTCCCAATATTGTGGCTGTCACAGCATTTGAATGTGAAACAGCAAATATGCTTAAGTATTACACTGCACCGTTACTTCTGTTGCGGTGATGCTCCATCATGTGACCATGGCTAAAGTAACACAGAGCAGAATCATTTGACTTCCAAGAGGGTTGTGCCCTAAGGAGTTCTGAAATATCTAAAGAAACCAGCCCTGGCTCATGAACAGATAAGCTGAGTTCAGACCTGTCATTGTGCCAGAGAAGCAGTGGCTTGTGCACTGTCACCTCCATCCACACAGAGGACTCTGAGCTGGACAACACAGGGAGGACCAGAGATTGGGACACAGAAGTAGTGGTGCAGCGGGTCAATACTAAAGCCTCTTTGCTGTTTCACATGCAGATGCAATGACGACCACATCATCAGGAAAGTTCACTGCTCCTTTTTCACCTATATGGTAAAAATAGCTGCTCTTAGAAAACGCTCTTTGTTTTCATTCTTTTAGATTTACTCTCCTTCTATTCACCAGCGATAAACACCTTCCTATCTGTCACTGTAGCACCTCACCATTGTGGCAGTAACACACTTATTCTGGTTCTCATACATTTTGATAATCACGCTCACTTCACCTCCCACCCTAAGACTCTTTGGTAATGTCACTGAAACGTACAGAACACACTGCTGCTCTCTATTCACAAACTTTACTGTAACTTGTTAAAATATATACTGCACATCATCATGATCAAATATTTTTTTAAGTGGCATAACATTGATGGTGTCTGGTTGGTGTGGATTCAGCATTGATTATAAAAATCTGTGATCATCTTGCTCCCTGGGTTAGCACAGTCTATCACTAAAGGGGTTGTCAGCTCCGTCTGGTAAACATAATGCTCTATTTTCCTAATTCACTCTATTGTGTATTAATAAATAATATTCACCTTGGAGAGATCCTGATAACATTTTATTTTCCCCCATTCTTACAGAATAAATGTACCTCAGGGGTGACAGGACTGGGAGCCTGAATTAACTTTTCTCACAGTTGGTCGTAGAACCGTGCCTCATGGAGATTTAGTCCTGAGAGGTGCTGACTCAATTACTGGACAGTGTCCGGAGGAAGCTGGAGGAAGGCAGTTGCCTGGGAACTTGTGAGTAGTGACCCTAAATTGATCCCTGGCACCATGTGCTGGAATCTGCACTGGGTACTATTACCTGTGCTTAGGTGCAAGATAACCAGAGATCTAAAGACTTGCCCCATGGTGTTCAGCTGTGGGGCCTTGGACTGTTCACCTCTAACTACTGTTACTAGGATAGACTGTCCTCTAATCACTAACTACTATTGAGCATTTTAAAGAATCCTATTCCAAATTCCTTTCCCCTGTTAAAATTCTGAAAGCAATAAACTTCTAAAAGACAACCCCTAGATTGTTTCTTGGAGCCAGTGTGTATGGACTGTTGCTTGTGTGAATGGGTGGCCTCTGTACTGTTAGGAGAAAAAAAGGTCTACATCAGCGACTCTGGTGTGGGTAGAGCTACACTCTTACAAAGGAATACTAGTAAAGATGTCTGAAATGTTTTGATTTTAGAGGCTTTCACTTTCTAACCTGCAAAAGAAAAATTATAGCTAGAGTCTGGTTCCTTTAAGCAATACTATGTTTCAAAGACCTTCAAGCCTAAAATGAAACCTTTTATTTCTTTTTATTTTAACAGCTTTGATAAACAATAGTGTTTCAGGTAGCTTTATAAATTTAAAAACATGTTAGCAACATTTATCTTTGACACTTAGCATCCAGCAAATGCAATATGTATTTTAATGTTTGAAGAGGTAGTTTTAGAAATGTTCCACAATCACATTTATATTGATTGAAACTATCCAATGTGCTTACAACGACCTTGGAAATTGAATTTAAAAGCACGCTTGCACATATGCTTGCAATAAAGATTTTTTGTAAATGGTGAAGCTGGAACATTTTTCCATATTACTGGAAATCTGCATGATGAAGTCATTGAAACCACATGCTTTTGGCTATGATATTAGTCAGGAAATGGAGAAGCGTATATATTTTATAGGTGTTTTACCATATGAACACATTTACTTTTAGTCTTTATGTAGCACTGGTTTAAAAAGCACGATCTTTCACAAACGCCTTCATTTTATTCATCCTAACAATCTGAAAAGGATGATTCAGTGGCACCATTGCTAATTGCAGGGTCTAGTTTTCACATTCATTCATGCGTTATTTAATGTATTTTTTTTTTTAGATTCGTTTCTGGTTTTCCAAAAAAAAAAAATATTTGTATTTGTTCTTGTTCTTGTTCTTCTTTGTTGTTTTCTAAAAAAAAAATCTAAAAAATCCCCCCCAAAACAATCAAACACTTTGTGGCCTCATGAACTTTTCCTGCTCTGCGTGTGATGGGCAAATCTGCCTGTGTTCAATTCCCCAAGGGTTCAGGGCATCTTGTTCAAAGTTCAATGTGTGTATTTGCCAGGCTTAATGCAGTGAACCTGAGCTTAGAATCGATTTCCATTAAAGTATACGAGTGTGAATCTTAAATTGTTAATTTGTTAAATTCTGAAAATGTTATGGATAATAGTCAAACTATTATTATAAAGCATGGGAAACTTAGCACTGATAATGGGGACATTAACTTTGAAAAAAAATACTAAATACTGTGCAGCCAGGAGAAGGTCTTTTCATGCTTTGCATTAAGCCTTGCAAATACACACATTCCTTAAATCAGCACTTCACAGCACCCTTTAAAACTTTGCAAAATGTTAGGGCAACCATATATAACATGCTGAAAAAAGTAAGCGGGTACACCCCAAGCAGAAAAAAAATATGTGGGAACCTCCTAAAACAATATTTACCAGACCTATATCCAAGCATGTAGCCTAGCTGACCAAGACAAGGAAATGGGCAGTGAGCATGCACCTCCCTTCACCCCCAGAACCATATAAGGGCACATGGCCATGGCACCCTGGTTGAGAAAGGCTACTATAAAAACATGTTTGAAGAATGTCCTAGATTAGTATTATACCCAAAGACAAAAACCTTTATACATTGCAGCTTACCAATCCTGGCTCTAGAATGGCTTCATTAATGTAGAGGTGGTGGGTGCTGCATCCACCTAGGTAAGTATGATACTGAAAACAAAAAAAAAACCTTACTTATTTTTGGATTTTGCTCCACTTTTTGTCCTAGTAACAAGATCACTTTGACAGGAAGTCAGGATAAGTTATTTTACATCCACAAAATCTGCAAAAGCAATCTTTTTACCAACCATTACTAAATCACTCCTTGTAGAAAACCTCGGCCCTCAGTGTGGAAATAACACATAATTTATAAAAATATGTTGGTAACTTATGTTTTTGCACTCTAAAGGCACTTATCAGATTCAAACATAAGCATTATAAATAAAACAAAAACTACATACATCATAGATGTGCGCAGCCTATTGCATCAGGGTGTGCACCCTAAAGCTCAAACATGCGTGTGTGTGTGTGCCTACATATATATATAACCCCGTCACATTGATCTCCCTTGTGGCACAGTGAAAGAATAGCGTAAACACTTATGGCATAGCCAGCAAGAGGGAGATCTTTCCCTTCTTCCTGCCGCCACACAGAGCGATATGACTTATGTGCATGGAGTGATTAGAATGTGCACAGGCACATCCGGAACACCCTGTGTGCACGCCTTTGACACACATACAGGACATGTATTTACCATAACGCATTTAGGAGCGAGCCAGTGCCTTTGGCAACATCAAGCTTCAAAATGTATAAAATGTGGTATCATTTTTTCTTGTTTTGTCTTCTTCTCTTGCCTAGAGCTGGACATTTTTATAGTAAAATCAACAGAAGAACAAGTAGGAGAGGTGCCAAGGGTGTTATGAGGAGTTGGAAGTCTTTAATAGTTCATGAAACATGAAACTCTCACTCCTTTTCTTGTTTCATTATAAAAAAAAAAAAACATATGATTCCTAAAACAGCACATTCCAGCAATTGCTTTATATGCTGTATGATATATGGAATCTTTACAAAAATCATAACTTGACTTGCAGCTTGTACAAAAGGTCATCCTCATTCTGTGTACCTAGGGCAGTTTTTCTGATCTCCAGTTAGAAGTTTTTTATCACTTTACTTTAATTTAATTTGCCTTGTGGAAGAACAAAAGGACAGCTCAACTATAATCTATAGATTTGCACTTTATTGTACAATGAGACTATTGTGAGAATTTTAATTAGCAGCACTAAAATGAAACACAGCCTTTTTATCAGAAAGTATGAGAAATGTTTCTGATGATAAGTGTATTATTCTCTCCCTCTCATTCTGTCAAGCCATTGCCTGTAATTCAGGGTCATTTTGGAACATGTGTCATTGATTTTGGTTGGTGGAGCCACACATTGTTTTTAGTTCATGTATAACTGAAGCATGGGGGAAGGGGGATGGACTGGCCTCAGTCAAACTACATTGAAGTTCACTGAGCTGTAATGTGTAGAAACACACATCAAAACATTATGGCTCACAAGCAGTACTAGTAATGAAATGTACTAAAAACATTTGCTGTTTTGATAGTCATTAACTGCTGCTGAATTCAATTAAACACACTAACAAAACAAAACAGAAAACTACAAATGCAATAATAGTTTTTGCAAAATTCTATTTAAATTGTGTATAGTGTATGCTCACAACAATGGAATACATTTTTTTATTTCCCATGTCACCAGTAGGGATAGGATACTCTCCCTTACATCCCACATCATTCCCCCAATCTCCTTTCTGGTTAATACACCTTCTACAACCCACCATTCACTCAGATCAGGGTGGCTTAATGCCATCCAGAGAGACCAAAGACAACACCACAAGAGTCCTTGATGTGATTCATTTGGCATTTGATAGAGTGAATTGAAGCTTCCTAAAAAAACACTCTAATGCCGCATACACACGATAGGATTTTCCGACAACAAAACCGTGCATTTTTTTACGAAGGATGTTGGCTCAAACTTGTCTTGCATACACACGGTCACACAAATGTTGTCGGAAATTCCGAATGTCAAGAACAGGGTGACGTACAATACGTACGATGAGCCAAGAAAAGTGAAGTTCAATAGCCAGTGTGGCTCTTTGGCTTGATTCCGAGCATGCATGGACTTTTGTGCATCAGTCTTATGTACACACGCTCGGAATTTCTGACAACAAGTTTTGTTGTCAGAAAATTTGAGAACATTTGTTGGCAGAAATTCCGACAACAAATGCAGAATACACACGGTCGGACTTTCCGGTCGGACTTTCCAACAACAAGCTCATATCCAACATTTGTTGTCGGAAAACCCTATCGTGTGTACAGGGCATTAGACATACAGCATTGGGATGGAAGATCATATGTATCAACTGCTGGAAGCCATTTACTCAACTCCTCAGACCACAGTTTGAGTCAATTAGACTATTTCTCTTAACTTCTCCTTGACAAATGGAATAAGACAAAGCTGTCCTTTATCATAATTTTTTTCTTCATCTGTGACCATGACTCCTGCTACTACATGTATGCCAAAATGCAAGTATCACAGGTCTTCAGGTTCAAGTTATACAAAAACAAGTAGCAATCGTTACAGATGACCTCCCCTTTTTTGAAACCTCACTTGAGACTACCGTTCCTAATCTTAACCGCTTCACCCCCGGAAGATTTTACCCCCTTCCTGACCGGAGCACTTTTTGCGATTCGGCATTGAGTCGCTTTAACTGACAGTTGCGCGGTCATGCGACGTTGCACCCAAACAAAATGGACGTCCTTTTTTTGCCACAAATAGAGATTTCTTTTGGTGGTATTTGATCACCTCTGCGGTTTTTATTTTTTGCGCTATAAACAAAAAAAAGAGCGACAATTTTGAAAAAAAAACACAATATTTTTTACTTTTTGCTTTAATAAATATCCCCCCAAAATATATAGAAAAACTATTTTTGGTAGAAATAAATCCCAATAAGCATATATTGATTGGTTTGTGCAAAAGTTACAGTGTCTACAAAATACGTTTTATGGTATTTTTATTATTTTTTTTTTTTACTAGTGGCGGCAATCTGCGATTTTTATCGGGACTGTGACATTATGACAAATTTTTGGGACCATTGCCATTTATACAGCGATCAGTGCTATAGAAATGCATTGATTACTGTAAAAATGTCACTGGTAGGGAAGGGGTTAACACTAGGGGCAATCAAGGGGTTAATTGTGTTCCCTAGTGTGTGTTCTAATTGAATGTGGGGGGCTGTGTAGGGGAGATGACAGATCGCGGGAGCCCGGCGGTGATCGCGACTACCGGGCACTCACATCGGCTCCGTGGGCGAGCAGGGGGGCGCGCCCCTAGTGCCCAAAATTGGAAGCGGCGTAACATAGCGGTGATTCGCGCAGCCGAGCCATGTTGCCACAGTACAACTGCGGTGGTTGGTCAGCAAGCGGTTAAAAGGGGAATTAAATTGTTATTGCGAATCTCATTTTAAAATGTAAGCAGTATTAAACCTAAAATAATTTATTTATATTGCAGTGTACCAATTCTTAGATGTGATGGTTGTTTTCATTTCCTTTTTTTGGCTTTCTTTCTTTCTTCTATTTTCATCTGGTAATCCAGCTAGCAAGTCTGTTGTTTTTCACTGCACAAACCCTCCAGCAGAATGTATCAGTTTACATAGATAAGACAAACCACTTAACACTGGCAGGGGTGATTAAAATGATCAGTTTTTCTTTATTCATGCAAAACCTTTATCCCAAAAGGAAAAAAACAGTTTGCTGTAATTGATTATAAAGTGTGAGCTGGAGTTTATCTTCAGTTTGTTAGTGTTTCTAATACATTTAACACTCCCCTCGCCCCTGACTGACAATGCTGCTGTCTGCTGAGCCTCCTCTAATTATTCCTCGTTGCGTCTCGCTAATACAGTAGGTATGTTACTGGTAGGGATGAGCCGAACAGGCCCCCCCCTGTTCAGTTCGCACCAGAACATACCGAACAAGCAAAAAATTTGGCAGAACACACGAACACCATTAAATTCTATGGGACACGAGCATGAAAAATCAAAAGTGCTAATTTTAAGGCTTATATGCAAGTTATTGTCATAAAAGTGTTTGGGGACCCGGGTCCTGCCCCAGGGGACATGTATCAATGCAAAATTTTATTTGTAAAAACAACCGTTTTTTGGGAGCAGTGATTTTTTTAATGCTTAAAGTGAAACAATAAAAAATAAATATTCCTTTAAATATCATACCTGGGGGCTGTCTAAATGACATTTCTAAAGGAAAAATTGTCATTTAAAACTGATCGTGGCTGTAATGAATTGTCGGGTCTCGGCAATATATATAAAACTCATTGAAACAAAGAGCATGGGACCCCCCCCCATGGGACCCCCCCCCCAGTCCATTACCAGGCCCTTTGGGTCTTGTATTAATATTAATGGGAACCCCAAACCAAAATAAAAAGAAAAAAAAATTGTGTGGGGATCCCCCTAAAATCCACTCAAGGCCCTTCGGGTCTGATATGAAAATTAAGGGTAACCCTGCACCAAATAAAAAAAATGGCGTAGGGGGTCCCCCCAAAAATCCATGAAAAAAAATCACTGCTCCCGAAAAAACTGCCATTTTTTTATATTTTTTAGGCATTGATACATGTCCCCTGGGGTAGGACCTGGGTCCACTAACACTTTTTATGACAATAACTTACATATAAGCCTTTAAAATTAGCACTTTTGATTTTTCATGTTAGTGTCCCATAGATTTTAACAGTGTTTGTGTGTTCCGGCGGCTTTCGAATTTGCCCCGAACACTGCATAAAGTTCGGTATTCGCAGAACATCCAAACAACCAAAGTTTGGCCCAAACTTATGCTCGGGCCGAACCGTTCACCCATCCCTAGTTACTGGCAAAATCACCAGGCGAAAACAGAGGCAAAACAGGGAAAAGGCCAAAGAAAAGAAAACTGATGCAGCCACCACATCTAATAAGTAGTAAGCTACAATATAACACATTTTTGGTACCACTTTCATTTCCATAAATTTGAAGCCCCTAACATCCCACTTTCACCTACTGGAACTACCAATCTCATCCCCAGTTTTCCCTTCCTTCGGGCTACTACCCATATTAACTATCTCATGACTAAAATCACCCCAACAATTAACAAGATCTTTGAGGCCAACTTTCCTCTTCTATTTAGTACTAAATGATCTTTAATAATGGCACAGGAACATGTACTCCTACCGAGGGATTAATGCAATCCTTAAAGTATAAGTTCAACTGCACAGAAAAAGGTGTACTTACACAGGACCCCCTCCCCAGGACCTGCAGCACAGCGATCTCCCGTTCTGAGCCCTGGTATAGCCACTTCACAGAACTGAAAACTGTGTGTTTACATACACAGATCCTGGTTCTTAGTGTGCCCCGAGCGATCACGGGAGCCCGGCGGTGATCGCGACTACCGGGCACTCGCATTGGCTCCGTGGGCGAGCAGGGGGGCACGCCCTAGTGCCCAAAATTGGAAGCGGCGTAACGTAACATAACGGTGATTCGCGCAGCCAAGCCATGTTGCCACAGTACAACTGCGGTGGTTGGTCAGCAAGAGGTTAAAGGGGAATTAAATTGTTATTGCAAACTATCTCATTTTAAAATGTAAGCAGTATTAAACCTAAAATAATTTATTTATATTGCAGTGTACCAATTCTTAGATGTGATGGTTGTTTTCGTTTCCTTTTTTTGGCTTTCTTTCTTCTATTTTCATCTGGTAATACAGCTAGCAAGTCTGTTGTTTTTCACTGCACAAACCCTCCACCAGAATGTATCAGTTTACATAGATGAGACAAACCACTTAACACTGGCAGGGGTGATTAAAATGATCAGTTTTTCTTTATTCATGCAAAACCTTTATCCCAAAAGGAAAAAAAACTGTTTGCTGTAATTGATTATAAAGTGTGAGCTGGAGTTTATCTTCAGTTTGTTAGTGTTTCTAATACATTTAACACTCCCCTCGCCCCAGACTGACAATGCTGCTGTCTGCTGAGCCTCCTCTAATTATTCCTTGTTGCGTCTCGCTAATACAGTAGGTATGTTACTGGTAGGTATGAGCCGAACAGGCCTCCCCCTGTTCAGTTCGCACCAGAACATACCGAACAAGCAAAAAATTTGGCAGAACACACGAACACCATTAAATTCTATGGGACACAAGCACTTTTGAAAATCAAAAGTGCTAATTTTAAGGCTTATATGCAAGTTATTGTCATAAAAAAGTGTTTGGGGACCTGGGTCCTGCCCCAGGGGACATGTATCAATGCAAAATTTTATTTGTAATAACAACCATTTTTTGGGAGCAGTGATTTTTTTAATGCTTAAAGTGAAACAATAAAAAATAAATATTCCTTTAAATATCGTGCCTGGGGGCTGTCTAAATGACATTTCTAAAGGAAAAATTGTCATTTAAAACTGATCGTGGCTGTAATGAATTGTCGGGTCTCGGCAATATAGATAAAACTCATTGAAACAAAGAGCATGGGATCCCCCCCCCCCAGTCCATTACCAGGCCCTTTGGGTCTGGTATTAATATTAAGGGGAACCCCAAACCAAAATTAAAAAAAAATAAAATTGTGTTGGGATCCCCCTAAAATCCATTCAAGGCCCTTCGGGTCTGATATGAAAATTAAGGGTAACCCTGAACCAAATAAAAAAATGGCGTAGGGGGTCCCCCCAAAAATCCATGAAAAAAAATCACTGCTCCCGAAAAAACTGCCATTTTTATATATTTATATTTTTTTGCATTGATACATGTCCCCTGGGGCAGGACCTGGGTCCACAAACACTTTTTTATGACAATAACTTACATATAAGCCTTTAAAATTATCACTTTTGATTTTTCATGTTAGTGTCCCATAGATTTTAACGGTGTTTGTGTGTTCGGGCGGCTTTCGAATTTGCCCCGAACACTGCATAAAGTTCGGTATTTGCAGAACATCCGAACAACCAAAGTTTGGCCCAAACTTATGCTCGGGCCAAACCGTTCACCCATCCCTACTTAATGGCAAAATCACCAGGCGAAAACAGAGGTAAAACAGGGAAAAGGCCAAAGAAAAGAAAACTGATGCAGCCACCACATCTAATAAGTAGTAAGCTACAATATAACACAGTTTTCCCTTCCTTCGGGCTACTACCCATATTACCTATCTCATGACTAAAATCACCCCAACAATTAACAAGATCTTTGGGGCCAACTTTCCTCTTCTATATACTAAATATATACTAAATATAATATATACTAAATGATCTTTAATAATGGCACAGGAACATGTACTCCTACCGAGGGATGAATGCAATCCTTAAAGTATAAGTTCAACTGCACAGAAAAAGGTTTACTTACACAGGACCCCCTCCCCAGATCCTGCAGCACAGCGATCTCCCGTTCTGAGCCCTGGTATAGCCACTTCACAGCTCCAGGGCTTAATCTCACAAACGTATCCCATCAGGAGGGACATTTAGGAGCATTCTAATTCTAATTAGTCTGCGCCATCACATGGGCGGCGACCATGTCTGGACCCAAACCCATCCAAGAATTTCCTACAATTATCTTACAATGCCTAAAGTACACAGAGGAAAAGACTTTTCAGACTAGATTTACGAAAATACTACCAGGTAACCCTTCTCTCCAGGGTGCTGGCCTGCTGTAGACATTATGACCATAAACAATGGATCAACCTAGAACAGACAAATTCTACCATCCCTTTCCTCTGCCCTGGGTAAAACATATTAAAACTCCTAGGTACCATCCGACTATAGGTTTAACTCCACAGTGTTTGCCCTTGGCTTAGTGGACAGACAATTTCTTCAACTTTTCAATAACAAAACTTTCAGGCTCAAATATTTAATGCATGGCATGCAATGTAACCACCTCAATACTGGGCACTTTCACCCTTTTCCTTCCCAGACCAATTTTCAGCTTTCAGTGCTCTCACACTTTCAGTGACAATTACTCAGTGTTGTTACACTGTACCCAAATTACATTTTTATAATTTTGTTCACACAAATAGAGCTTTCTTTTGGTGGTATTTATTCACCACTGCCTTTAATTTTTTTTGCCATATAAGCGAAAAAAAGAGCAAAACTTTTGAAAAAAAAAACAATATTTCTACTTTCTTTTTTAACCACTTCAGCCCCGAACCAATTGTCAGCTTAAGGACCAGAGGTCTTTTTTCAATTTCGCACTGCACTGCTTTAACTGGTAATTGCGCGGTCATGCAATGTTGTAACCAAACGAAATTTGCGTCCTTTTCTTCCCACAAGAAAATTTCTTTTGATGGTATTTGATTGCCTCTGTGATTTTTATTTTTTGCGATGTAAACGGAAAAAGACCGAAAATTTTGAAAAAAAAAGATATTTTCTACTTTTTGTTATAAGAAAAATCGAATAAACTCAATTTTAGTCAAACATTTGGGCCAAAATGTATTCAGCCACATGTCTTTAGTAAAAAAAAATGCCAATAAGCATATATTTATTGGTTTGCGCAACCAATAAACTAGAGTACATTTTCTGGAATTTACACCGCTTTTAATTTATGACTGCCTATCTCATTTCTTGAGGTGCTAAAATGGCAGGGAAGTACAAACCCCCCCAAATGACCCGAAAATACATTCTGCTGCTTCTCCTGAGTATGGGGATACCACATGTGTGGGACTTTTTGGGAGCCTAGCCGCCTACGGGGCCCCGAAACCCAAGGACCACCTTCAGGATTTCTAAGGGTGCAAATTTTTGATTTCATCCCTCACTACCTATCACAGTTTCAAAGGCCATAAAATGCCAAAATAGCACAAACCCCCCTCCCCCCAAATGACCCAATTTTGGAAAGTAGACACCCCAAGCTATTTGCTGAGAGGCATGTTGAGTACATGGAATATTTTTATATTTTGCCACAAGTTGCGGGAATATTACAAACTTTTTTTTTTTGCCCAAAGTTGTCACTAAATGATATATTGCCCACACATGCCATGGGCATATGTGGAATTACACCCCAAAATACATTCTGCTGCTTCTCCTGAGTATGGGGATACCACATGTGTGGGACTTTTTGGGAGCCTATCCGCATACGGGACCCCAAAAACCAAGCACCGCCTTCAAGATTTCTAAGGGCATAAATTTTTGATTTCACTCCTCACTACCTATCACTACCTATCACAGTTTTGAAGGCCATAAAATGCCAAGATGGCACAACCCCCCCCCCCCCCCCAAATGACCCCATTTTGGAAAGTAGACACCCCAAGCTATTTGCTGAGAGGCATGTTGAGCCCATTGAATATTTTTTTTTTTGTCCCAAGTGATTGAATAAAGACAAAAAAAAAAATGTTTTACAAAAAGTTGTCGCTAAATGATATATTGCTCACACATGCCATGGTTATATGTGGAATTGCACCCCAAAATACATTTTACTGCTTCTCCTGAGTACGGGGATACCACATGTGTGGGACTTTTGGCAGCCTAGCCATGTACGGCACCCCGAAAACCAATCACTGCCTTCAGGATTTCTAAGGGTGCAAATTTTTGATTTCACTCCTCACTACCTATTACAGTTTCAAAGTCCATAACATGCTTAAATAGCACAAATCCCCCCCCCCCCCAAATGACCCCATTTTGGAAAGTAGACACCCCAAGCTATTTGCTGAGTATTTTACAGCTCTCATTTGTTTTTGAAAATGAAGAAAGTAAAGAAAAACATTTTTTTTTCTTTTTTCAATTTTCAAAACTTTGTGACAAAAAGCAAGATCTGCAAAATACTCACCATACCTCTCAGCAAATAGCTTGGGGTGTCTACTTTCCAAAATGGGGTCATTTGGGGGGGGGGGGGTTTGTGCCATCTGGGCATTCCATGGCCTCCGAAACTGTGATTGGCAGTGAGGCGTGAAATAAAAAAATGACACCCTTAGAAAGCCTGAAGGCGGTGCTTGGTTTTTGGGGTCCCGTATGCGGATAGGCTCCCAAAAAGTCCCACACATGTGGTATCCCCGTACTCAGGAGAAGCAACAGAATGTATTTTGGGGTGTATTTCCACATATGCCCATGACATGTTTGAGCAATATATCATTTAGTGACAACTTTTTGTACTTGTACTTTTTTTCATTATTGAATCTCTTGGGACAAAAAAAAAAATATTTAATGGGCTCAACATTGCTCTCAGCAAATAGCTTGGGGTGTCTACTTTCCAAAATGGGTCATTTGGGGGGGTTTGAACTGTCCTGGCATTTTATGCACAACATTTAGAAGCTTATGTCACACATCACCCATTCTTCTAACCACTTGAAGATAAAGCCCTTTCTGACACTTTTTGTTTACATGAAAACATTTTTGCAAGAAAATTACGTTGAACCCCCAAACACTATATATATTGTTAAAGAAAAGGCCCTACAGATTTAAATGGTGGGTGTTGCATTTT
Source organism: Lithobates sylvaticus (assembly GCA_028564925.1). Classification (NCBI taxonomy): domain Eukaryota; kingdom Metazoa; phylum Chordata; class Amphibia; order Anura; family Ranidae; genus Lithobates; species Lithobates sylvaticus. The sequence continues at coordinate 167,981,911 of CM053026.1, forward strand.
TTTTTCCACACAGTATTTGCGCAGTGATTTTTCAAACGCATTTTTTGTGGAAAAAATACACTTTTTTTTATTTTAATGCACTAAAACACACTATATTGCTCAAATTTTTGATGAATTAAAAAATATGATCTTAGGCCGGGTACATGGATACCAAACACGACATGCTTTAAAATTGCGCACAAACACGCAGTTTCTACTGCTAAAATTACTGCCCTCAATCTGACCTTCGCGGTGATACCTCACATGCATGGTGCAATTGCTGTTTACATATGACGCCAGACCAACGCTTGTGTTCGCCTTTGCGCAAAAGAAGGGGGGCAGGGGTGCTTTTTTTTTTTTTTTAGTTTTTTTTTTTTTATTTAGCTTTTTTATTTTATTTTTAAACTGTTCCTTCCATTTTTTTTCTTAGTTATCATTTTTATTGTTATCTCAGGGAATGTAAATATCCCCTATGATAGCAATAGGCAGTGACAGGTACTCTTTTTTTGAAAAAATGGGGTCTATTAGACCCTAGATCTTTCCTCTGCCCTCAAAGCATATGACCACACCAAGATCGGTGTGATAAAACGCTTTCCCAATTTCCCAATGGCGCGGTTTATATCCGGGAGGAGGGACATTCCCTCCCACTGCTTGTAAAAGCAGTCTAGAGGCTAATTACCCGCTAGAATTGCTTTTACATGAAAGCCGATCACTGGCTGAAAAGAATGATACCAAGATGATACCTAAACCTGCAGTCATCATTCTGGTATAACCATTCAAAGTCCAGCAACATACTGGACATATATTGTAATCTTTTTTTTTTCATGCAGCCTCTTGGCTGAACGAAAAAAAGAGATTGATTGGTGGGTATGTCCACCATTAGAATACCTCCCTTCATCCACCCACTTCTAATGATGGGCATACATGCACCATTTATATATGCCGAAGCATGGGGGCATCCTCCCGCAAAAGTTATGCCGTGTACACACGGTCGGACTTTTCCACGGGGCAAGCCTCCGTCGGAATTTCGACCATATGTATGCGGCATTAGGAGCCAATCGCTCCTCCGCCCCTGCTGCCCCCATGCTTCGGCATATATGTTCTTTTTTTTTAACTGTGGTAGTGAAATCACATCCTACAGTGTTGGAGTCACGGCTTTATGTATCGTGGGAGCAAACGCTGTTGCTGTCAAGATAAATAAATCCACGCTGCAACTGAATGGCGTACCTGCTATGCAAATTATGGTTAACATTAAAACAAAGTAACATTACAGTATAACAGTAAGACCTTACCATACCATACCTGCAAAGCAAATACCAAAAAAAATAGTAAAAAATTTAAAATTTTTAACGCAACCGGTGCCTAAAATATATATATGCCGAAGCATGGGGGCATCCTCCCGCAAAAAAGTTATGCCACGTACACATGGTCGGACTTTTCCACGGGCAAGCCTCCGTCGGAATTCCGACCGTATGTACGTGGCATTAGGAGCAAATCGCTCCTCCCCCCCTGCTGCCCCCATGCTTCGGCATCTATGCTCTTTTTTTTAACTATGGTGGTGAAATCACCTCCTACAGCGTTGGAGTCGCAGCTTTATGTATCGTGGGAGCAAACGCTGTTGCTGTCAAAATAAAAAAATCCGCGCTGCAACTGAATGGCGCACCTGAAAACAAAAAAATAAATAAAACACAGTAAACAAAATTACATACCTGAAAAGCAAGCATGATAAAACATAATAAAACATTGCAGAATAGAATGGAGTAAAAAAGAGCAACAATAGAGAGAGATTAGAGAGAGAGAGAACAATAAAACGACAACTATTTTTGGTTTTTTTATTTTATATTTTTTTTTTTTGTACTTTTTTTTTATTTTTTACGCTTTTTTTTTAAACTATAAATATAATTTTAACTGTAACGGTCGGGTCTCAAAATGCGATGGCATTCTTGAGATCCTGTAACTATAATTTTAACTGTAACGGTCGGGTCTCAAAATGCGATGGCATTCTTGAGACCCTGTGAAAGTGTATCCTAGCCTTTGAAATGCTGTACCCTACGCTAATACCTCACTAGTGAGTGGTAGCGTTCAAAACATTCACCAATGCAGAGACCAGGATTGTCAGGACAGCGTGGACAATAATAACGGGTGTCACGCCTACATCCGCGCTTGCTACAGACACGACATCTTTTTTGGGGGGCTCGTTGGGTAGGGGTACTCGAGAGGACATAAGAATAATGCCTCTCATGCAGCCGGCTTACTGCATTTGGTAGGGGATGTTGAGGTGCAGAACCGCCTGGATACAGGAGTTCTGTGACAACCTCTTCCTGGAATTCAAGGAAGGGTAAAGTCCCGCCTGAAGCTCTGTATAGCACATGAGCATTCAGCAAAGCCAATTGGAACAAATAAATAGACACTTTTTTGTACCAGCGTCTAGCCTTACGGGCAACTAGATACAGCGCCAACAACTGGTCGTTGAGGTCCACCCCTCCCATATTTTGGTTACACTCGTGGACACAGAGGGGTTTCATCACAGCACCAGCCGCAGTACGAATTTGGACTGTCATGTCTGTATGAAGGGAGGTAAGAACGAAAACATTCTTATTATCCCTCCACTTCACAGCGAGCAAATTATTACACTGAAAGCAGGCTCTCTCCCCCAGCCTAAGAGGGGAATCTACAAGCCGCTGGGAAAAGCCCCGGCGATTAGGTTGCACGGTGCCACATGCTCCAATCTGCTGATCAAACAAGTGACTAAACAGTGGCACGCTTGTGTAATAATTGTCCACGTACAAATGGTACCCCTTTCCGAATAAGGGTGACACCAAGTTCCACACTATCTTGCCAGCGCTCCCTATGTAATCTGGACAGTTCTCCGGCTCTACGTAACTATCTTTTCCCTCATAAACCGAAAAGCTCCACGTATAGCCTGTTGCCCTGTCACAGAGCTTGTAGAGCTTAACCCCGTATCTGGCATGATTGCTGGGAAGGTACTGTTTGAAAGACAAGCGGCCAGAAAACTTAATCAGAGACTCGTCAATGCAGACAACTTGATTGACTATTGACAAGGCTGAAAAACATTGGTTGAAGTGGTTTATGAGGGGCCGGATTTTGTAGAGCCGATCAAATTCAGGGTCTCCACGAGGACGACAAAGTTCATTGTCACTGAAGTGCATGAACCGCAAGATCTGTTCGTATCGTGCCCTGGACATGGAGCAAGAGAACACGGGCATTTGGTGGACTGGTGAGGTGGACCAATAAGTCCTCAGAGGCGGGAATTTATGTATGCCCACCCAGGTTGAGGGAAAGGCCCAGAAAGGACTTAAATTCTGAAACCATAATTGGTTTCCAATCTCTGGCAAGGGAAGGCAACTGGGGATTAGCGGCGATGTATTGACCAGCATATATATTACTTTGGTCCACAATAGATCTATAGAGATCTTCCGTGAAAAACAGCGAATAAAAATCGGATGGCTTAAAATCAGCTGTTTCCACCTGAATACCGGGTTGGCCAGTGAATGGGGGAGGTACGGGTTCTGCAGAAGTGGTGGGCACCCAATCAGGATTAGCGAATTCTGCAGGAAGGGCACTATGTGATCGACGGGCCTGCCTTTGTTTTCTTCTTCTTGGTGGCAGCGGGACACTACTTGTGCTTGCCACCTCACCAGCTTGAACTGCACTTATGGGACTCGCCACATCACCACGTGTTACTGCAGTGCTGAATGTACGTCCAGGGTGTACTAGGCCGCTGGTGCTGGCCAGTTCACCAGAAGGAATAGCGGTGCTAGTACTTCTCTGCTCCATACGAGAGACCTGCGGTTCTTGCACCTCAACAACAGCAGAAGATCGGGATCGGGTACGCCTGACCTTAGCAGGGTCCACACCTTCTGAACCTGATTCTGACAGATGAGTGACCTCCTCTTCACTATCTGTCATACTCAGAAACAAGTAGGCCTGTTCACTAGTGTACTTTCGATTTGCCATTTTGGGCTCTAAATTTAGTAGTACACTAGTGAGATTCACAGGTAAAAAAGCTCCTGACTGTTAGCGACTGAATCAAAACGCTACCAAAAAAACTGTTAGCGATTGCAGGGATCAGGCCTGACTCTGCGAACGCTGCAGTTATGTGTGCTTAGTGTTTTGTAAGTGACAGTGATCGATCGATACTGCACTTGGGTGGGCTGGGCTGGGCTGGGCTGGGCGGAGGGGGGAAACGCAGGTGCTAGCAGGTATCTGGGCTGATCCCGCTAACAATGCGTTTTTTGGAACCCTAAACTGCTGGGACGCTAGTATAGATCTGATCAGATCAGATATTGATCTGTTCAGATACTATACCACTAAGGGAGGTGTATGCTTTGCGCGTGGGTGTTTGCGGTACTGGCACTAACCTGGGGCAACGCAGACCTTATTTGACCCTAAAACCTAATTGATATCACCCACCAGGCAATCAGGGGGTTAAACCGTTATTGGGTAATAAATGGCGGGTGCCCTGACAGTATAAAAAACTAATTAACTAACCAGCGTCACCCGTAACAGTTATACAGTGATCACTGGTGAAAGGTTTAACTAGGGGCAATCAGGGGGTTAAAACCTTTATTAGGTAATATATGGGGGTACCTGACTCTATAAAAACCTGACGGGGAACCTAAATAACTAACTGGCTAACCAGCGTCCCCAGTAACACTTATACGGTGATCACTGGTGAAAGAGTTAACTCTAGGGGCAATCAGGTAGTTAAAACCTTTATTTAGGTTGTAATATGGGGGTACCTAATCTATAAACCTATTTATGAACCTATATAAACCTGGAGGTTAACCTAAAAAAAACTGGCTACCTAGCGGCACCAGTGACACTAATGCAGCGATCAGAAAAACGAACGCTTAGTGACACTGGCAAAAGAGGGTGAAAGGGTTACCTGGGGGGCAATCAGGGGGTTAAACCTTTATTAGGGGGGTAGGGGGCTACCTTAGACCTAAAGGGGCCTAAAACCAACTGCCCTGACAGTTATTGCAGTCACAACTGACACTAAATGCAGTGATCAGTAAATAAATGATCACTGCAATCAGTGACACTGTGACTGGGGGGGGCAGGGGTGATCTGGGGGGTGATCAGGGGGTGACAGGGGGGTAAAATTTGTGCCTAAGTGTCCTGGTGTCAGTGTACTGCTGTGCACTTACTTGATGTCTTCTCAGCTCGGCGTCCCGGTCAGAAAGACCGGCACGAGGAGCGTGACATCACTTCCCCTTGCCTGTGTTTACAATTACACAGGCAGGGAAGCATCTGATTCGCCAGGAGCGATCGCGAGGGGGTTGCCAGAAACCACTGGCCGTCCCCTCATCTTGGATCGCTCCTGAAGCGATGCCGACCGCCCCCACCCGCCGGAAGAATGTCACGTACAGGTACGGGATTTTGCCTGTACGTGCCATTCTGCTGACGTATATTTACATGGGGCAGTCGGCAAGTGGTTAAAGGAAATCCAATAAAATCTAATTTCATTATAAATTTAGGCCAGAATGTATTCTGCTACATGTCTTTGGGAAAAAAAAAATCCTGATAAGTGTATGATAATAGATTTGTGTGAAAGCTATAGAGTCTACAAGCTATGCTACATATCATTGAAATATAATCAATCCTGATGTACTGACCGCCTAGCACAGGGGTGTCAAACTCAAATTCATTGTAGGCCGCATTAGCAGTTTGGTTGCTCTCAAAGGGCCGGTTGTATCTGTAGGACTATGTATCCACTCTAGGGGCGTATTACGTAGAGTGAATCGCAATTTTGCTTTTGAATGCCTGCTAGCTATAAACGCATTAAAATGTGCTTCTTTCTCTAAGTCTTGGGAAATTTGGACGGAAAAATGCAAGTCCTTCCTAAGTGTAACTAAGTGATGATGATTGTGGTGCCCTCACTGATAGTAAATGTAATAGATTCCTTACCTGTATTCAAGAATTGTCACAGATAGATATTTGGGACAAGCACTGTAGTTTGAGTTCAATTTGTTGTACGTTCTCTTTGTAAAATCAATAAAAATTAATGATGCAAAAAATTGTCAGCACAGCACTGCATCTCTTCATCAAGTCCTCAAAAACCCCGCCCTCAGCTGGATGGGAGAAAAAACAAACAAACACATAGCCGGCTGGCCCGGCATAGCTGTCACTGGTGGAGTTTCGTAACAGCTATGCGGGGCCGACCGCGCATGTGCTCAGCTCACAAAAAAATCCAGCACCACTGAAGGGACTAAGGAGGAGAGAGTAGGATTTGTTTATTCTTGTCTCCTTGGAGTGCCTCTCGTGGGACTGAGGGGGGTGATGTTTACTCTTGGGAGACTTGGCAGTGAGAGCAACGAACAGGTGTTGGCTAGAGGCCATTGTGCGGGCCACTTAGCAAGGCCTGGCAGGCCTTGTGTTTGACACCTGTGGCCTAGCTCATTTCTTGAGGCCCTAAAATGTCAGGACAGTACAAATACCCCACAAATTACCCTTTTTTATAAAGATGACAGTCCAAGGTATTTAGTAAGAGACATAGTAAGTTTTTTGAAGTTACAATTTTTTGCCCACAATCGTTTGGAAAATGAAAACTTTTTTATTTTTATTTTCCACAAACATGTCATATTACCAAGTTATTTCTCACACAAAATACATTCTGCTACTCCTCCTGAGTATGATGACACCACATGTGTGAGACTTTTTCACAGCCTGGCCACATACAGAGGCCCAACATGCAGGGAGCACCATTAAGCGTTCTAGGAGCATAAATTACACATTTCGTTTCCTGACTACCTATCACATTTTTGAAGGCCCTGGAGCACCAGGACAATAGAAACACCCACAAAATGACCCAATTTTGGAAAGAAAACACCCCGATGTATATTCTATGAGGCATTATGAGTCTTTTGAACATGTCATTTTTTCCCACAAGTTTTAGAAACGTGTGGAAAGAAAATGAAAATGTGTTTTTTTTTTTTTTTACACAATGTTGTCAATTTATAAGATACCTCTAACACATAGCATGTACCAAGCAAAAAGTACACCCAAAATACATTCTGCTACTCCTCCTGAGCATGGCAATACCAAATGTGTGAGACTTTTCCACAGCCAGGCCACATAGAGAGGCCCAACATCCAAGTAGCACAGGCGTTCTAAAGGCATAAATTACACATTTCATTTCCTGAGTACCTATCACATTTTTGAAGGCCGTGGTGCACCAGGACAATGGAATTAGATGTGACAGATGATCACAGACAGATGTGGCAGATAATCATGGATACATGTGCCAGATGATCACAAACATATTTGTGCAGATGATCACAGACAGATGTGTGCAGATGATCACAGACAGATGTGCCAGATGATCATAGACAGATGTGACAGATGTGCCAGATAATCATGGACAGATGTGACAGATGACCATGGACAGATGTGACAGATGATCATGGACAGATGTGCGCCAGATGATCACAGACAGATGTGTGCCAGATGATCACGGACAGATGTGCACAGATGATCATGGACAGATGTGACAGATGATCATGGACAGATGTTCAGTGGGATAGATATTTACTGGGGCAGATGTGTACAGATGTTCAGTGGGACAGATGTTTACCGGGAAAGATGTTTACTGAGACAGATGTTTACTGGGACATATGTGGGACAGATGTGTGACAGGTGTTGGTGTTTTTTACAGTTTGGGGACACTGCGTGTGGACACTAGGTGGGTGATCAGTGTGTAAAAAGCTTTAAAAAACAGCTCATACACACTGATCCTTTGTTTGCAGATCTGCTCTCCTTCTCCTCACTGACTCTGTGTGAGGAGAAGCAGAGCTGATCTCCTGGCAACAGCTCTCTGTATACTAAATGATTGTACACAGCCATCATGTGATCAGGAGGGCCAATCACAGAGCCCTCCTGCCGAGCGAAGTTGCCCTGTCTCTGGGGAACACGGGCACATCGGGTTCTTGCCACTGAGCGGGCATGCAGCTGTCGATCCCGCTTCCTGTGACGTCCCCCAGGCTGTGTTAATCACATGATGGCTGTGATTGGACACAGCCACCATGTGATCAGCGGGGCAAATCACAGAGCCCTCCTGCCAATCCGAGATGCAGCGTGTCCGGGGGACACACATTTTTGGATTGTGCGGTTGTGCGGGCACGTGGCCGCCTGATCTCTCTCCTTCTGAAGGACGTTCAGGAACATCCACTCAGAAGGAGGAAGCGCCCACCCAGCAGTTTATGTGCATTGGCCGGGTAAAGTGGTTAATAATGTAACACATATTCAATCAATGATCATTAGATAATTGTCAAGTCAAGCATTTCCTCTCTACTACTCTAAAAACAGTGTTCCAAAACAGCGGATGACACAATTTAAATGACTATGCACAAAGTCGGGCCCTTTTGATCACTAAGAATAATTTTTGTACAACCACCTTACCACCCAGGGGTCTCAGAACAGAAACAGTATGTTATACTTTTCTCATTACCAGGGCTTTTTTGGTGGAATGTGCCAGAACGTAAGGGAGAAGCACTCTCTGTATACTATTGCTTTAGCAGAACGGCTGCAGAGTTAGCCAATGCAGCTCACTTAGTTCCGGCTGCAGCCTGAGAGAGAGGAAGATAGAGTGATATCATCTGCACTCCACCTCTCCCTGCAGACCAGATCCTGGTTTGGTCACCAGTGTGGAAGAGCTGCGCACTGTGGACTGGAAACAAGTTGCTAGACATCAATTTTTTTTAAAAATTGATTGACAATGTTGCTGGATTAGGGCCTGTGCTGTGACTGTCTCTTTGTTGAATGGGGATGTCTCTTTTCTTGATTGGGCTTTCTCTTTGCTATATGGGGATGTCTCTTTGCTTAATTGGAATGTCTCTTTGCTAAATATATATAGGGATGTCTCTGCTGGATTGAGATGTTTCTTTGCTGAATTTGGATGCCTCTTTGTTGGATGGGGAAGTCTCTTTGCTGGATTAGGCCATCTGTTTGTTGGACAGCAATGTCTCATTGCTGAATGTATGGGGATGTCTCTTTGCTGGATTGGACTGTCTCTTCACTGAATATATACGGGGATGTCTCTTTGTTTTAATTGGGTGTCTGCTTGCTGGATTGGGCCATCTCTTTTCTGAATATTAGGAGATGTCTCTGCTGGATTGGGCTGTCTCTTTGCTGAATATATGGGGCTGTCTCTTTGCTGGTGACATGTGAATTTATAGATAGGCAACTCCTATCCTCATATTGATTAGTGGCTCCAAATTAATAATAACTACTGCAGTAGGCAACAGACACAAAGGATACTCTCCACATCTTTCCGAATACTGTTCTGCTTTATTATGACACAATTGAAGGTTTTTATACACATGATTACGTAGGTATCACATTAATATTACAATTGCACATTTATGGTAACAAGGGGCAAAACATAGGCACACTAATTCTAATCAGGACTTGAAAGAATGCAAACATGTAATGTGAGGGCAGTGTGCAATACATACAAAATAGAATACAATTATATACAGAACTTACAAATTTCCATTACACTGGATTGGGCCGTCTCTTATGAACGTGTGGAGATGTCTATTTGCTGAATTGGGATGTTTCTTTGCTGAACTGGGCATTCACTTTGCTAAATATATGATGTCTCTTTGCTGGTTTAGGCTGTCTCTTTGTTGGACAGCAATGTCTCTTTGCTGGATTGGGCTTCCTCTTTGCTGAATATTTGGGGATGTCTCTTTGCTCGATTGGGTTGTCTCTTTGCTGAATATATGGGGATGTCTCTTTGCTCGATTGGTCCAACTCTTTGATGATCATATGGGGGCTGTCTCTGCTGGATTAGGCCATCTATTTGCTAAATATATATAGGGCTGTCTCTTAGCTGAATACATGGGGATGTCTCTTTGCTGAATATATAGGGTTGTTTCTTTTCTGGATTGGGCTGTCTCTTTTCTGAATATACGGGGCTGTCTCTTTGCTAAATATTTGGGGATGTCTCTTTGCTGGATTTGGCTGTCTCTTTGAACTCAAAATCTCTTTCCCTCAAAATCCATATGGGGCATCATCTGCATACCTCTCATGGTGGCTTCCTAATCCTGATAACGAAGCAGTTTGCAAATCACATCTCTTGGTTTATGCAAATCAAGATTCAGAGGTGCCAATGCTCTATGAGCGTGTTTGATTTCTATGGAATGTGGAAGGGTTCTATCCAGTGCTTTGTTAAACACAGAAAGCTAAGTAGAGATCAGGTCCAGGGTTTTCACCTTCTTTGGCAACCCTTGTAAATGAATGTTTTTCCTTCGACTTCCATTCTCATAGTTGTCAAGTTGTGATAAAAGTGCCTCAATTCTGCAATCCTGTTGGTCTAGTCGGGCCTGTATCGGTTGCAGCATAGAAGCTGTTTCAGTATGATTGCATTCAAGGGATTCTACTCTGGCCTCTATCTGCAAGATTTCTGCTTGGAGCTCCAGAAAGCCTGCATGATAGGTGCCTCCCACTTGCTTTAAGAACACTGCCAGATCTTCCTTTGTGGGGAGATCTTTTAGGTATTGGTGCAGATCCCAGGCAAGGTCCTTGCTGTGAGGCAGACCCAGACATTGAGGAATCACCCAAGCATGGCAGGGAGGTAGGAGGACTCACCCTATGCAGATGCTCCCATCTGTGTGTCATCCCACAGCAGCACTGGGAATTCTCCAGATAGTGAAGGAGGGGGCAGGTCGGCCAAGACCGATGGTCTGCAGTTTATGATGTAAGCTGTAATTCCCCCTTTCTTCCCTTTAGCAGAATTGGCAGCTGTGTCAGTATCACCCCTTTTCCAGTGGCATTTCAGCAAAGCCAAGCTGTTGAAAGACAAGCTGAAGGAGCTGTTGTAGAACTGATGGGCAACGGGAGCTACACTATTCAGCAGCCGCACGCCATCACATCCAGGCCACACCCCCCGCTGCTCCCAATTTGACATCCATGTGTGTGAAGGTGCATAGCCCCAAATGCAGACAGTGTGCTTTTGGGTTCATGTACCTGCACCCACGCAGATGTCAGATTTGGAGAAGAGACTATGTCCGTTCAGCCACTCTGTCCCAATAGACATGGGAGTACATGCATGGGGAGGTATGGAACACCTGTGCATCCCCATGCAGGTAAGGACAGCCCTCACATAGGGTATGCATTGATACACCTTGTATGAAGGAGGCCTTATTTGTGTGTTGTGACCATACCTATGTCGTTTGTCAAAAATGTTAAATATCAGAATTTACAAAAAAAAAAGTCTAAATATTTTTTCGTTCAAAACTCTTGTCAGAGTTTGCTTTTGCCACACATGTCTTATTGGGAAGTTTTTTCTTCTGGTCCTGTAAACACAACAGGATGTGAGAGAAAAGCTCAATTGATAGTTGGCAGTAGAACAAGTTTCCAGAAATATTTTCCCTCTTTTCTATGTTGGTTAATTTGCCATAAAATCCTCTTCTATGTATCTGCTTTTTTTGCATACATTTTTTATAGGGATCTGATTTCTGGGTCTTGATCACTGACCTGTACAGTGGGATATTTCCTAATAATAATGATTGCGCTCTAATTGAACATACCAGAGCTTAGTTGTAAAGTCAGGCGCTACTGATTTATAGTTACAAATACGGGGTTCTGAAAGGCACATAGTTGAGGGTATTCTGGCTAGTAAATGCAATAGTGGTCACCCTTTATCTGCACTTGGGCTGGACTATGCATTTTAAATGTTTTAACTAGCTTACAGGCTTGCTTTAATCTCTTGCTACTGAGTTATAAATGTCCAATGCATAGCTGAGCGCAGATCTGTGTAAAATTCACTGATTATTAATTAACACTAGTTAAAATCCTTAATTATAACACTTCTTTTACTACTTTTGTCTATTACAAAGGAAGCCATTCTTTATTCACCAGACTGAATTTGGACACACTTCTATGTGGATTTTTTCCTCAGTTGTTTGACTTGTTGAGGGAAAGAGAACTTTCTGAATCTCAATACCCCACAGGAGACGATCTATAACTTTCTTTTAAGCATACATCTGCAACATTAGCATTGCATTGTTTTTAATCTTGCTTTTGCACAGTAATAATCTCTCTTTTATAAGACATATTGTGATGCCTACACGATACTTTGTAATGACATAAGAGAGGATATAAACTGTACATTATAAGTGAATTAAATTAGACTTCCTTTAGAATATTCAAGATAAAAAGGTACATACATGAAATTGTCTTATATAAACTAACACTTTGTTAGCGCAAACTAACATAGGGATGAAAAAAACAAAACAATATGCTGAATACTGTATATCTAGTAACAGACCCGGATACACTAATCCTTTCTGTAAATAGCTGAAAATACTAACAATTATATCCACCCTCATTGTATATATCAAGCGCCACGTCCAGGTACACAGTCACACACCCTCACAATATCTAGCAAGCAGCACTCCCAGTTATACTCTCCCTCATACCCATACTCATTCACAAAAAAAATGTAAGGTGTCCTACTCTACTCTACTCCCTACTCATTCTTATGGGGAATCTGTGTGCCCTTTTATTGTTAAAGTTTAAAAGGGCAGTGAACAACCATAAGGTCACACGAAAATACAAAAATATGTAAAGTTTTAATGGATTAAAGTTAAAAGAAGTGATCACATATACAATACATAGAATATGCTGGATACTGACACAGAATTACGCAATTATACAACAGTTAACAACCACCATAGATCTGTTGAAAAAATGAAGAGAACAGAAATAACCAACACGTTTCGAGTATGCGATATTGGTTCTCTTCTTCAGGGGTATGCGGTTACAACAGGACATAAATACATCATGCAAATTGCTCACCACACTCTTCACATATTTATTTGTAAACAGTTTTGAAAAACAGTTATCATTTTCCTTTCACTTCACAATTATGTGCCACTGTTGTTCTATCAAATAAAATCCCAATACAACACATTTACATTTTTGGTTGTAACATGACAAAATGTGGAAAATATTAAGGGGTATGAATACTCTTTCAAGGCACTGTACAAGGGTCAAATGTGTTTTTTTGGGGGGAACCTCATGCTTTTTGTTTTCTTAATTTTTCTTTGGGGTTTCCCTTAAAATCCATATCAGAACGGAATGACCTGGTATGAATTTTTGGGGACACCCCCATTACTTTTTTAAACTGTCTCTGTCTCCTTTGTTTACATAACTGGGATTTGAAGCAATTAAAAGAACAGGGCCAGGTGATGTCAAATTGTCAATGGTTTCTAATGATGTGCTGTTATATGGTGCCAATACTCACTACTTTCTTAATGACCTTGACAGCAGATCTATCATATAGCAATAGAAAAAAATGTCCATCTCATACAGAGATGGCTGAAATACTTAAACAAAGTGTGGTCCAAGCCTGTGTTTAGACTGAACCAGCGTATCCCTAATAGCTATCAACACTCCTGGTTGCACTCATCCTCTACAAATCTTATGTTTGTAAAGCAACCAGTTTGCACATAAGCTAGGTTTAAGGAAGTTGATCATTACTACATACTGTAGCTGGCAGATTCTTGGAAGCTATAGACACACTCCAAAACACCATCATGAATCTGGCATGAATCTGGCATTTCCACACCAAGCTGATATGTCAGATATTATCAACAACCTTTAGATGTAGCACAGCCCTGATGATTTCCGGACAGCAATAGTAAATCAGGGACAATATTTAACTACAAACTTTTTCGAAAACTGCTCAATAGACATTATTTTTTAAAATGATCTGATACAACAAATAATGTATCACATTTTCTAAAGCTGCTGAGTTAAATTTTTGTATTTTAAATGCATCTTTGTTTTGGAAGTAATATTTTGCTGTCATTGATAAATTGTGACCTGTTATTCAAACAGATGTCAGGGTGTTCCTGTTCTCTCTGTGCCCTTCATAGAAAATCCAATGCAGAATTCCTCTCAACAGTAAGAACAAACAATCTGTATAACAATTCATTTAAAGAAATAAAATACCAAGCTCATTTGCTTTTACACACGTTTTTCTGACATCTTTAGGAAGTTGAAATACATATCATTGTTCTTATATGTTATATTGCCTTTGCGAATATATGTTAACTGTGAGCATAAAAATTAGAGGGAATTAAAAAAATGTAATCTCTGTGAAAAAGCAAAATAAAATATATTCTAAATTAGACAATAATTCACTTTATTCTTGGTTTTTGTGTACTTTAGCAAGGACTGAAATTCAAAGCTTTTTTGGAGAAGATGAAGAGGTTTTCCTGGCTGAGTAAAGTAAAGATTTCACTATTGGTGTGGTAATGGAATTCCCATATGGTGTCCTTTTAAGTTAACTGCAGCATGAATTAAATGAAATAATAGGGTAATCTAATTAAAATCATGTACTTCCTCACTTCCCTGAGTGTAATTGATAATATGCCCTTTGGACCTCTTACAAGTTCCACATGAGTCCCGATCATTAACTGCATTGCTAATAATTATAAGGCAGCAGCTAATATTTTACTGTCATTAACTGATTTTAAAGATTGTTTATATCTGTACAATGTTTAATTATTAGTATTCCCTTCAGAGAGTAAAATGGTAGTCTTTTGGATTCCCTACTAATTTTTAATGAATCAATATCATGCTTTTTATCGGTCTTATCATTTGTACCATCCTGCCATTGGCCAAGGACAAATAAAAAATTGATAAAGCATATATCTCATAAATCGGACCAAAAGCAAGATGCTCTGCCACTGATTATCAGATGGGTTATGGTAGAATAATTATATTAATTTGGCTTTATAACCGAGATCTGTATTTATGCCATTTAAGTTCCCTTTTAGCTTTGACTTTGAAAAAGCTCACTCAGCTTAGCCTAAAACAGATCTTAAAATAGCTAGGTGTGTGAACATCATTTAAGTATCCATAATATAGTTATTTGATATAGTCACTTAATTAGTTAGCTAGGTAGAATTTGTGTGAAAATAAATAAATATATATATATATTCAATTATAGTTTATTATGCACTTGTAAGTTTTGGTGCAGAACTGAATTTCTGTTACTTAACCACTTGCCGACCGGTGCACGACGATGTACGTCGACAGAATGGCACGGACAGGCATAAGGGCGTACAGGTACGTCCCCTATAAGATGCCGCCATGCCATCGGGGGTGCGCTCGCGCCGGTCGGGACCCCCGTGAGGCCGGTCGCGGGTCCCGCAGACTCGATCGCCGTGGGCACACCCGCGATCGTCTCACGGGAAGGCTGAACGGGGAGATGCGGAAATAAAGAGCATCTCCCCATTCTGCCTAGCAACTAGTGACGCCCATCTCTGCTCCCTGTGATTGGAGCAGAGATCAGCATTCACTAGCTGACAGCCACGCCCCCCCCCCCCCACAGTAAGAAACACACCTCTAGGCATACTTAACCCCTACACTGCCACCTAGTAGTTAACCCCTTCACTGCCAGTGTCATTTACACAGGAATCAATGCATTAAATAGCATTGATTGCTGTATAAATGACAATGGTCCCAAAAATGTGTCAAAATGGCCGATGTGTCCACCATAATGTCGCAGTCACAATAAAAATCGCTGATCGCCGCCATTACTAATAAAAAAAATTATTAATAAAAATGCTATAAAACTATCCCCTATGTTGTAAATGCTATAAATTCTACGCAAACCAATAAATAATCGCTTTTTGCGATTTTTTTTTACCAAAAATATGTAGAAGAATACGTATCGGCCTAAACTGAGGAAAAAATATGTTTTTTTATATATTTTTGGGAGATATTTATTATAGCAAAAAATAAAAAATAATGCATTTTTTTTCAAAATTGTCGCTGTTTTTTGTTTATAGCGCAAAAAATAAAAACCGCAGGGGCGATCAAATACCACCAAAAGAAAGCTCTATTTGTGGGAAAAAAAGGACGTCAATTTTGTTTGGGAGCCATGTCGCACGACCGCGCAATTGTCAGTTAAAGCGACGCAGTGCCGAATCGCAAAAAGGGGCCTGGTCCTTTGGCTGCAAATTGCTCCGGTCTGAAAGTGGTTAAAGAATGTATCCATTAATTGTAGTGATCATTTAGCAGAAAGATCATACACCTTGTACTTTCTTTTGATACATGCTTTTGTTCCTATTATCTTTTGTTTTTAGTACATCAAGTTGTATGAAGTTTAACTTTGTAATTATTTTCAAGTTGATGCCAAGTGTTATTCAAATAAACTCACTTTGTTTTAAGACAGCCTGGCTATTGAACTATTGAACAAAACGCCTACTTAGACTCTATTGACATAACACGTGTCTGTGAGAAGGGAAGTTTTCTCTACATTTTACAGTTATGAATAAAGACAATATTGTTATATTGACCAAATAATCTTTTTATGTGATTGAACTGGTTGAACGGCTTAAATGTTTTAAAGCTGAAGTTTAGCAAAATAAAATCAATGAAATAGGTATCATGCTGTGCAGACAGCTGGATATTTAAAAATCTTCTGTGTGGTGTGCCTAGTCCTCTTCCTGTCTCTGAATTTTGGGTGCTATGAGAGTTATTTTCTCTGAGATTTATGTGAAGCCGCACTTAACAGACTCCCTACGGGGAAACCGTCCCCTCCTTTTCCATCAAGGATAAGCTGTTTTATATTGTACACTATATGCAACAAGATCTGTGAATAGGGGAGAGAATTCTGAGATCCAGCTGACTCTCCCCCATTCACAGACCATGCTACATGCAGTGCATGAACTAACTTTTCCCATTGGACGAGGAGGAATATGGGAATGGGTCCCCATCAGGAGCTTGTTCACTGCAGCTTCAGAAATGACTCAGAGCTACTAATTCCCTCCGTGCTGGAAGTTCAGCAGCAGCAGGAAGAGGGCTGGACACCCTGCATAGAATATTTCTACAGGATTCAGCTCCCAGCATGATGAGGGACAAGTTAGGTCACTAAAGCTATAGAGAAGATTTTTTTTTTTAGCTAAACATTAGCTGTAACTTACCTCAATGGCCAAGAGATGGGAAACCAGGGGCTATTTACCACACCAGAAATGTCAAAAGATATCAGAATTTTTTTTTCACTAGCTGAAATTACAATTCTACAATTTGCTGTTTTTCAGCAAATTGAAACATTTTTTAACACCTACCCATCCAGCCACTATATATATATATATATATATATATATACATATATATACATATACATATATATACATATATCTCTAGATAGAGAGACATCTATATATATCCAGATGGGAGTGATGTGTGTGGACAAATTGTATATCCTCTTGCATTGGCCGCTCGTACAGCAAATCAATGATTGTTGTACCATGGGATACAGCATCACGGTAGTAAACAAGGTTTCATTAAGGACATTTTTGAACAGTCTTACTGATTGCCTTTTACAGTGATAATCACTGCAATAAGCAATCACAGTGTAAAAAACCCTGATCACCTTCCTAGAGCACTACAGTGTCACCATGGTAACGTTGCACTGCTCTGGTGACAGTATGTAAAAATATATATATATAACAATATTATTTTTTTTTTTAAATCTACATGTTTATTTATTTTTATATACCATCACCAGTTAGTGTCCCTAATCACCGCCGCACCTGTCAGTGTTCCTGATCAATGCCCCACCAGTCAATTTTGTCCCTAATCACAGTCACACCAGTTACAATGTCCCTGATCACCACCACATCAGTTACAGTGTACCTGATCACCGCCACACCAGTCATATTGTCCTTAATCACCTTTACACCAGTTACAGTGTCCCTGATCACCTCCATACCAGTCCCAGTGTTTCTGATCAAAGTCATACCAGTTACTGTGTTACTGTGTCCACACCAGTCCTAGTGCTCCTGACTATGACCACACCAGTTGCTGTATCCATGATCACTACCACACTAGTTACAGTGACCCTGATCCCCACCACACCAGTTACAGTGTCCCTGATCATCACCACACCAGTTACAGTGTCCCTGATCATCACCACAGCAGTTACAGTGTCCCTGGTCACCTCCATACCATTCTCAGTGTTTCTGATCACAGTCATAGCAGTTACTGTATCCCTGAGCATCGCTACACCTGTCCTAGTGCTCCCGACCACCACCACACCAGTTGCAGTATCCATGATCAATGCTACACCAGTTACAGTGTCCTGATCATGGCCACACCAGATCCAGTGTCCCTGATCACCACCACACCAGTTTCAGTGTGTCCCTGATCACTGCCATTCCAACTACAGTGTCCATGATTACTGCCAGACCAGTAATATTGTCCCTGATCACGCCAAACCAATTTCAGTGTCCCTGATCACCGACACACAGTTATGCCCTGTACACAAAATAGGATTTTCCAACAACAAAATCCATGTTTTTTTTGACAGATGTTGGCTCAAACTTGTCTTGCATACACACGGTCACACAAATCTTGTCGGAAATTCCGAACGTCAAGAACGTGGTGACATACAACACGTACGACGAGCCGAGAAAACTAAGTTCAATAGCCAGTGCGGCTCTTCTGCTTTATTCTGAGCATGCGTGGAACTTTGTGCGTTGGAATTGGGTACACGTGATCAGAATTTACGACAACGGATTTTGCTGTCGGAAAATTTGAGATCCAGATCTCTAGTTTTGCGTGTTGGAAATTCCGATGGAAAATGTCCGATGGAGCCTACGCACGGTCGGAATTTCCAACAACAAGCTCCCATCAAACATTTTCCATTGTAAAATCCTATCGTCTGTACGGGGCATTAAGGTACCCTGATCACTACCACACCAGTTACAGTGTCCCTGATCACTGTCCTTGCAGTTACAGTGTCTCTGATCATTGCCACACCAGTCCCAGTGTCTCTGATCACTGTCACACCAGTCATATTGTCCCTGATCACCGCCACACCAGTTACAGTATTTCTGATCACAGCTACACCAGTTACAGTGTTCCTAATCATTATTAGTTGCATAATTTATGTTCCCAGATAACCTAAAGGCGCTCTTGGATTTTGGGCCCCCCTGTGTGGATATCCTGTGAAAAAGTCTCACATATGTGGTATTGTCATACTTGTAAAGAGTAGCAGAATGTGTTTTGAAGTGTTATTCTAAGTATACCTATGCTGTGTGTTAGAAATATCTTATTAAAGCAGAGTTCCGCCGAAAAAAAATAAAAATAAAAGTCAGCAGCTACAAATACTGCAGCTGCTGACTTTTAATAGTCAGACACTCACCTGTCCCAGGGTCCAGCGATGCAGGGGAACAAAGCCCCGCTCATCTCCCCCTCCTCTCTGTGGCAAGGGCATTGTAACTGTGGGTGCTCGGCTGTGACTTTACAACCGAGCAAACTGTGCACTGTGACTGGCCGGGCAATCACCTGAGACCTGTGACATGTCCGAGATGATTGCTGAGAGGGAGGGGGAGCGGTGAACTTCCTTCTGGCGCTGCGCTTCCCCCAGGAGGAAGTGGGAGCTGGAACCCTCTAAAAAGAGGGTTTCTGCCCCCCCCCCAGAAAAATGACACGCCAAATGTGGCCTGTCGGGGAGTCACCTTCCCTTAAAGCAGAAGTTACATTTTTGGGTGAAACTCCACTTTAATTGACAACTTTGTGTAAAAACAATACAGTTTAATTTTATTTCTTGCATTTTAGAAAAACTTGTGGTAAAAAATGACATATTTAAAGGATTCACTATGCCTTTGAGAAAATAACTTTGAGTAATTGATTTCCAAAATTGAGCCATGTTGTGGGTGTTTCTACTATCCTGGTGTTCCAGGTCCTACAAAAATGTGAAAGGTATTCAGAAAATTAGAGGTGTCATTTAAGCCCCTAGAATGCCTGAAGGTGCTCCTTAGATTTTGGAAAATGTAAAGTCAGCAGAAAAACTAAAGAAAACAGCAGCTAGCACTAAACGAACAATAAACCAAACTTTTCCAGTAAAATAGTAAAAACAGTGCTCCGCTCAAACACAACAATACATAAAATGAACAGAAACTATGGCACAAAACATGAATATATCAAGTGAAGAATCCAAGTGAATAAATGGTTACTGTCCCTTTAAATTACAGGGGACAATATGTGTGAATGGTATATGTGAAATTAACCGCTTCAATACTGCGCCATAGTCATATGACGCCCACAAGGTGGATCTACCATCCTGGGTGGGCGTCATATGACGTCCTCGCATTCCCAGCTGCCTGGGGGGCGCGCGCCCGCAGCATCGCTCGGGACCCGGTGCGAGTGCCCGGCGGCCGCGATGTCCGCTGGGCACCTGCGATTGCCCGTTAAAACAACGGGACCGGGTGGGACCGTGGAGCTGTGTGTGTAAACACACAGCTCCACGTCCTGTCAGCGAGGAGGAGACCGATCATGTGATCCCAGTATGGAGGAACACATAATCGGTCTCCTCCCCTTGAGTCCCCTCCCCCCACAGTTAGAATCACTTCTATTAGGGAACACATTAACCCCTGCAGCGCCCCCTAGTGTTAACCCCTTCCCTGCCAGTCACATTTACACAGTAATCATTGCAATTTTATAGCAACGATCACTGTGTAAATGTGAATGGTTCCAAAAATGTGTCAAAAGTGTCAGAAGTGTCCGCCGCAATGTCGCAGTCATGAAAAAAAATCGCAGATCGCCGCCATTACTAGTAAAAAAAAAAAAAAAAATTCAATAAATCTATCCCCTATTTTGTAGACGCTATAACTTCTGCGCAAACTGATCAATATACGCTTATTGCGATTTTTTTTACCCAAAATATGTAGAAGAATACGAATTGGCCTAAACTGAGGAAAAAAATAGTTTTTTTTTAAAAAAAATGGGATATTTATTATAGCAAAAAGTAAAAAATATTGTGTTTTTTTTTCAAAATTGTCGCTCTTCTTTTGTTTATAGCGCAAAAAATAAAAACCGCAGGGGCGATCAAATACCACCAAAAGAAAGCTCTATTTGTGGGAAAAAAAGGACGTCAATTTTGTTTGGGTGTAACGTCGCACAACCGCGCAATTGTCAGTTAAAGCGACGCAGTGCCGAATCGCAAAAAGTGCTCTGGTAAGGAAGGGTGTTTAAAAGCCCTGTAGTGAAGTGGTTAAAAAGCAAAATTAATAAATAATATCTGTCCCTTTAAATAACATGAAGCATTCATGTGTAAGTAATATATAATTCAGTTAATCTATATATTATGTGACCAGACCGTGAATTTTTTTTTTAAATAAACGTAAATTTGAAAAGTATAAAAATGTGGATGTGTCTCCTTTAAAAATATATATCCAGATGGTTCTAGTCCACTTTTTCACTTCTCCACAGTGATAACCACCACCAACACACCGCACTCACCAGAAGACGTGGCTGCTTTAATTATAGGCAGCATATAGGCATTTTGATATTTTCCTAAGAAAGATGAATCACAGCATCTTGTTCTTAGGAGTGGTCCATTTAAGGATAGTAACCCTCTAGTGATGGTATCAGTAAATCCATCACTTTCCAGGGCCAGGGTGCAGCTGTGTAAAATAAGTGCTCACAACAGGAGCCAAAAATGCTTATATAGTGTAGCATTTATTTAAAAAATTGGACTTTACAAAGCAACAAAAAAAGCAAGTATCAATACAGGCATACCCCACTTTTAAGTACACAATGGGGTTTATTTACTAAAGCTGGAAAGTGAAAAATCAGGCTGTTCTGCATAGAAACCAATGAGCTTCCAGGTTTTATTACCAAAGCTTAATTGAACAAGCTGGGGTTAGAAGCTCATTGGTTTCTATGCAGAAGGGAGCCTGATTTTGCACTTTCCAGCTTTAGTAAATAAACCCCATTGTGTACTTAAAAGTGGGGTATGCCTGTAATGCACAATGATGGCTGCCACATGCAGAGTCATGTGGCAGCAAGACTTCAGCTCCACCAAACGTCCTTCACACTCTAGCGCTTTCTCAGGGGTCAAAAAGGATTTGAAGTGGTTAAACCAAATCTGCACAAAATGTATATTGTTGATATGACTAGGTAAGACAAATGACTACATATACCTGGATCATTTATGATAAAAAAACAAATGTAATCGCCAACTTCAAATTAATTCAAACAGATGACTCTGAGGTATTGTTGTACCTGCGTGACCAGAAAATTTGACTGTACCAGAGTACTTTAATATACTTTTTAGAATTTCCACTATTTTTGCAGAAAGAAATAGATATGGCAGATACTGTACATGTTTTATGTTGCTTCCAAAAAAAAAAGTATGATTTTAAAGCTTAACTCAAGAAAAACTGTTAAATATACAAATGTGATAGACATATATCTGCCAAAGCATTTTTATCTCAGCCCTGTGGATTACACAGCCCTGCCAAACAGAACAGCCAGGTAGATGAAATGACTTTCTATGTTATAGACCTAACCAGTGGTGGCTGGTGCTCCATCGGTCGGGGGGCAGACAGATATGACCACAGACATAACACCCCACACTAACCCCCAACCCCCGTCGCTGGAGCCCGCACCACACACCATAAACACACACTACACCCACCTCCCATGCAGATCATGGCTGCAGCAGTGGCTTTCCCCGCCTAATCCTCTGTGTCCCCACCGTTGCTTCTCCTCCCAGACAATTGGGTCTTTGGACTCCCGGCCAGTGGGGTCTCAGGACCCCATTGATGAGAATCAGGAAGACAGGAAGACAATAGCAAATATTAATTTGTTATTGTCACACAACCGGGTGGGCTTAACAGGGTGGACCCAACCACCCTTTTTTTAAGCCAATTAGAGCCTCCGGCTTTAATCACGTGCTTAAAAAAAAACATTGGGGAAGATACGCCACACCCTGAGTATCGACACACGTAGGGGAGGGGCCAGGACGGAGCGAGAGACAGTACACCTGCCTGGAGGGGATACAAGCCATACCCATACTGTTTACAGTATTTTATTGAGCCTTATGAAGTATGGTGCACTGATGCACCTTACACATGTGAGTACCCCGGCGGGGGAATGTTTTTTAACTTGTCTATTATATTTTGTAAAACGGTATTGCACTATTAGTCTTTTTTCATGTGCCTCTGAGATCATTGCACTGAGGATACTACTGATCCAGTGAAACAGCTGAGAACCCTATAGTGGTTCATATGCGTGCTTCGACTCAGTGTAAAAGCTGGTCACACGCTCTGAGGTGAGCTTATTACCATAAGGGGTTCCCGGATTCACCTATGCATGATTCAGAGCCACGGTTGGATGTAACAAGTCATGTCAATAGTATAATCACCGGAGATCACATCATCTGCATCTAGTCTCACATTAATCAACATTTTGTGTTTCTTATCACAGCCCAAGACAGGCTGCCACAAAGAACAGTTTTTTTAATAATATAGAGACACTTGTGTGGTTTATGAACTTGCATTTTTTTTTTATAAATCTTTTATACATGTTTGCTATCACATATGTATGCATTTAGCACTTTTTTCATCTAATATTATTTTATTATTATTATTATTATTATTGATATTTTATTTTTTGGTGTGTTATTGTGCATGGCACCTTGTAACTCTAAAGGGTCCATATAACCTCACAGAGTTTTTTTGGCACTTGTGCACTTTATATTTATCTATGCGTTTTAGTTGTGCGTTTACAGATTTTGTGCACATCATTTGTTTTTGCTATATTTTGCACTTGCACTTTACATCAGTTGTATGTTTACTATTTAATGCACATTGTTATATTCTTGTGGATCTATAACTATAGATTAAGATACAGATTATCTAGTGCATAGCCATTCCAGCGCAGCCTATATTTAATTTTGTGTTTAATGTGCACGAACGTATGAGACGCGTTAAACGTTTGCAGCTTGATAGTGGAAGGTTGGTAGGGGGTTCTTTAAGGCTCGCAGGATTTTGATGTTTTGTTGCCTTTTTATATCTGCCTGAAGTCTAGAAATGTGTTGGCAGAGTTGACATGCAGCTACAAATATTTTGCTTAGTAAATAATTGGAAGGGCATTTTTTCAACACCAGACATTGTTTTGACCAAACCAGGTCTTGAATATGACAAAATGTGTTTGAACTGCTTTCCTTGTTGGTAGCATTGAACATTTAAATGATTTTACATAATGCTAGACAATCTCTGCTTGTTATGACACTTCATAAACATAAAAATTAGCAATTATTCAAAGCAAGAAGATATTGAACAGTTGCTGAGAGGATGCTGGAAACCACATGGGACTCCTGAG
Source organism: Lithobates sylvaticus (assembly GCA_028564925.1). Taxonomy (NCBI): domain Eukaryota; kingdom Metazoa; phylum Chordata; class Amphibia; order Anura; family Ranidae; genus Lithobates; species Lithobates sylvaticus. The sequence goes on from CM053026.1 coordinate 168,006,049, forward strand.
GACCAGTGCTAAACCCAATAATATATAGACATTAGATAAAACTATTACTTTATATGCATACCCATGTAACTAAATAACAGCCTAGCCATAGAAAATTTAATTAGAATTGTTAATAAACAATACACTATTCCCTATGGAATATGAAGTAGTAGGAATTTGAAAAATGACTTCCAGTTATTCAAAGTTAAATTAAATGAGGCGTGATCTGTTTATTTTATAAAATGATACCAGCTTCAAATTGAATTATGAGCTTTACTTTACCTCATGCTAAGTTAATTATAAGTATTAATGGTTTATTATTTATATGTGATTTATATGGTGATAACTAACAGTATTTAGTCAGCCAGATGCCATTGCGTTTAACAGGTAAAAAAAAAAAAAAAAATCTCACAGATGTACAACAATGTGGCTAAAGTCACATATTCAGCTTGGTCTGTCTGACCAGTAGCAAGTGGCACAACATATTCAGCAGAGAATTATCCACACTGTAAAATCAGTGCAAGGCCTTTTTTAAACAAGATCTTTTAACATAGTGTAGAGGTACCCTCGTGAGGGCTGCTGATTTGGTTTCTTAGCAATCCGCCAATCACCCTGCTGCCATCCTCCTCCCGATCAAATAACTCAAGAACAGTAAATTTCACGGTTTTGTTGCTTTTATTGTGGGATGTTACTTGAACTTGAGAAAAGGGGTGATATGAGATGTCCATAGTATTTGACACATTGCACATTAGATGTAGTGGCCTTGCAAAGAAAGACTGAATACACTGCTTGCACCCACCCCAGTCTCTTCCATTTGAATAACTCTTCTGCAGACTATTACTTCTACTTTCTTGTACAAATCTTTTGCAAAACTTTCTATTTCTTCCTTCCGTTTGAACAAAGAGGAATCACTCTGAATAATTCATCCTTGCTGACTATGATGGGATTGTCCATACGAATCAAAGAGCCAGAAGCACACACTGCTTCTCCCCGATGGCCCAGAGAATCAGACAGCCACACAGTCTTTGAAAGGCACTACTATTGTGCTAACCGGGCCGGAGATGATTTGATATCTCCACACGATGACCTGACACGTGGCAGTGTGTGGACCACTGCTTTCAGCCAGTCCAGGATTATCAACGCTGTGTTCCCCAGCCACAGCATTCTACATGGACCTTTCTGTAGGAGGATAATAGTTCTGTGTCCCCAGTCACAGAACGCTGCTCTACTCTCCTCCACTTAACATCTACTTCTTCTTTCCAGATCTCCTCCAGCATAAAAGTCCTGTGTTCCCCGGTCACAGCAGATTAATACTTCGTTGAGGATGAAGATCTTTAACTTAAGCTCCCTCCTAGCGGTTCCTCCATCTCTCCTCTGCTCTCGGCGCATCCCCGCATGGGGACGCCCGGAACAGCAACTTAGTACTAAATTGTCTGTTCCTACTTTCCAAAACTCCTCAATGGAAACATGTGACCCCCACTTATATGGGAGGTCTGCCCCCTGCCAATACCGAAAGATAATTGGTCAGGGCTCCTCACATGAGCTACCTGCCACTCAGGTCTCAAGTTCAACCTCTCTTCCAGAACTATCCATCTGAAAGCAGAGAAGGCATCTCTGAGCAAAAGTACAGGTGGCCACACACCCCACTACACTGGACACTCCCAGTCCCAAATCAAACAACCAAGCCTGAAATAAAACACAGGCCTGGCTAAATTTACCTGCATCTGAGCCCTGTGCTTAGAAAAATCCTACTCTAGCATCTACCTTTAGGTAAAGGGTGCTATATAGATCGTTTGCAAAAATAGTTTTGGCACAATCAGTAAGGGAATGGTTGTTTTTTGGCATTTACCTTACTATGGGGGAGATTTACTAAAACTGGTGCACACAGAATCAGGGGCAGCTGTAGCTATTTAGCTTCAAGGTTTTATTGTCAAAGCTTAATTGAACAAGCTTAACGGCAGTTCACACTGGTCCTACATATGCTCTGACTTCGAGAGCACAAGTCGCATGACATGTCAAAATCAATGCTTCCCTATGAGAGCCGTATTAACTGGTCCGACTTGTGTTGGTCTGACTTTGAAAAAGGTTCCTGCACTATTTTGATCCAACTTCAGCCCATTGATTTGAATGGAGGTCGCATCCAAGCCGGATCATCATCTTAACTGATCCAACTTGTGTCATGCGACTTGTGCTCTGAGGATCTTGAAGGGGAACCCCACAGCAATTTTTTTTTAAACAACGTAAGGGTCCGCCCCAAGACCTCACCAGACCCTTCAGTCTGGTATGGATTTCGAGGGAAAACTCCACGCCCAAAAATTTGAAAAAACAGCGTGGTATCCACCCCAAAATCCATACTAGACCCTTATCCGAGCATGCAGCACAATAGGTCAGAAATGGTGGGGGGGAAAGCGAGCGCCCCCCTTCTGCACCATACCAGGCCACATGCCCTAAACATGGGGGGGTGTTTTGTCCCCATGTTTATGGGGACAAGGGCCTCTTCCTGACAACCCTGGCCGGTGGTTGCGGGGTCTGCGGGCAGGGGGCTTATCAGAAACTGACAGCTCCTTTTAACAAATTGGTCCCCAGATCCTGCCCCCCTATGTGAATGAGTATGGGATACAGTGTACCCCTACCCATTCACCTCCAAAAAAAGCAGTGTAGTGTAAATAAAAACAAGTGACAGTTTTGACAAATTAACAATGTCCCCCTTCATAGCTCTGTGTCTTCTTTCTTTTGCAACTGATGTGTTCTTCTTCCCGTCTTCTCCCTCTGCTGCTGTCTTCTCCCTCCAGTGATGTGTTATTCATCTGGTCATCTCACTCCGCTGCTGTCTTTTCCTCCACTGTCTACTCCTCTGCTGTCTAATCCCCCCCCCTTGTGATATCACAAGGGAAGGAGTCTCATGGTGACATCACCTGTTTACTACGGCCCATGGCTATATAAAAATTGGCAGACATCAGAGATAACACAACAGCAGTGGAGGAGAAGACAGCAGTGGAGGGAGAAGACCAGAGGAAGAACACATCACCAGAGGGAGAAGACTGAAGGAAGAACACATCCGTGCAGAACCGGAGAAAGAAGACACATTGGAGCTTCGACGGGGGACATTCTTCATTTAATAAAGGACTCATCATCAAAGCTGCCTCTTGTTTTTATTTACACTACACTGCTTTTTTGGGGGTTATTGGGTAGGGGTACAATGTACCCCATACTCATTCACATAGGCGTGGCCAGGATCTGGGGACCCCCTTGTTAAAGGCAGCTTCCAGATTCTGATAAGCCCCCTGCCCCAAAACTCCCACAACCACTGCCCAGGATAGTCGGGAAGAGGCCCTTGTCCCCACCAACATGGAGATAAGGTGCTTAAAGGGCTGGGGCACTCGCCCTCCCATTCCTGACCTGCCAGGCTGCATGCTCGGATAAGGGTCTGGTATGGATTTTGGGAGGGGGATTTGGCATGGGGGTTTCTCCTAAAAATCCATACGAGACCAAAGGGTCTGGTATGGTCTTGGGGGGAGCCCCATGCAGTTTTTTTTTTTATTTGGCATGGGGTTCCCCCTCAAGATTTATACCAGACTCAAAGGGCTTGGTATGGTCGGATCAAAGTTGGATCCTGTTCATTGAAGTCCGACATGAAGTCGCCCGACTTCTGTGTCGCAGAAGTGTGAACCCGGCCCCTTCTCTCCGTTAAACTTTGCATTGGCCATAGAGCCCCTGGCTGTAGCTATCTAATCCAATCCAGATATTTCAGGGTTCCGATATGGGGCTCTTCAAGACAAAATAATGTTAGATGTGGCTGATATCATGCTGTTCTTGGGGGACACCTCTTCCTCCCTATCTGTGGCCATGGCCACTATAGAGGGATTTGGGAGGTGCTACAGGTTCCTGATTTACTATACAAAGTCTGCTATTATGTTATTGGATTAGGAATCCTCTCAGCATGACCTCACACATTATTGAATCCCTGTAGTTCAGTCCTTAAAATACCAGTATCCAGTATAGTAGTATCCAGATCACACCTAGGCCTCTAGAGTTCTGTCATCTAAATGTTATCTCTTTGTTTGCTTGATTCAAGAATAAAGTAAAGATATGGAACCACCTGCACCTGTCATTGGTAGGCAAAGGTAACCTTGTGAAGATGATTCTCATGCCTCCGCTTTTGTATCTGCTTCACAATACTTCCATGGTTATCCCTCTCAAGATTTTTAGAGTTATTAACTCAATTTTTTTGAGTCCCTATTGTGAAACATTAAACCTCCTAGCGTAAAGTTAGAACAGCTACAGGGACCCAAAGATAATGGTGGATTAGCCATGCCTAATCTTTGGTTATATTATCTGGCTGCACAACTGCAGCATCTGGTCGGTTGTATGCAGGAGTGTAGGGTACCTTCCCCATAGCATGCTGACCCAACTCTGTCTCTGGTAATGCATACAGCAGTGGTGGATGATGTTGCATGTGGCTTGTAATCTCTGACTATTAGTAAATCCAATAAGTTATTCCTCACATACTCACTTATGCAAAAGGCAATCTGGGACAAGAATAACTACCTGGAACTGTGAAATTGTGGATGTTGGAGGAGAAGACCTAGCACATATTTTACATTCCAGTTAATTTGGAAGGTGTTCTGTGGGGATGAAGTTGGGGCTCTATGCAAGCCTCTCAGGTTGCTTTTTTAAATGACATTTATTTAAAAAGCAGTAACTTACATTTGGGTAAAAACTTTCAGCTCATAAAACTGACAGCGGGGCTTGGAGGCTCCCACGTAACTTTTGGTATCGGCAGCGTCACCCGGCTCCACCCTACGTGTGATCACAGTCACGTGACTTCCTCAGGGATATACCCTGGGGTATGTAAGTTACTACTACTTTTTTAATAAATGTAATTTAAAAAAACTACTGCACTATGAGGATACCCTTTCTTGCATGAGCCATCACACAGATGAAACCTTGATTTTAAAGGGTCATACACCCAATTATGGATAGAGTGTCAGAATATCAAGTGGAATAAAGGAGGAGAAGGAGGATTACAGGAGGAGTCTAACCTTGCATGCCCCAGCATAGGGGGAAGTGTGATTTGACCTAGTAAGAGAGGTCAAAAGGAGAGGTGAGCACATAGATTGGAAGGTGGTGAGAGTCACCAAAGCACCAGCACTTTATTACAGATTATATTGCTGTGGATTCACTGATGAACTGCACCATATGATTTTAATTTAAAGGGAAACTTGGAAGCTGCAATTTTTATGTCGTTTACTGCATATATGATCTACCTTAATTTGCACTATTATATAACTGGATCGAGTATATCACTATATAAAATATATTTTAAGGATATATAGAAATAGTTCAGTCACATTGAATATATATGTTAATGAATGTTATGTCACAATGAACAATGCACATTATTGAGGGCATAACCGCAGCAACATATATTTAATATTTAAAGCAAAAAACAATGTACTACACAGAAATATTTAAAAAGTATTAATGGAAAGGGAGAGGGGCTATAATGTTGGGGGAACATTTGATTTCAAAACTTTGATAGTGCGGACAATTAGAAAAGGTTTTTGTATTTCCGTTTGTGGAGTGAAACTGAGGAACTGTTTCAATGTGGGGCTTGAGAAATGTCCAAGTATAAACCACTTAAAAAAAAAAGGTATAAAGAGATGATTTTTACAAGGTATAAGAATGAAGGGGTTTGAATTATTACTGTGTGTTTACTGTCTGCTTATTTTGCTACTGAGTTATTTTTAGTTTTATTTTTAGTTTTGTCTGGGTGTGAGTGTGCATATGTGTGTATGTATATGTATATATTTATTTATGCATATACTGTATGTGTGTAAGTGTGTCTGTATTAAACATGTGCACACTGAAATATTTTGTTTCGGAATTTCGTTTTCGTCCGAAAAATACATTTATTTAGTTGCTCCCGAAATGTGTTTTTATTTATTTTGTTTCGTTAAAAAATGCATTCATCCGAAAATCTGAAATAATTAAGGTTGAATCTGTCATTGAAGGATTATGGTGTCTGTCGAATGTTATAAGAAGATTCGACGGAGCAGCTAAACTGTACGAATCTAATCGTACATTTCCAGAAGAATGTTCAGCCTACAAGCTATAGTAGAATTCTAATGTATGACAATAGAAATAATTATATTTATTAATTATTATTAATTCCATGGACATGTACAGAGTCTCTGATAGATGTCGGGGGGCGATACCTGATCCTAAAGGGGAAAATTGGGGAGATAGGTGTGACATTGGCTTCTTTTTACGCCCCAAATGTACAACAGGATATCTTTTTTAGGAAATTCTTGGATAAAACTTTGGGTACTCTAGAAGGGCAACTTATATTGGGGGGAGACTTGAATATTCCTTTAGTACCAAGAGAAGATACTTCAGGAGGGACTTCGGCTGCACCTCTGAAGGTTCGGAAACAAATCTTAAAAATGTTATATGGAGCCAGATTAGTGGACACCTGGCGTCTATTCCATGCTGGAGAAAGAGACTATTCATTCTATTCAACCCCGCACAAAACATATTCCCGGATAGACTATTTTTTCACCTTACATAGCCAAGTACATGCAATAGCGGAAGTTAACATTGGGAAGATCACGTGGTCTGATCACGCACCAATTTTCTTGAGATATACGCTATCAGAAACTCAACGCCCCGGCCCTGCTTCGTGGAAACTAAATGAAAGCCTCCTACAAGACCCTTTGGTTATAGAAGAAGTCTGTAAAGAGGCAAAATGGTACTTTCACATTAATGATATACCTGAATGCAATCCCGGGGTTATCTGGGAAGCCCACAAAGCAGTGATCCGGGGAGTGTTGATTAAACACGGGGCTAGGATAAAAAGAGAGAGAGAGGCTAAATTAACAGCTCTAATGGCAGATATCCACCGCTTAGAAATTTTACATAAGCGAACCCCTAATATAGAATGGGAACGGGAGCTATTGACGGCACGGAGACAGATTACAGAGCTACTCATGTATAAAGCTAAAAAAGCAATACAAGCAGGACGAAAACAGAGTTATGAATATGGGAACAAATGCGGTAAACAACTCGCTAACTCTTTAAGGGAGCAGCAATTAAGAACTTATGTTCCTTCGATTATGGGAAGTGAAGATAGAAAATACGTATTGCCAAAAGACATAGCAGAGAAATTTAAAGACTTTTATTCATCCTTGTATAATTTACAGTCAAACCCTCTTAATCAAAAGGAATAGAGGGGTGGGGACCTGGTCCCCGACCAGGTCACCACAAGGGTTTGTGGGCAATGTTGGACTATCACGGTACGGTAAGACAAATAAAGATATAGATGAATAGCGAATATACAGTAAATGTTGTAAATAAAATCATTTTATTAATACAGAAATATTAATTGATTACAAATAAAAACATAGCAAAATTTCATATATGTCGCCAGGGCAGTTAACCCCGGATTGGGGGGAGTCATAGTGGGACAATTCATCACAGACAACAATTCGACTAGTTTCGCGGACAGTAGCCGCTTCATCAGGAAAGTATCTGTGAATTAATTAACAAATAATCAAAAAATATTATACAGTAAATAATGATAATATTTAAACTACATAAAATGGTATATAGAGGGGAAAGAAAAACAAGGAGCCGAACTGCTTACCCATGACCTGACAGACTCCGATCGCATAGCCACCAAGGTGGAGGTCTCCCACGGCGACTCGGGGGAGCTACAAAGCATGATGGACCAAATTCTAGGGGAATAAATTAACATGATGATCGGTGGGTGTCGTGTGGACCTTCGTGGGTATACACGTGTAGACCAGTGAAAGGTGATGGAATGGTGAATGATCAAATGAACAATGAGAAACCAAAAAAAGGGTGTGCAATTGGAATGAGTGACAAACCTCAAGAGGGGTTTGCAAGGGTGAATGGTGAAATATGGGCTGTTGGTGATTGGGAAATGTTAGGATGACAAAGGTGATATGAAGGAGGTTGTGAGCAATCAAAACAATGAGAAGAAGAGAACGACAAGAAAGCCAAGACAGGACAAAACAAAAACCAGAAAACACGAGTGAGGGGGGAAGGGAAAAGGGGTGAAAAAAAGGGGGGGGGGGGGAAAGGGGAGAACAGATGGGAACAGTGGGGTAAAGAAGAGGGGGGGTAGGGGAGGGAATGCATAGAATGGTGAGTATGTAGTGGACAGATGAAGAGGGGGGGGGGGGGGGGGGGAAGAAAAACAAGTGAAGAGGGATGGTTAATAGAATCGAGGTGGATGGAGGAGGTGGAAGAAAGAAAACAGGGGAAGGGGTGAGGAAGGGAAGGGGAAAGAAAATGTGGGGAGGGGAAGGGGGGGAAAAGGAGAAGGAAAGGGGGTTTGGGATACAGTGCAGGAAAGAAAGAATAAAGTGAGAGGAAAGAGGAAGGAATAAGGTGACAAAAAGTGAGTAGAAGGTGAAAGTGGATGTAGATGAAGGAACCACAATACCTGGGTATTTTAAATGGATAAGGTTTGGGGATGCCGGGGAGAGTGGTGCGGCTGAAGATGGAGCTATCAGCCTGCACCTACAGTGGGCCCTGTTGTAGCCGGATGGCATGTGGTGGAGGCATGGATGAGTCAATCCACCCATGCAAAAGACACCTATAAGGGGAGAGATAGAGGATAAAGCCAAAAAGGTTAGAGGAGCCTATAGTGGATCACCTGAAATGACAGGTGCCACAGCAGGGCTAGATAAGCTGGTATATTCCCCAGGTGACTTACTTGGTACTGGCTAAAGTGTGGGGTCCCCTTAATCAAAAGGCGGTTGAAGAATATCTAGCTTCTTCCGGAATGTCAGGATTGACAGCTACTGCACAACAAGATTTGGAAAGACCAATCACACTGGAGGAGGTTCAACAAGCAGTAAACCTAGCAAAAATAGGTAAAGCTCCCGGCCCAGACGGGTTTACTGCCCAGTATTATAAACTCCTTTTCCCTATCTTAGGGCCCCAGCTGGTCAAACTGTATAATGGACTAGGAGATATAAGCTCATTCCATGGAGATACGTTGAAAGCCTTAATAACAATTCTACTTAAGGAAGGTAAAGATCCAATGCAATGTGGAAGTTACAGGCCAATATCCCTTTTAAATGCAGATCTTAAGCTTTTTTCAAAAATTTTAGCAACGCGGCTTCAGCAATACTTACCCTCCCTGATTAATCAAGATCAGGTAGGGTTCGTTCAGATGAGGGAAGCACAAGATAATACGATTAGATCCTTGAACCTTATCCATGTAGCTAATACTTATAAAACTCCGTGTTTATTTTTGGGGACTGATGCAGAGAAAGCTTTTGACCGCATCAATTGGCATTTTATGTTCTCGGTATTAAAGCAGATAGGACTGGGAAATAATATGTTCCGATGGATCTCAAGTATCTATACCCAACCAACTGCCTAGGTAAAAGTGAATGGGGTTGTTTCTCAAATATTTAGGGTTAAGAATGGGACTAGACAGGGTTGTCCCCTGTCTCCAATCCTGTTTGTTCTGTCCTTAGAGCCCTTACTGTGTAAAATCCGTTCAAATCCAGATATAGGGGGCTTATTAGTAGGGGGAAGGCAATATAAGACTTCGGCCTTTGCGGACGATATGCTATTCTCATTAACTAACCCAATAGTTTCATTACCCAATCTCTTGAAAGAAATTGAGGCCTATGGTGCTTTATCAGACTTCAAGATAAACCTATCAAAATCTGAAGCTATGGGAGTAATGATTCCTAAAGAGATACTGAGAACATTGAAGTCAAGTTATAAAATTAAATGGTCAGACCAAGCTCTGAAATACCTGGGAACTCTTATCCCGTCAGATCTTGCATATACGTATAAACTGAACTTCCCCCCATTACTATGCAATGTGCAAAATCTGCTTGGAAAATGGCAGAAAGGACTCTTTTCATGGTTTGGGAGGTGTAATATTATTAAAATAAGCATTCTCCCGAAGTTTTTATATCTGTTCCAGGCATTACCAATTGATATACCTAAAAACTATTTTAAGCAAATACAATCCTTAGTGACTAGATTTATATGGGCAAACAAACGTCCAAGAATCAGTAGATCTATACTGAATCTCCCCAAAAAATATGGAGGCTTAGCTTTACCAGATATATATAAATACTACCAGGCGGCACTTGTGAGCCGACTGATAGATTGGAGTAGACATGGGGAATGGAAGATGTGGCCGGGTTTAGAACAGGCGCAAAGTAAGGTGATATTGCAAAGAGCTGCCTGGTGTTACAGAAAACTCCCGATTTCAGTAAAGGGACACCCATTGATAGGACCCACTTTGAAGATGAGTTATAGATTATTTGCAGCAGGGAAATTGTCGGCAATAGCTTCCCCCCTGTTCCCAATACTGGGAAACCCACAATTTGATCCAGGAATTGTTTTGGGACACTGTGATTCGTGCGGCCCGCCCTAATGGCCGCAATATGCTCGTTCACTCTGATCGCAAATGTGCGGATGGTACGGCCAATATATTGCTTGCCACAAGGGCAAGTGATAAGGTAGACGATGTATTTCGTATGGCAAGTAACGAAACACTTCATTTTATATTGTTTGCCGGTATTAGAGGATACGAAATTTTCACATTTTCTATTGAAAGAGTTGTTCTTGCAAACGTTGCACTTACGGCATGGAAAAAACCCTTTCATGTTATGAAAGAAAGTGGGAGGGCATGGAGGGTTTATGATATTTGGTGCGATCTTGCCTCTTAGAGATGGGGCACCTCTGTAAATCACTCCCCCGCGATCAGGAAGAATGGAATTCAACACGTGATCGTTCTTTAACACTCTCCAGTGTTTATGTATGATGTTTTTAATTTGCCTATGCTGGACGGAAAAGTCAGTAAGGAATGACCATCTATGCTTATTGTCTTTAACTGTGGGAAATTTTTCTGTTAATAAAGTCTCGCGATCAATCAAGGATACTTTTTGGATCTCGTCTTCGATATGGGCAAGTTCATATCCCTTATCTAGGAATCTACCTTTAAGAGTTTCAGCCTGCTCACGAAAATCAGACAGCTGTGAACAGTTACGTCTAATCCTCATGAGTTGGCTGCGGGGCACTGATTTAAGCCATGAAGCGTGGTGACAGCTGTCGACCGGAATGTAACCATTCCGGTGGGTGGCTTTAAAGAACGTTTTAGTCACAAAGCGATCTTCGCATATACGGATCTCCAGATCAAGAAAATGGATAGTGGAACGGCTAGCTTCGTATGTAAGCTCTATTCCTATGTTATTGTCATTGAGCTGTGACATAAACTGGTCTAAGGAGTCGGTGGAACCCTTCCATAGGAGGAGGATGTCATCGATGTACCTGGACCACAGCACTAATTGTGGGTGGTCCAGGACATAGACGACATCCTCCTCCCATTTGGCCATGAATATATTGGCCAGACTAGGGGCGAACTTGGCACCCATAGCGACACCCCTAGTTTGAAGATAATATTGGCCGTTGTACCAAAAATAATTGTGTTTGGTGGCATATAGTAACAGGTCCATAATGTATCTTTTATGTGTGTTTGAAACAGCACCACTCCTACCGAGAAAGGTATCTACTGCTTTTAAGCCAAGGTCATGAGGGATACAAGTATAGAGTGACGTAACGTCTGCGGTGACAAGTAACATATCCTTACTGTACGCTATCTGTTGTCGTTTCGAAATAGTGTGTCTGGTATCCTTGAGATAAGAGGGTATTGCCTTGACTAATGGTTGGAGATAAAAGTCAATATATTTGCCTATCCTACTGGTAATGGAATCTATACCACTAACTATCGGTCTCCCAGGGGGTTGGGTCACACTCTTATGTATCTTGGGGAGGTAATATATGATAGGAATACGGGGTGACACAGGGATTAAAAAGCTCTTTTCCTTTCTATCAAGAATCCCAAGGTGCGCGCCTGTATCAACTAGATCAATGAGTGTGCTTTTATACTCTCGTGTGGGATTTGTTGGCAAAAGGCAATAAGTGTCGGTGTCACTCAGAATTCGTGTCATTTCCGAATGATAAGCCTCTTTATCTAAAATGACAATCCCCCCGCCTTTATCAGCGGGTCGGATTATTAAATCCTTACGTTCGCAAAGAGTTTTTAATCCAGTTTTGATATCGGGGTCAGAGTGGATAACTTTATTAGGGAGAGCCTCAAGGTCTTTCAAGACCAGGTCTCTAAACACTTTGACCGATGGGGCAACGGGACAGGGGGGATTAAAGAGGGAAGGATTAGCAAGACCAGAGTGCATAGTATGTCCAGAATCATTGGGCACTATATGACTTCTGGGGTTAGACAAAATGTACCGCTGTATGTTTATTTTACGTATAAATTTATGTACATCGATAAATGTCGAAAATTTATTAAGTTTTTTTGGAGGGATAAATTTGAGTCCCTTATCCATAACTTTTTGTTCAGCGTCAGTCAGGGTCACTTTGCTCAAATTAAAAATCCCACTAGCGTTTAAACGCGTTTTCTTTTTCCTGGACCGCCTCCCCCCTCTAGAGCCACGCTTGGTTCGGGGTTTCGGCTGTGTTTCTCTTGGTCCCTGTGAAAACCCGGTGTGTTAGATGGTCTGGGCAAATTATAATTATATGGGGATCTGTTATAATGCCCATAATCTCTGTCGTCCTGGGGATACTGGGAATTATAGTTATCATGTGGTCTATCGCCCCTAAGGGGTGAGAACCTATTCCTGGTTTGAATTGGAGTTCGATATGTGGGCTGATTGTAATGGCCACTATGATATTGGTCGTCTCGTCTGGGGGACCGATCATATCTGTAGTGGTCATGGTAAGCAGTAGGTTCTTTTTTCGCTCTGCCTCTATTCTTATTCCCTCTCCCTCTTCCATTTTGTGTTTGGTACGGACCAGTGTGGCGAGGGTTAGGTGAATAGGCTAGATATGGTGGCCGGTTCGTATTGTCATAACCATTTTGTTCGGCCCTACTATGAGAGGGTAGAACAATGATTGGGACGGAAGGTCTATATTCAGAATGATCTGACACTTCCATGGAGGATTGGTCTGCATTGGAATTATTGACTTGTTGATCTTTAGTTTGCCAACTAAAGACACAATTATTTTTGTAATCTGTATTATCTCTAATATACTTTTTTTGTTTTTTAGTACGTTGTTCTCTTTCTTCTTTTTCTAAGTGGTTTTTCAAATTTGTTGATAGAGTATTATATTCAGTGGTTGTTTTAAATGGTTGGAGTTTTTCTCTAATTTCTTTAATTTCTTTATCAATAATGGTTCTTTTCAACCGTTTGCGATCATTCAAGAATCCCAATAAAGCTAAACCTGCTTTGTTGAAATACTTGAACCAGATTTCTGGGTCGGTATCACCCTGTTGAGGGTGTACGTTCCATCTTAGCCCACGGGGGACCATGCGTTCCTTGATATACTGTTCGAGGAACGCAATGTCCCATTCAAGATGGATTTCTGACACCATGAGATTTTTCAATCTCAAAAATAGGCCACCCATCTCTGTGTCACCATTGATGGAAGAAAAAACCCCTTCAATATTGAAGGTTCGATTAGTTCTGTATTCAAATACATCCATGATAGGTAACAAACTAGCCAAACGAAAATATGTGTAAAAAAGAAAGGTTGCGGGGTCTTAAGTCCGCTTCAAGATGTTAATACGAGTAACCTAACAATACTACATCGGTTGTAAACCGGAAGAAGGTTGAAAGTATATATGGAAGGCAGCAGCTATAAGTCAATATAGAACAGTGAAAAATGTGGGTGAATAGCTGCGCCACCCAGAAACTAAAGCCGCCAACACAAAACAATGTGACAAATTGTAAATAGGTATATATAGGCAAAAAGTGTGGCGCTAAATAAAACATGTGAGAACGCCCATTACAGACGAAAATTTTAAATCTCGGCCGTTATTGAGTGTTCAAATATTATGTGAAAAAAGTAAAAACTTTAATCATATGTGCGCTACGTGAAAAACGTATGGCGCTAACAAACAATGCTAGTTAGGTGCACTTTGTGAAAACAGCCAAGTCAACCGATCTTCATGAACGAAGAGGGTGACGCTGATATGTGCACTAGACAATAAAAGAAATGTGCTGATCCTAAAAATACGTGATGGTGTATAGCTAAAACATGTGAACCATATGACCACAATAGGAATCAGACGCTCTAATCGAGCGATAATGGTGATCTTGGTAGAGGTCTCGTGCTCTGATGAGCAAATGGAGGCGATCACAGCCTACTGTGTGTTAAGGTCAAACAATGAGATGAAACAACAAATGTTTGAAATTATACAAACACAAATAATAAACATGGACTATTGAGCTGGTATACAGGTATTCATATAATCATGTTGGGTGATACCAAGCTCGGTGATACCTGAACAGATTTATAAATGAGGACAGCCAATCATGTTGGGTGATACCATGCTCGGTGATACCTGATCAAATTTATAAATGAGGACAGCCACCCTTAACCTGACATCAATCAGTGGATGGATATCCATAGACAGACACGCCAAATGGGGTGTATGTGTATAAAGTGTCACATAGAAAATTAATCAGACATCAATTGGGTTATTGGAAAAGTCCATAGCATAACTGGAAAGTAATTTCTTTTTAGGGAAAGCTTGAAACATATATCCTCTTGCTGTCGGATTTAGTTGCAAACCACAAGGTATAAAGGAATACGGTACGCTTACCACATCCGGTGGACCCACTAACCGATGGTGAGGGGTCAAACGAGCTCAAAATTTTAAGGCTTACGCCTATATTGGATAGATACTTGAAGTAAGGCTCAGCAGGAGATGTCACTTCCCATTCACCAGGCACCAATGGATCACCAGATCGCTTTTCAACAGTTAGGTTTTCACCACCGCGCTCAAATCATCTCAGCATGTGGAAGTATAAAGATAAAGAAAAAAAGAGAGAGAGGGCCTACTCATCGTGTAAAAAGTCCAGGCATGGACTAAATTTATTGCTAAAAATTGTATTTGCTTCCGGAACACATTCCAATAAAAATAGTTTTAAAAGCAAAACAAAAACAAAAAGACGCACTAGAGTCGGTATATATGCAAAGTTCTCCCGACGCGTTTCGTCTGATAAAGACTTCAACTGGGGCTCATTGCAAACCCTGTCAGGTTAAGGGTGGCTGTCCTCATTTATAAATTTGATCAGGTATCACCGAGCATGGTATCACCCAACATGATTGGCTGTCCTCATTTATAAATCTGTTCAGGTATCACCGAGCTTGGTATCACCCAACATGATTATATGAATACCTGTATACCAGCTCAATAGTCCATGTTTATTATTTGTGTTTGTATAATTTCAAACATTTGTTGTTTCATCTCATTGTTTGACCTTAACACACAGTAGGCTGTGATCGCCTCCATTTGCTCATCAGAGCATGAGACCTCTACCAAGATCACCATTATCGCTCGATTAGAGCGTCTGATTCCTATTGTGGTCATATGGTTCACATGTTTTAGCTATACACCATCACGTATTTTTAGGATCAGCACATTTCTTTTATTGTCCAGTGCACATATCAGCGTCACCCTCTTCGTTCATGAAGATCGGTTGACTTGGCTGTTTTCACAAAGTGCACCTAACTAGCATTGTTTGTTAGCGCCATACGTTTTTCACGTAGTGCACATATGATTAAAGTTTTTACTATTTTCACATCATATTTGAACACTCAATAACGGCCGAGATTTTAAATTTTCGTCTGTAATGAGTGTTCTCACATGTTTTATTTAGCGCCACACTTTTTGCCTATATATACCTATTTACAATTTGTCACATTGTTTTGTGTTGGCGGCTTTAGTTTCTGGGTGGCGCAGCTATTCACCCACATTTTTCAACATATATTTAATATTTAAAGCAAAAAACAATGTACTACACGGAAATATTTAAAAAGTATTAATGGAAAGGGAGAGGGGCTATAATGTTGGGGGAACATTTGATTTCAAAACTTTGATAGTGCGGACAATTAGAAAAGGTTTTTGTATTTCCGTTTGTGGAGTGAAACTGAGGAACTGTTTCAATGTGGGGCTTAAGAAATGTCCAAGTATAAACCACTTAAAAAAAAAGGTATAAAGAGATGATTTTTACAAGGTATAAGAATGAAGGGGTTTGAATTATTACTGTGTGTTTACTGTCTGCTTATTTTGCTACTGAGTTATTTTTAGTTTTATTTTTAGTTTTGTCTGGGTGTGAATGTGCATATGTGTGTATGTATATGTATATATTTATTTATGCATATACTGTATGTGTGTAAGTGTGTCTGTATTAAACATGTGCACACTGAAATATTTTGTTTCGGAATTTCGTTTTCGTCTGAAAAATACATTTATTTAGTTACTCCCGAAATTTGTTTTTATTTATTTTGTTTCGTTAAAAAATGCATTCGTCCGGAAATCAGAAATAATTAAGGTTGAATCTGTCATTGAAGGATTATGGTGTCTGTCGAATGTTATAAGAAGATTCGACGGAGCAGCTAAACTGTACGAATCTAATCGTACATTTCCAGAAGAATGTTCAGCCTACAAGCTATAGTAGAATTCTAATGTATGACACTAGTAATAATTATATTTATTAATTATTATTACTAGTCAACCAACATTAGAATTCTTCTATAGCCTATGGGTAGAGCATTTGACCATAAATGTCCGCTCACGCTGACTGCTTTGTCGAATCTTTATGTCAAATCTTTTCTCTCTATGTCGAATAATCTTGGACTAATAGAGCACATTCAACCTTTTTTGCTATTGTCTCTATAATGTTGAATCTTTTCTCTCTATGTTGAATCTTTTCTCTCTATGTAGAATAATCTTGGACTAATAGAGCTAAGGTTAGGCACATTCGACCACAGGTTCGATGGACACAGATCACTAATATCAGTGTCATGTCGAATCTCCTATCTATATCAAACTGTTGTCACAATGAAAACGAAAATAAAGCATTTGTTTATGTCAGATCTTTCGGTTTTTGGATTCTGCGCGTTCGTTATCGTTTGTTAAAACAATAACGAAAATACCCGAAATTCGGATGAAAATGCAGCTTATTAGTATTTAGTATAATATATTGTATTATAATTATTAATTGTACACCTTTTTACTGATGGAAAGCTAGATAATTTAATATTAATTATGGAGAAGGGTGGGATTAAATAAGCTGGTACTTCTCCCCACTGTAAATCAAATGATTTTGTTTTGTTTAATGTTTTACGTTTGTTTTTTGTTTTTTTGTGTCTGACTATTACTGTATAGCCCCTTTCACATGATCGGACTGTTTTTTTAGGCAGATCCAAGTGGGCCACCCATTGACTTGTATGTGCAGGCGGATGTCAGCGGAGATGTGTCCGCTGACACCCGCCTGACTTTCGATCGACAAGATTCGCTCAAAACAGATGGATGGCGATACATTCGACATCTGTCCAGTGGATCAGATGAAAACTGACATGCTGTCCGTTTTCATCTGATATTCCCATAGAGAACAGCGGGGCTCTGACAGGTCCATCCCTGCACAGTGAGCAAAGACGGACCTGTCATCCACCCACTCAGCAAGGTTCAATGGAGCGATCCCCTGCTGATCTAGCGGAGTCTGCTGAGCGGATCTGCCCCGTGTGAAAGGGGCCTTAGGCTCCATTCACATCTTGACATATGGGGGCGACAATCGTGCAAATAGAATCGCGGGCCGCCAGCCACCCAAAAGAAGCTTGTGTACTTTTTTGCCGCCCAAAAGAAGCTCATGTACTTCTTTTAGGTGACAGGTGTACCGTGATTTTACTGCGATTGTCGCCCGATGAATGAAAATCGGACGGGGGTCCCGCCATTTGCTGCTATTGCGAATTCCGGCGTTTCCGCCTACGAGTGGGAACGCGAAGATGTGAACGGAGCTTAAGATTACTTTGCTATTTTTTCTTTATGTTTATATTTTTTACATGTTCGAAATAGACTACTACTAAAAACTATTTTGTGCAAAATGTTAAAAGCTGTTCACAAACCAAAACCAGAAAGATCCCTATCGTATATATACATAGTTCGTGCAGTACATAATGGAGGTAACTTATAGTGACACTAAATACTACCATTACTCTCCAAAAATAATCCATACAAATCCAGAATTTAATGACCCTGTAAATTATTTTCACAAAAATCGTTTTTCTTCCTACACTGCTCTATGCACACTGAAAATTATATTGTTCCTAATCCATAGTCTCTAGTCCATCTTGGGAGCAAGCAAAAGAGGATGGCAATGTTTCTATATACAGTTGGACCATGTAAAACAAACTTAGCAAACCCTCTAACAGGAAGTCGAATCATAGAAAAAAAAAAAAAAAAAAGGACTTTGGAAATTTGAAGGGGGCTGGGAACAGCTACTGCTGGGAGGAAGCTAAGAGTTTATTGTCATTTTAAGCTTAAATTTACTAAGCTTGTGTGATACCTAAAACTGCTTGGACATACAGCATACTCAACTCTGATCATGTTTCAGAAGCCTCACCATTTCAAATGAATCTAAGCTCATAAATCCCAGGGTCTTGTTAAATCATTCTGAACTAACCTACTATAAGGATGTCCTTTGATGGGACATAAAAAGTTTACCGGGGGGGGGTGTACCTGCATCTGCTGCCCTCTACTGTCTGTATTTATAAATAGCTTTTACTTATTAATTACCACAGAGTTAGTTGTCAGGTATATCCTGCCCATTCTAGCTGGGTCAGAAACCCCAATTAGAGGACTGTGATGTTTTATAAGGTGAGTTTTCAGGAAGACATAGAACTCATGGAGACATAGGGCTGCATTAAATTCTAATAGATTATCTGCAGCTGCCCATAGCTTGTTGAGTGTGTATTTTTTCATTTTGTTTTTTACTGTATAACGAATAACCTTATTTTTTTGTATTCAGGTATTTCTACCATACCCAACAGGTTTATTTCAATTTCAGCAGTGGCAGTGCGTCCATAAGGGCGCACGGGTGCCGCCCCCTCTCTCCAGCCACCCCCCTCTGTGTATAATGGATAGATTCATGCATTGCATTGCATGAATCTATCCATGGTCGCTGTAGACACCCCCTATTCAGGCGTCTTTTCGGTCACTGGGCACCTGAATTATAGCGGCAGGTTTTTTTTATGCACCTGATTAGAGCCATAGGCTCTAATAGGCTTCAAAAAAGGTGAACTGTTAGCGCAAAGCATTGCGCTCGCAGTTCACCCAGGTGGGTTAGCAAAACAAATTAATATTTGCTTTGCTAACACTGAACCGCCTCTCAGCCAATCAGGAGGCTCAGATCTAATACCCATCACCTGATTGGCTGAAGGCACCTGACTGGATGCCTAATGGAACGGAAGAGAGCAGAGGAACGGGAGAGGACAGAGAGCCATGGAGGACACAGGAGCTCGCCGCCGTCACCTGCTGCATGTCCCACAGCTCGCCACCGTCACCTGACACCAGGATGGGGTAAGTGTGTGATGGTCAGACGGCGAGCAGGGGGGTCACAGATGCTGCATATGATGGGCACACAGGCTACATATGATGGGCACACAGGCTATATATGATGATGGGCACACAGGCTACATATGATGGGCACACAGGCTGCATATGATGGGCACAGGCGCTACAATTTATGGGCACAGTGGCTGCATTTGATGGCACAGTGGCTGCGTTTGATGGGCACAGTGGCTGCGTTTGATGAGCACAGTGGCTGTGTTTTATGGCACAGTGGCTGCAATTGATGGGCACAGTGGCTGCGCTTCATGGCATAGTGGCTGCAACTGATGGGCACGGTTACTGCGTTTGATGGCACAGTGGCTTTGTTTGATGGGCACAGTGGCTGCATTTGATGACACAGTGGCTGCAATTGATGGGCACAGTGGCTGCACTTGATGGCATAGTGGCTGCAATTGATGGGCACAGTGACTGCATTTGATAGCACAGTGGCTGCATTTGATGGGTACAGTGGCTGCATTTGATGGGCACAGTGGCTGCGTTTGATGGGCACAGTGGCTGCGTTTGATGGCACAGTGGCTGCAATTGATGCACAGTGGCTGCGTGTGATGGGGCACAGTGGCTGCATTTGATGGGGCACAGTGGCTGCGTTTGATGGCACAGTGGCTGCAATTAATGGCACAGTGAGGTTGCAATTGATGTTTTTTTTCTGAATTTTTCAGTTTGTTTGCGCCCCCCCCCCCCCCCAAACATTTTGAGCAAACATTTTGAGCACCAGCCGCCACTGATTTTCAGTATGAGAGAACAAAGTTTACAATTATGCTGTCAAAACCATAAAAAAAAAGACAAACATAATAACTTATAAGGCATCTAATAAGCATGGTATAAACAATGAGAGGCGGAGAGGTGGAGAGGGAGGGTGGTCTTCCAGGATGTACAATAAGCATTTCCCAAGGGATAAAGCTACTATACTGAAATGGTAGCTAGAAGGGAGGCCTCCTATAAAGTGGGGCTCCATCAAAATTCCATTCTTCACATCTAACCTGTGGAAGAACCTTGTAATAAACCTTCTATAATCTATTGGAGTTAACAAAGGTAAAATATTTTGAAACACAAAATAGGTAAGGAGAGCAAAAAACAAAGAGAGAGAAGAGAGACAGCCAGACAGGAGGGACAACAGACCTTTGTACTTGACCCATGGTCAGATCAAATTTTTTCGGACTGTGTCCTGAAATATACTAACTTTCTTTTCTTGGGCCATAATCCATGTACCATGAACAATTTTTATTTGCTAGTCTGAATGGTATACGATGTGTAAGAACACCTCAAACTAACTAGAAGAAAGTTCAAAACTAATCTTTGAAAGCATTATTTTACTGAAAGGGTAGTTGGTGCTTGGAATAAACTTCCGGCAGAGGTAGTGAGTCAATCAACAGCAAGTGGTTTCAAACATTTGTGGGACAAACATAGATCTATACTTAGACAAAAAAGGTAATGGAAAAAAAAATACAAAACATGTAAAAAAAAAAACAGGCAGACTCGATGGACCACTCTGTCTTTTTTTTTTTTTCTATGTTTCTAAATGTATAAGAATTGTGGACTAAAGCTGCTGAGGTGATATCTCTTTAGGAAACTGAACTCTGTTTATTACTGGGATGTATAAGTCTGAACACACACTTGGCCTGACTTACCCTTGGAAGAAGTCATCTCAATAAAACATGTCAGTAGTGAAGCCAGTCCACCTGTGTATGTTAATGGGGCCAAGCAGTGTGTGTGTGCCTCGGCTGTCTGTAATACTGGAAGCTGGCTGCTGCTGCTGCAAAGAGAGAGATACTGTGGCTTGCTGTGAGATTCATTTTATTATTTTAATGTGAGTGCATATGCTTTTTAATAAAAGGATTTATGGAATTATGCTATGAGGAGTTTTATTATTATTTTTTGCCATTTATAATCATCCGGAGTTCTGTGAAGAGCAGAGAAGCATCTCCTTACATGTATCATGCTGTTGCTGCCCAACTTTAAATTATTGGACAATTAAATTGGTGAGTGTGTGTGTCCAACAGTAGGGGATGGTATGCACTTGGTGACCCACATAGAGTTGATTAGATGTTTCACATAACTGTCTGATGTTCAAGCCTCAGAAGAAGATTCAGCATGGACTTTGCACACTGAAAGCACACTTTTTTTGTGTTCTCACTTGCACTGAGAGATTGATCAAAGGTTTCACAGAACTGTCTGATTTTTTTTTTAAGCCTCAGAAGAGGATTGAGCAGTGATTTTGTAGACTGTAGGGACACTTTCTATATTTTTTACTCTCGCTGATAGTTTGAAAGGTGCTGGAGTGCTTTGTTTGTTCATATGTATGTTTGATTTGGGTTACACTGTATTAAAGTGGTATAAAACTTTGTAAACAAAAAAAAAAATGTACCATGCAAGACAATGTCATAATGTACTAGTATGCAAGACTACTCGCATACTAGCACATTATTAGAGACTTACCTTAACACAAAGCCCCCCAGCTCACCACGGACAGGGCTTCCATCTTCATGCAGCCTTCCTTTCGGGTTTGCAGACTCCGGCCGTCTGGCTGGCGGAGCCGCAATGACATCACTCCCACGCATGCACATGGGAGTCACTGTTTACGGCACAGACCTCTGAAGGAATGGCACAGTATGCTGTTCCTTCAGAGTGCAGGTGATAGGGATGTCACCGGCTGCTGCTCCATGGAATATTTCCTAAACGGTGCACGTTCAGGAGCTATTCATTTTACCTACAGGTAAGCTTAACTGTAGGTAAAAATGTCTGAAACTACTTTACTACCAATTTAAGTGCTGTATTCAAGTAGGATTAGCCTTACTTTTGTTGTACTTTAGGGATTCTGTTTTAAATAAGACTGCTTGTAGCTATATATTACATAGATTTTTTCAGGTATTTTTGTTCACATATTTTGGTGTGGGTTTTATTTGTGTACCTGTAGCACGGAGTAGGGTTATAATATAATGCAGCTTACCAGTGCCCTGTTTTCTCCCTCCTGTGATGTGCTACCTGTGTGAACCTGAATTGAAGCTAGGCCACACAAAACCTCCACCTTCCCCAAGATCTTTTGAACACTCTCCATATGTCTCTGTCATTTTCCCACTTCCTGGGATTTGCTGTTGTGCCAGAATCTCTGCCCTGTGACCCTGAATTTAACCCTTGCTATATCCTGTTGCTGTTGGCTTCCACTGTGCCCAGATCTCTGCAGCATGTCTTCCTGGACCTATCCTCTTGCTGTTCTGAATCACTGTCTATGGCCCCAGTGAATTAACCCTAGCTGCACCTTGGACTGCTGTCACTGGACTCTGAACCTTTCCATTCCATAGTACTCCTTTGAACCCCTGGACTACCTACATGATGTATCATGCTCAGTAAAGGGGCCCCAAAACGTCTCGGCCTCCATGTGTGTTCTGTTCTGCCCACACCTCCTATACACATTGTAAACTCAAAGCAATGTAATACTGACATTATGTCGTTCTAAATGTGATCTTGTAGTGTTGTAACAGCTGTGTTTAATTCTTCTACATGGATAAATGCAAGAGCTATAGTTATCAATGCTTGCAAAGCAAAGTCAGAGCTTAAATGTGTATGCTTACATTAGTCTTATGCCAATTGTAACTTTAGATTTCTTGTTAAAAGAAAGACAAATACATTAATGTCTGCATCTGGAAAAAAAAACATGTTGGAAACCATTAATGGCTGTTTTACATAGCTCTTAGAATAGCTTTGAGGTTTAGAGATGATTACTCTTGGTGGACGGCATTAAACACTTTATAGCAATATATCTCAGCTTTGTTTGGCAGCAGGCAATAGAAGGCAGGAAAGAAATAGCCTCTCCTGTTTGCAAAAAATAAATATTTAGTGACACAAAGAAAGGCTAATACTAAAAGTTCCATTATAAAGACACTGGATCTCTGCTCTCCAAGAAATATTAGTATTTTTGCCAAATAGTAGTATTCTTAAAGAGAAAGTAAACTTCCTCTGCAGACTTTTACCTATAGGTAAGCCTATAATAAGGCTTACCTATAGGTATTGAAAATATCTCCTAACCCTGTAACTTTTAGGACATATTTCCAGTGCATGCAGCCAGTGACATCACTGGCGCATGAAGGAAAGGCCCACGTGAGCCATTCCTTCTGAGCTGGTCCTGTGAACGTTGGCTCCTGCGTGCATGTGCGGGAGTGACGTCACCGCGGCTCTGGCCAATCACAGCGCCAGAGCCTGTGAACCCAGAAGAAGCTCCAGGAAAGGTGCAACAGCTTAATTTTAAGGTAAGTATTTCATAATGAGCTATTATGCCTTTGTCTTGCAGGGTCTTTTTTTTTTGCAGAGGTTAACAACCTCTTTATAGCATTATCTTGTTTAGAGTCAAAAGTGAGGATTCTTACCTCTAAACTGTCATTAATATTTTAAGTTAGACATGTTTAGGAATGACAAGTGAGGTTTTGAGGGAACAGTTGATGATCATTCTCTTTCTTGTATCAGAGACAAGATGCTAGATAGTTACCCAGGAGGGCAACTTTCCCTATGTTACTTGTAAAAGAGCTTCAAAATATTTGTTTATAATTTGCTATGGTAACTCCGTCTCTTTTCCTGTTTATCTGTAAATTCTTGTTTTGTGTTGAGCTGCTTCCACAAAGGTAGTATAGGTAGAGCTGTGCTTTCTTATTAATCTTATTCATTTGTTAGTGAAAAAAACTATTGTATGCATAATCAAGGCTAGGTGGATTTTCTAAACTTTGTACACATTTTCAGAACTTTCTGTTCCTATTGACTGAATGCTTGTCAAATGTTTTATGGAGGTGAGGTGGCAGAAGAGCCTCAACTGCCAAAAAAAAAAAAAAACTATCTCTCAGCATTTAAAGTTTCCACATGCATCAAAAACCTTGAGAATTAAGGTATAAAGGATTTTATCTATGGTATGAATTAATAAAAACTAGAATAGATTATGTAATATTTCCTGAGCTTCGTTTACCATAGAAAAAGATAGAGGATGCTTATCAGCAAAATTAACCTCTCCCTATTGCAGTGGATGTGGATTCCTTGAGGTAGTTCATGCTCCAATATAAAATCGTCAACTGCATTTTGTGTTTCCAATATAGTGTTGTCCTAACTTTATTAGCATTTAGCAAAATATCTTTTTTTAAATGAACAGAAAGGAAGATGGTTCATATCTTCAGTTACTTGTACTAGTGTAGCTAGAAGCTTTGATGCGATACAGAGAGATATTGTAGCAAAGGGCAGGGTGAACGACAAAGAAAAATTACTCTAGATCCTCGCAAGTCATGTGAAAGTTGTTACCTGAGTCAGCTGAAGACGGCACAAAAACTGGGACTGGAACTAAAAATGTTTTAAGAACTAAATGGAACTAATGTACTTCGACAAAAACAAGTGGGCCAATGTGTTTGTTGAACAATGAGGATCAATAGAACTGTGATAGTAGTGACAAATGTCAAATATATCTTACTAAAAAAAAAAAATTCAAATTGCAAACAAAGACATAGGGGTATATGTGAAAAGATAGTGCCAAAAATTGCCGCCCTTTGGGACTATCACTCCGCGCTCCTGGATCCTGCTCGCTCAAGTTCAGATGACCAATAAACAAGTATAAGCATCAAAATAATGACTATCGATCTTATAAAAGCAGCTACTATAAAATACAATGTAAATGGTGATAAGACAATATTAAAATCTGGGTAAACACAACCCTTTCCAAGAGTCGGGTACTGCCCCTTTAAATATTGCAGCAGCGCTAAACACAGTCCTTTTAAATCAAATTAAAAAGAGTTCATAAAAGATCATCATGATAACCCGGAATAAAGTCTGTATTGGTGCAGTGAGAAAACTTCTTGCGATACAGTGACACAGCTTCCACCGAATAATTGCTTTTTCACCACGTGCAGCTCACACTCCCCTTTGGGGATGAACTCACCAGAATTACGATCAATATACTGTTTTGTAAAGTCTTCAAAGAGAAAGGAAGTGACGTATGCGCTCCAGAGTGCGCTCCAGCTACACATCGCTTTGGCGCCCAGTTTCCGGTGGACGGAGGGCTTTCTCAGGCAGAGTGCACTCTTCTTTATTATACAAAGCGTTTTATTATCTATTTTGTGGTACGCAGATATTAAGTGGGGGAATTTTGAATGGTTAATAAAGCATATTTTATTAAACTGTACTACGCTATCCGCACCATTTGTTTCTCCATATGCTGGGTTGGAGTGGATCTTCTCTGGTACCTGCAGGCGGTGGAGAGTTGGATGTGCTGAGGAGATGACAGTGTGCAGGGGATTTGATTGAAATGCGTATATTGATCGTAATTCTGGTGAGTGCATCCCCAAAGGGGAGTGTGAGCTGCATGTGGTGAAAAAGCAATTATTCGGTGGAAGCTGTGTCACTGTATCGCAAGAAGTTTTCTCACTGCACCAATACAGACTTTATTCTGGGTTATCATGATGATCTTTTATGAACTCTTTTTAATTGGATTTAAAAGGACTGTGTTTAGCGCTGCTGCAATATTTAAAGGGGCAGTACCCGACTCTTGGAAAGGGATGTGTTTACCCAGATTTTAATATTGTCTTATCACCATAGGGGTATATGTATTCATGATTCCATGGTCATTTGGCCTGATATTGACCAAAAACTTTGTTGTTGAACATTCAACCCATATATTAAACCAAATTAGTGGAAATTAGCCCAAGATTTATCCACTGTAACTTTTCCCTGTGTTAAAAATTTTAAAAATCTGAAATGTTGTGCGTTTTGTGATCTGATGGTGCCACCATTGATTTCGAAATTCGACCAACCAAGCTTTTAATTTCAGCTCATCTTACTACAGAAAAGAATTTTCATGACTGGGAATCTTCTTTTTTTTACGGTAATTTTCTATTCTTGTGCTCATGCACATTTCTTTTTCAATTATATTTCTCACACGATTCTCCCATCATTGATTATAAAATCGTTCATATTTCAAAAAATTTCCAACATGCCTGATTACTCAAATTCGATGGCGGCACAAAAATCACCCATTGCTGTGGCCCACTAATGGTGCAAAAAGTTTTTTAAAAGAAAATTATTTGGAATTCGAACCATGTATGGCTGGCCTTACTTTCCCTGCACATTCACCTGCCATTCCCCTAAACCTTTTAATTTTTTTCTAATATTTGCCTGTTATGATCTGTCAAATCACTGCATCAGTATTCTCCTAATAATGCAGTGGCTGTCTATGTAAAGTGATGATTTAAAAAAACTTCAGCATTTCCACAGTTAATTGATTTATTTATATGTAGCACTACTCCCGTAGGAGCCACGGGCTTGCTGTCCAGGTCTTCTCCACAGGCTTTGCCCCAGTCTAGGGTTGTTTTAATTTTTTGAGAATTTGGGTTGGGTTGAGGGTAGTAGGTGGGATACTCCAAAAACTTAAGAGGAGGGCCCACAATTTTTTTTTTTAAAAGTCAGCAGCTACAAATACTGCAGCTGCTGACTTTTAATAATCGGACACTTACCTATCCCGGGGTCCAGCGATGCGGGGGAACAAGACCCCCCCTCATTCCCCGCTCCGCTCGCGGTGCCGGCATTCTTAATGTGGGCACCCGGCTGTGGCTTCACAGCCGGGCACCCACTGCGCATGCGCGAGCGGCGCCGTGCGCCATGATTCGACTCTCACTCATCTGGCACACATGACAGTTCCCAGATGACTGTGCGGCGCCTACAGGAAGTGATGTCATTGCCCGGGCAATGAAGGTGGCTGACTACGAGGGACCCCCTAGCAACAGGCATTTAGAGGTGAGTAAAACATTATTTTTTTCCAATTATTTTTTTTTCTTTTTTTTATGATTTTTGAGCCTAATTTTTGTTTTTGGTGGCAACACCACTTTAAGTATTTTTGAAAAAGCTATAATGAAGTCAACAAACAGTGGTCTTCAGCTTAGTAGTAGTAGTTAGAGCCACGAGAGCAGAGTCCCTTTAAGTAGAAGGTTAGCTGTAGAAATCTCTTCAGGACAACATCCGTCATCCCCTTTAAATAGCCCACAGCTGACTATATAGTACCAAAGTGGTAGCAAAAGAACAAAGGTCCCCAAGATCGCTCAAGTGTCTGTACTCACAAGGCCCAAGGACAGCCAGCAGCCTCCATCCAACCTCCAAGTGAAACCCCCAGACCAGATCTTCAGTAGACAGCCCCCCATCAGTGAGCTCTCTTTAGCTACCAGGCCTCAGCATTCAAGCCCCTTGGGTTGCCCACCTGAAGCCTTGCCAACAGCAGTTTACACCTGGGAGGGCAGTGTGCCTCCAAGGCTGGACCAGTCCACTCTGGGAAAATACCCTGAGCTCAGTGTGCTCACAAAATATATACAGTCTCCCAGCATGCCACCAGAGCTTGCCTCTCTAGAATAGACCATGGATGTATCAATATTCATGCTGCCATCTGCATAACTTGACACCTATCATCCAGAAACTTCCCTGGACTCAGAGGAAGCAATAGACCAGAATGGCAGCAGCTGAACACACTGAGCAGACCTTACTAGCAGATTGCAGCTTCAGTTAGTACAATGAGCAAACTATGCTTTTACCTAACAACAATTACAGCCACACTGACTACAGTGTGGCAACTACATTTACCTCTCAAAACACAAACTTAACTCTACCTAATTCCTAGCACCTTCATCTATATATATATATATTTAAAACAAACATCAGTTCTACCTCCTAGAACTAACCTGTATAGCACACCAGGCACATGGGTTGGTATCCCCTTAGCAGGGGCATAGCAGTCTGCATGAACTTCAGCATAGGGTGGTGTTTTGAGAAAGAGTTTTTTTCCTAATAAGGGATCCCCCTCCCAATGCCCATCCTGTACCTAGAGATACAATTCTTTGGTAAAGCCATGCATTTATTCATACAACTTGTGACAAAAAAAAGAAAGAAAACTAAGAATTTATTAGTCATTTCTGTTACGTGATAAATAAGTCCATGTGTTACCTTGTCATTCAGAATACATTTTCCTGAATTTGGAACTTATAAGTCATTTCTGTTATGTGATAAATAAGTCGGTGTGTTACCTTGCCATTCAGAATACATTTTTCCTGAATTTGGAATGTCAGCACAAGAGAAACTGATCCAGCAGTTCAAATGACAGGTCCAAAGCCTTACAGAGAAATCCTTTATACCTAGAAAGGTTTTCGATTTGTGAGTAGTTTAGATGCAGGACTAAATCTTTGAAATTTAAAGCAAAGTTTTTGCTGGGCAGCCGTATTAAATGCTAAAATGCTTGCATTTTTTTTTTTAAAGTGCCTACTAATAAAAAGATATATTACATTGGTAAAATGCATATATGACTATTGGGTACAATATTTATTCCAATTAACAAGATTACACAATTAGTGGCAGCAGAATGTTGTATCTTGGAAAGAGTGAAATGCCAGAAGAAAACTGGATTTAAAAAGGTAGAGAAAATTCTGCATTGGACAATAACAAAGGCAAAGAGAAAAATGATGTGCAGACCAGATGCATCAAAATGAAGACCAATCAACCTAGGGTAGCTACTGAGGAAGAAGAGTGGTACCAAATTTGGGAAAGATAAAATCTCCCAAAATGTACTTGCTATTGACACTAACTACAAGATTACAGTGGTTGTTAACCTACTTTTATTAACTGCTCCCCTCCTCTCTTCACCATTATAATAATTGTCCCCGTGCTTGTGTTCTGTAAAAAAAAACTGCCCGATTGTACCTATATGAGCGTGGCTCCCGGTGCACAGCTGATTCCTCTCCTCTCTTCTCTCTCCGGCTCACACTTGCAGTGGGCCGCTGACGTCAGCCAGGGAGGAGAGAGAGAGGAGAGAGACAGCGCCGACAATCAGTTGAGCGCCGGGAGCCACGCTTATATAGGTACAATCGGTCAGTTTTTTTACAGAACACAGGGACAATTATTATAATGGTGCAGAGAGGATGGGAGTATTTAATAGCTGATATGAGCAGATAGAGCAGCAGGAGTAGGGGGGGGTTGGGCACTGGTACGAGCAGGGACAGGCAGAGAGGGGGTAGAAGGGGGGAAAAGGACACAGGAAACAGATAGCAGGCTGCGGCTGATGGAATCACGCAAATGGACCATGGTGTCAGGGCTCAGCCATGATTATCGTGGTCAGTTTACAGGGGGGAGCGTATAGCCAGGCAGGTTCAACCAGGTATGTCCGGTGATACGGGGGTCCAAATGACACAGCACAAGCACTGTGCTGTATAACATGCTTTAAGGGAACAGGATCTTTATTTAATTTTTTTGGGTTAACAAACACTTTAAGTCTAGATGGTACATGGTACCTGTTCATGTTTCCCACTGTGTACCTGGTTATTCACCTCTGTGTTTCCATGGATGTGGACAATGAGGCACCTTTTTCATATATAGTGGTCATGTCCAATGGTTTAGGCATTTTGGGATGATATTTTTATACGCCTTACTAAGCTTCTGGGTCACATGCTCTCTTCAATGCCTAAAATCGCTCTTTGTATCAAACCACCAGGCGGTTTCAAAGTTCAACTTAAACATCTAGGACACATTCTCACTGAAGCAAAACAAAATCTCGCTAAGGCATGGAAATCGCCTACCATTACTATAACTGAATTTAGGTCATGGATAACACAAACTATGCTACACTAAAAAGTGGAGTCAAGACTAACTGACAAAATGGATACATATAAAGCTATTTGGAACCCTTGGTTTACACCAAGTCTTCCAGATAAAACTGACACAAGGCTACTTGGCCTCTTATCGAGCTATGGCTAATGCCCTGCCTGCCCCTCCATCCCATTGTTATATCTCTCTCAGAATTTGTAGGGTTGTTAAAGGAGACCTTTGGCCGCACTTCATAGTTCTGCACTCATGTGGCCCAGATTCAGTCGACAGTGGGCTAAAGTCCACTGTTGGCTGACATCACAGAGCCAATCCAGGCTGTGCAGGGACCTGACAAAAAAGTTGGGATGCACCCAGGTGCCTGACAGGCAGCTGGGTAAGCCTCTTAGCACACAGATGAGAGCCAGAGTCAGCCACTCCCCCCTCCTCCACAGTCTGACATTCCAGTCAGTGCTGGAGGGGTAGAGCACAGAGCAGTGACTGACAGTGTAGAGCAGACCCAAGAATTACGTGATCAGCAGTCTTTTATCACTCAGTTATTGGTCTAGAGCTGGTGTGGACAGCTGCAGCATCGGATCCATGCTGTAGCCTTCTAGGTATATAGGTTTGCTTTGTTTGATTCCTGCACTTCTCTTTGAAGGAAGGAGAATTTGATACTGTATCAACATGTTTACCTAATAATCCTTCTAATCTGCTGCTTGGAAACCACAGGAAAAAGTGGTTATCACTTCATTTGATTGAAACAGAAATATATCGTTGTCAACTACATACTGTAAGCACTAGGAATCAGCAAACTGGGATTTACATTTCTTCGAAATTTCATAAAAAATGTGGACGCTCCTGTGAAATACCACTGTATGACTACATTGAATTGGAATCAAAGTGGAAGGTGAAATACGGGTACTTTTTGGAGATATTAAGGGTGTAATTTGATTTAAATGTCTCTTAAGGGTTATGGAAGGGAACAGGATCTTTATTTAATTTTTTTGGGTTAACAAACACTTTAAGTCTAGATGGTACATGGTACCTGTTCATGTTTCCCACTGTGTACCTGGTTATTCACCTCTGTGTTTCCATGGATGTGGACAATGAGGCACCTTTTTCATATATAGTGGTCATGTCCAATGGTTTAGGCATTTTGGGATGATATTTTTATACGCCTTACTAAGCTTCTGGGTCACATGCTCTCTTCAATGCCTAAAATCGCTCTTTGTATCAAACCACCAGGCGGTTTCAAAGTTCAACTTAAACATCTAGGACACATTCTCACTGAAGCAAAACAAAATCTCGCTAAGGCATGGAAATCGCCTACCATTACTATAACTGAATTTAGGTCATGGACAACACAAACTATGCTACACTAAAAAGTAGAGTCAAGACTAACTGACAAAATGGATACATATAAAGCTATTTGTAACCCTTGGTTTACACCAAGTCTTCCAGATAAAACTGACACAAGGCTACTTGGCCTCTTATCGAGCTATGGCTAATGCCCTGCCTGCCCCTCCATCCCATTGTTATATCTCTCTCAGAATTTGTAGGGTTGTTAAAGGAGACCTTTGGCCACACTTCATAGTTCTGCACTCATGTGGCCCAGATTCAGTCGACAGTGGGCTAAAGTCCACTGTTGGCTGACATCACAGAGCCAATCCAGGCTGTGCAGGGACCTGACAAAAAAGTTGGGATGCACCCAGGTGCCTGACAGGCAGCTGGGTAAGCCTCTTAGCACACAGATGAGAGCCAGAGTCAGCCACTCCCCCCTCCTCCACAGTCTGACATTCCAGTGAGTGCTGGAGGGGTAGAGCACAGAGCAGTGACTGACAGTGTAGAGCAGACCCAAGAATTACGTGATCAGCAGTCTTTTATCACTCAGTTATTGGTCTAGAGCTGGTGTGGACAGCTGCAGCATCGGATCCATGCTGTAGCCTTCTAGGTATATAGGTTTGCTTTGTTTGATTCCTGCACTTCTCTTTGAAGGAAGGAGAATTTGATACTGTATCAACATGTTTACCTAATAATCCTTCTAATCTGCTGCTTGGAAACCACAGGAAAAAGTGGTTATCACTTCATTTGATTGAAACAGAAATATATCGTTGTCAACTACATACTGTAAGCACTAGGAATCAGCAAACTGGGATTTACATTTCTTCGAAATTTCATAAAAAATGTGGACGCTCCTGTGAAATACCACTGTATGACTACATTGAATTGGAATCAAAGTGGAAGGTGAAATACGGGTACTTTTTGGAGATAGTAAGGGTGTAATTTGATTTAAATGTCTCTTAAGGGTTATGGAAGTTCCTTTCACCTATCCTGAACCTGTTATTTGGCCAAAAAGTGGACCTTAATTAATGTCATCATTTGACTTTAACTCTAGAAAAAGAAAAAGAACAGGTGATTAAAAAAGTCAAATAAAAGTCAAATTAAAAATTAAAGCATTAGCATACAAACATGTATCAAATACTCACACAAAAAAAGAAAACAAATACACAAATACAAATAACACTAAGAAGTCTATTTATAAATGTTTCCCACAAGATTTACACAAATTTCAACCTGCATTCACACATTTTTCTAAATCCAGTGAATAATCTAAAGCATTTCTTTAAAACAAATATTCATCTATCTTTTTATTTATGTTAATGCAAGATTGAAAGCATTTCCTCGGCACGTGGCACATGTAGTAGAGCTATCAATGTTTCTGTCAATCAAATGGCATTCACATTTTTGTGAATAATTTTGAGAATCAAGTGCAATAAATACAGATGGAATTAGTTTACATTATTTCACCAAAATTATGTTTAATTATTTTAAACTGGATTACATGGGTATTTTCAGTCTGCTACCCATATTTTTAATTGCATTTAATTGAATTGTAAAGTTGTCATTTCAGTGTTTGCAATACTTGACACACCTCATCACGGGTTGGTTACAAAACTTTGCAAACTGCTATTAATATGGAAAGTTAATAGTGAAATGCTCCACTCATTTCCTGCGGATACTAGGTTTACATCAGTTCATTAGGAAGCTAAACCATAACCATATGTTTCCCAAAGGTTGAATGTGTGTCCTTTGGTATGCCTTTTTTATATAGTTTTTCTCCGCACATAGATGCAGACCAAGCTGATCAGCTAAAGTATTATGCCCCATACACACAGTCGGATATTCTGATGGAAAATGTCTGATCGGATTATGTTGTCGGAAAATCCGATCGTGTGTGGGCTCTAGCAGGCTTTTTACCTCGGAATTTCCGACAGAAAAAAGCAGGATCTAAAATTTTCCTACAACAAAATCCGATCTGACTTTTTCCGATCGTGTGTATAGAATTCCGACGCACAAAGTGCCACCCATGCTCAGAAGAAATTTGGAGACGAAAGCTATTGGCTACTGGTCTCTACGTCCCTTTATACGTTTTGCACGTCACCTCGTTCGGAACGATCAGATTTTCCGACAACTTTGTCCAACCTTGTGTGTGCAACACAAGTTTCAGACAAAATCCGTCGGAAAAAATCAGACGGATTTTGTGGTCAGAATATCCGACTGTGTGTACAAGGCATTAGTGTCAGCCTGTCAGGGAATGGGACAATTTCTAACACTGCGTTTTATTTTCCCTTAATAAATTAAATGATAATTTAAAAACTGCTTCTTGGATTTACTCGGGTTATCTTTGTGTAACATTAAAATTTGTTTGATGAGCTGAATCATTTAAGTGTGAGAAATATGCAAAAAAAATAATAAAAAATCAGGAAGGGGCAAATACTTTTTCACAGCATTGTATATAAGCTGAGAGAGGTGTGAGCTGTGTGATGACAAGTGTGTTTTTATTGTTGACATCACTGGAGTTGGAAGTACAATATCCACTTTTTTGAAGATTGCAATGAATATTATTTGATGAACATTGCTAAAGCTGTTGATATTTAAAGGAGATACAGAGACTATATGTAACAACAACTCTTTGTTTTATTTCATTTATTGTGTTACATTTTAACGTCTTTTTATATCTTTATATGTTATTTGATGGTATTTATTTGTAGTTTATGTTGAATAACATTGTTCGTGTTCAGTGAGCAGTAAGGCATTGCCACACATGAGCAGTGCAGCACATATTGATTTAAATATTTTGATTTATGTATGTGGGTACATTTTTGTGCTAGCAGCAGCACTTAAAATTTCACTTTACTATATCAATTTTTTTTCTTTTTACTATTATTTACACACTATTATTTTTTTTGGTGGGTAGTGCAGAAGGTACCAGACACAATTTTGCACTTCAAAATATAGCACTGCTGATTTAGTGTGTCCCATGATATTTGCACAAATACTTATCAAAATTATCTAATTTCTATAAAAATACACTAACATTGTTAGTCCTTACAAAAACAATATCTTCGCAAAAATTCCTACTAAATATAAAAGATAAAACTATAATAAGTTATAAAGAAGCGAATATGTGTAAATGGAAAATTGTGTGAAAAAAGAGATATACTAAAAACCTTAAAACCTTAAAGACATTATGGGGTTGGGTTTGCGGTGTGCTGTGTGTGTGGTCCAGGAAGGATTTTACATTTTTTTATTATTATTTTAACGTTACTCCCTTTTTTAAAACTTTTTTTTAATAGTATATAACACAACTAATATAAATGGGCTAAATAGAGCCCACATGCAATCACTGTACATGGAGGATCAGGAACACACTTGGGTTGATTTAATAAAACTGGAGAGTGCAAAATATGTTGCAGCTGTGCATGGTAACCAATCAGCTTCTAACTTCAGCTTGTTCAATTGGTTACTGTGGTTCTGTGTTCACCAGGTTTTTCTTGGGAGTTGAGATGCCTTTTAGGTCCCACAGATATTTATTCCAAGATGGTAGAGCAGATACAGTTGTACCGGATTGCCTCAAAGTATATTATAGAGTATTTATGGGGGTGAAAGCAATCACTTTTAAGGTTGGCTGATCTGTCCATGGGTTTGTAGTATACAAATGTTACTAAACTGTCATTCTAAAGCCCCATACACACGGTCGGACAATCCGCGGACCAGGTCCGTCGGACCATGTCCGTCATACTTTGTCCGATGTTGGTTTTGCGTACACACGGTCGGACAAAGTTGTCGGAAAATCCGATCATTCTGAACGTGGTGACGTTTGTTGCCTACGACGGGACTACGTAGAGGCTAGTAGCCAATAGCTTTGGTCTTGTAATGTGATCTGAGCATGCGTGGCACTTTGTCCGGTCGGACAACCGTACACACGATCGGATTTGGTGTGATCGGACCGTGTTGACGGCAAAGATTTCCAGCAGGAGATAAGACTTTGTCCGTCGGTCAAACCGACGAACACTGTCCGATGGTGCATACACACGGTCTGATTTTTCAACAACCTTGTCCGATCGGACAGAATCCATGAAAAAGTCCGACCGTGTGTATGGGGCTTTAAAGTGATTGTAAAGTCTCATTTTTTTCTATAAAAATAACAAACATGTGATACTTGCCTGCTCTGTGTAGTTTTGCACAGATCAGCCCAGATCCTCCTCTTCTCGGGTCCCTCTTCAGTGCTCCCGGCCCCTCCCTCCTGTTGAGTGAAGCAGCTTGTTATGGGGGCACCCGAGCTGAGCTGCAGCTTTGTGTATCCATTCAGACACAGAGCCATGATTCAGCCCTGCCCCATCTCTCTCCTCATTGGCTTACTGACTTTGATTGACAGCAGCAGGAGCCAATGGCATGGCTGCTGTGTCTCAGCCAATCAGGAGGGAGGGTCCCGGATAGCCAAGGCACTCATGGACATCACTGGATAAGGATGGGCTCAGGTAAGTATAAGGGAGTGCTGGGGGGCTGCTGCACACAGAAGTCTTTTTATCTTAATGCATAGAATGCATCAAGATAAAAAAAAACTTCTGCCTTTACAACCACTTTATTGTACTTACATATTTGTATGCATAAAATATATTTTTTAAATTGAGTAAGTGAATTTCAGGTTTGCTGTAGAGTGAAAGTTACTGTAGCTTTTGCAGAATTTAAGAAAGTCTTTGTGCAGTTTAGATGACCAAATATAGAAACATAGCCAAGATATTTAATTTGTTTGTGATGCAGCTGGATAAGTATGCCTCCTCCAGATTTGTCATTAATAGTACACTATGAAGACAAAATTTAATATGTAATAAAATATTTTTCTAATATGTTCTACGGTTAAAGTTATTGCCATTACATACAACAAAATATGAAAAATGGATACATATCATAAAACCTACATGAAAGCTTCATAATGCAACAACCAACTTATCTGAAATTTTATCTGTCAACTGCAGCAATATAGCAAGGCGACTCATAATAAAACAGAGAAATTATTATTGGCTTGAAAGGATACAGTACAGATTACAAGGTGCCCTGAGGGAAAGTGTTTGATGGGTATAAATCCAATAATCATCATGTTGCAAGAAGCTTCTACCGTCTCTCAAGACATTTTAAACCTTTTCAAATATTATAAACTGAAACTCATAAAGCACATTTTAGTCATCAGGTGTAGGATAAAGAGCAATACAACATTTTGTCCTGTCCAATTTTAACAACACATTTTATATATTGTGTTTTTTTTTTGTTTTTTTTTGCTGAACCTAACTTTTTTGAATGACTCCTGAGGTTAGACTTATGTTTAATTTCCCTGGTGTATATTTCCTGGATGGGCATTTAAATATATACAGTGGATGCCAAAGTCAGTATTTTAGTACTAGACAGGAGAAAGTTTGGCGTTAAAGTGTAAGTGAGTTAAAGTAAGTTTTAAACTTATAAAAACAACCCCGCCTAAGAACAAATGCTACAAGATACAATTTAGCAACTTTTAGCAACCCTCTAAAATTTCTCAGTTCCTGGAGGCCTAACTTTCCCTTTTATAAAGACTCATGCCGCGAACACACGGCCGGAATTTCCGATGGAAACAGTCCGATGGGACCTTTTCATCAGATTTTCCGACCGTGTGTATGCCCATCGGTCTTTTTCTGTTGGCATTTCCGACGGACTTTAGATTGAGAGCCTGTTCTTAATTTTTCCGACGGAAAACCTTTCTATCGGATTTTCCTATCGTGTGTATGTAATTCCGACATGCAAAATTCCGACGCATGCTCGGAAACAATTTGACGCATGCTCGGAGGCATTAAACTTCCCTTTTATAGTGCTGTCGAACGTGTTGTATGTCGCGGTGTTATTGACCGTCGGAATTTGGTGTGACCGTGTGTAGGCAAGACAGTTTGAGCGAAATTCCGTCGGAATTCCGATGGGAAAACCATCAGAGCTTTTTCCGATGAGAATTCCGATCGTGTGTACGCGGCATAAGTCCTACACACTGTCATTCTATTGCATTCAGATTTTTGCTCTTAGAAAGAGCTTTTAAACACTTTTACTATTGCTTTTTAGTCAGCTTTTGATGTTGGTGGCTCGGTACTCTAATTGTCACTCTGCTCCACCAAGGTTTTTCAGCTGGACACATGCAAACATCATTCATCAGTGTTCGCACCAGCTTCCTCTGTTTCTTCACTAGTCACTTGGTTGTCTCCAGTGATCCTATTGCCTCTTCCCATTGCATCTGCCAGCATTTTAGATTTTTCTTGTTTCTTGTGCATATGTAATAGTTGTTTTTGCACTGGCTCCTAAACTAATTTATTTAATTTTTTTTTGCTTTATTTTAATTTTTTCTGTTAAAGAAAGGAAGCTGAAAGGGGCTTTGATAACCTTCAGTAGTCTATTAAAAGCCATTTACTCCCTTAAAAGTAAGAAAAAAAGCTTATTTTCACCATCTCTAACTACTAGTATGCCTTTAGCCAAAGGTTATAACTGTGCTGATAATCTCTTGATTTTTGTTGACGTTTTGGGGAAGTGAAAACTTAATTTAATTTATCCCTAGATGTAAGTTAGTTTTCTTCATATGAAAATATAAGAGTTTCTTTGTCAGACATGTCATAGACATCCCTTAGAATTCTGCTGGCCACTGCACCAAAGTTGTCAGATTTTGAGGTCAATTAATTTACTTGTCTAGGACAGGTACATGAATCTGTCTGTGCTGGGTGCTGAGGTCAGAGTATCCATACTGAATACACCTTACAACAGTACCGAACAGTCCATCTTTCTCAACTCTGCACCCAGTCTTCTCCTCTCTGTACCCAGTACTGCTCAGCTCTGCACCTAGCCTTGCTCATCTCAACACCCAGCTTTGATCAGCTCTGTTTTGTACTCAGCATTGCTCAGCTCTACACTCAGTCTTGCCTACCTCTGCGCCCAGCCTTCTCAGCTCTGCACCCAGCATTGCTCAGCTTTGCATCCAGCCTTGCTTGGCTCAGCTCTGCATCCAGCCTTCTTCTGTGTACACCCAGTCTTGTACAGCTCTACATCTAGCCTTGCTCAACTCAGCTATGCACCCAGACTTGCTCAGCTCTGCAGCCAGCCTTGTTCAGCTAAATTCTGCACCAAGCCTTCTCAGCTCTGCACCAACATTGCTCAGTTTTGCACCCAGCTTTGCTCAGCTTAGCTCTGCATGCACCCTTGCTTAGCTCTGCATCCAGCTTTGCTCAGCTCTCCACCTAGCCTTTCTTATTTCTGCATGCAACCTTGCTCAGCTCTGCACTCAGCTTTGCTTACTTTACCTAACTATGGTCAGCTCTTCGCTCACCCTTGCACAACTCACCTTTGCACCAATCCTTCTCAGCTTTGCACCCAGCCTTGCTTAACTCAGCTCTGCA
Organism: Lithobates sylvaticus; assembly: GCA_028564925.1. Lineage (NCBI taxonomy): Eukaryota > Metazoa > Chordata > Amphibia > Anura > Ranidae > Lithobates > Lithobates sylvaticus. The sequence continues at coordinate 168,044,845 of CM053026.1, forward strand.
CCCAGCATTGCTCAGACCTGCTACCATCCATGATCAGATCAGCTCTGCACTAAGTTGAGTTCTGTACCCAGCCTTGCCCAGTTTAGCTTTGCAACCAGCATTGCTCAATTTAGCTCTGCACCCACCTTTGCTCAGCTCTGCACCCTGCCTTTTTCAGCTTTGCATGTAGCCTTGCTTAGTTCAGCTTTGCACTCATCCTTTTCAGCTTTGCAACCAGCCTTCTTCTCTCTGCACCCAGCCTTGCTCAGCTCTGCACCAAGCTTTGCCCAGATCTGCACCCAGCTTTATTCAGTTCTGCACCAAGCATTTCTCAGCTCTGCACCTAACCTTGACCGCTCTTCTTCAGGATATCAATATCTGCCAAGGTCATCTGTATGAATTATAAACAAAGTATCAGGAACTGCTAGGAGCCATGGGATTATTCTCCTTAGCTCTGCATCCATTCTTACTTATCTCAGCTTTCCACACAGCCTTGCTCGCTGCAGCTCTGTAGCCAGACCTACTCATCTCAGCTCTACACCCAGCCTTTCTCAGCTCTACACCCAGCCTTTCTCATCTCAGCTCTACACCCAGCCTTCCTCACCACAGCTCTGCACCCAGCCTTTCTCACCACAGTACCCAGCATTGCTCAGCTCTGCACCCAGCGTTGCTCAGCTCTGCACCCAGCATTGCTCAGCTCTGCACACAGCCTTAATCATCTCCCATCTCTGTACCTGTCTCTGATCAGCTCAGCTCTGCACTTAGCATTGCTCAGCTCTGAGCCCAGTGTTGCTTATCTCTGCACAGATTCTTCTCAGCTCTGCACCCATCCTTGCTCAGTTTAGCTCTTCAGCCAGCCTTGCTCAGCTTAGCTCTTCAGCCAGCCTTGCTCAGTTTAGCTCTTCAGCCAGCATTGCTCTGCACCCAGTGTTGCTCAGCTCTGCACCCATTCTTAATCATCTCCCATCTCTGTACCTGGCTCTGATCAGCTCAGTTCTGCACTTAGCATTGATCAGCTCTAAGCCCAGTGTTGCTTATCTCTGCACAGATTCTTCTCAGCTCTGCACCCAGCCTTGCTCAGTTTAGCTGTTCAGCCAGCCTTGCTCAGTTTAGCTGTTCAGCCAGCCTTGCTCAGCATAGCTCTGCACCCAGCGTTGCTTAGCTCTGCACCTAGCGTTTATCCTCTACCATCTCTGTACCCG